>CM051459.1:27417412-28055090 GCA_028095005.1 Rhynchospora pubera
TGTTTATAAATTATATAGTTCCATTCTACCTTAATTCATCCAAGATATCAGTTAGTTATTTCTTCTGATTTATTGGTAAACTTTCCCTCTCTTGTGCCGTTTTGCATCCTGTTTGCAACCGTTCGATAACTGAATAAATGCTGCCATTTCTAAAATCCAATAATATTTTAGATTTCCCTCGTTATTTAATATAGGATGCAATTATGGTGATCTAGATCTCGTTTGCTGGTTTGACTAGGTCATAGCACAATAATGTCATAGTCATACTCATAGATATGGATGTCATTCAAACCTCATGTGAACCAGTCAAGCAGAAAATTAAAGTTACCTAAGCTTGCGGCAATTTAACTTACCAAATAGTTTGTTACAAAAAGGAGAAAATTAATGCATTTAAGTTTTAACATAAGTTTGAGAATGAGAAAATTTATTACTGATGTCTTTACTTCCATAGAAATAATTAAATGTAACACTTCCTCTGATTGCTCATTTCCATGATAAGTTCATATCTTAGGAGCTATCCAAAGAGGATATACCAAACTTGGCTTGAACTCCACATGTCCATCTTAGACTATACGTTTTGTGGCTTTTGCCTAACTTCTAAAAGAGGTGGTATCAGAATAGACAGCTTTATTTGGATTTTGGGTATTTACGTTCCCAGAGTTTGCGTCTGAATAGACAGTTTTGGCCTTTTGGATATAGCCGATATGCAATCTTGTTAGGTGAACTATTTTCTATGTTCGAAAATTGTAAGAGGGATGGATAAAATATCTGTTTTTCTCTCCAAACTAAGAAGAAACTTTCAAAGGTTGGTCAGAAGCGGTTAGAAGATTTAGAGTAAACTTCACCAAACTTCTTTAGGCCCCATTATTTCTGTCCTTGGTCTTGGTGGCAAGATCAAAGAAATCAGAACATTCCATAAAAATAAATTAATGATGCGTTTTCATTGTCATCCCCAACTTAGTAAAAAGAAGAATTTCAGTTCATTCTGTAAGTCTCTTTAAAGAAAAGAAGATGCAAAAAATTAGGCAACTTGTGAAAATAAGGGCATTAAGACGTGTGTACAGGAACAGAAAGTGGTTGCCAACTCGTTGTTTTATAAGGGGCATGTAAGGAAAACGAGGGAACAAAAATAAATATATCTTCCTTGACTAAATTATTTAAATTGAAGTGGGATGCATATATGTGCCTGGGACTAAGTCATATAATTATAATAATCAAAATTGGTTTCCTTGTCAATTAACCAAGTCCCTTCATGATTATTAGAAATTTGACATGGTCGTAGACAGACAAAATGTTTCTAGCAAAAAATAAATAAATAAAATAGAAAAATAAAATTTTTGTATATGTCATTTTAAATGATATTATCAAGACATATCTTTTTAATGGCTTTAAAACACACATTTCATTTTTTTTTTCATTTGCACATTTGTTGAAAACTTGAAATCTCATTTTCCAAACAGTTTACAACACTATTGTATATTTATTTTATTCCATAACATGACAGCTTAACTATTTGGTATGAGATGTAAGAAACCAATAAATATAGATGTTGACTATCAAATGATGGCCTCCCACAGACTGTATTTATAAGAGTTGTAGTCTTAATCTTATAGACAACTGCCTTGAATGTGAGAGTTTGACTCTCTACAAAATTTGAGGCACACTGATATTTTCAAAGCACAGTTTGCACAGCTGTACTAACGTGTCCCCCATTTAGTTCTGTTGGAAACTAGGAACTTATGATTCCTTTCAATTAATCATCCTATTTTTTTTTAGAATTTAATTAACTAAGACATCTATCTCTTTGAAATACCTTTTTTTTTTAAAAAAAAAAAGAAAAAGAAAACCAATTTCTTTCTGTTAAGAGACGTAACCAACATCTGTGCAAGATATATGTTTTTTACAATAGATTAGTTTGTACTTTGGAAGAAACAAAGAGAAGTATAGTTATTCAATGAATGGATTGTACTAGTGATAAAATTTTAATCAGTTCAGACATGTTTCTCAATGGTTGAACTTAATTTGATGGGCGGGCCTCTTCTACTTGTTTCTTTAGACATTCCTATAGCTACAAATACAACATTATTTGATTTTAATTCTAATAAGAATGATACTATAGCAAAGTTTATATAATATTTTAACTCATATAAATATTATTTTGATTTACCATTTTGTTATTTCATAATTCGCTCTAATTAATGCCTCATTTCTTGAATCATAAGCATGTGAAAAGCACGCCAACAGCGTAACTAGCATTAAAATGCAATTAATCCGGCAACAACCTAACTGTTCAGCAATTATTGCCAAAAAAAAAAAAAATTGGGGCTATGATTGAAATACTCCCAAGTCCCAACAATTGTGAATCTTCTCTCGTGCACCAGCAGTCCAGCACTAAATTAATAAATTATTCTCAGACATTTACTTTTGGCATACTTCCAGGTTCCAGCCTTCCAGGTACTAATATGTAACACAAATTCTCAGAATGGATGATATAAAACAGTTAGGGTTGTTAGCGAAATTATTGCGCTCCTTTTAGGTAAAGAGGCCCATGGGCCACCATTTGAAACCTCAAACGAGTTAGGTTAAAGAAGGCGACCTTCTCTTTGTTCCTTTTTCCTCTTTCCTCTTTTACCAATCTCACTTGTCATTTTGTCAATCACTTCACTTGGTCGCTTTCCATTTCTTTCTTTCCAAATGGGAATGCTATCCACGTCACCTCGATTCATCGCTCGGGTCCACATGCCACGTGGCAGAAGATTGGGCATGGTGTCCCCACTCGCCAGGTCGGTCTCCACCTGGATATCCCGCGCGGTCAAACCTCCTCCGACGAAGATATGCGCCTCCGACGGCGGACATCCGGTCACGGCGAACCGTGTCCGGCTCAGCGATGGTCGACACTTGGCCTACCACGAATCGGGTGTGAACAAGGCCGATGCGAAATATAAGATCGTGTTCTCTCATGGGTTCACTGGATCACGATTGGATTCTCTTCGCGCCTCTCCAGTTCGGTTCAAACTTTGAACTTTCTTAATAGCGTGTTGTTTTCGAAAAAGAAGTGTTGAAAATGATTTAAATTGAATATAGTGGCATGGAAATTTGACCAGTTAGTGTTAGTGACTTTAGTGGTGAAATTAGTTTTTGTAATTATGTGACTTTTTCTTAAAAGAATTGGTTACTTGTTGTGATTAGCTTTTAATTGTGTGGTTTGGAAGGAGAACAATTCGTGCAAGTTTTTGTGATACCAATTTTAGAGGATATTTCTTATTTCCTTTATTTTTCTGAAGGGGGCTTTAGTCAAAAAGATAGTTGTCTCTCTCATATGCTGGATACAAGTGAAGTGCTGTCCCATTCGACTATTATTCCTAACTTGATATTAACTTTTTCGGTAGGTGGTGATAGTGCTTGCTTGACTCTTATTCTCCGGCATATTGTTCTTGTCATCATTCCTAATTTACCAACATCCAGCTTGTATTTCAAATTTTGACTAAAATACGATCAATCTTTGCTCTAAAATAGTAAAGCATTATTCACTGAAGAGATTATTTTAATCATAAAATACAGGAAGTGATTGAGGAACTTGGAGTGTACATGGTGGGGTTTGATCGTGCCGGGTATGGGGAAAGCGACCCGAACCCAAATCGTGATGTCAGGACTGCGGCACTAGATGTGGAAGAGCTTGCTGATTCATTGGGTTTGGGCCCTAAGTTTTACTTGGTTGGTTTTTCTATAGGAAATAGTGCTGTCTGGGGTGCACTCAAGTATATTCCAGAAAGGTAACTTATTTAAAACCTTTTAACTATAATGAAAAAAGATGAAAGAATCTGGGCTGCTGGGTCCAGTTTTTCTGTCTCTAAATTAAAGTCGATTCCAACTAAAGTAAAACTTAATCAAAGTAGGATATTTTGGGGCAGCAATCATTATTTTTACCTTATCCTGCACAAGTTAGGGCACCACCCCTCTTTGACTTTATGTTGGGGATCTTGGAATTTTATTGTAGGGAGAGGTGTACGATAATAATTGTGGATCCAATGATACCATTTTCTCTAGCTTTATTCCCTTTCTATAGGAGAGGTGGAATAACTATTTATATTAAAAGGAAATTAGAATGTGTTCTTTTGAAAGGCGAGTTAAATTGTTAAGTTGAAAGTTAGGCTACAAGCTCTAGTGCCCCAGGTCAACAGGTTCCTGCTATTGCCAGAAATGGGCAATGTGCAAATTGCAACTGATGGGAGCATTTGATCAAATTTGGACATCATGTCAGCTCAATTCATGCTTAGATGAAACCAAAAACACTCTTATACTTTAATTGCTAACCTGAGACGTACAATTTTGATAGCACGGCTCCCAATCTTTGACATTCGGTCATAATCATAACACTCCAGCAGAAACAGAACCTCTGATCTATTTCCAGCAAATTTTTTGTTTTGTTGTTCTTTCTATTCCCCAAATCAATTGTTTGACTGCGACTGAAAAAAAACTAACTTCTGCAGGCTAGCTGGAGCAGTATTAATGGCACCAGTGATAAATTATCGCTGGCCAGGGTTCCCACCAGAACTTGCTAGTGAAGCCTACAACAAGCAGGATATGGGGGACCAGTGGGCATTACGTGTCGCCTACCATGCACCTTCCATCCTCCACTGGTGGATGGAGCAGAGCTGGCTTCCCACCTCCACTGTCATCAAGGGCACCACTCACCTCCCAAATAAGCTTGATGCAGAGATTCACAGAAGTAGAATGGCTGATGGCAGTGGAGAAAAGGTACCAAATTAGCCTCAATCATCACTAAAATACCCAATTTAAGTACAGTAGGAAAATTCATGCTGACACAAATATTACAAATTTGTTATCACAGAGAAAGAATCAGGCAACACAGCAGGGGAAGTATGAGTCATTCTACCGGGAGATGAAGGTCATGTTCGGCAAATGGGATTTCGACCCGATGGACCTGCCAGAGCCATCTTTCCCTGTGCACCTCTTCCAAGGAGATGAAGATGGGCTTGTGCCAGTAACATTGCAGAGATACATAGCTGATAAGCTCAGCTGGATCAAGTATCATGAACTGCCAAGTACTGGTCATTATTTATCGTCTGTACCAGGCTTAGGCGATAAGGTTCTTAGGACCGTGTTTGGTAACCCTTCCTCAGAATAAAAGCTGTTAGTAATTCCGCGTGATTAGTTGCTATTTTTGTGGTGCCATTGAATAGGTGGTGAACAATATGGGGGAAAGGCACTTAAGAGGGGTTTCCTGGAATGTTTGCATAAATATATTTTGTTGTGAAAATTATATACTGGTGGCAAAACATGGATGTATAGTGTAGGTAAGCTTGGTGGTAAAGAGGCGTTGTACTAATAGTTTTACTGATTATCTATTTTGGTATATATCAATTTTTTTTATACTTTTATATTGAAATCGCTGATGAAGTTCTAAGACTCGTAAGTTGTAACTGATCCCAATGCATCATGTCGGAGAGCTAAGTGATAACAAGGGAAAAATGAAAATTCTATTAGTATCAACTATAACGGTCTGACACAGTCCATCAGTTCTTACTTCTTACTAGACCGGAAACTTCTGGATTTTTTTATTCAGCATCTGTAAAATAATAGTCGCGCATTTATGAACTCGTCTCTTTTTCTTCATTAGTTAATAACAACAATGTTTCATTGTGATTCTATTGGGTCTAGGGCTGAAAACGGAAGTCGTTTTAACCGTTTTTTGGTTAACGAAATAATGAAATGATTTCGTTTGGTTGGACGAAACGGTTAACGAAACAATGAAACAGTTTTGTTCATGTGTAAATCACGAAAATTTCGTCAATTTCGATCGATCAACGAAATAAAAAATCTATTTCGTCGCATAGGACGAAACGATCGACGCAATAGCTCATTTGCGTCATCGTCTTGATCATTTTGCAGCCCTAATTGGATCTAGCACTTAGAAAAACTGTCCTGGATTATTGTTCTGGAACCAAGAAAGTTTGGCTTGATATGGGGGTCATGGCACATTTTTAAATCCATTATGATTTTTTACTCCTGTCGGTGAATTTTCAACTACCAATATCAAGATGACGGCATTAGTTAAGAGGAATTTTGTGCTACAACCAGGCTGCTCTCTGTGTGATTCGACAGGCTTGGAAACGGCAACTCACATTTTCTGCCTCTGCCCCTACTCGCAGGAGCTATGGAGTAAAGCAAAAAGCATCTTCCCTTCCCTTCTTAGCCGAGATCACACAGACGTCAAGCAACTCATCATGGACGTTGTCAGTGGGACTACTCATAAAGCAACTGTCTCCTTAACTGTCTTGTGGGCCCTTTGGTTAGAGAGAAATAACCGTGTCTTCAGAGGGGCTGTCAGAAATACGGAGACTCTACTGCACTGGGTTACTTCCCAGCAGAAGTTGTTTTTGAAGCATTGCTAGTTGCCAAGTTTTCACTTCACAGCGGCAGGAGCTAGTTTTCTGGCCTTGTAGTGTTTTCTTTTTCTGTTTTTTTTCCTTTTCCTTTGATCCTTTTGTTGTAACTTGGTAGCCACTACCTAGTTCTCTAAAAAAAAAATATCAAGATGACGGCAGCGATGACGATAATTAGATGATGAGTGATGGCATTGATTTTTACTAATTAACATGGTTTATTCCAATCTGATTCAAATCCTCTTCTAGATATTGTTTAATAAGACCTTTTTCCGGAGTCCTATAACATTGTTTCTGAAGTCAGTTGGATTGGATTTTGATCGGATGGACTGGATCGGTTATCGATGCATGACTCGAGATTAACTAAAGCTCTTATTTACAATCACTGCTCCGCTCCGACCTTGCCTTACGGCGTGGATATAACAGCAAGACAATTCATTTAATTAGGTGCAATTTTTGAAAATCAAACTTAAAAATTTAACTGGGTCAGTTATATAAATAATCAAGCAATTAGCCTAAGTTGCTTTTATTTGCATTTTTTTTTTTTTTTGATAAAAGGGGTCCAAGATGGACTTCCATTGAAACTAAATAAACAGTACATAAGAGTATATAAAATAACTACATTTTAAGTTTAACCTTCTAAGTCTCAAAAGAGTGCTTTTATTTGCGTTAATATAATATTTTCTCTAAATGCAGTGTTTTAAATAGGCTATCAAATCGTCTAGGTTGTCGCCTTGTCAATACACAGCTTTATCGGTTTTACCAGTATTCTAATTATTTCGACATATCAAATGGCCATCTTGGCCCAGTGGGTTAAGCGATGATGGCCTGTGTTAGCGTTGAAGGGTACACAATAATTTTACGCTGTTTTTGTGCTTTTCAGGTATTTTGTTGGTTCGATTTGGTCAACCTGTCTCAAAAATATATAGCTAAACCGACTTGTTCATACATAAAATTTCTGGTTTAACGAGGTTTTGATCCGTTTTCTTCGGTTTATAATCATGCCGATATTTTAGCCTTTTCCTACCGGTAAAATCAGGTTAAACCCGAAACTTGGTCAAACGTTCATTTTTATGAAAATTTGCAATTATTATTATATTTTTTGGTTCACTTTACAGAATTACAGTACTATGTAATAGTGACCATCGAAATTAGCGTTTTGATTATTTTTAATATAATATTTAGAAAGATACATAACAATACTTAGAGATAATATCATCTCAAAATAGAAGTATTGAAGGGTTGATTGCTTGATTGTTTGTATAGCTGATTGCAGCTAGTTAATCTGAAAAATAATTGCAATCATATATCTTGTTCGAGACAGCCTACACAACTTGCACCAATTAGAAATAATTTTTCATAGTGAATAGAGGGATATGCTAATTATGAGAAGAAACTAAATCTTTGCTAGATCATATATATATGAGTTTAGCTACGGTGAGTCGCGACTCACGGACCCTCCGGTGAGTCGCGACCAATATTCCTAGATCTAGATCAAAATGACCGATCCAAACCCTCCAATATGATCTCCCTATTGAAATCTCCATGTAGACCAAATTTTTCATTTTTTCAAAATTTTTAAGTTTTTTTTTTGAAATTTTAGAAAATCGTTAATCTAATTGGTTCTGAACCATTCAAAAACATCAGTTTTTAAAAATCCGAAAAAAAATACTTAAAAATTTCGAAAAAATAAAAAATTTGGTTTGCACGGAGATTTCAATAGGGAGATCATATTAGACGGTTTGGATCGGTCATTTTGATCTAGATCTAGGAGTATTGGTCGCGACTCACCGGAGGGTCCGTGAGTCACGACTCACCGTAGCTAAACTCTATATATATATATATATATATATATATATATATATATATATATATATATATATATAGGATTGCTAAAATGCTATGCATAGCACGGATGACCTTCGTGCTACGGATTCGTTCTTGCATTTCATGCTTCAAACAACCGATCAAAACCATTCATTATTTTCTACATATTGAAATCTCATTAGAAACCAAATTTTACATTTTTTTTAATTTGTTTACTATTTTTCTCAGATTTTTGAAAATCACTGATATTGAAGGGTCCAAAATTTATTAGAATAAGTATTTTTAAAAATTTGAGAAAAATAGTAAACAAATTAAAAAAAATGTAAAATTTGATTTCTAATGAGATTTCAATATGAAAAAGATAATGAATGGTTTGGATCGGTTGTTTGAAGCATGAAATTAAAGAACGAATCCGTAGCACGAAGAGAATCCGTGCTATGCATAGCATTTTAGCAATCCTCTATATATATATATATAAAAAAAAAATGTCACGTTTTCCACAAAATTTAAGTTCACACCTAATACCAATAAAATTATTACTTGAAAATGACATAAGATGGGTCCATTAATTATATTATAGGCAAATAGGAAATGAGGGGACTCTAACCACCAAAATCATTCCTTGATACTAAGATATTAACAAAACTTGCGTGATTTTCCCCTGTGCCTTTTTTAACAATATCGTTGCCAAAAAAAGTTATGGAAAACACAAATGAATCTATTATATATAGTCGCTGGCATCCAAATGACGATTGAATGATTGATAAAAAACGAATTCTTCCTACCAAATGAATGTTTTCTTCTGTTGGTAATACAAGAGGCAACATTTATTAATCTCATAAACACCCAATTGCTATTCTATTTCCTATCCAATAGGCGTTTTTTCGTTTTGACTCGTATGTAACTTATGGGCTTATGGCATAAACCAAGTCATGAACCAAGGCTCAATCCCGTCAATAATTTCTGATTTATTCACGTGTTAAACATTTCAGAAATACAAAATATATAGTATCTACAGAAAAAATAATAATAATAATCTAGAAATGCTACTCAATTCGAATATAACGTTTCGATCAAACCAAACTTGAGTGTTTTTTGTTGTTCTTTTTTTTTTTTTGGTAGTAAGACTAAGACCTTAAGCTAATTCGCTAGCTGTGCCTGCACGTTCTAGACACCAAATTGCAGCTAAATCCCAGCGCGTCAAAGATTAAAAGAACAATAGAAGTCAATGGCATGTGTAATTGTATTTTAAATATATATACTTTATTGCTTGAGCAAAAGAGAATATATAAACCTCCAGAGAAACGCGCTTAGTTTTACACCAACACCACTACCAAGTCCACTTTATTTCTCTAATCGTCTCTCCATTCTTCAACTGCTCCTTTTTCTTTTGAAATTGACCAAAACCATCTATTCCATTTTTCTTTGCATCCGGCATTCATCAATGGCTTCTATCATTTCCATACTTCTGTCAATATTGGGGAGCATGGCACAAAGTCTGATTAACTTTCTCATTCCTCCACCTCCGACCAAGATTTGCGGGTCGGAGGGTGGCCCGCCAATCACCGCAAAAAGAATCCAGCTGAAGGATGGACGCTACCTTGCGTATGCTGAGTATGGGGTGGAAAAGGCTCATGCCAAGTTCAATGTAATATTCTGCCATGGATTCACTGGAACTAGACTTGACACTTTTAATGCATCTCAGGTTTGAGCTTTTCTATTATTTTTTTTAAGAGGAAACTAGTGTGTAGTCAAATATGTGCATGAATATATATCAATATCAAGCAAAGCTTCAAGTCCCTTTAGTATTCGAATTTGCATCCTCTGGAGTATCCACCAAATAGATTCGTCGAGTTATATATACAGTCCAGACTGACGGAGTCGGATGAAATTCTCTGTCAGTATGTACCTTTGAATTACTCCACCCGATGCACATGTGAATCCCTTCATATACTCACTCATAAAAATTAAGGACATTATGAATTTGTCTTGAGAATTTTTTTTTTTTTTTGGAAATAAGTGGACATTATCCACCACTTTTCATTAATGAAAAGCAACCGTTACTTTGTCTTGAGAAAATGGTGCTAAAGAAATGGAAAATGGAGTTATTGCTCTATTCCATTATGGTATCTGCTCTTTTGAATAGAGTGTAGAGACTTTGGGAAGGTTGATCTTGTTGCCCCTCTCAGAATCTGCAAGTTGCTATTTGTTTAATTGACCATCAGCTTTTTTGGCTAATAGGATTTGATGGAAGAACTGGGCGTGTACATTGTTGGGTTCGACCGAGCTGGATATGGTGAGAGTGATCCTGATCCAAACCGCTCTGTTCAGAGTACAGCACTAGACATAGAAGAGCTTGCAGATGCATTAGGATTTGGACCCAAATTCTACTTGATTGGCCATTCTATAGGAGGACATGCTGTTTGGGGAGCAATCAAGTATATACCAGACAGGTACATGTTTCTAAAATTGTGCATATAGGAATGAGAAAATAATTTAGTCCAAAATCATTATAGCAATGAAAAATTTGGAATCCTAATTGCTGCCATACCAAGGATTAGATATGCATGAATCAGTGTCAATTAAGTCCCAATATGTAACCAGCTGTGAAAGCAAGTTCATCAATTGCGTTTTTGTTTTTGTTTTTTTTTTTCTTCTGATAACATAATTTTTTAGTATACAACCCTGATGCAGGATAGCTGCTGCTGTTCTAACAGCACCTGTGATTAACTATAGATGGCCTAGATTCCCGAAAAAACTCTCAAGAGAAGTTTACAAGAAACAACAGCTTGGAGACCAATGGTCCCTAAGACTAGCCTATTATATGCCAAGTATTCTCCATTGGTGGTCGGAGCAGAGCTGGCTGCCTACCTCCACTGCCATCAAAGGCACCACACATCGACCAAACAAGGCGGATGCAGTGATCACTAAAAGCAAATTGGATGATGGGAGCTTTGAAAAGGTAAAGTAAAAGCTTAGTTAAATTATATTAGTCCTTTATGGTTTTCCCTTTATATTCTTTAAATTTTACCATATTGTTTCAATTTTTTGGTAAGCTAAAATCCTTGTCAATAATCCGATACCATCGTCTAACTGTCTTGAAAGCATTGATTTAGAATGTATGAGGACCATCAAGATACGTCTTACCTAAATTGAATTGATATCAAATTACCATGGTTAAAGCTACTAATTGATTTCAAATACTTTGAGAGTACTTTTGTTGGAAACACAGGAATTACTGATTAAAGATAAAAAATCGATGCTCCTAGTTAATCATTTTAAAAATTTGGTAGTATTGACTATTATTTTGTTTGAACATGTAGATTAAAAGAATTAATGGAAATTTTTTCGACATATTTATGTTGAAATTGCTATTACACCATACTGACAAATGTTACATCTCAAGTCGAGAATATAAAACAAACCTTGTAAGTTTGACATCCTAAAAGGATCCGAGCGTTGTCCATTCGCTTATCGTATAATGTTTTGAGCATTTTTGACATCCAAAAAGGATCCGATCGAGCATTGTCCATTTGCTTATCGTGTAACTAGGTACAATTGATTGGCCTTTGCAGAGAATTTATCGAGCATCACAGCAGGGTAAGTACGAGTCGTTCTACCGGGAAATGAAGGTTATGTTTGGGAAATGGGAGTTTGACCCAATGGACCTGACTGAGCCACCTTTCCCGGTCGATATCTTTCAAGGAGCCGAAGATGGTCTCGTGCCAGTCATATTACAGAGATATCTTGCTGACCAGATCAGTTGGGTCAATTACCATGAACTGCCTGGTACCGGTCATAACTTGAATGCTGTACCAGGATTAGGAAATAAGGTACTCAAGATCTTGCTTGGCAAACCTGTAAACTGAATTGCATGATTTTTTGGTAAACAACCTAATGTAAATTTATGCTTGGAAGTTTCAAAGAATTGTCGGAAATATATTATTATTATTAATTTTTTTCCCTGTGAAATTATTGCACAAATATCTTTGTATCCTCTCTCGTTCAATTTCGTCCCTTGCCTTGTTGTACCAAATTCTAGACAAAGCGTAAGTTGGATTCGAAGGATAGTTACGTCGCTAAAAAAAAATGATAAATAATATTACTCTAAAAAAAATGCGGAGCTAGATTTTATACTTTATTTTAGCTAAGCACAATAATTATTTTCAATACATGTATGCAGTTTGCTTTTTTATATATAGCCACGATGCAATAAACACATTATTTTTAAATTGTTTACCAAGATATTTTGATACATATATCAACGTGTATTTGCTAAATATATTATTTCAAAACTCAACAGTCGATCTGAACCATTGAGCGGACTGTCAAGAGTTTAATCACCAATTATTGGAGTCTCAACGGACCAATTTGATAACTTGTGAAATTTACTTGAAAGATACCTTTTTGTTTCCTTTTATATTTTTTTTTTTTTTTTGGACAAACCAGGTAGCGGCTACCAGGTACAAAGAAAAAGCAAAAGGTAAAAAAAGAAAAGTGAAAAGCAAGATGAGCACAGCTTCTGAAACTAAACCAGACTCCTGTCTAGCGCCTTAGCAGTGATTCAAAAACAGCGTTGCTTCCCCGATGATCCAATCATGTATCGCACCAAGCAAACGAGATTCCTGTCTGAAAATTCGGTTGTTGCGTTCAAGCCAGATACCCCACAAAGCTATTGCAATTGAAACTTTTTGGAAAACTGTTAAGCTCAAAACATGGAAAGCATGTAAGAGCAGCTCTAGACAGCTACTGTGTTGGCCGAGGGGAGCAAAACCCAAGCTCTGAGACATGCGATTCCAAAGCTCAGTGGTAAAAGGACAAGAGCTGAAAAGATGAACTGTTGTTTCACAACTTTGATCACCACAGAGAACGCACCCAAATTGCACTGGAATCTTCCTCTTGTGTATCTGATCTTGAGCAAATCCCAGACAGCTACTGTTGTTTCCTTTTATATTTTTACAAAACACGCGACGGAAAAGTTTTTTTTTAATTAGCCGCAACAAAAGAGATCATTATTATTTTTAAAAAATCGTGATTTTACGTTTATGAAATTAACTTGATTGCAATTTTTAAATTAACTTTCTTTACTATTTATAAAATTGTTGGCTATCGCCAACTTTCCACCAAAAAGAAAAATAATTAAAAAAATAAAAAAACAAAATTTGATTGCAATAGCTTCATCAATCTGACGTGGCTATAACGCGTTAAAATGCCGTGAAATATCAAGTAAAGCATAACCAAATCGATAGAAGTACCTCTATGCTCCAGAAGATAATATATAATTTTGTTTTGAAGAAAAAAAAGATAATATATAATTTGACGAACATAGTTCCATTCAGACAAGCAATTCGCCAATTCGAATTAGCGATGAAATCATGGAATAGAAAAATATATGGTAAAGACGGTCACCACTCACCAGTCACCACTCACCACTATGCAAATAAGTCCAAAAAAAAAGGCCTGAAGACGTTAAATAGATCGTAGGCTCAGACTGTTGATATTTGTAAAATAAATAAATAATATATATAAATTAATCAATCATTATTAATAAGATTCATTCCTGTAAATAAATATCAACAGTTACTAAGTTTATATAGAAATATTGAACAAGGTAAACAGTTTAATTTTAAATTTTAAAAAGTAGTTAAAATGTGAGTTTTAGTAAATTTTGGTATCTAAAATACTAGGTAATAGAACTCGCACTGAAAATATATGCTCAAAGGGGGGGGGGGGGGGAGAGAGAGAGAGAGAGAGAGAGAGAGAGAGAGTAAAGATATACAATGAAATTAATCTTTATTTATATTTTTATTTTTCTTAAGTCAATGTCCTATGCAAGAAACGTTTATTTTTACTTTCCCACCGGATAGCAACTAGAGAAATATTCTATTTGCACCGACTAGCAACCAGCGAGTCATAAAAAATGACCCAGAGAAAGGTCGAAACATAATGTGTAATTGTACCTTAAAAAATTTAAATATAATCCGGAAAAGAGAATATATAGACCTAATTAGAAACGCTTAGTTTCACATTTTACACCACTACCAACTCAGCTATCTTCTTCTCTCTCTATCTCCCCCTTCTCTATAACGTTTCTTTTGCTTTTTGAATTGGCCAAAACCATCTTTTCTTTCCTATAGCATTTTGCATGGCACAAAGTCTGATTAACTTTCTCATCCCTCCACCTCCAACGAAAATTTGCGGGTCAGAGGGTGGCCCGCCAATCACCGCAAAGCGCATCCGGCTCAAGGATGGCCGTTATCTTGCTTATGCTGAGTATGGAGTGAACAAGGCCGATGCCAAGTTCAAGATAGTATTCTGCCATGGATTCGCAGGAACTAGACTTGACACGTTAAACGCATCTCAGGTTGAGCTTTTGTATTTCAGCTATTTTCAAAATAGGAAAAATAGTGTCAAATATGTGCAATATGAATATTTAATATATAACAATACAACATGGTGCTTTGTTGCTATAAAGGTCTGTATCCTCTGGAGTAATCCACATAATAAATTATACAATTTAGACCATCAGATCCAGTAAATTCATGGTCCACATTTTAAGCTCTCCTTTGGAATAATTACTCAACTGGATGTGAAGTTCTTATATGCTCACCTGGAAAAATCAGGACATCATTAATTTATCTTGAGAAAATGATATTGCTAATGAAGGAGAAATGGAATCCATTGCTACATGATAATATAGAGGCTTTGTACTTGATCAATATATTTGACAATTTTTTTTTTTTTTATGTAATGAAAAGTGTTTGGGATGGTTGATCTCCATGGGCCCTCTCAAGCTCTGCCCCTGGAAATAGAATTGTAGTATATATGCACAAAAAATAATTGATTCATTTATTCCAGACAAATAAACATTTGAAATATGATTGTACCTGTAATTTAGTGTTTTTTTTTTCTAAACAGAACATTCATTGATTAATGATTACTAAAGGAATCAACAATTAATAGCAGAATATTACAAGAATAACCACAATTAGCATTGCTATTAATTGTATAATCAGATAGTTGCTGTCAAAATAAAAAGTATGATTTGGTATTTGACTATTTGTATTATATATAGACCTTGAGAAAGATTATATACTGTAATGATGTCAGCTTTTTGGCTAATAGGATTTGATGGAAGAACTGGGCGTATACATGGTTGGGTTCGACCGAGCCGGATATGGTGAGAGTGATCCTGATCCAAACCGCTCTGTTCGGAGTACAGCACAAGATGTAGAAGAGCTTGCAGATGCATTAGAATTAGGACCCAAATTTTATTTGGCTAGCCAATCTATAGGAGGACATGTCATCTGGGGTGCAATCAAGTATATTCCTGAAAGGTAAATGTTCAAAAGTTGTTCATGTAGCAATGAGAAAAGAAAAAAAAATTTAGTCCAAAAGCATTATAGCAATGAGAAAAAATTTTGAATCCTAATTTTTAGATATGCATGATACAGTGTCAAATTCAGTCCCAAGATGTATACATCTGTCAAAGCAAGTTCATCAGCTACGTTTTTTTTTTTTTTTGCTTTTTTATCTCTCTTTTTTTATGGTATTTCATTATATACAACCGTGATGCAGGATAGCTGCTGCTGTTCTAACAGCACCTGTGATAAACTACAGATGGCCTAGATTCCCCAAAAGGCTTGCAAGAGAAGTTTACAAGAAACAACAGCTTGGGGACCAATGGTCCCTAAGAATAGCCTATTATATGCCCAGTATTCTCCATTGGTGGTTGGAGCAGAGTTGGCTGCCTACCTCCACTGTCATCAAAGGCACCACGCATCGGCCAAACAAGGCGGATGCGGAGATCTCTAAAAGCAGATTGGATGATGGCAGCTTTGAAAAGGTTCATTAGAACTTCATTAAATTATATTAATCCACTAACAATTTTTTTCTTTATATTCTTACAATTTTACCATATTGTTTCGATATTTTTGCTTGGCTAAAAACCTTGCCAATAATCTGATAGCATTATCTAACTGTCGTGAAAGAATCGATTTAGAAAGTATGAAGATTGAAGCGATGTGTCTTACTTAAACTTATATCAACCTATAACAGTTAATTGATAGTCTTATCAAATACTTATATAATGAATAAAGATCAATAATCAATCCTCGAATTTTCACCATTTAAAGAATTTGGTAGTGTTGACTATTCTTTTGATTGAATATGTTGCTTTCAAGAATTAATAAATAACTTTTCTGCATTGAAATATTTATGTAAATGTTGAAGTTGCTATTACACCATCTGACAAATGCTCCGTGTGCACATCGAGTCAAGAATATGACCCTGAACCTTGTAACTTTGCTAAAAAAGGAAACTCCCTTTTATATCAAAAAAGGATATGAGTATTGTCCATTAATTTGCTTAGCATGTAATATGTTAAAATTGATTGGCCTTTGCAGAGAATTTATCGAGCATCGCAGCAGGGTAAATACGAGTCGTTCTACCGGGAAATGAAGGTTATGTTTGGAAAATGGGAGTTTGACCCAATGGACCTTACCGAGCCACCTTTCCCAGTCCATATCTTTCAAGGAGCCGAAGATGGGCTCGTGCCAGTCACATTGCAAAGATACCTTGCTGACCAGCTCAGCTGGATCAATTACCATGAACTGCCCGGTACTGGCCATAACTTCAATGCTGTACCCGGATTAGGAAATGAGGTCCTTAAGACCCTGCTTGGAGAAGCTTCAAATTAAATTCAATGTTTTGTAGCAAACTAGTTGAATTTGTTGATATTTAAATTTGAAGGACTCCTCATATATGTAATATGTTATATGTATTTCCTGCGAAAAATTTGATGTTACAAAATGTATCTTATATAGAAACGTATTTCATGTGCTGTAATTTTGCTCGCAAATATCATTTTTTTTTACGTTGGAAAAGAATTTTAACTTTTTAAGTATTGTCCATTTGTTTACTGTGCAACTAAGTAAATTAATTGACCTTCGCAGATTGGTATACTAGAATAAGAGATGAAACAATTATGAAATGAATTATGCTGATCGGAGATAAGAAGAGAGTTTAATACTGTTCCAAACAGCGTGATTTTTCCAGGTCCCTTTCTCGTGTGATTTTTCCAGGTTTTGATCGGACCTTACTTCTCCAGGTCTCTTCTAGAACGTTGATTCGACTTCTTAACAAATCGTCGACAATTCTTTTTTTTTTAGAGAGGATTTTAAAATGTTTTTTTGTTTCCTTCAAATCATGTGAACTGGACTCTATTCCCTTTGCATCTTCCCTTCTGATCGCCAATGTGGCTCAAATTCCATTCTCAATTCGTGTTTGAGAGTTTTTGTGGAGCTTCTGATCAGAGTGTACCACTCTGTTCTGTTTCTTTGGGACAAAAAAATGCAGTTATTGATAGAGAATGAACAGATTAAACTCTTTTTGCTAATCTATTTGATATAAGTGAAAGAGGGTTTTCAGCTCATATTATTTCATCTGATGATTTTTTTTCCCGATTTATGAACTATAACTCTTTTTAGAATATCTTTTAGGCCCAAGTCCATATTTTGAATAAGTAAATCTGATGTTTATAACCAGCAGTTGATACAAAAGTTCGGAGTGTATATGGTTGGGCTCGAGTGAACACCGGACAGGAAATGGTAAGAGCGACAAATACACTTAGACTGATTTAATGGCATGGCATCAGATATGGAGAAGCTCGCAACTGCACTTCAACAGGCCCGTCTCAATTTCTCCTCAAGATGCCATGATATTTGAGGAGCATTCAATGTACAGTCCGGAGAGGAAGGTTCTTTTTAGTTGCTTAATTCTATTTGAAATTTGAATATATGCTAATTTGCTAAGCAATAAAACTTCTGTTTTTATATGTGCACATTTTTTTAAGATAAATTAGGATCTAAGTCTTCCAATTTATTTTAAATTTTAAACGCTCATAAAGGAACTTCATGGTTTCAGACTTGCGATCTCACTACTCAAGGTACATTTGTCCTTTGGCATAGACCAAGGGCTGGTTTTCAAATGTACACACTTGTAGGTAAGGTAGTAAATGGACACTTGATACATTTTTTCGACCTGCTTTCCATTTCTGTTACCAACTTGTTGTTCCCCATTGTACTTACAACGTAATATTACCGCTCTTTATAGTACCAAAATAGCAATTTTAATATCACTTTTTGGTCTTTTCTTTTTTGAAGATAAATTGGAGTCTAAGCCACCCAATTTATTTTTAAATTAAAATATAATTTTTTGCTCTTTGTCACTAAACCAAAAGCTAGTTCTCCTTTTTGGTCCTTATTTCTGAATTATAAACACGTCAGTGGGATGCATACCCTTTTTTAATCCGAGTTTTAGACCTGCTGCAGTCATAAAACACCAATTGAACAAATTACTATACAAATAATATCACTATTAAATGCCTTCTTTATTTCTAATAATGGTTTACATTCGGGCAGATCTAAACTAAAGAGAACCCATCCATGCACCGCTACTTTTAGTACCAATTTAGTATAGCTCCTTATCATTAGGGGTGCATAACGTGAAAAACGACCACGAAAGTGGTCATTTTCGTTAACCGTTGCATTGATGCACGAAATTTTTATATTTATTGCGTTGATTGTTGCATCCGTTTAACACATGTTGCGTTGATCGTTTCGTTGATGGGAACGATCAAAACGGTTATAACCGTCTTTGACTGCCTAATTGTTTTGCATTTTTATTAAGATGCAAGAAAATAAACTATTCTGCATTTTGTATGAAACGGAGATAGAGAAATGACAGGTTAGGTCACGCGAGAAAGGGGGAGGAGGCACCATCATCACCTCTCGCTCTCAACGGTGATTGTACTGGGTGGTGTAGAGAAGAGAGAGAAAGATGTAACTGTGTTCGGCGGAGAAATGACGGAGCGAGCTGCAAAAATCTAATTTTACTCGTTTCTCCCTCGATCTCTCCACTGAGGTCCTCTGCAATCTAATAATAAAACCATGAAAATTTTTTTTGACGAAATGCGCGAAATAAACGACCACGAAACGTACCAGTTTCACTAATCGTTCTATTCTGAGACGAAACAATATTTCTATTTGCGTTATTTGTTTCGTTCCTTAAATGAAACTGAAATCCTTATCCGTTACCGTTCCGTTCCGGACGAAACGAAACGAAAGAACGATTGAAACGGCTACCGTTTTCAGCCCTACTTATCATTATCATGTTAGGATTACAATTTTGTTGAAGTTTTTAGATCCATCTCTCAGTGCAGGGCCTCCAATTCAAATTAATGTTTCTTCTATTAACCTGTTGGCTGTTGCCAAATTGGGCTGCGGATGGAAATTCATACATGTTTCTTTCTCCATTACAAAACAAAAGCTAGCAACTCAGCGAGGAATCCAGGACCCCCGACATGGCAATTTGGTAGGTGGGAGTTTTGATCCAACAGATCTCCCACCTCCTGCGTTCCCGTTAAGTTGTGACAAGGGAATAAAAACTTACTTTAAGAGTCTTTCTCATGATATTTCTTCCAGAGTTATTCATAATCTTGTTGGGTTTCATTACTTTTGGAAAGAGAATTTTTGAATGCATGCAAGCAATAGTGTTGCAATGCAAATAGGATCTTTTTTTTTTTAAATCAACTTGAAAGTTGAAACGGCTAAAATACCAAGCATGCATTTTCTTTCTTTCTTTTTTTTTTTTTTACTACTACGCAAACAACGCCAGAACCTCCACTCCAACAACCACTTGGAGAATAGTCACGATATTTTTAAGCTGCCAAGATTGGTCACGCCAACTGCCCGGGATAATGCAATCCTTCTATGCCTATCTGCTCTCATGCTATCAACTGAACTATTCACAGAAATAACAAACCAATAAAAAACACATCAAACATCTATCTCTGCATTGCACTGGTGCTCCCTATGGCAACTTCTCCTACTCCCCCAAAACATGCCTGAACAGCTCATCTTCTCTAGTTCCTCTTCATCCATCATCTCCATCTCAACCAATCCACTATGGGAAGGTCTAGATGAGTGTACCTCACTATCCATTTCCCCTGCGTCACCACATGTGCATGGGCCATCTCCACAGTTGCACATAGGTACAGATGCAGAGGGAAATGGACTGCATGTAAGTGAGCATACAACTTCTGACGAAACAGCCGCAACTCGATTTCTTCGGATTTCAGATTTGGAGATGATAGCAGGTTCATCTCCACCAAGTGGATTCATAATGCAAGGACTGCAGAGGCTCCGAGTATTATGTGATTTGGATTCTGTTTTGGGTGAGGCAACTGAGAGTTTGATGAAAGAGACAATGCCGGTCCGACAAAGTGGGCAAGGTATAGACCCAGATGGACCTGTTATTTCAGGTGGGATGGTGCTTGTTGAGCAGAGATACAGTGCACACTTGACACACAGCTGATGACCACAACCTGGTACCCAGAAACAGAATTGCAATGTTTCAATTTGTTTCATTGCAAAGTATAAACAATCAGGTAGGTTTGCCTTAATTCTAGCCCCACCTCCCAACATACGCAAAAATGCCCAAACTATCCTTCTAGAGGCAGATTTCTTTAGTACATACTAAGAAAACAGGCAAGGGAAATTTTATGGGTATAATATGGAACTTCCATGCTTTTGTAAAGAAGACAGAACATATCTTATTATTTTAAGAGCATACTGGCATTTTATTATATAAAAGCTTCTTACCTTCCGCAGCTACACTGCACGTTTTTTCAAGGCAAACAGCACAGAGATCGCTCTCATCAGATGAAACTTGGCCTGATTGTAAACCATGCTCTCTGAAAGTTCAACAACACAACCCGCAATCAAATAATGCGAAATCTATATGAAAAATCAAACTTTTACCTAGCTGCTTAAAATGGAAGAAAACAGTTACCGAGCTATATTAAGTATGCTCAAGAGAGGTAATGAAAGGTAGCTAGACGGAGCAAATGTAGGGATGGTTAAGTTAGAATTAGGAGTTAGCAATGGCTGAAGCCAGTGTCGTCCCCATATCCTAGCAATATCTAGTGGCAGCCACCTACAAATATTAAATAAAACAAAAATTAATTTAGCATTAACATAAGTACCTCTTTAGAAAACCTAATCAATTACACAGCAGATTAAAAAGTTGACAACTGTAGATAACAAGAATGTACCCGTTACAGTTCAAGGTCAGCCTACTCGCACCTCTTGCAAGAAGCACCTGAATATGGACACCAAAATGAAGAAGAAATGAAAACAATTTACTGCCAATTTAGTGTTGATTTGGCTTTAATAAATTTCTATGTAAGTTGTAAGATGGGTCGTATA
The DNA here is from genome assembly GCA_028095005.1 of Rhynchospora pubera. Lineage (NCBI taxonomy): Eukaryota > Viridiplantae > Streptophyta > Magnoliopsida > Poales > Cyperaceae > Rhynchospora > Rhynchospora pubera. The sequence goes on from CM051459.1 coordinate 27,438,915, forward strand.
ACGTACATCAAGCAAATTAAAGATGACTACAAAAATTAAGATCGTAAAAGTAAATCGATGACTTGCCTGGCAGCACTTAAGATTCCCCCCACAAGCTGCATAGTGGAGAGGTGTGCTCCCTGCTCCTGATTAATTTAGCATTAACATAAATGTTTAAACATGCAAAACCAAAGGAAAAAATTACGAAAAATAAACAAAGCATGAGATAACTAAAATTGAACTTTGGAAATTACCAATTAAATTAGCTGAAACCCCATAAGGTAATGTAACAGACATGGCGCTTGCACCTAAATCAAGAAGTAATTGTACACATTCGAAGTGACCATTCAACGCCGCCATGTGTAATGCAGTGACCCCACCATCAGCTGGCTTGTTGATAAATCTCACACGTGCGCTGCATTAAACAAAAAAAATCCAAACATAGAACCTTTTACAATCTATGTATTTTGTCACCCAAAATAATAACAGGCTAACGGCACTAAGACGAGTGCAAAGGGAGAAACCACGTGTGTCCAACCACCAATCAACAACAACACTAGATAATACGAAAATATCTCCAGTACAGCTTAATTGCCGATTCAAAAGATTGTAAGTTACTGTTGCTCCCTCGTTTATTGTTTCACTCCACATAAGGGAGGAAATAAAGGAGCAATATGCCCCATTTTTTACTTCAGCATGCCTGTAAACGAGAGATCTTTTTTCTTTTGTTGGTTACATAATATTAATACTAAAGTTGAAGTACCAATACTCACGATTGGTCGAATTTGCGCCCCATAGAGGAGTTGGGGCTGCTCAGTCCCCTGCTTGGGCTGTTTAACTCAGCATCTCCAGAATCAGAATGCAAAGAGCCCTCTTCCAAGGGAGCACTTGGTACGAAATCGGCGAGTAAAAGCCTGATGCACCTGACATGGCCCTCATGTGCCGCAAAATGGAGAGCTGTCCTTCCACTTAAGTAATCTGCTCTAGTCACCTTCAAATCAAATATACCTCCTTACTGAAAGTTTTATTTTCAGAATTGAGAAAACGAATTTAACGAATTGCAAAGATTATACATACATTGCATCTGTAGAGGAGGAGAATTTGAACCACTTCCCAGTGACCGTGCCGGCATGCATGCATCAATGCAGTCTTCACCAATTGAGAAGTACAAAAAAGAGAGATTAAACCGACGCTTTAGTTTTCAATTCAAGACATTTTGCTTAGATCAATTCAAAGCTCGTATTTATGATAATATTCCAATGGAGAAAGTATAAAAATAGCAAAATTAGAGAAAAATTCTGAGTTAGAAAACCACACCTGACCACAGTAATTCCTTGAGTTCACCTCCGCTCCCTTCTCCAGCAAAAGCGTCACAATCTAACCCCAAATGAAACAAATTTCACCAATAATCAATGAAAATTCAATAAAAACAAAAACACAAAAGGAAAAAGGCTCCGATCTCTCCTCACCTCAGTGTGCCCCTTGGCTGAAGCGAAGTGCAAAGGCGAGTTGAGACCACCAAAAGTCGAGTAACGAGCTAGACTCGGGCTCAGCTCGAGAAGCATACGAGCTTCAACCAGGTCGCCATCGCGCGCCGCCGAGACCAACCTCTCTCCGGTGGCGGAGCAACCGAGCGAGTTCCCCATCCAATCTCTCTCTCTCTCTCCCCGTCCGATCGGCCGCTCAAAGAAACCTCTTCTCTCTCAAATTGTCATAAAATAAATGTTTCGTTTTGTTTTCTCTGAACTTCTCCGACGGTTTGGAAGGAAGGAAGGAGAGAGAGAGAGAGAGAGAGAGAGAGGAATGAAATGAACAGAACTGAATCAGAACGGGTTTTTGTTTAAATAAATAATAAATGGTGGAGGAGTTTGGAGACACTTGGGAGCGCCAGGGAAGGAGCGGAGGTTTTTTCGTTTTGTTTCTATTTGGTAAGACCGTGGGTCAGTGTATCTTTCTTAAAGAAATAATTGACGTCTCCAACTAGTCCCCTTATAAGACACACATGCTTGCACAGAATTATGTTAAATACTATGTATACTAGCAGCAGTGCCCACCCAATGTGTGGGCCAATTTTAATATGTGATATGTGAAAAGAAAGATCTTATTTGATAAAAATATGTTGTTTATTTTCAATATTTAAGGTTAACATTGTATTGATCGGTACTAAAGGTAACAGTAGTATTCACTAATTTTAAACAATGGAAATCGATAAAAGTAGGCATGTTAGCGGTCCAAAAAAATGCCCCCGGCTTCTTCTCTGTCACATGATTCATGATTTCTTCAAATGCCGACAACTGTTCGGGATTAAGCGAACCGTGGGCCCGCAAGTCCTGCTCTGATACGTTTATTCTCTCTTCATCAGTGACTTCTTGAAAATTATCATGGTCATCCAATTCAACATTTTCATAGAGTTCAGGGAGATTGTAGTCCTCCATGTGTTTACCCATCGACTCGAGAAACCTGCTGATATCTATCAGGGTCCTCTGTTCAACCATCTCGTCTGATGAATAACGTCGCCGATAATCTTCAGACATATTTTCGAAATGCATGTCCCATAACTCTCGAGCTTTAGCCCCCTCACAAAAAGTCAGAATCGTGGCGAATAGTCTTCTAAGTGCAGACGGCATCTGGTATGTTGCCGCCTCGGAGAGGCATTCTGATAAAGTCTCATCATTATCTATCAGTCCCATTGCATATGCTGCATCCTGAAAAGTCAAATGTTGTATCCCATCCACCGTTTGTAGATCTTCATATGATTCTGGTCCCCTCCTGTGATTAAGCAAAGTACGGAGATAGTATTTCTCTGCATCTGATATATTAACATGAACCATCCTACCGATTTCACCTCTTTGTTGACGTCTCTTCCACACCTTACGGCTCGCATCCCATGTGAAATGCTCAGGAAACTCCCGATAGAGGTATTGTTTTGCCTCTGGAAACCTCTTGTTCGCCTCAAAAAACTCAGTCAGCATAGTCCTCTTTACCTTATCCCTTTGAGAGACATCTTTCATATTGTCATTGTCTTTATAAAAAACCATTTGTTGGTCGGGAGTATGCAATTGGAGACATCTCACCGAAGATTTAATTTCACTCAAAGGGAATCTAAAAATCCGCCATACCGCTTCTGGGGCCCCAACCCACCGCGCATCTTGGAACATTTTAATTTCATCAACTGTCTCTCCTTCTTTGCCGCGAGTTCCGACATATACTTCGGCACAATCGTGTCCCTTGTATATGTACTTAAATAGATACTTGACGGCCCTAATGCTCGAACAGATCTCCACGTTGATGTGGCAATTGTACCGCATCAACATGTGAGGATTGTAAGGAGAGACCCAACGATTGTCTAGGTCACAACCACGTACACGAACTTTACGCCCATTATCTCTCCTCCTGTACACAGGGTAAGAGTCTTTACCTTGAACGGTTGCCTGATTGAACGCCCTTGGATACTTAAACCTGCAAGCACCGTCCCTCATGCACGGGCAATTATTTCTCAGAGCCCCACAAGGTCCGTGCATCATGTGCTTACTCACATATTTATGCAGCAAACGATCTAATGAGTCAGTTCTTTCCAAATGTTGCTTCACTTCTTCTTCTGTGTCATAGAAGTAAAGCTGGAGGTAGCTTGGTTTGTTTTTAGGAACTAATTGATCTAGGAAATGATAAACCTGGCCATGCATTCGAAATGTGTAGACGCCACGTCTCTTGTTTGCCAGGTCATGGTCATATTTGGCTCCAAAGGATGCGAATGAGAAATTAGTGTTGTAAGCCCGTACTAATTCACGAAATGCAACACAATGTGGCTCTGCTGATGTAAATAGATCATACAGCTTGTCTGTGATCTCATTACCGGCCAGTTCCACCTTGCCATTCATGCAACAAAATGTGGGGAATTCGTACTGAAACCTTTTTGCCTTGCATTCGGTGCAATCTTTCTGCTTTCTGAGCACCATTTGTCCGGTGGGCAAGTTTTGGTAAACGAATTCAAACGGATCTTCTTCAGCTAGTCTGTTCGTTAATGTTTAATAGTCGAATGCTTTAATTTCAACTTGGATTTTGATTTTTCTTTTTTTAAATAAAAATGAAAAGTATTCATATGGATTGCTCATTTTTTAAAAAAAAATACAAAATGAAAACGCGAGTTCAGCTAGTCTGTTCGTTCATGTTTAATAGTCGAATGCTTTAATTTCAAATGGATTTTGTTTTTTCTTTTTTTGTAAAATAAAAAATGAACAGACTTCATATGGACTATTTTCTTTTTAATTTTAAAAAACAAAATGAAAAAGCGAGTTCAGCTAGTCTGTTCGTTAATGTTTAATAGTCGAATGCTTTAATTTCAAATGTATTTTGTTTTGCTTTTTTTTAAATAAAAAATGAAAAGAATTCATATGGACTATTTTTTTTTCTTTAAAAAAAACAAAATGAAAAAGTGAGTTCAGCTAGTCTGTTCGTTCATGCTTAATAGTCGAATGCTTTAATTTCAAATGTATTTTGTTTTTTCTTTTATTATTATTATTATTATTATTATTATTTCCTCAATCTCGATGACAAATATCACGATCTTATCATTTATATGTTTCCTTTGATATATTTAACTAAACAATCTACCAGATCCAATAATTCTTATTACAGAAGCATCTTGAACAGTTCGATTGTACCATAAAATCAGACTTTTAATCATTTTTTTTGTGGATTTGCAAGTATATCAAATTCTTTAAGAAAGGATGTTAAAACAATGTTAACAAGAGGTATTAAAGCAATTTTCTAGAAAAAAAATCAACAAGGCCATGAAATATAAACAACAAAACCCCTTACCTAAAGGTTTTAGGTTGGATGCTTTGTGAGATAAGCACTCAGCACTCAGCAATTCCATAATCACGACATCAACTTACACATAGCAAATTAGAGAGATGAGATGTGATCACTTACCAAGTACGATGATCTTCAATCGATGCTAAGCCATTGCCATAGGAGGCAAGAACTGAAAGCAGAGTCGCTGCCTGAAATTGATCAAATTTATCGAATATTATCTAAGAAAAAAGACAGATCTGAGACTTAACTTACCATTAATTCTGATCTTGATCTTGCTTGAAATTCAAAATAAACAAAAAACAAATACAGATCAGAATCTTAACTTTCAAATTGAAGAATCTTAACTTTCAAATGCAAAAGAAGCTACCCAAGGCAGGTTCTTATTGCCACCGCCTATTAAATCTTAACTACCCTAAGATATTAGCCTCGTAAAAGTAAAGCACATTCAGAGAAAATCACATTTCAGCATAAAATACATCAAAGAACAAACTAAACCTCACCGCATAGTATTTGGAACACTAAAAAAGAAGACTTCTAAATATCTGCATGTGTATTTCCTTAAATCCCAACTTCAGGCATCCATTTATAAATATTCTAAATAGTATATATTCTAAATAGTATACGATTGCCATAATCCTGTCCAGTAAGGAAAAACATAACGGAGGTATAAAATAAATTATCAAACAAAAAGTCTGTACCTGACAGAAACGGGTACCAGTATGGTCTTGACCTCAATGATTTCTGTTGTACAAGTAATAAAAATGGATTAGAAGTTAAATCAAATAAGATAAACCTATTGATAGTTATTAGTTAACAATATTAAGCCACTACCTTTCTTCAAACGCAGACCAATTGATGAGAAACTGAAAATTTAAAAAAAATGAAAAGGGAAAAATATTCAGAACGTCAGAAAATAGAATTAATCCCTAAGCCTCGCTTCTAAGATGGTATATTTCAACTTAGTCCTCTTGCCAACAACCAATTAGTTCAATCGTTGTTCTCATGTCCCTTTTCCCTTTACTGGAAAAGACAAAAAAATGAACTTAAAAAAGATCAAGCAGCAACTTCAATCAGATTCCTTTCAAATATAATGGCAGAAAAATATAATCCTTGTTTCAAATTCCTTTCAGTCAAATACAGTGAAAGAATGTCAGAAAACGGAAACAAAAACCTCAATATGCACTAATCAAACAGTAGATCAAGGAAACGCTGAAACTTACATGAAAACGAAGAAGGCAGAGGGAGGTCTCTTTTAGGCTTGTTGGGATCCTTCTTAGCTTTCTTCGAAATCTTCTTAGGCGCAGCTGCCTTCCTCTTCCCACCAGCCCTTCAACGGATCAAACAAAAAATCATTAGAAGAGAAATTCGCCAAACCCTAGATGCCAAAATCGACGAGAGGAAAAGAAACTTACTGTGACTCATCCTTCTTCGGTCTTCCCATGGCGAAAACTGTAAAAGATCCGATCGAATCAGAAACAAATCGACGAAATCGAAGAGAGATGGAGGAGAAACGAGCTCTTACCTGGGAATTAGGGTTTGGGTTATGGACCGCCCTCCTCCAAAGCCGTTGCTTGCTGCTCTTGCTTTTGGTCTTGCACTTGATCTTCGTTGGTCTCGCTGGCCTCAGCCTAGGGAAAGGTGTAGCGCAGAGGGCAGGGAAGTGGACGGAGATGGGGAAGAAGGCGAGGCGGCTGCAGAGAATGGGTTGGGGTCGGAGAAGGGCGCACGGAGAAAAGGCCTCATCACTGCCGTTGGTGCGAGAGGTGTGTGTGTGTGTGAGAGAGAGAGAGAAAGAGAGAGAGAGAGAGAGAGTCGAGACTCGAGAAAGGTCGTAGGAAATTTTGTACAAGGAAAGAGGAAGATTTCTAAAGAAGGAAAGAATAGGAAGGAAGAGAGAAAACGCGGAACCTTGCGCACGAAATAATAACAAAAAACAAAAAAATTGGCGCAGCGCAGAATCGAGCCCTTGCGTTGCAATGAACGAACCAACAGCCTTTACCAACGCACCGCTCAGACAGTTCATGATAAAAGGTCGACCTTTTAGTCTGATATTTGAATCTGAACCGTAGATCACAGTAGATTAACAAAATCAATGATCCATATTTGATATTAGAGGGGTGTAACTTCCTTTTATCTCGAAGTTTATGCATGTTCTACTGATGCTTTATAAGTAGTGGAGATTTCTGTATGCTTTCTCTAAAAACATAAAGTATACCCGAATAAGCTTTATATATTTATATCTGTATACGAATATTTGTTAAAGATATGGTTAAAATTGGAAGTTTCTCCTACTGTATCTTTTTTTTATTTTACTATTTATTTCATAATTTAACACCAACATGTTCTAATAGCAAGTTGTTGAATGAATATCATATGAGTTTGATTCGCTTTAAAGTTCACCTAATTGAGATGATAAGTTTCATGTTTTTAATAAAAAATTTAAAAAAAAACACGTAGATGTCTATTTAACATTTGATTACCATCGGTTGCTTGACCGTAAAATAGATTGTTGTGTACTGTAAATAACTAAATATAGATTTTATAGACAAAGCTCAATATGTGAAGAAATTTGAGCTTTGAGTTGATATAAGTATCTTGACATTTGCATGAAACTTGTTCTTTATGTAATTTTAAGTTGCCATAATTCTCGGAGCTGCTAATGAAAATCCACTGATAAACAGGATCTGGTATGAGTCGGTGTGTGGTGGGAACAGTAAAGTCATAGACAAATAGGCAAAACGCCGAACGGGGAAGGCTCTGCTTTTTGTCAGCAGAATATACTTGTTGTATCTTGAATATATTTATAATTTAATAAAAAAAAAGAAGAAAACATATTTAAAAAATATTGATATAAAAATATGTCACAGAAAGCTGCATTTCATTTGATTGAAAAATATATATATATATATTTAGAAAAGGGTGAAGATCATTTCGCATAGGAATTCCCTATCAAGTAGGATAATAGAAGTACGGAAGGGATTGCATTAATTGGTACAGTAGCTTATAATTTTTACAAAAAAAAAAAGATATTTCATGGGACCAAACTTTTTTTTTTTCCAAGAATTACCTCTGGAATAAAATTAAACAACACGAGCACACAGATGATAAAAATCACCTTAATTTTTTTTTTTTTTTTTGGGGGGGGGGGGGGGGGGGGGGGCTAACCACCTAAGTTGATAATCGTGTGAAATACTGAAATGTGATGGTCCGACCGCTCATGAAAATAGTACTTTTTTAAAAAATTAGTCATTAACAAGTCATAACCGACGAAATGTTGAGTAGGGACAAAGTGTAGGTTTTAGGTTCACAACTTCACATGTTTCTCAAGAGATTTGGGGCGAGGTTTCTCTTTCGCTTTCAAGTGTCACTCGGACATTTCAACATTTGGCGTGTTCCAATTATCGAATTAGTACAACGATGCGTCCGTATAATTAATTTTCAAATGATGACAACGACGAGGATGATCATGATTATGATAAGATAAACACATTGTTCTGTTCCAAAGACTCCAATATGTATGTAAGTACACAATGCGTTGTCATGATTAAGAGGCATTTGCAAAAATAATAATCTTTCACAACGCTGGCCCACTTGCAACTTGATTGTGGTAACTGTGTATTGAGATTAGGGCTGTCAACGGTGCAACATTTATCTTTATGCCGTTTCGTTTAATCAAAATAGAACGGTTTGTGGCACAAAAAATTATACCGTTTTTTAAATGGCACGGTTGGTTATACCATTTCAATCTCATTTCAAACCGTTTTATGTGTAATTTACGGTTGATGGCACAGAAAATTGTTTCGTTTAATAAATGAAACGGTAAGTAGCATGTCGATATTGTACCGTTTAATAAGCGGCACGGTAACGGTTTGGTGTCATTCCGTGCCACCTACCATGTTTTGACAGCCCTAATTGAGATTAGGGGTGTCGATTCATTTTCGTTTCGTTTTGGTAACGTTCCGTGCCACCTACCACGTTTTGTTTCCGTTCTGTTTCGTAAAACGGAACAATTTTTCATTCCGTCAGCTGTTCCGTTCTTCATTTTTCATTGATTTCAGCCATTTTACATTGATTTCAGACCAGTTTTTGGTAAACAGAACACTAACGTTCGCTGGTATCTGTTCTGTTTACGTTCCATTTTCAGAAACGAAACACATTTCTCTTCTGTTAGTTGTTCCGTTTGAACGGAACGAAAACGTGCGAAATGGCATTCCGTGAGACCAAGGAATAACCGTTCTTTATTATTTCTTTGGAAAATATATTTATGATTACAAAATTATAAATTGTCTTGCAATGAATTTTTGTTGTACCCTATATTTATAAGATTTTTCTAACATGTCCCTATTGAAAAAACATCTCGGGTTCTTATATTTATTTTCTTTGTTATCTCTTGTAACAGTTGAAAGCGTTTGTATAAATTCTTCGCTCCTTAATACAATTAGACATGTCGTACTATGGTTTTCACCTTTTATTACATTTTTCTTTTTTCTCAAAATTTATGTCTCTTGTGTATTATTAATTAATAATTACTGATAATCTTATATGTTATGTGTGTTGTGCGTGATTTTTCTAAATTTTTTCAACGAGTAATGCAAAGATATTAATGTTGTGCCTTGATATGCTTTCAGCTTTCCAATAATACATGACATGACATGACTACCATCATATCTATTCCAGAAGGTCATGATTCACGTATCTTTCTGAGTATATATTTTATGTTGTTATTCACTTTCATATAGACACTTGGATTTAATTTATGTTTTGAATTTTCTGATTGTGTCCCATTCATAGTTTGGAGTATATCGCATTGATTACATATGCAAATTAGTCGTAACTAATTAGCCCGTCGCCTACCAGCTGGGCTAAATCCATTAATAGCTGATATGAATGCTTTGATTTAACAAATGAAACTTTTTAATTTGGTAAAATTAGCCATATACCCCTCTAATCTCAACCAATTGAAAATATTCCTCTCTAATCTTCAAAATTAGAAATACCCACCTCCAATCAACATTGCTATAGATATATACCATTTTCATCAATACGAACGGTTTTTCATCTAAAAAACAGTTATAAAGATTTAAGACAAAAATATCCTCATCCCCAAATGCTTGAGCTTCCTGGCTCCTGCTATTTTCTACCATGTAAAAGGAAAAAGTAGAAGAATGCTCCTTACGTATACAAGATACTGCAAGATGCTTAGAAATAGGACTAATCGTATATTGACGAGACGGGGAGGAGCTTACGTGAAAGAGCTAGGGAAATTTTTTTTTTTTTTACTTTTGTTTTGGTGCACTGATTGCGTTGAGTGCAAAATAATCAAATTTTAATTGGTTATTACATGTGTTTTCATTCTACTAGTACTTTAATTTATTTTTTTGTCTTTCATCGAAGTTGGTCTGGTTCTGGCACCATACCACTTTAATTGGTAACTTTCTTTTAAAAAAAGAATATTACACACTTGCCTCGTCATATAATCTTGGCAAAAAATAATAAAGCCGAGTCTAGATGTATAGACCAAAACAAGAGAGTACAATGGCCAGCAAATCATACCTTCTATAGCCTGATATGATGTTTTTTTTATTTTTTATTTTTTTGATATCAGAATGCAGAAAATTACGCCAATTACAGAGAAGAAAGCGACAGGCTTAAGCGTCAGGGTTGAGGGCATTTGTGTTCGATATTTAAAAAAAATGAAATTTTAGGATTAAAAAAATGGTTAGAAAAACATTAATGAAAGGGTAGATATCTATGATAGTGATGAATTGATAATTAGAGGGGGGATATTTCTAAATTTGAAGATTAAAGGGGATATTTTTAATTGCCAAGAAGCTGAAACAGTTAATCATTTGTTTGTTGAGTGTAAAGCTGTTAAAGATTTTTGGTCAGGTTTTAATCTCTTTAACAACAGGGGCATTCTACTCAATTGTAACTCTCTTAAAGATATTTGGAATAGCTGCAATAGTCTAAACCCCAATGACAGAATGTATGCCAAAACCTTAGCGGCAGCCCTGTGTTGGAGTCACTGGAATGACAGGAATAGTAGAATCTTTAATGAGGCTGTAGGCAGAACCCCCCTTAACACAACTCTAAATTCTTTACAATTGTTTCATTTTTGGACAGGAAAAAACTCAGGAATGGAGGCAAGCTACAAAAACCTTGCAGAGTTCCAAGCAGCAGCTAGAAACAGTGAAGATGGAACAAGTGAAGGGCACGTTACCGATGCTACATCTTCAGCTCACAATTAGTTCTTGTGTTGAAGCAAGCGTCTGGATAAAAACCTTTTACTTGTTGTTCTTTTTTTTCTTTCACTGTTTTGTGCTAGGCAACTTAGTTGAAGCTAACTCCTCTTTTGTATGTGTTGAGTCATGGTAGAGGCTCATTTTGGTTGTAATCACTTGTTTTTTCGGACTCGCCTGGTAGAGGTGATCTGAATTGACTTTGTAATACTTTTGTGTTGAGCTTATTACAAGCCGGTGCCCTGCTTGGGTCGCTTTTATTTCAAAAAAAAAAATATTTTCGTAAATATTCTTCTTCAGGATGAGCATACTTTGTGAAATTGACTCAGACACTTCATATACATGTTAAATATCTATACAGTACCGAACTTATTTTTTTTAGTTAATGATTTTATATATATTTAAATGAATATATATACAGTTTAAGTTTTGAAGGGGCCTAACCAACTTTTATCTAATACGGTTGGAAAAGGAAAAAAAAAAGGTGGGGGGGGGGGGGTAAAGGTCGCTTTAAGATTGGTGACCAAAAGCTTTGATTTTACAATCAAACTTGAGCAGCCGGATTGTTATACCGGTCCTTAGTTCTTGTAGAAGAATTAAGTATCAGAACAGATTTCATATTAACGGCCCATGTATAGGTATATCTTTAAAATTTGGTCCTTACTTAATTCCTATTCTATGGAAGAACTCGTCTCGAAATATTTTTTTTTTCCTGCTTCTTTCATGTTTGGATGAAACTTTCTTCCGGAAAGAAGGCTTTTTCCCACCCAATCCCATCCAAACACATCCATTTTTAGTTTCAATCCTTAAACAGATATGATCAGGAATATCTTAATACCTTGTCTTCCTGAATCTGAAATTTATTTATTGTTATTTAAAATTTTAAATAAAAACTTCATTTTAAAAATTATTTACATTTTATATTTAATAATTAAATTTTTTTTATCGATTCACATTATTATTTCTGCTGGCCTAATTCCTCTTTCATTGAAAAATAAAAAGAAGACAGGCTACTGAAATTCTGCACTCTCAATTATATTTAAATAAAATACAGGAAAAAAATACATGCCATCCAGATTGGTTGGAAGATTTGACCAAACCCTCATAGTGGAAAATATAAACAACGCCCAGTCGCCTAACACTTGTACGCAACTACGAACTATTATAATACATCTTGATTGCTTGGTCACTTATTCATGAGCAGCTCCCAAGTGTTTTCTGTCCAACATCACTTCACTAATTCAGAAGCAGCTCCCAAAGTTTTCTTTTTTAAAAAAATATATATATATTTACACATATTTTATTTATTGCACGTCTTTCTACATCCCTAATTGGGGGTAGTGACAAGTGTATTCCTCCTTTTACTCGGCCCCAATTATAAGAAAATAAAGTTGAAATGATTTTTCAAATAAATGACTAATATGCGCGGTTGCACACATATGAAGATGGATTAGAGGTCAGGAAAAAGGGAAAAACACTGCACCTGTGTTTGAAGCTCTTCTTTATATATCAATGAAATAAGATCCTACATGTTCTTTTTATTATATTGATAAAGAATAATGTTTGGATTTATCTAATGAGTAATGACACTTTCTATAGCTGTCAACAGATTAATTCAAAACACACAGTATCATGTATACTATACGGTCTTAATGCACTTGGGAGGAGTCCAGACACTCGAATTGTATTTATTTTCTAAGATAAGATGATGATTATTCCATTTGGACTAACACTCGTTCCATAGGTACGTTTGAAACTTTTGTAGATTCAATTTAGATGGAACGATGGACTATCATATATAAAACAGTTTATAAAAAAAAATATAAAAATAGATACAAAATTATCTATCCATCTGATGTGTCAAAAATATATTTAAAAATGTTTGAAAAATATTTTCACTAATTGAAATTTTTATAATTTTTATTGAAACAGACCTTAAGAAAGTGTTGCAATTAATGGGGACAAGCTATATACTAACTTTACTTTTTGAATTTGAATCCTTAAATGGAATCTCGAAAGTGATGCTAATACTCTTGATTGCCGTAAAGTCAATAAAGCTAATGTAAACTATGTTATGAAACTTTTCGTCCATGCATTGAGGTGCGATTCAAACCAATAATTTTTTCTACGTCACTAAGAACTTCTAAATTTAATGAAATTATAACAATTATTTGGTATCCACAAAGATTTTCGTAAGTAGTTTAACACTTTGGATGGTGCCAGCAAATATTTTTAAGGAATAATATTGAAACTTTCTCGTTTTTTAATGGTATTAGTTTTCAAACTAAAAATTTCTTTTGACTTCAAATAATTATCTTAAAAAAAATTTTGTTTACTAATTAGTATGTTGTATTTAATTAGCTCTTTGGCCATGTTTGGTAGAGGATTAAAGGTGGAGTAACTCATTTAATCTACTTTTACTCCTCCAAACATAATTTAAATTTGGTGGAGTAGTGTGGAGTAAGTAAGGAGGAGACAATTACTCCACCATTTTAGGTGGAGTAAAGTTACTCCATGAGATTAAGAGATGGTTTTCATTTTTATTTACTCTTACTCTACATTTATTCCATCTTTTCATACCAAACATAATTTAAAATTAGAGGAGTAAAGTGAATTAACTATTTACTCCTCCTTAAGCTACTCCACGGTTTACTCCTCTACCAAACATGGCTTTGAGATTAGATGGTAAGATTGAAATAATAACAAATTCTGCTATAACTGAAGCATGAATGGTAGGAGCTAGCTTAATCCATATGTCAGTCGGAAAAAAGGCTTTAAGTTGCTATATTAGCCAAAATATTAGGTCTAGTTTCACTTAAAAGTCCCTGGTTTAAGTGCCTTCCCTTTTAGCGAGGAACAGTTTGCATGTTAAAAACTGATGTTTCAAATCTTTCGTCTTAATTGTACAGTTTTGTCTAGCTTTAAGATTTTATTAGTTGCTATATAAATCAATTGGTCGAGTTTTATTCTTCGTAAACCTCCTTAATTTTGTGAACGAATCAATGCTATTATAACTTTTCTTTTAAAAAACGCAATATTTATTGTGGTTTAAAATTCATCACTGTTATCTGTTTAATTCTTTACTTTGTATTGCTCAATATTAAAATTTTACATGCTAAGGGCAGTTTGAATTTCTTCATTTTGCTATATAAAAAATAGATTTGTGCGCGTGTATTAATTAACATACAATTGTCAGAGAAAATAAAAATAATGGGGATGGCTCCAAAACTCTGACACCTCATTTGACATTTCATCATCGAATTACAAGACAAAACATGCCTCAACTTGTTATAGTATAAATTCATAAATCATAAGTAAGCATGCTTGATTTGTAGATAAAAGCTACAACGCAGTAGGTGAGGTTTGTTAAGCCGCCGTCCATTGATTGATGATTGCATTGAAGATCCATAGATGGCATTAACAAATGGAGATCCGCAAATATATATTAGAAGAAAACAAAACTTTGACTTGAGCACTTGAGGCATGCACATGCAAGTATGTATAACGAACCCACTTTAAATGAATTTATAATTTATAAAGATCATAGTTAGATCCATGTAATGCAATGTTAGGATTTAGGACCACATAAGTATACTCGGCACATGCTACACATGGAAGCTGAATCAGTAGTCAACGGATTCTCCTTTTTTTTTTATAAAATGGATTGCAGTTTGCAGCTTAGTATTTGAACTTTGAATTTCTTGCGGACTCGTTTGAATCTCTTATTTATCACTTATTTTCACATGAGTTTCTCTTGTAACGAGATCAAGACTATCAATATCATATCTTTTTTTGGTGGAATCATTTGCTGGATTTTTTTTCTGTTTCTTTTTTAAAGCATGATTCTGTGGAATCATTAAAATTCATTATTCTGCTGTTACTTGTTATTTGTTAAGAAGGGTCTTATATAGTTATATCTTCAAGTTCATATTATGTTATTTCAGGCCTTTGCCCAAATATTAATGGGCTTCATAGTTTTATTCATGGCAATTTTACGGGCTTAAGTTTTGTTAGCTTTAGCATATTTTATTTTTGGGTTGTATTTTCCTAGATTATACAAATCTCCCCTCCGGTTTACTGAACCCAAAAGACCTAAAACCATAAAATACGGTGTCCTTTACAAACCTTTTCTCTAAACAAGGGTAGGCCTGTCAAAACAGAAAATAAAAACGTGATGCCGTTTCGTTTTCAGAACCGGAACGGAATGTGGCACCAATTTTCGTTGTCGTTTCAAAAAACGAAACGGAAACGGAACAGATAATTATATCGTTTTGCTGAAATGGGACAGGAAAATAAGAAATTACAAAATTACAGTGAAAAACTGAAACGAAATGGAATGTGGCACAAATTTTCACTACAGTTTCAAAAACAAAACGGAAACGAAACAGCTACTTTGATTCCGTTTCTGAAACGGCACAAAAACGAAAATGGAGTATTCCGTGATCGTTTGACACGTTTGCCAGGCCTACAAGCGGGTTTAAGTAGGTTGAATTCTAAGACCTGTTGTTTGAATGTATAATGGCTTATACAAGGTAAAAGAAGTAGGGTACGTATACATTGATCGAATTTATTTGATATTCGAAACATCTAATAAAATCTTATCAGTTTGCGCATAATTTTTTATGCAATTGGGAGAAGGAAATTGATTAGTGTCATCGCACTCCGTGCCATCCAAGCCATCGCGCTGCACAGCGCCTCAACTAGCGCTCTGACCCCTCTACTCATCCAGCACGTATTTTTTGTTCAGTTAGTTATTATAAGTGTTCACTTTAATATGTACAAATATTCACTTTGTAGTAGAATTGTTCATTATTTTATAAGTGTTCGCTAGACCAAATATGTTCATTTTGATTTTTTTTTTTGCCAAAAGTTCAGTTTGGTTAATACAAATGTTCAGTTAATTGAGTAGAAATGTTCAGTTAGTTGCAACAGAAAATATAATGTTATGAGCAAACATGTTTATTTTATTAAGTATAAATTTTTAGTTTAGTAAGTACGAATGTTCAGTTAATAAGTACAAATGTTCAGTTTAATAAGTATGAATGTTCAGTTAGTTGCAACAGAAATACAACTGTTATAAGAAAAAAAAAACCAAGCGAAGAGGTCACGAACCGGACAAAAAATACATGTAAAAAATAGAATTGGAAATGAACCGATCCGGTTCAAATTAATTTTTTTCCGATTCTACCCCTGCCTCCTAGCGCACCTCTTGACCACGCGCGATTTTGACGCATTAAACTGAACACTTCTTATTATTAAACTGAACACTTCTTATTATTAAACTGAACATTTGTAACACATAGTAACGATAGCTGGGATGATATATTTGCCGATGGCACTTATAATTCTTGATTTGAGAATAATGTGGGCGTTAAAATACTAGCAAAATTGAACCGTTAATTTTTGAAACAGCTTCATAAATGACCAATTAATTCTAAAATTACATCCAATTTCATACACATTCTATAGAAACTCTAGATAGAATGCGCTCAATAAATCAATACAATTTTATAATTTTTTTTTTGGTGAGTGTCCGATCAAATGTAAGAAATGTCTGATATATTTGATATCAATATAACCTATCCAAATATGCGAATACAGGCTCCAATGAAAAGTTCGTCAGGGTCGGTGCTTAATATAGGCTCCGTTTGGATTGCTTAGGAATAAGAGGAATAATATTGAGAAGTGTGTAACTTTGTAAAGAATTTAGATAGTTAGAAATAAATTTATGTCTAGAAAGAAACTATTCTCTTATTTCTAGCACCATCCAAACTGAGCCATAAAGAGGACAAGTTTGCGACAACATTCCTACATTTCACTTCACGGACTAAAAAGAATAGAAAAGAAAAAAATAATTCGGCTGTTTTTTTTTTTTTTTTTTGCAAGAGAGAGTGACTTTTTTTAGTAAAAAAAAATAGTAAAATAAGTACATTTTTTTTAAATAAATTGGAGTGCAACTGCAAGTATGGCTGTCAAACGTGGAAAACGGAACAGAACTATTCCATTTCTGTTTCGTTTCGGCAATGAAACAAAAGTACTCTTTCGCTTCTATGCCATTTCGATAAACGAAATAGTTTTCTATTGCACTTTTGTTCCGCTCTTCATTTTCCATTGAAATCAGTCCATTTTCGTGTTTTGTTCCATTCTGTTTCGGTAATGTGATAAAATCGCATTTCATTTTCGTTCTGTTTCTAAAAGTGAAACCATTTTCTCTTTCATTTTTGTTCCGCTTTGGATGGAATTTCCGTTCTATTTCTGAAAACAAAATCATTTTCTTTTCTATTTTTGTTCCGTTTTAGACGGAATGAAACATATACGAAACGACGGTATATTGACAGCCCTAGTGTGCTTCTCTGATGAGTGATGTAACATGCTCCGCCACTAAGCCAAAACCAAAAAGTATTACTTGTTCGCAACAGCTGCTCATTTTAAGTGACAACTTCCAAACGAGAGAAGGCAACACAACTCCTCCTATAGTCCTATGTCCGGTACGGAAGCATTCTAGCATCTCTGTACAAAACACATGACATCCCAATCCGGATTTGCTGTTGCTTGACAAATAGTGTACCGCATGTACAAGCCGTCTAATTTTGATCGGACGGTTAATTTTTTACGGACCTATCAATCTAGGTTACATACACGGAGCTTCATTGTCCATTGGATCTTGATCAAAAGGCCAATATGCCGCGCGACACTTGATCTGAATTTCATGACACCCTATTTGTTTCTTGCCTTGCAAAACAAAATAATTTTGAAAGCCTTTTGATTGAATATCCCATTGCCCACTACGTACTTTATCCCTACAATTTTGGGACAGCAGCCAGCGCAAGGTTTTTGTATGGAACACTTATTTCCTTTTATTTATTTATTTATTATTTTATTTGTATTTTTATTTTAACGCTATTTGCACCAACCGCATTACCAGTTTACCACATGGTTGAATTTTTAAAAGATTTCGTATAAATTCACACAAGTTTAGTTATTTCACTAAAATTATGAATTTGGTTACTAATTAAGTTGTTAATTAAATTTGAACACCTTTCTCCTTGTTTTTTCCACCCAGCTCAAATCTCCCCTTTCTTCTTTTTCTCTGCTCTTGAATTTTTTTTTTCCTCTATACAGTCTCTATCTAGTTTATCCAAAAAAAAAAAAAAAACAATCTTGAATTTTTAATACAAAAAACAACCGTAGGGGCATTGCGTGCTATTTAGAAATAAAAATGATATATGTTTCAAATTTTAACATTGAATTATCAATTTATCATCCACATCGAAGCATTAATTAATGACATGAATTGTAGGATACAAAAATGACGTGGCACTAAACCCACCTTTCTTTCTTTACAAGCCGGTGGGTAGACAGATCCATTTAGACAAAACTTTTTTAACATGTCTATGATTATCAACTAATCCGTGTTATATAACTGCCCTAAACGAAACTAGAAGTTTTTATAACAATTTGAGGAAAGAAACAAACAGAAAACGTCGAAAACCAATTTAGGTGACAGCTTTTGGTTTCTTCGGATGCAATACAAAGCTACCAAACGTGACGCTGTGTCTTTTTTCCAACATCTTACACGCAACTAGCATACAAGGCAAAAAGCCTGACCTTATCAAACATATCATACATGCATCCCTTTCAGAAAAAGCAACAAATTATGTTTGCTTTGAACTTCTTCACAAAAGTTGTGTTTATTTTTTCTTGTGTGATGACAAAACTCACCATACTTTTTTCACGCAAATTGTGATTTTAGCAAAAAAAAAAAAAATCAAATATAATTAACAGTCCTATGAAAAACGGTGAAGTGAATTTCTCTACTCGGTTACCATTGCTTTTAGGCAGGGTGTTTTTAAAAATCTGTTAGTAACGAAATTTTCAATAATACCGAAACCGGAACAAAATCCGGAACGGCAGTATCTGGTGAAAAACGATAAAATACTAGAAAATATAGAAAAATATCATATTTCAGTTCATTCAAAACACTGCTTTTAGCAATTTAATATGAATTGATTTCACGCATTTTTTTAATTAAATTGTCAACGTTTTAAGAAAAATATTAAATTCAGTGATTGGAGTCTTTCTATCAGGCATTGACTGTCATATGCAAGACACTGCACATCAGCACATGACATGGACTGACTCGCAATTGGCACTAAATGACATGTTCTTATATTATTTTGCGACTTTTGTCTAAACGTGGATTATACCACTAACTCCATTACTCCACTAATTCCATGATAATCCAATTCTCTCGGAACCGTTGGGGGTCAAAAAATTACAAGCAGGCGTGCCCTCGGCTTACGGGCTTTGATTACTTTAACAAATTTTCTTTTAAAAAAAATAAGAATGAAAAATCGAAATCACAAAAAAGTTAAAAAAACGACGTGTGTGTGGCAGGTGTATGTATGGTTAGCTTAAATCTCCAGTCAACATAAGAAACCTACCACCACTCCGAGTCTCCGACTCCGTTTCCGAGTACGGCATGCCAATAAACCATACGCGCTCTATTTATTCCTTTTTTTTCGCCAAAAAAAGTACGCGCTAATTTCACATGGCCCATGAGGTTTGAGGTTTCTCCCGCTTCAATCTGCTCAACAGATCTTACATTATCATTACTTTATATCAGTTGGTGTGGCGGGTTATAATACTTAAAGAATTTATCCGTTACAGAAATATTATAGTTAAATTCACCATAAGAACTGAAATTATATCTTTAATTGCAGTTTGCAGAGCACCTCAAAAATTAATAAAAGGGAGAAAAAAAACCTCCCAGAGATAGATACTACAGAGAGGAAAATGCTAGAAAACTAAGAAAAGGTGTAGACCCCACTTTCCTCACTTCTCCCTCTCTCTCTATCTCACCCGCGGTTTCCTTCCTTCTCCATTAATAATTCCAACAACTCAGATCTCTCTCTTCTTCTCCTCTCACCTCTAACAAAACCAAACAAAACAAAACAGAGCAAAACCAGTTCAAAACCACGTTCGGGTTCTCTCACGAAACAGAACATGGCGTCTAGAGTCGACATAGAAGAAGGTGGTAACGGGCGCAAACCGAGAGGCGCCGAGGCCAACTCCTCGGCGTTCGACTACGGCCACGTGTCGGTTGGCGAGAGCGAGTGGACCTCGTGGGTGGTCCCCATGTTCGTCGTCGCCAACGTGGCCATGTTCATAGTGGCAATGTATGTAAATAACTGCCCGGCGAACCCCAACCCGTATGGATCTTGTGTGGCTAAGTTTCTGCGGCGGCTCTCGTTTCAGCCCCTCAGGCAGAATCCGCTACTAGGACCTTCATCTTCTACGTGAGTTTAATTTTCCTTTGGATGGTTAGATCTATTTTAATTTTTAAATGTGGTAGATATTAAATAACTCCAAACAGTGAAAAGAAAGATCCTGATTTTTATATTGTTTACCTGGACCAACTAGTCAGCATCAGCATCTAACAAAGATTGATTAGATTTCATTAGGTATGAAATGTGGTTGGACTACTTAGAATTGGGCTAGTTTGAACTTTGTTGAAGATAACTTTTCTAACATTTGGTTTTAGTATTTTTTTTTGGCTAAGAAATTAAGTTAATTGTATGGAATTTAAATTATTATTATAAGCTTGTAATGTTTTATTAGAGTGTTGTTTGTATAATTGTTTACTTCGTCTACGGATTTTATCATGCTTTTGCACTAATTTATTGATTTGACTGTTTTGACAGATTAGAGAAACTGGGAGCTCTAGAGTGGAACCGAGTGGTGCACGAGCACCAGGGTTGGAGGCTGCTGACATGTATATGGTTACATGCCGGTGTTATTCATCTCCTTGCCAATATGCTCAGCCTTGTTTTCATTGGAATTCGGCTCGAGCAACAGTTCGGATTTGGTGAGTTTTATTTACCCTTGTCTTTCTGCGAACCCCAAATTGTTGCTGTTTTCGTGTAGTATGGTTCCTGTTTTAAGCAACATAAGAGCAAACATTAAGATATTTTTGACTGGTTCTTAACAAAAAATTTGTTATTGCATTCTGGTGCCAAATGTCTTTTACTCTAATCATTGGATATATTTGCCAAAATGGAACTAAAAAATATGTAAATTAAAATGAAACATCTTGCTTCAGTTTTTCTGAAATTGCATTTTTTTTTTCTTTTCAGTGAGAATAGCTGCTATTTATCTTATCTCTGGATTGGGTGGCAGTGTCCTCTCATCTCTCTTCATCAGAAATAGCATATCTGTCGGTGCATCAGGTGCTTTGTTTGGCCTTCTCGGGGCAATGCTTTCAGAGCTTATCACAAACTGGACCATATACACCAATAAGGTAGGTTTCTTCACCTCTTGCTTGAAGCTTTTTGTTACTAAATAATAGCATTACATATACCTGGTATGGTATGGTTGAACTATTTCCAGGAGTTGAGACCAAATGAATTATTCAACATTCAACAGGAGATTTCATAAATTTCTTCTTTTTTTTTTTCAATTGCAGTTTGCAGCACTGATGACACTTTTGTTCATTATTGCGATAAACCTGGCTCTTGGAATACTTCCACATGTGGACAATTTTGCACATATTGGTGGCTTTCTGACTGGGTTTCTTCTCGGATTTGTTTTACTGGTACGACCACGGTTTGGCTGGTATGAGAGCCGCATGCTTCCTCATGAAAGAAAGCCAAGATCAAAGTACATGGCTTATCAGTGGATATTGGCGGCAATAGCATTTTGTTTGTTCATAGTCGGGTAAGTTCCTCTTTTCTGCTAATTTCCTTCTGGAACTTTATAATGTTATATAAAAAGTCATTGGCTTATATCTGACTGTGGTACTTAATTTCTTGTGCAGATTTACTGTGGGATTGACTATGCTTTTCAAGGGTGAAAATGCAAATGAACGTTGCCATTGGTGCCGGTATTTGAGTTGTGTACCTACATCAAGATGGACCTGTGGAAATTAATAGGTGGATCTAGATTTCATAAGTGTCTAATTGAGGGCTTGTATCATATTGAGCTCTTACATTCAGTTACTAGAAGTTTATAAGAAAGAGCAACATTTCGGTTGTTACTACTAAAAAAGAAAAAAAAAATCAGCTGTCAGTAGCCCACATTACTTTTTTTTTTATTTGTACATAAACGATTGGTTGGTTGCATCTTGTCTTCATGTTGGTATATGAGTTTTGATTTTTTTTTTTCCCATTTTTTAATGTAATGCTCTCACTGGGTGCTACACTATTATTTTGTTAAGTTGTATTTCTTCACTATATGTACAGTGTTTGTTGCTAGATGTATGTATGTTAAGAATAATGTCGGTGCCTGATAAATGCTGTCCAGTACGTCAGTATCTGATGGGCCTAAGTTCAAAAAATAATGAAATTCAGTGTTGGGTTGATATTTGGGCTGGATTACAATCCGTTATCAATTCCCAAAATCGCGGGAGAATTTTTGTGTTTTGTATTTTTCTTGTAACAGGAAGAAACAAAGTCACATAATTTACTGGAAGTCAAAACGGTTAATTATATTTATATAAAACAAAACAAAATAATCATCAGGGAAAGCCCCTTGAGCCACGTGCAAAACTGGTTGTGCACGTAACGGACTTCAAGTATTCTAATAAAGTGGTCGAGATTCGAGAGAAGAACCAATTGTCCGTACAACGAAGTAAAATTAAAATGAAATAAATGTGGAAGTATTAGTAAAATAAATACAAAAGTATTGTGTTAGGAAGTTTAGCTAAGAAACAGTGTTAGAATCTAAATTTTTTATGAATAAACTTTACTCTATTAGTAAAAGTACTTTTATTTTTTAATAACTTATTTCCCCTAACTAGTAACTACACCTTACTTGAAAATCATTTTCTTTAAATACAAGAGAATATGAATGTGATTCTAGAACAAAACATACTGTATTTCTACTTCATTTGTCACCGGAAGACTCATTAAAACAAGAATGTGTGAATATTTATTCCAGATTTCCAGCAAAAGCTAAATAATTTTATTTATCTGAAACAAGTGACCGCAGTATTGACCATGGTAATTGAAGGCGCAAAATTTTGTTGTTCGACAAGTGTATTTCTTACTGTCAGTATAAATTATTCAACAACAATTGTCAACTTTGGGACATTCAATAACTCGGACTAGGATTTTTTTTCTTTTTTCTTTTGAGTATAACAATCAGCATGATTAATTGATTACGTACTGGTTAAGTGAGAATTGAAGATCTCGTAAATTAACAATAAAAGAAATCTATACGAAAAAATGTTGTAGGATTGAATATGCGCCAGATTAGAAAATGAACCTTATAAATACAAATCCATAATCAAGCTTTAAGTTAGTCATAATTCAAATCCGAATTCGGTCCACACCACTACTCACTAACAAAATAACAGATTGCTTTGGATAAGTTAAATGTTCGGATGACCAGACAAGTTTTTTTTTTTTTGCGTCCTAATTTTTATCAATCAGAAGAACATTGTCAATTAGAAATATTTATTTTCAAAGACATCATAATCATATTGTGATAATGTATTATGTTCGTTCAATGACAGTCCAATGATCCTCATATGTCCACTCTGTAAGGCCTTATTATGGAACAATAGAAGATATGAACAAGCAAAAATATTGGATGGACGCTTGCTTTTATTTGGAAAAGCATGAAGTTTAGTAAGCCTCATTAAGGGGCCAAGAAAGAGAATCCAATTCTTCATCACAAATCACAACTGCCAGCACTTGCCTTCTACCGAACAAGTTAGGTGCTCAATAATATCAAATTAATTTTTCTAGATTAGAATCTATTGAAGTTAAAAGGGATCTTCATGCAATGATAAAAAAAAGTGCATTACATAGTAAGCATTATTTAATTTGCTCTTTTTAAAGTGATAGTGTACCTTCAACTATACTGATTTATTTTAGTTGAAAAACAATACAAAGCTGGGAAGTTTTATTATCAAGACAGAATTCTCTCCCACCAACTTTGGTGCTTATCACTAATATTTTTCAGCAGAGTGATTGATTCTAGTCATGTTCCGCACTTTGAAATTCTGTCGCCGTGTAATACTGATATGTATAAAAAAAGGGACCAACCTGAAAGAAATGGGCACGCTTTTGTGTTTATTATATGGACCCATAACGAAGCAACGCTGAAACGTCTGAGAATATTTGTAGACTGGTGAGTGGTGACGACAACAAATTAATAAAAAAATTTTATAAGCCATTTGTCACCAATTTTTTTTTTATAAGCAATAAAAAGAAAGGAACACAGCCAGTATATATTGTCCTCATTTATAAGGACAAATTGTGAGTCATTCAGTGAGTTTTTAATTTTCCTTTTCCTAATTGAAGAAAGAGCTTTCAAATTTTTTTTCCCCAAAAATCTTAGCCGAATTT
The DNA here is from genome assembly GCA_028095005.1 of Rhynchospora pubera. NCBI lineage: Eukaryota > Viridiplantae > Streptophyta > Magnoliopsida > Poales > Cyperaceae > Rhynchospora > Rhynchospora pubera. The sequence continues at coordinate 27,463,300 of CM051459.1, forward strand.
GAATTTCAAATTTACGTGCCTTTTCATCGAATTCTGTTTAATTAGTTGAATATTTTAATTCTTCTTTTGTCAAGTTCGAATAGAATAATGCCGCCTGTGACGTGCAAATCTAATCCAATTTTTTCTCGAAAATAGTTTTAAAATCGCAAGCAAATAATAATAATAATAATAATCAAAATGGTACAGCACACCTGCTTCGCACTGACCTCATTTTATTTTAAAAAATTAGATCATAATTCTTATTCTCTCATCATATAGTAAGAATTCTTACTTTATATTTCTCACTGCATATCATTTCCAAACATACATATAGACATCTTCTTCTTCCATTCTCCTTTTTTTTTTGGACCAAAAGCCCTTAGACAAAACATAACGTAGACAGCTTCAATGAAAATGCATGTGCCAAACCTTCTGAGGATTGCGACCTATACCTGTTAACTAAACTATATCTCACTATTTTCAAACTCATGTCAAAGCAATGTAGTAAAAAATTTATTATGACACTAAGACCCAACATTGTAGCCAAAAATCCATTATGACACACTGGCGAAGTCAGCGCAGGGGCCCTAGTGGGCCTGGCCCACCCTGCTTTTTGAATTTTTTAATACAAACTCCTACTTGGGCCCCCCAACTAAAATAAGAGTCACTTGCTAGTAGTCTTCTTCTTCTCTTCGTCAGTCAAATTAGCTTTTGAAAATTTAACCATGTTCCTTCTTTACACATCTAACGAGTTTCTCACTCCTTTAATTCTTCTAGTACCGTTTCAATATTTCATTTGAGGGTACTTTGTTTTAAGTTTCAGGGATGAGGGATTGAGTTATGTGAGTGGATCTTAATAGACTATTGGAAAAGTCTTGATCTCATGGTTTTTTTTGTTGCATCTTGCATGATATAAAAAGTTACTTTTATTTTCAATTTTGATGTATACAATCATATTCAATCGATCGGCCAAACAACTCGAAGTTTGATCTCGACCTCCTCTATTACCAAATCCTGGCTTCGCCCCTGAATATGACATGAGGACCCCCGAATTTGTAGCCTTGGAATTAGTCTAATATATCAGTCAGTTTATCTGTGTACAGAGGTAATGATCTTTCATAATGATAATTTAATAGTACGGATTCTTCCAAGTACAGTTGTTTGATGCTGACATCCGACCCGCTTTAATTCCTCCTTGTTTAATTACTCGCTTCTCCAGGGCACTGCACATAGCTTCAGTTTGTGCAACTTTGTAGTTTGTAACAAATTCTTTCCATTCTTAAATGCAAAAAAGAAAATATAAATCGACATGTTTTATACCAAACTCTTCTGCCATCTTTTGTCCCTCTTACCGGAATGAACAAAATTGTCAGGGTGTGTTCACTGTTCAGTGGGGACCAATAGCATAAAATATTATGGATTTTTTTTTTTGTGAGAAAATTTTTTTATGGTACCATTTGGACACAAATTTCAAATCCAAAATGGGCTCCCATTATATGGCACTCTTGGGAAATATAATTATTGAATTTTTTTCCTTTTCCTCAGAAGCCTCAGCTCTGAGGCCAATACTCTTCTTTCTTCTCTGAGACTCTGATGACGCTCCAGGAGAAAAGACCTGTATTTTTTTTTTTTTAATTGTAGAATTGTCTATTGTGCATAACCTATTAGCTAGCTGCCTAGCTTGTCACTTTCAATTGTCCCATAGAATATATGTTAATGCCTGTGAGCGTTTGTAGTTATTCTATTTTTTTTAATTTTTTGCGATTATTTGCTTTCTTTTTTTTTTTTGAAGGACGGGTGGCAAAGTACCACACCGACAATTTTATTAATAAAAAAATATATAATTACAAATCAAAAAAAAGATAAAGAGAAGAAAAAAAATAAAAAGAAGACTAGCAAGATAAACTAAGACCTATACAAGTAGTAAAACTAATCAAACAAGAACTAGCAATGTTTTCTCCAAAAATCTACGTTTGCTGAAATTTCCTTGAGCACAAATTCAGGGGGAGTAGAGCAATTCGAGAAGACACGCCTGTTACGTGATTTCCAGATGTTCCAAGTCGTGGCAGCCCAGATGGTGTCCCATAAATTCAGTCCTTGGTATCTTTGAGAGAGCCAGAATTCACCAATGCCGAGGGTAAAATTGAGGATAGGAAGTCTGAAGCGCAGTTGCACCAAGGACCATACTAAAGTTGCATACTGACATTGTAAGAAGAGATGTTCAGTGGTTTCTATAAGACTTGTATTACAACAGGGACAAGAAACAGGAGAAGGCCAACCACGTACTAAAAGATTCTGCTGTGTCAGTAGTCTGTCCTGCAGTAGTGTCCAAAGAAAGATTTTAACTCTAGGAGGTGATTTAATTTTCCAAATGGCAGGGTGGAACTCGGAAATCATGCCAGTATTGGAAAGGATGCTATAAGCGCTAGAGGAGGAAAAGATTTCATTAGCAGTCCATTTCCAAATAGCAGTTGGGTTTCCGTCTAAGCAGGAAAAGTTGAAGAAAGGACCTTGTTGTAAAATATCAGCTAGTCCATAAGACACCGAACAAGTGATCAGCTGATTGATATCCACTGTACCATAAAGTAGTTGCACTGTAGAAGACCAAACAGAGTTAGGTTCATGTTTGAGTTTCCAAAGCCATTTCAAAAGTAAGGCCTGATTTTGTCGTTGTAGGTCTAAAATCCCTAGGCCACCATTGGCTTTCGGGAGGCAACATCTGGCCCAATTCACCAGGCAATGACCTCCAAGACATTTCTTGTTACCTCTCCAAAAAAATCTTCTTCTTATGCCTTCTAAGTGTCTCAATAGCCACGACGGTAACTTTAGCACTTGCATGAAATGCAGAGGTAAAGCTGTGAGGACCGATTTGACGAGAGTAAGGCGTCCCCCGAGAGACAGAAATCTTGCCTTCCAACCATCAAGCTTCCGCTGAAAAGCCGATATTAGAGGCTGGAAGTGAATTTTTTTCGGTCTGCGAATAGAAAGAGGTAATCCCAGATAGGTGATAGGAAGTTCCTTCGCTTGACATCTAAGAATAGATGCAATGCGTGTGATGGCAGAATCATTGATGGAAATAGGGACAAATAGACATTTTGAATCATTAACTCGCAGACCAGATAACTGAGCGAAGTTAGAGAGAATCTCCGAGACTACAAGCAGGGAACGAGGATTGGCCTCCATCAAGATGATAGTATCATCAGCATATTGCAATGCACGGGGCGGAATTAAGATTGGACCAGAAATTAGAGAAGAGACATTGTTGAAGAAAGTTTGGAGAGCATCAGTGACAATGATAAAAAGGAGAGGGGATAAAGGGTCACCTTGTCTTAAACCTCTCTTGTGAATGAAAGAAGACGAGAAGTCACCATTAACTTTAATGGTAGAAGTGGAAGAGCGAAGAACCTGTAGTATCCAAGATATCCAAGATGGAGGAAAACCTCGTTCAATCAAAATATGAGTCAGAAAAGTCCAGGAGACCGTGTCGAAAGCTTTGGCAAAGTCCACCTTGTAAAGTACAGCGGGTAATTTATTCTTGTGGTAGAAAGAGATAAATTCCCTCGTAATCATATAAGATTATTTGCTTTCTTTTGTTTATCCATTCTTGATGATATTCATTCAATTTAATTTTAGCAGCTCAAAGTATTTTATTTAATGAAAAACCAAAGTAACTTTTTTCCATAAAATTATATTTAATCGCGCGCAGATAACTTTTTATTTATTTCTACGCAATTCATTGTCTCTGTTAAATTCTCATATTTATTTGTTCGAATTCCACGTCCGTTGCATGTGGTCAGTTAACATGTTCTGAGTGATTCAGAATTAGTTTCTGACTTCTGACAAACTTTGAACTTTGGAGATTCTCATAAATACCGAATTTAATTGAACATATTTATTACAGTGTTTAAACAAGGGAAAACGCCAAAAAGTTTTTTTTAAATAACAATGTTCCTTTAAATAACGCTTTTGAAAAATCACACCCATTAGTAAAATTTTGATCCCTGTTTGCAATTTGTAGTAAGAATGGCGCAGTACGTAATTCAACAAGTTAGTGTTGCAAAATGTGAAGTGGCCGTGAAAGAAGCAGTTTGACTGACGACTCAAACAGTTTAAGAAAAGCGACACGGGTCAAACGCAACTCGGCAACCCCCACACCAACCACTGTATATAGTTATCTTTATCTATGGCTGCTGGTGTATGGTGTTACACAGAATTATTTTGCACATGCAATCAACGAACCTTGTTGCAACTTACAACTTACAATTAATTACAAGTAAAATGACACGCATGCACTTGAGACAATCAACGAACCTTGTAGGTTTCATGCCGAAATCCATCCATCCAGCGGTCCAACCAGATATTAGACGGCGACATGTCATGTCATTGCCTCAAAGCTGCTCTTCATCATACTGTAACTCTGCTTACTGGAGTGGTCTATTAGTTTCCGATCATGCTATGTTGTCCTATCTTTGAATTTTTTTTTTTTCATCGACAAGCTTATGTTAAGTTTCAAAAAAAAAATATAATAAATAAACAAGCTTATGTTTTGTCAAAGAGATTTGAACTGGAAAAAGTAATGTTGAGAGTACATATAGTACAACCACCAACATGTGTTGATGCAAACTTGCGTAGCAATAAGAAATATTTTAGCTTTTTGTGGTCAAATGTCCTCGTAAATTTATAGGATTTACTATTCTTCTTGAAAAAGATATATATAATAAAAACCAAAAGATATATTTAACACTGACATTTTGAATATAAACATTTGATTCTGAGAATATAAGCACCTGCACTGCAAGATTAAATTTTTTGGAGCAAAATTTGTGTGTTACTTAAACGAAGAAGGTCCCATACTCCCATTAACAAAATCACTCTACTCTTACTATAAATACAGTTAAATATTACAAATAAAAGTCTAAACCTAGCTAGCCTATAATCGTGGGGCTAAGGCATACTATATGAGTTGGAAACTTGGAATGTACTCGATATTCTTTACAATGTCAATTTTTTATGGATAGTATTAAATAAACCTATAAATTCATCATCAATGATGACTTTTCTTAGAGCATTTATTTCTGAAAAGAAGCAATCTTATTCCATAAAATAACAGAATAAAACAAACCAGGCTTACCAAATTTCCATTACGGGTTTATAAAATTAAAAAATAGCATTTGCACAAGATGACAAACCGACCGAATTTATAGTTCCAGACAACACAAACGACACAAATCTGACGGCTGTTACTTCTAATATAATTATCTAATCTCACCAAGACACCAACCAATAACCATCAAAAGAACTTTTCACATAACTTATTTGCAGAGAGTAACCCGCAAGTATAGACTAACCCAAAGCCAGAAGAATTTACTTTAAATATATATCAAAATATTCATTAGTATAATTTAAAAGAAAGTACAAGGGTTGGTTTAACTTAATGGGATCTTAACATATACTTAACTCACAACCAATCTACCAAGAAAACAGATCAATACCCGACAGGCATTCCCATCCGATCTAATCGGCCTGATCCTGGGTATCCCTTGTTCGCAAACTTCAGATGCAAAGCTGAAGTCCTCTTGACCGAGCCCAATCTCTCAGTTTGCGGTCTCTGTTTTGGCGCACTCTGAGACCGCATTTTGGCACGCGAAGATTCGGTGTTGGTCATGTAATTTGGATAATAATCAGTATATCCACCAAACATGCTAAAGCTGCCTGAGCACTCGCTCTTAGAAGGTGTGAATGCACCTCGTTTGGAGCTCCCAGGCCGAGAAGTTGCCGCCGAGTAGTACATACTTTCTGCATACGAAAAAGGATGATCAGGATAGAGATATGACTCTGCCATGTCTACTGTTGATGGACTCGGGACAGACAGCTGGGCAGTGGTTGAGTCCTTTGAGGGAGATTCAGGTTGGGTCAGAGTAGAGCAAGAAGAGGCCATTAAATAGTTTGACGGCTTCTTTTGGGGTGTTTTGGATGGCTTCCCAGGATCAACTTCAAGGATTTTGGTGCTTCGTTCATCGTCAGTTTGTGTATTATTAGAGTATTTATCTTCGATCCATTGGTCCAGCCAGTTCCCCCCAACTGATTTTGATCGTCCATGATCGGCAGCTTGTTGGGCCGCCGGTTTTGATGAATTCCTCTGTTGAAAGAGAAGTTATTATGATTAGTCAATCAACGGTGTAAGGAAAGATAGGTAGTTTAGGAATTATGTTTACCTTTAAGGAGGGAGATCTTCGTGATTTTAAACCGCTGCTTGGAACAACTTGATCTGATTTCTCATATGTTGCATTAACCTGCATTATCCAAATAACACTGACTTTAATCATCAAATTCCTTGTTCCTTCAAACAATGTACTTATTATGCAAATTTGGTTGATACATCCAAGAATCATGGGTAAGACAGCAACAGTAGTACCGTAAACGTTTCATTACTATATTAAAACAATCCCTATTTCACTTCTTCCCAGAATTTGGCAATATAGGAAGTGCATTATATAATGTATGCCCTGATAATTCACAAGACAATCTCAGAACAATTTCCTAACCAGAAAAAAGGGAAAGAGCAAAGGAAATACCGAATGAGAGCGAGGAGGCCTATCAGGCCGGCAGCGCTCAGATTTCAAAGCCCGACAAGCACGGGTACGAGCCTGTACCCTGACCAATGCGTGCATGCATCGAAGCGTCTCAGCTACTTGCTTTCGGACAATATTACCCCTGGCTATTGCTTGTAGCCTCACTAATGCTCTTAAAGCCCTCAATGCTCTTCGAGCCTGATCAATCAACCACATTTCACTATTATTCTCAGCATCCAACCATAATTTCAGTATTATATATTTATTAAACTACTGATTAATCAATTAATCAAACTAAATAAAATTTTTAACATGTTAACATAATTTCAATTCAGCCGACTTATTTGACCAATAATACTTCCAAGTTTAAATAAAAGAGAAATAAATATGCCAGACTTTGGTCTTCCCTGCAGAGTTGACCTGACCTCACCCAGTATAGACCATAAGAGATCAATGTCTTCAAATTTTTTTTCTATTATACTATATATTCATCATTCATATACTATTATATATATTTTTATATGCATTAAATGGAGACACAGGAGATTCTGAACACGTGACCTAGATCAGGAGACAAAAGAGCAAGCATTCACACCCAAACCAGTTTTCAAGATGATAAACGAATTTGAACAGCCAATAATTCAAGACCAAAATAGCTCAGCAATTACTTGTATTACTGTTTAACGAGTTCCAAAATGCAGAACTCGAAGCCTCGAAGCCGACATCTCACCAACCACTCGAATTAATGCAATTTCGGAAATTCTAAACCAAATTAATTACAATCATTACGTCGGTGCAAATGGAAAACCCAAAGGTCAGTCACACTCTCTTTTCCCAATATCAGTTCACGAGGAAGCAACAGAGAGAGCGAGAATAAATGAATAATGCCAGAAAAATTGACAAGTGGTGTAAAAAGAGAAAGCCTTTTAATTTTCACTGTTGGGTCCTCATTGGGACACTCAAAGGTAGGTGTCTAGTTAGCTAGCTATAGGCCTATAGCTATAGCTCTGTGTTAACCTTTCATTACATAGAGAGAAACAAAAGAATTGATGGGACGAGAGAGATAATAGAATCGAATCTATTCACGCAAAATCCAGCTCACTCTGCCACAGAACAGAACCGAATAGACAAACAGAGACAGAGAAAGAAAGAGAAAGAGAACCCCAGAGAAACACTCAGAGCTGACATCAGTAATAATAAAACAAACAAACAAACAAACACATAATGCCTCACTCTAATAAGATAAAACTGTAAAACCCACCACATTTACTGAGTTAAAAAAAAGAAGAATTTCAAGAATTCCATACCAAATAACCACGAAACACGGACTGGATCTTGACAGCGGCGCACTCCTTCCTCGCGCCACCTCTAACCATCCTTCCACCACCACTCGTGAGCTTCACCACCGCCGCCGCCGCCTGAGCCGCGGCAACGGCCTTCTCTGTCACATCCAAGAATCAATCAACTTCAGTATTCTCAACTGTCACTCTCTACAGATGTCGGGCAGAAGGAATTAAAAGACAAAAGGGACGGTCCGTCCAACGATCAAAGTCAGAGGACAGAATTACTATCGGGCAGCTAGCGAAATTACAATTACGGGCAGTGACTGCAACGTTAGATGACATTTAGAAATGAAGGGTTAGATTTAGATGGGAGTCCACGGATCATTGAGGTGTCAAGATCCGATGGCTAATAAATATTTTAGTGTTTATTTTTCTGTAGTGGAGGACTATTATAAATAAGGGAGATAGCGCTGTGTAAAAGCTGTTGAAAAGAAATAATAAAAATCTGATTCTTTCTTTCTTTTCTTATTTCCTCTCTCTATTTCTACAATTATCTTCCCGTTCTCTCTTCCTTCATTAATGCCGAAACCCTAGTTCCCAAATAACTGAAAATTAACTTCTTCTAAGCTAGAAGAACGTTACAAGTGGTATCAGCGCCTCAAGATCATAGCTGGGAACAAATTCGGTAGTAATTCTTCTCGATAGTACACTTTTCACCATGCCTCCCAAGAAAGCTTCTGATTCAACTGATGACGCGTCTTCTTCTTCCCACAATCTTCAATTGGCAATAACCACACTCAGCCAAGAAATCTTGGAGAACAACAGACGTTTTGACCAGCAATTGGCTGCTCAACGATCCGAAAGCAATGGTCAAATCAATGAACTCAGAGAGATGTTTTCGCAATTTTTGAAGTCCCAAAAAGATCATACTACTGCCAAAGGGGATTCAAGCCATTCCAGATCCAGACCAGAAGACCCTTTACATGGGAACGGTACTGGCAGGCCTGTCAGTACGCCAGTAAGACCTAATCTTGAAAAAACTGGATCTCCTGTAGTTGAGGAAAATGGGTTTGGTGATTTCTCAAAGACCAAATACTCTGATAGTAATCATAGAATTAATCTGCCTAGGTCTGATTTTCCAAATTTTTCTGGTGATAACCCATCTGGTTGGAAATCAAAGTGTGAAAACTACTTTGATATTTTTCAAATACCTGAACAGTATAAATCCAAGATGGCAGTACTTCACTTTACTGAGGAGGCTGCTGATTGGTATGAGTGCTTCAAAGAAGAGTACCCCAACCCACCTTGGCAAATTCTTGTCGATGAGGTTCTTGATAGGTTTCACCTTGACAATAGTGCCAATCCTGTTGATGAGTTTAAAAGGGTCCACCAGACTGGTAGGGTAGGTGACTATATCAAACGGTTTGAAAAGGCAAAAACCAGACTAATGTTTGAAACCAAAATTAGGAATATACCTTTTTATGTCATGGGTTTTGTTAGTGGTCTTAAGGATGAAGTGAGACATGCTGTAGATATCTTAGATCCTGTGACTCTGAACCAAGCCTACCAATTTGCAAAGAAGGCTGAATTGAATCTGGACGGTTTAGAAAGGAAGTACAGAATTTCTGCAAAAACCCCTACTTTTCAACAGTCAGACAAGTCTTACCCTCCTCAACAACAAAGAAATCCTAAATCTTTTCCTGACAAAAAACCACTCATGGGACAACCTTTTTCTGGTTCATTCAAATCCCTTACCATTGACCAAAGGAAAGCCTTGGGGCTATGTTTTTGGTGTGATGAGAAATTTACCCCTGGCCATAGATGCAAAGGGAAAGATTTACACTCTATGGAAGCTACTGCTGTACCACAAGAAGTTGAGGCTGATACTGAATATTTTGAAGATGCTTTTTCTGATCCTGAGATTCAATTGGAGAACATTCCAGAAGAGCAAGCAGTGATCACAATGTGTGCTCCCTCCAGTGTCAAGAATCACAAAACTCTCAAGTATAAAGGGTGTATTGGTTCCATTCCAATATGTGCTTTAATAGACAGTGGGAGTACCCATTCGTTTATTAACCCTCATATTGTGCATCAACTCTCCTTGCCCACCATCTTTACTACCCCTCTTTCTGTTAAAATTGCTGATGGTAGTAAGTTGAGTACTAACAAACTTTGTCAGAATCTCTCTTTTCAATTGCAAGGCACTGAATTTTCAGGTGACCTTAGAGTGTTAGAAATACAAGGCTATGATGTCATTCTGGGCATGGATTGGCTCTCTCAATTTGGGTTAATGACAGTTGATTGGAACCAGGGAGCTTTATACATCAAACATCAAGGACAAGATGTCAAGCTACAAGTAGAGAATATTTCGGCTGAAGTACATATCTGCCAACAAGAGTTCAACTTACAGAAAGAAGCAAAAAAAGGAAGTGAAATTTTCATTGCTCATCTCTTTGCTAGTGAGTTAGTGGAAGGTAAGCAATTACAGGTATCTTCTCCTTTGGTTCAGCATGTCCTTGATTCTTTTGCTGACATCTTTCAAGAACCTTCTTCCTTACCTCCACCTAGAGCAATTGACCACAAGATCCATCTTCTACCTGACAGTAAACCCATTAATTTAAGGCCTTATAGGTTCTCTCATTTTCAAAAATTAGAAATTGAGAAAATTATTGAGGAACTGTTGCATCAATCTTTTATTCAACCTTCTACCAGTCCTTATGCTTCTCCTATATTATTGGTTAAGAAAAAAGATGGTTCTTGGAGGCTTTGTGTTGACTATAGGCAGTTAAATGACCAGACTATCAAAAATAAATATCCTATTCCCATCATTGATGACCTTTTAGATGAACTTAAAGGTGCCAAATACTTCTCTAAACTAGACCTTAGGTCTGGATATCATCAAATTAGGATGAATCCTTCTGATGTTCCTAAAACTGCTTTTAGAACTCATGATGGTCTTTTTGAGTACACTGTTATGCCATTTGGCTTAACAAATGCCCCTGCTACTTTTCAATCTCTTATGAACTGCATTTTCAAGCCTTATTTGAGGCAATTTGTGCTTGTATTTTTTGATGACATCTTGATTTACAGTCCAGATTTAGATTCTCATCTCAATCATTTACAATTGACTTTACAAGTTCTTAGAGACAACCAACTCTATGCCAAGCTGAGTAAGTGTGTGTTTGCTACCACCCAAATTGAATATTTGGGGTTTCTCATTTCTGAAGATGGCTTAGCTACTGACCCAAAAAAAATAGAGGCAATGCAATCCTGGCCTGTTCCAAAGAACCTCAAAGGACTTAGGGGTTTTCTGGGTCTCACAGGGTATTACAGGAAGTTCATCAAGAACTATGGTATCATTAGTAAACCATTATCTGACCTTTTAAAGAAAGATAGTTTTAGTTGGACCCCTGATGCTCTTCTAGCTTTTAATACTCTCAAGCAGGCCATGTCTCAAGCCCCAGTATTAGCCTTACCAGACTTTAGTTTGCCTTTCACCATTGAGACTGATGCTTGTAACATAGGGATAGGAGCTGTCCTGATGCAGAATAAAAAACCAATTGCTTATCTGAGCAAAAAATTAGGAATTAAGAGTCAATCCCTATCAACCTATGAAAAGGAATTTTTGTCCTTACTAACTGCTGTTTCTAAATGGAGACATTACATCTCCAACAGACCTTTTGTTATAAAGACTGACCAAATAAGTCTCAAGCACCTCTTAGAACAGAAAATTCACACAGCCATGCAGCACAAAGGGTTGAGTAAACTGTTAGGATTAGATTATACTATAGAATATAAGAAAGGTGTGGAAAATAAAGTTGCTGACGCCCTCTCTAGAAGAGAGGGGCTTTCTGGAGATTGTGTTGTGCAAATTGCAGGTTTGTCTGCAATCTCTGAGCTGTTACCAAGTTGGATGGAAGAAGTTCAACTTAGTTATGAAGGTGACCCTTGGATAGCTAGCATGAAGGCTAAAGCTGCTGATCAACAAGAGTCTGCCAATAATGAAATCACCAACAACCAGGGCCTTCTTAGATACAGAAATAGGATCTGTGTTGGTAACCATGGCAATTGGAGAACACAGATGATCAAAGCAGTTCATGACTCTTCCATAGGAGGTCATTCTGGCATCATCAACACCTACAAAAGAGTGAAGGCCATGTTCTTCTGGCCAAAACTTAAAGAGATGGTACAATCATATGTGCTGGCATGCCCCAACTGCCAGATAAACAAACCAGAACATACATGTACTCCTGGCCTTCTTCAACCCCTTCCTATACCTGCAGAGGCTTGGTCAAGCATTGGAATGGATTTCATCACTGGGTTACCTATATCTAAGGGGCGAAATGTAATTATGGTGATAATTGACAGATTGACAAAATATGGACACTTCTTACCTCTTTCTCACCCCTACACTGCTTCTTCAGTGGCCCAGACCTTCTTAGATAACATCTACAAACTCCATGGGGCTCCAACTTCTATCATATCTGATAGGGACCCAGTCTTCACTAGTAATTTCTGGAAAGAACTCATGCTGAAACTAGGAGTGACACTCAATTTCTCCACTGCTTACCATCCTCAGTCTGATGGGCAAACTGAGAGACTCAACCAATGCCTAGAACAGTACTTGAGAAGCATGACCTTTGATCAACCAAAAAAATGGGTTAAATGGCTTCCCTTGGCAGAATTATGGTACAACACTTGCTACCATAGCTCCATCAAAACATCCCCCTTCCAAGCTCTCTATGGTTATCCCCCTCCCACCCTCAGTTTAGGTGATGCTCCCAGAAGCAAAATAGATTCAATTGATGCTATGCTCAAAGACAGACAACTCATTTTGAGACAACTCAGGGCTAATTTGGTCAAGTCTCAGGAGAGAATGAAAAAGTATGCAGATAGTCATAGAAGTGAGAGGGAGTTCCAACTTCATGATTGGGTATATCTCAAATTGCAGCCTTATCGCCAAATCACTGTCACTGGAATCAGGAATTCAAAACTTAGCCCCAAATTTTATGGACCATTTTTAATTGAACAGAAAATAGGAAATCTGGCTTACAAGCTTAAACTTCCTCCAACATCAACCATCCACCCAGTATTTCATGTCTCTCAGTTGAAAAAACACATTGGTGACATCAGTACAGTCCTTCCTTCACTACCAGTTCAGGGTCCAGCAGGAGGGTATAGACTGGAACCAGAAAAAATTTTGAACAGACGATTGATTCCAAGGAACAATGAGCCAGTGCCGCAACTTCTTATCAAATGGCTAAATGCTTCAGTGGAAGATTCTTCATGGGAGGATTATGAGGTAATAAAACGGGATTTCCCTAATTTTGTTCTTGAGGACAAGAAAAAGCAGATGGAGAGGGGACTGTCACATCCAAGAATCAATCAACTTCAGTATTCTCAACTGTCACTCTCTACAGATGTCGGGCAGAAGGAATTAAAAGACAAAAGGGACGGTCCGTCCAACGATCAAAGTCAGAGGACAGAATTACTATCGGGCAGCTAGCGAAATTACAATTACGGGCAGTGACTGCAACGTTAGATGACATTTAGAAATGAAGGGTTAGATTTAGATGGGAGTCCACGGATCATTGAGGTGTCAAGATCCGATGGCTAATAAATATTTTAGTGTTTATTTTTCTGTAGTGGAGGACTATTATAAATAAGGGAGATAGCGCTGTGTAAAAGCTGTTGAAAAGAAATAATAAAAATCTGATTCTTTCTTTCTTTTCTTATTTCCTCTCTCTATTTCTACAATTATCTTCCCGTTCTCTCTTCCTTCATTAATGCCGAAACCCTAGTTCCCAAATAACTGAAAATTAACTTCTTCTAAGCTAGAAGAACGTTACATTCTCCGCCACCACCGCTGTCGCCGCTGCCACAGCGATTGCTCTCTTGCTATCTTCTTCCTCATGCACGACTTCTCTGTACGAACCTCTTCTCTCCTCCGCTATCTCAACCTTCGCCTGAGCTGGCGCTCCTCCTCTCTCTTTCTTCTCTCTGTACGATTTGCCAAAGCGCCATTTCTTCGGCTTAGAGTCGGAGGCCGAGTCGGGTTTCTTCCACCCGAGAAGATTCGCTAACCATCTACTAGCGCGACCCATTGGCGACAAACCAACTTTCTTTCTGGCGTTTCTTTTCTCGAAATTGAGGTGTAATTATTTATTTATTCAGGTGGGTTTTGGGGAAGGAAGAGAGAGAGGTGGAAAATGGAGGCATAGGAAAAGGCGGGAGATTTAATCGAAAGAGGAGGGAGAGGAGGGAGTGGAGGAGTGGAGTGGAGAGAGAGGAAGAGAGGGAGAGAGTGGGAAGTGGGAGAGGCACGTCGCTATATACAGTTTCTTTTTTGTTTTTTATTTGGTTTTATTTATTTATTTAAGTAATTCTTTTTCTTTTGATTAGTTTATTTATTTATTGATGATTGATTAATTAATAGGGTTTATTTTAGTGGGGTCTAGTGTGCTGCCGGCGTGGATTATGTGCCAATGCGTTTTCATAGTAAATTACCAGTTTGCCCCTGTTGGGGTATATAGTAGGAATGCCGGACTAGGAAGGAAGGTTCGCTTTCTCGCTCTACTAGGTGACTCCCAAAGTGATTTGTATTGTGGATCTCTATATATTCTTTTGGATATTGGAGAGTTCAATTTGGAGTTAGGAGTGAAATTTACCCAAAGATTTGAAAGAGTTTCTTATAGGCACATGTAACATCCTCTATGAGGTATATTTTAGTAGTTATAAAAAGGGTATATTTTAGTCATTTGCACTTGCAAAGTGACAAATGTTCCAATTATTTTCTCTCTAATAATTATTAATGATTGCTTGGCATTTCTGATCATAATTCAATGAATGGCAATAATGTAATAATATTTTCTTATTCTGGGTATAACCAGGAGTGGATTTGGTGCAACACTGCAACGTCCCATATATTATACTTGAATTTTTATGTATTTGCACTGCATTTTGATATTAAATTTATTTTTCTTAAAATATATTATATTTGAACCTGATTTAAAATGTGTTTATTATAACTCTCCTATTGAGCCATATTTATAACTTATATTAAAAATAATAGCATATATTGAATAATTATATCTTGTACTTAATTATATAAGAATTCACACGGGTCAAAAGTCGGAGTCAATTTTATAGTATGAAACCCATTCGTACACGTGCTTATGTTCACATCTCTTATGTTCCTGGGGCCATTTGTACAGGAGATCACGAAATATCATCTTGGGCCGTTGGATCTCCATCCAACGGGCGAGGCTGATAGTCCGACCGGGGCAGTTATAATCGGTCGTAAGCATAGACTTGTAAGTTGTAACAATGTAACCTCGTGGGACAACAGGTCAGGTCGTCTGGGCATGTACGGATTCAACCATTTTCTTCTCTAGAGTCGCACTTTGGTTCTGACACGACGAGCATTGGTTGCTATTGGGGCAGGACTTGTTCCCTTTCTGGGCCCAATCTTTGGATGGATCTTGTGCCAGATACACCTGACAACTGCCGTTGCTTTTGATCGTCGATGTTTGTGCCGCTCGAACGGTCTGGATGTAGCTCAGATGCATGGTCACGTGGCCCCGAAATATCAGTTGTTTGCTTTTGCGATGATTAAATTTCAAGGTTGGAAACTCGAATTTGGAAAGTGAGAGATCACCTAACATGACTAGGGGTGAAAACGGAAATCGTCTAAACCGTTTATTCGTTTCGCACGAAACGAAACGGAATGGAATTTTGGTTTCGTTTCATGAGCGAAACGATTAAACGCAAATAGAGACTGTTTCGTCTGGAAAACGAAACGATCAACGAAATTCTAGTGTTTCGTTTCGTTTCAATCGTCTGTTTCGTGAAACATTCTACGTCATTACTATTATTACTATTGCAGGGAACGCAGGCGGAGAAACAGACTGTCTTTGAAAGACAACCTTAGGGGGCCGTTTGGATCCCATAGGATTTTCGAGAATTTCATCTTACTAACATAAATTTATTATAAACAATTCAAATTCTTCACAAAATTACACACTTCTCAATAAATTTATTCCTAAAAATTGTAACTTCCCAAAATTTCTCAAATTACTAAGCAATCCAAACGGCCCTAGAATTTTTCCGCCGCTCTCAGTTTCTCATTTCTCATCTATCCCTTTGTTGTCACTGGTTAGTTCCTCTCCTCTGCGCTAGGGTTTCTTCCTAGATCCGACCACCACCAAATAAGAATGCTTCGGTGCCTCCTCCTGGATCCGACCACCACCACCCTTCTCATTTCTCTTCCCTCTTCGTCCCGCCACGATGTCACTGTCGCCGTCATTTCTACAGCCTTCTCCAACTTCACTCTCTCCGATCTCCTCTTCTTCCTCTTCCTGCACTTCTCCTCCTCCTTCTCCAACAACAAACCCCTGCCCATCCCACCTCCTATTGACGCAACTTGAGGTGCGGGTAGAGAATCCAACAGCAGATCGTGGGATGGCCGTCGCAGTTGTAGTGGGTGCACGTGAAACCATTCATTATTTGTTTTTTCAGTTGCTATCTTTCATGAGGAAGAAGAATTGACAATTCCAGAAGATGAAAATGCTGAGCCCATAAAATTTTCTGATGATGATTCTTCTAATAAGTGCCGGACTCTCAGAAATAGTTCTACAAGTGATGATGCGTATATGGCCATGAAATTCCTTGCTAAAAGGTCACTTGAAATTGAGTCCTCATAACCATATTTTACTAATTTGTTACTTTAGTTTTTAATTTTAATTTTTCTGGTTTTTCTGGTAAGAATAGAGGGATTATTCTAGTTTAGACAGTTTTTATGGGTTTTTTGGTTTTTCACTGAGAATATTAGATTTAGATGATATTGATCTGTAATTTGGATGATATTTTGATCTACAATTTTGATGATATTTTGATCTGTAATTTGGATGATGTTTTGGTGTTAGACTGTTTTTCTATTTTTATGTCGATTCGGATAATTTTTTTGTTCTGTAAGAAACAGTTGAGAAGTTTAAACGGTCGATCGTTTTTGTCGTTATATTGGACGAAACAGTCGACGAAACCATTTTTTGTTGCGTTTTAAGGGCGGAACGCAAAGCGCAAAGAATAAAAGTTTTCGCCTAACCAACGAAACGATTAACGCAAGTATCCATTTTCGTCATCGTCTTGACCGTTAGCAGCCCTAAACATGACCTTATCTTTTTTGTTTTGGGTGTATACTTATTAAGGCCTGGAGTTCATAGGCTTCTTTGGGCCTGGTTTTGAAACAAAATATCGGCTTAGGCGCTTAGCCTGGTTAAGTGTTGTTTACCACAGCATTCCTTCGATTTAAGCAAGCTGGTCCATATAATAAACACCAGTGAAATTTTGGGCTTTATACTTTGTGGAAAATTAATTTAAGAGCCGACTTTTTACATGCATAAAGCATACAGAATGATGCAACAATTTTCAATGAATTTCTGTTCCGTAGAACTATGAAATCTATATCACTCGCTCTCGAGGTGGCTATCACTATTCAGTTCCATCTCAACCTAAGGAAAAGCTTTATTATTCTGATAACCATTTCAATTTAATCCCTAGGGCTGCATAACGTCTAAAATGACCACAAAAATGATCATTTTCGTTAACAATTCCGTTTTGAAAATGAAATTGACTACCCATTTGCGTTAACCGTTTCATCGAAACCACGAAAATACATATGAATAAAACCATTTCAAACTTTCGTTAGCCGTTTCGTTTGTGAAACACAAACCAAAATCAGGAACTGATTACTCCGCACTCCGTTTTTTTTTATTAATGTCCAAGCCCTCGGGCCAACTCCGGACTCCGCTTAATCGATCATTGGAACTTGCAAGCAAAATACCAATTTCCCATACAGGAGAACATTGAAAAAATCTTGAAAACATAATAAAAACAGGAAAAGTATCTAGAAACAAAACCAGCCAACATGTAAAGAACAAATTTTCTGATAAAATATCCATTTTGACAGCCCAAAAAACATGAGAAATGTTGCATGACAAGCTAAGCTGTACGCACTATACACTTCTAAACGACACAATTCAGAACAAGAAGCTATCGGTGTTGTCGGATATAGAGCATCAAAGAAGTTCAGTTTAAGCAAGGTGTTTCCACAATTATTCAAAGCCACAGTTCAAAATTTCCTTCCTGACTTGGCAGTGACTTCATGCTTTACGAGATTAGCTCTAAGCAACATGGACTTCACTTCCCTCTCAAATTCTCCACCTGTCTGCAGAACTCGCTGAAAGGTCGCTTTTCTTTGATCAGCATGCCTTGCGTAGAGAATCTTGTTATGGGAATCTATTCGTGCCTGAATCAATAATAAAATAAAAACAGGTTATCTTAAACCTTTTAGAATCAAAGAGCTAAAAAATCTCGAAAACAAAATATGGATTTAGTATGTCACAACAGATACAGTTATAATAGTTGCAATCATCCAGGCTCATGTAATGAACAAGTATGATCCAAAAATGTTGACAAATCTACCCACCAAAATGCATATAGTGGTTTTCAGCTGTCCCAGCCAAGTAGGAATGAATGACTTCAAGGTTTCCAGGTTTCAAGAAACCACTGGTAATTCCACAAAACTTTAAGCAGCTAAACTTAAGCTGAAAGTTGCTGAACTGAACCTTACATATCAATTGCATAAGATAGTAAGACCCTGTTCAAAAGCCAAGGTAACCACAGGATATCATGTGTTTTCAGTGACAAGTGACAACGGATTTAAATCCAAAAAAAATTTCGGATTTAACTCTTTGGCAGAGAAAATTGTTTTTTTTTTTTTTGGGTCCTATTCATAGTGTCAATACGGTGAGTAAACAACAATTAACTCGACAAATAATCTTTTCCTTAATTCTTCCCCATTATTTCGACAAATCAAATCATGGAAACTCAGACCAAAAATCTTATCCCTCGTAAACCCTAAACAATAATTAGTAGCAGAATAATCCAAAAGGGAATTCAAAAATACCTGAATTTGACCATTAGTGATGAGAGCTTCCAGTTCCTTCTCAAGACCAACAACACTGGTCTTGAAGGCATCAGCCATGTTGTGCAGATCGACAGAGATGAAGGGAACAGTATACTGAATTATGGCCTTGTGGCGGATCTCAGTATACAAAGCCTCAACATGTTCATGCAAATGGATGTCGAGCAGCAGGTTTGCTTTTAACTTCTCAAGATATTCCAAGCAGGAGGCATATCGGCTGTACCAGTAAGTTTAAATTAGCAAGCAATCTCATAAACAAAGTACAAGCAAATATGGAGTCTGTTCTATATCACACACCATTGCAATTGAACAACAAATTAGCTTCTCAGCTTGAGAAATGAGTAAATTTCAACATCTAAAGCAAAAGGAAATTTACAAGGATGTACAAAGAGCAAATAAGAGGCAAAATAATTTTCAGCTCTTCAACAAATGTATTTCTGACTGAACTCCCTTACCACCTAAAATGGTATGGATAAGAATTAGTTCTTGACATAATTACCTATCTCGGAATTAGCAAATCTTGGTAAAGAAAACAAAAAGCATAGGACAGATATATAATTTCTGTGGCACCATTGAGATAATTATGAACAGAAAAATAAACCAAGGACAGAGATGTACCTTGCATAGAAGTCATTGATAAGCTCCCTTACCTCTGGAACCAACTCCAGGAAATTCCGGAAGCCAACATTGTCAATAACTTTTGTCTGCCAGAAACAAAGTAATGGACAAATCATGATGACCATCAATTTAAGATTAGGAAATTTAGGAAGGTTGCAAAACTGCACAGAGAGGAAAAGGTCAGTAGAAAACACACCTTAAGCTCGGTACGATCAAAAGAGGCAAGTGCACATAGTCCACCATACAAACCGACATCTTGGGGTGCAATAACTTCAGAGTAGTTGTTTCCAAGTTCATACCCAGTCTCTATAAACTGCATCATATATCCACAGTTTGTCATTCCAGAAACTATCAAATATAGAAAAGCTATGCTTAATAAACAAAAAAATTACTATAAAACAGGGGGCTACTGGCAAGGACTAGACTACAAACTGAAATACAAAGTGTAAGCATCATTATTTTAATACTCAAGTACTCAACTATTGTTCTTGGGAAAAAAATTAGGGAAAGAATGAAAAACTGCAGGGTATTAAATGATTATTTAAAAAATAATGCGGGTCTACTCCCTTCTCACCACTTGAAATATACAAAGTAAGAAAAAGTCCCACCTTGCGAGCAGCGAGCTTGTACTTCTTGGTCTCAAGAAAGGCCAACCCAGAAGCACACTTGAGCTTGGCCTGTGTGACGGCAGGCAGG
The DNA here is from genome assembly GCA_028095005.1 of Rhynchospora pubera. Lineage (NCBI taxonomy): Eukaryota > Viridiplantae > Streptophyta > Magnoliopsida > Poales > Cyperaceae > Rhynchospora > Rhynchospora pubera. The sequence continues at coordinate 27,483,432 of CM051459.1, forward strand.
GGGTCAGGGGTGTTCTCGGCCTTCGAGACATAGTTTGCAACATGTGTGTACTGCCCAAGCTCAATGCTAACAAGGAGGACATGCATGCACATCTGCACTATGTGCTTTGATGTTGTGCAGTAGTCCCGCGTTCGCACATAGCTTTTGAACGCGTCTGACAGCAACCCATGCGTGTAATAGAATTCACCATAATCATTGTAACCCATCCTTATGCTTTCCTTAATTAGGTTTGTCTGCAAAGATACCAAAAAAGACAATTGTGATCATTAAAAATACGTAATTCATTAAGAGGGAAGAATGACATTGTTATATATTAGCCTCCATGTCTCGACACAATAGCTTGTTGAGTTAGATTATGGCCCTGGTTAGAATCACTTTTTCTTCATGTAGGGTTTCAGTTGATTAAAAATTCTTTGACCAAAATAAAAGGATTTGATTTCATTTGATCGGAATTTTCATTTTATTAGACTCAACAAAATCCTGACAAATCAATTCTAATCAAATGAATCTCATATGAAAATCATTTTGATCAAAGCCTACATTTAATATGCTGCATAATTGTGGTTGTGGAACACCTCTTTCTTGCATTTTTATTTATTTATTTATTTATTTCTTTGATATTCCTAAAAGTGAAAATATTGAGTTAGTTTCCACTTTCCAGAAAACTATACTGGATGAACTACCAATAAATACAAAAGGAAACCAATTTTTGATAAGATGTCTCATATTCATACGAGCTGCCTGAAATAGTATCAGCTTTTTTGTGAGTCAAGTGCTCATATAGCATGTATATTCGAAAAATTACACCATAACATAAAACTCAAACCTTAATTATTGAACACTTTGGTGTACTAACAATTATTTCGGTATAAATCTTCTATACTTCTCAAGGTAACACAATGAATAATCAAAGCATAACTACTTGTTTCAAAAAAAAAAAAAAAAATCAAAGCAAAACTAACAACTAGTAAAAACTGGAAGCATCGGAATTTGTTCGAACAACTGGATAACTCATACAAACTGTCAAGTACACTACATAACATACCTCTGTCGGGCAACCTGAATAAAATGCTGCCACCATGAAAATCTAATGAAACGAGACAATATTTTTTAAGTACTGTCAAACAACTTACCCTGTATCCATTGAGTTCGTTCTCAAGCTTTTCCTTCCTCAATATAGCACGCTTTTCGACCGAATCAACCCACGCAGTGTCGACATTATACTTCGGGCCGAGCCGACCCCGGATCTTAGACGCCACCTCGCGATGGAGACTCGTGTCCTCTCCTTTCTTGATCTCGTCATAGGCCATGCGCAACGCCTCCAGGTTCATGGCCTCGTTGTCGCACTTGTCGGCGATGAAGAGGAGGCGCAGAATCTTCGTGCGCCCGGTGTACATCGCGGCGTACGCCTCCACGTCCATCGGCTCTCCCATGGCCGCCGTGGCGGGGGAGGCCGACTCGACGCCGTTAGACATGGATTCGTCGATCATCGCTGAAGCGCCCACCTCGTCGTCTCCGTCCATTCTCCTTTCAAATCAGAATTTTGTTATTTATTTTGATTTGTTAGAATTATATGCGAACTGCGAAAACCCTAGTAGGAGGAGGAAGGAGGGATCCAAATCCTCTACGGAACTTCTTTGTTCCGCATCGTGGAGAACATTTTATATGGACTGTCCGATCAAAGCGGACAAATCCAAAGGTCAAGATTTAACAGGCGCTAAAAAAAAATCCTCTGGGAATAACTCATCTCCGTCTCTACATTTCTCCGTCATTTCTCCGTCTGAGAGCGAGGGTTCATCGATCGTACTCTGACAGATTGAGAGAGAGAGTAGCGCTCGAGCACGAGAGATGGACAGAGAGAATCGTGGTGCGAGCGAGTAAAGGACGACGATTTCCGACAGATTGATAGCAGCGATGATGACGCGCCTTTGTCGGTATGAATATTCTCGGAACACATTTTTTATCAATTTCAGGTTTTAGATTCTGTTTAGGGCTGCACATTGTATCTTAGATGGTCGAATTTTACATTAGTGAAAATTGAATGAGGATTCCACTAATATTGGCAATCCTCCTCTGGTTTCCAGTTTTACTGGAACAATTCAAATTGTTTAATTCGTGTTATCACCAAACTGAAATCTGATTTCCACTGAAATTTAGTTGGTATATAGATATATTTAAGGTCAGGTAATAAAAGTTTTAAATTTGTTGCAAATTTTTAGTGGTATTTGATTTGGCACTTACACAAGAAATTCACGTGTGACGGGTATATGCTGGTAAATGAGTTTGTAGGTCTATTCTGAGAAGCATTTTCTGTCAAAGGGCCACTGCCATAATATCTTGAGTATTCATTATTATTGAATTGTATTAAAATTTACTGATAGGTCTTGCCCTATGTATTCTCTTAGGACTTTGACATGCTAAAATTAACCTTAGTTTATGTGTATTAATAGCCCTCTGTATCCTCTTGGTATCTTGCGACTCGAGCCACATACTTGGTGTATCTAGAACTTATTCAAGAATTTTGAACTTGACTGACATAGTGACTCCTCAGAATTAAGCTGGTTACACATAACATTGAACTTAATACCAATTTGTACAAAGTCAATGATCATTTTGAAAGTTTTTTGTTAACCTGATTTTATTTCTAGTTTATTGGGTTTTTTCTTAACAAATAAAAATGGTTTCCAGGGACAAAAATTATCAACTTTCAATATCAATCGATCTGCTTAATCTACACTAATTGTCTGTTCTTATACAGGTTTATGTATTGATCATTGGAGAATTCTACGCCAGAAATCAGTTCCCAGGATTTTGTCAGCTTTATGTGTGCTATGCAGAAATTCTTTTGAAGTTCTTCTTTTTTTCTTCAAATGTACTTCATGCAAAGGATTTAATGGATGGTGTGATTCATCAGAATGCTCACTGCTGTTGAGTGGATGTTAAATTGTTTGTTGTGTTGTAATGCTGTTGTTTTCGTGTTTGTTAGATTTTATGTAAATCATTTTTCATGGATTTCTTTGTAATGTAAGGCTGTTAATTTTGATTGTTAAGGACATGTTTCTTTATACTGCAAGTAAAAGAATGTTGCTTTAATTCTAAACTATATTACATTTGGCAATTAATGCTCAAGTATTGTGTTGGGTTATGTGATATACTGCTCAAGTATTGCTTTAATTTTGATTGTAACAGATTTTAAATGTCACCATATACAAATTGCAAAATATGCCGTATACTGACATCATATAACAACCGTAATTAAAAAAAGGAATATGGTATCTTTGTACTGATAAAGCACATACAAAAAAAAAAGGAATATGGTAACTTTCTCATGAGCAATTGCATCCATGGCCACACTCTCCTTACCTCCCTAGCTACAACCTTACATTACAAATAAATATATATATCTTTCAAAAAAGTGTACCAGTAATAAGATCTAAGCAAACACTTCCACTTTATATTGAATATCCATTACAATTTATATTCCTAAAATTGAGAAAACTACAATTAAAATGGTACAATCATCAGCATCCATCACTAGCTTAGCCCTAAAATTGATTCCGTGAATTTGCTTGTTAATTCCATGCACTTTAACTACTCATTCTGCAAAGCATAAGAAATCAATATGATTAAAATTAATCAATTAACCAAGGAGGGGCCTCCTGCAAGCCAGACTTAGTTGTCAGGGAACATGGTAAACTAAATTGACCAGCCAAGAACAAATTAACCTTCAATTAAAAGAAATAAGCGAAATTACGCTTAAAATTAACCTTGGATCGAGGCAGACAGAGAGGGAGCACAACTCGGGTGATTTGCTTACTTGGATCAAGCTTTTAGGGTTGAGGAGCTCCGGCGGAGGTGTCGTCAGAAATGATTGAAGGTTAGGGTAAAGAGAGAACACGGTTGGCGGAGAGAAGGGAGAGAGAGAACAACAAATCGGTGATTTGAGGAGTGCAGTTGTTCGCTGTTTTAGGTTTCGAAGGAGACTGTGAAGCGTGTGCACGAGATAAGGACAGACGGAGCAACGGAGAGGAGTTATTCGCGTGATTTTTTTATTTTTCTAATAGCGCCTGTACATCCTGACTGTTGGATTTGATCGAACGGATCGTATAAAAAGTTCTCCACGATGCGGAACTTTGAGGTTCCGTAGAGGATTCGGTTCCGAGGAAGGAGAACTGGAGAAGAGATAGCGCTTCATCTCTGAAAAAAGAAAGTAGCAGCTAAAAATAGGAAGAATTCGCTGCCAATTAAAACTGGGCCTTACCGATGCAAATTTTATTAACTGGGCTTGAAACTAATAATGGAACATAAATTAATTTGCCTATAGAAGCCCAAATGTTCTTCTACCTCGGCCCATTTAGCTATCAGGAAGAAGACGCAGATTATACCTAGGGAAGCTCAAACCTGTATGCTTGGGCAGTTGCTGCCCAGCAATCTAAAGAAAAAAAAAAATCATGCAACCTGAGAAATGATAAGATGTCATCTCTAGTTTTGTAATCGTTTGTCAAAAACTACATCACTTGAACAAAGTAAACACATAAAATAGATAAGGTGAACATATATATGATCAAAGTAAATATATACAAAAAAAATAAATTTTGTTATCACTTGTTCAGATTTTTATATGCATATTCAACTTATTTTGTTAAAATTATTTATTTGTATGTGTTCATTTTGATTATCTATATGTTCATCTCGACTATTTTATATATTTGTTTTGTTCAAACGATGACAAAATTACAGATGACATAATCAATTTCCAAACGCTTTTTATTTCAAAATGCATCAATATTGCTTTTTGGAAAGAAAAAGTTTGGGACCACAATTTAGCCTCATGCCTAACTTTAAAGATTCAAACTCAGGGTGTGTTTGGATGCAACGGAATAAGACAGGAATAAGGAATAGGAATAAGAAATTTCGGTTTGCGTGCTTATCCTTATTCCTTATTCTTATACCATGGTTTTGTTAGTATAGGAATAAGGGCCCTTATTCCTTATTCTTGTGTTGTTTGGATTGCACAAGAATAAGAATAAACACGTAAACCGAAATTCCTTATTCCTATTCCCTATTCCCTACCCATCCAAACACACCCTCAATATTGTCTAGAAGTTTCCCAGCGGTTCCATCAGACTCAATATTTTTATCCTGTTGAGGTCAATATGTTACAAAAATAGTAGAATCTTTGATGGAGGAGATCCAAATTTTTTCATTTTCTTTTTCTATTTTATGAATATGCAACTATGTTAGTTTGTCCTTGCTAAGAAACTTGTCCCTACTCGCTGTGGTGAAGAAGGAAAAGAAGTAGAATCATGTCCAACATTAGTCACGCTTAAATGGGCCCCTCCACGTGCTAAGCCTAACTATAAATGTTTTCTTCTGACACCGGTTTGTGAAATTCTACTCAACCAAAAAAGCACAACATTTCTTTCCCTTTTTAATGTTCTGTTACGATTTCTCTGAAATATTTTGGGTTTCAATTTCCAAATCCTATGGAGTTGATAGATGTCCCATAGAGGCTCATTAATGTATACAAATCAGTTTTGTATATTCAATCCGTTTATTTCTATTAGGCAGTCCAAAACAATTATTGGTTATAAACAAACTACTATTTTTTTAAGAAATATGCCACAAGCACTTTATCGTTGCTAACAAAAAGGAAAATGTATAATTAGTAATTAGTTTCTCAAGTTTGTCCTTGAAAATAAGTTTAACATTTGACATTATTATTTGAAAATGATCAAACGTCTAGAGGTCATGCCGAGACTATTTCCAAACGTCTAGAGGTGCCGAGACTATTTCCATTGTTCAGATACTTAAGTTACGTTTTATTAAATATTGGAGATATTTAATGTCCTGTCTATTATAGACTTTAACATCATTTTCATTTTTTAAGGCCAATTTTACCTCATTTTCAAGACGACAATTTAAACTTTTATAGGTCATAAGAAGATAACTTTAACATCTGAAACTAAAAGCTCGGATTTAGTGCAATGATTCCCTGGGGGAAACTTATCCACTGTACAGCTGGAAATTTCTCGGCTTTGATACAGAAAGCAGCTTTCTCTTTTGATGGCGAAAAGAAACTTTTCTTGGATTAAGCACTACAGCTTTTCATGGAAAGATCAGTGCAAAGCTCAAAAAAGATAATGGTTCTTCGATGTGGATCCATATAATGCAAAACAAAAATTTGTGATGTACATGAATGCATTTTGGCTATACTTGTTTGTGAAAACTTTCATGCATGTTTGGAGAACCATTACAACTTCAAAAGCTACTAAACAAATGCAACAGACATACTGAGATTCATTAGTGTGATTATTAAAAAACCTATAGCTGTCGGCAGGTAAGATCTGCATTACTACGGATTTAAATTAATTTTCTATAATGGTAGTATGGTACTGTGAGATATTATAAGTAATTGAAGTTTAGATCTAACTAATTAAGTTGGTGTCATAGAGATACAATCCATCCCCAGTTAATAGCTGATTGAGAAAGGAAAAACTAATTATTTGATCTAACACGGACGTAACATGTAACTGCAAGTATTCAAAAAAGTTTGCATCACAAGTGGAACAGGGCTCCAGCGCTGTGCTGTTTGCCCTATAATTTGTTTTTAAGAAAATTCAAATAAATTAACAATTACTGAAAGATTACAGGTTCGAAACTCGACTAAAATTTTTCATAGACATTTAATTTAAAAATAAATTGGGAGGCTTGACTCCCAATTTATCTTAAAAAAAATTAACAATCATTGAAAAAAAATTTTCTTTCCACAAAGGCTCCAATAGACATCATGCGGTGATAATGAACGTGTATGTTAAGACAAAACGATTGAAATGTGAATACGGTCCGATTCTAAAAATGTACGTGTATGTTAATTATTAGGCGAGGAACATCAAATATCTTTTTCTACTTAACATAGTACATAATTTGCATAAAATAAGAGGGATGAAAGAGAAGAGTAGATGCAATTAAACCACCCCGATACTATACATCCGATGTTACATGAAATGAAGATAAGGAATGGTGAAGCACAGGGCAAAATCAAGCATATAAATCAAGGAGTTGAACTGTACGAATAGTTGCTATAAACGCCTTTACAATGTTATAGGGATAAGGAAAGCGGTCCAAACTCCAAACAGTAAACATAAAGAAAGGGTGATGTGATTTGCTATTATTGGATGGATCGATACTGAAGATATTTATATATGGTCCTACCTCAGCTCCATCTTTACTCGCTTATATATTATACATAAAGTTCCGTTCTGATCAGATAGTGCGAAAACTTCTTTTTCATTGTAATTTATTATTTATTTATTTATTTATTATTATTATTATTATTTTATTATTATTATTATTATTATTATTAGTTTGGAGAAGGGGACTGTAGACCAAAATCCATTTAATAAAGTTTGTTGGTATGACATTTTTGCCACCCAACCCAAATAATTGGGAAGATTTCAGCGATGAGAACACAGTTTACCCGTGTCAGACTATCAGTTTACTGTAATAGGCAAACACAAATGTTACATACATCTCAACATGGCATCTTCTTATTTAATTTATTTTAGAATACAAACATCAAAATCAGATACAGATAATATGCCTCAGACAAATATTACATAATTATAAAGTATCATTGTATCAATGCTGAACAGGTAGATCATTATTGCGAATAAATGTCGATTTTGGTGCTATTTATTAATTAGATGTGAAGTCCCATCAAGGTGTTTCAAATTCAATCAAGATCACACAGCAGGGGCCGAATATAGTTCTATAGCGTTACAATTGTACATCATAATTTAAAATTAATTATAAATTATAATTGCATGAGTTCACCGTTAGTGCAATGACAGCATAATAGCAAATGCAGATTACATAATCACAGTCATTTTTAATCAATAGCTTGAGAAAGCTTGACTAGTCACCTCTGTATTGCATAACAGAAAAGATGCAATGCTTCTTCACATGTACTTTTCTAATTATAATTTATTTTTGTAAATACAATTTAAAATATATTTAAGATGTTGAAAATATATATTATTGTTTGCGGTAGCTTTTATAATGTATAATTTTGTTGACCAAGGTTATCAATTTCCTCTTAGAACGTATCGTTTGCAATGAATGTCTTTCTTATCTACTATACAGTATGACTTGATACAATTAGAGGTGTCAAACATGCTGAAACAGAACGAAACATACCAGTTTCATTTTCGTTTCGTTTCGTTTCTGGTACCAGTTTCATTTCCGTTACGTTTTTAGTTCCGTTCTCCATTTTTCGGTAAACGGAACACTAACGTTTACTGATATGCGTTCCGTTTTAAAAAATGAAACAAATTTTCCTTCCGTTAGCTGTTTCGTTTAGACGGAACGGAACAAAAACGTGTTAAACGGTATCCGGATCTGGCTTTAACAGAGTAAACGGGTTCCTAGGAAAACAAGAGAGCATTCGGTCGACAGCCCTAGATACAATGCAACATGTAATTTTGTATGGTGTCACAACTTTGTTCCATCCTATAGTCTTTCATTGGTCGAAGATTTCTACAAGTTGAAATATTGACTATATTTTCTTTGCTTTATTTATTGTTCAGATATGCAGGTCTGGTTGATATATAATACTAACACATATTACATGATGGCTCAAGTTCAATGATCCTACCAAAGTGTTAAGATAAATTACAGAAAAGAGCAATACTCTTAATAAAAAATGAAGCGAGTCACAGCATATAACCACAGTTTTGCTAATGATACCCAACATTTATTCTTATTTACATCAGTCCCTCTAATATATACCAATTTAAAACCTGACTCTGTGTAGGTGAGATTTGGTAACATCCAAATCTTTTTTTCTTAATGTTGCAATTCGGAAATTTTGAGCTTCAGCTGATAATGCACCTTGATTGAGTGGAGATTGCGGGTTAGAAATCCGGAGAATTTCTTGTAAATATTTAAATTTAAAAAGCAGGGAAGCTTGGCCCCTTTTTTTAATAAAAAAAATACAGCGGTAATATTGGGTATTATCTGTAAATTGACAGAAATTATCTGCTTCAAAAGAATTTTAACAATATGAAACTAAACCAAGCAATGCGGATAAGGTCACTTTCAACAATATTTACTCTTCCAAACAGACCTTATCTTTTTTATTCTTACTCCAGTCATTGATCCTGCGCTGTCCAGTATGTTTTTACTACAAGGAGAAGCTTCTCTCTTTTAAGTGGGCCATCCTCATGGTCAACTATTTGACTGTCCCACCTCATTCCATCTGATATGCTCTTTATTTTTACCAAAGTATCTACATCATCTCTGAAAATTACTGTTCCCTCTGGCCTCAGTATTCTATCCATCTCCAAAAGAATGTCTTCCATGTCACACCTGAATAAAAAAATTTTGAAGAGTTGCCATTTGTAAGTTTATTTTTCAACAGAATTTATGAGCCATTTCATCTTTAATTTGACTATAAACAGAGAAATGATGGGTTTACCTATCTTTGTAGAGTGTGAAAATTGAATCTGCGTGAAGGAGGTCATAGGTACGTGGGTAAGTGGACATTGCCTCACACCTGTAATGAAGTAAAAAGAAGTTAAAGCGTTACATGGTCAGGATTTTGGAACACGAGAATTGCATTATCTACTAATATTTTACATACTGAGGGCTTTTTTTTGTTTTTTTGAGAGCGATAAATTATTGACTTACTGATATGAGGTCTTCGTTAACGATACAATTACTTGTCTCAGTGAATGCTTCAAAAATTAAATGAACTTTTAGGTAATTAAATAAGTTTTTAATGTATAGTCATGTAAAACAACAATTGCTGTAATTTCCTCAGAAAACGAAAAGAAAAACAGTTCACAGAAATTGGTATCTATTTAACGTACCAGTCCTGATATGAACCGATAAGCCCACGTTCATAGATCGCACCGAGTGTGTTAACTTTTGCAATGGTCGGGACCATGTTCATAACCCATACCGGGTCGTCAATCAAAGCTGCTGCAAACCCACCAAACTGTGCATTCATGTCAAGTAAATTCCGGTACCGCCCCTTCTGTCCCAGTTGGTTGATCAAAGTCTTGTAATACCCTACCCGCCTTTTCCACAACTCAGTATCTTTTAGAAACATGTCAGCTGTAACTCCTTTTAGGCTTCCACTGCTTATCCTTGGTGGAACTGCCGTTAGTCTCTCTGGCCATTTCTTCAGCTGGCCACCCGCAACTTGGGATTTGCTTGACACCTCTGGCAAGGGCGTAATACATGTCTCCATCTTGTTGTACCTAAAGTATCAATAATGAGCAACCTTCTATATTAAAAATTAATTATTTGTCAAACAGAAGGCATGATAATACTCAAAGTTAGAGCAACTGTAGGGTTACTGCATTATACATTCAGACTTTTGTTAATGTTTTGTGCACCTTGTAACTGCATTATTGGTGTGTACTGACATAAAATTTCATTAGATCCCAGTATGACTCGAATTGATGCCACTTTAATTTCTAATGCTCCTTCTTTGTTGCTCTTAATATCTATATATTTAACTTTTTTTTGTTGTTGATTGAGGATATATTCTAGCAATATAACTTCTTAAGTTATACCTAATTTTGCTAGAAAATCAACATCAGAACCATTTGTATACAACTACTGTCTCAAATTAAATCATTAACTGAGACTGAAATAAGTACCAGATTTCCAGTAAACACATTACCAGCTCTTGACAAATTTTCTAGCGTTTGGATAAGAACTTACCAAGCAGCGTCAGGATTTTGAACGGCACAGAAATTTAGCAACTGTATCTGCTTCTTAGAAACCTTGCAATCCATATGATTAAATGGCTTTTGCCAGATGGCGATGTCTCCTTGCTCCTTGATCTTCTTCCAGCAGAGGCTCTCTGCCACCTTCTCAAGTGCAGTTTGCTCTTCATTCAAATCCTCTTTGGTTCTCTCCCATCCCTTCCAGTGCCTTTTCCAGTGGATCGGTGGCCCTGAGAGGATCCAGTACCCACCTGGTCTCAGCACCCGATCTACTTCTATCAGGAATAGCCCATCTGTGCAATTTCAAAGTTTCAAACATTTTAATTCAGTGCTAAATCTAAGTCATCATGTTTTTTTTTTTTTTTGTATGTGTGCATTTGTGTTTCTTGGGTCTTTATGTTCATTCATTTTCTAATGTGGATGTGCGCGTTATTTGGGTTAAAAACTTAAAATAGGGATGATCAAAACCTGTCTTTATTTGTTTTTGGATTTTCCTTGTAAATAACCTCGCAATCAGTTATCTGATTTTCAAGTTGGTGCATAAATATTATTTGCATTCTAACCATTGAGATAAAAAAAAAAACCTTAAAAAAAATTTATTACCATAGAGGTGCCAGGGGATGAGGCATCGGGAGCAATGTGCCATGTCAAATGCCCTTGAAGGATAGGGGAGGCGATTGGATGCAAGCACGCCGATCATGGCCGGCACTCCTCGTTCAAGTGCAAACTGTACCTGTGCCTCATGTGAATCTCTCGGCGCGAATGACATAGTCGTAATGTTGCGAGACAAAAGATAAGCTCCCCAGCTTGCAACCTATAGGAAATAATTGAAACCGGTAAGGTGACGGTTCAGTGCAGAACAGCAGACTTCATTTATTAAAAGTCAATGGAAGCTTTATCTATGAAATTTAAATAAATAAAAGTTAATTAATTGGTTTGTATTTGTACAAAATAGCAAAACAGAATATTTTAATATTGTATTAGGAAGGGCATATGTTGGCGAGGCTTGGTTTATGATGCTTAAGTTAATATTTGACTGAGAATGAGCTAGTTCACTATAGTTGACTATTGACTTTGACTGACACATAGGTTTCCTTCCTCATTAATCTTCCACTCGACAAATTGTGTATTGAAAAGTGAAAGCCAAAGGACAAAAGTGCTCCGTTTTCAAAAGAATTACTAATTACTAAACATTAATCAAGGTACATCGTCATGGGCAACCCTTTTTCATAATTTAATGCAAAAGGCCTGACCCAGTTACTACCTACGACGACGGGTCCTCCAATCACTTACAAGTTCTGAGTCCGTGGTCCAAAACCTTAACAGGGAAAAAGCACAAAGACGTCCTGTGAACTTTTCTTTTTACATATTTATCCAGTAGAGCTTTCTGACATAAAACTAGAGTTATCGTCTACATATAATTTTAAAGCTTTCCTTTTCACTAAAATCATTAATTTACAGATACAATGGAAATAACCAACTTACCCCACAACCGGTATCAAGGGCGGTACGAATAGACCCGTCTCTTAGCGAAACAAGTTGATCGATGTCATCAATGTATGCATCGGCACCATCCGGGAACGTGGTTCCACCTCCCGGAAACCTGAACTTGTCACCATCAACCCGGATCCAGTTCTGTACCGCCTTCTCTACTGTAAGCTCTTTGTGGGGTACATTAGCAAACCATGCCATGCCTCTACTAGCCGGCCATGGAAATGGATTTCTGTACCCATGAGGAGCCGGTATCAGGCACTTCAACAGTTCTTTTTTTGCCGGACAGTGCCGTTCCCGGTATATCAGTCTGTCTCGTGGGAATTTAAGCGACCTGTCCCGATCTTCACATGGTGTGTATTCTGAAAATTTCAAATCGCACGGCCGAAACCTTTTTGTACTACCTATCAGCAGCACATCATTAATAAAGCCCTTAATAATCTACAAACTTAATGCTTTGTTTGTCACTGTTTAATCCATTGGAGGGTAAATTGAGTGTCAAAATACTAATTTTTTCTACATTACCTGACACAACCGGTGTCTCATCAGCAGTATGGTGTGCAGTGAAGTCAAGAGACGACGCGACAAGGCTAGATGGAGGTGTGGTAATTGGACCCTGTTTGCAAGTAATGGCAGTGAAAATGGTAGAGAAAGAGGAGCTCGTGGCGCTGCGACTGTGTTGCCATATGCCGAGGAAGTATGATGCCAGGCACAGAAGGGCGACCAAAGCCAGAGAAAGAATGTTTCTTCTCTTGTGCTGGTTTTTGTGGTACTTGTAAGGGCCGGTGTATAGAACTGTGACACCAGCCATGGGTTGAGCCTGGAGAGGTAGATTTGAGAGTTTGGGGACAGAGTGTATGTATTGGTTTTTATAAGAGCGGACAGAGAAGTATATATAAAAAATAGGGAAGAGTTTGGAGGCATGCGAGGGAGGGGGGTCTCATCTCATCGGTACAGTGAGAATTTGGAATCTGAGACACAGATAGGAGTTTTGGTTCTTGTGGGTCTGATGTAAGTTTTTGTTATGTATGGTCGTATGGACTTGTCTTCAAATAAAGAATGAATATATGTCCTGATCAAAATGAATACAGTCTGACATTTTTTTTTTTTGGAAATCGAATAAATTCTACCTACCGACGAGTGTGAGTAATTGTTGTCTTGTTGAGTAAAAGAAGTGAAATGTTTCGTCAGTTTTCAATGAAAACGGCTTCAATGATAAAAAAAAAATAAATGCTCATATATAAATATTTCGTAGGAAATAAATCGACGAAGTTGCATCATAAATATTACAAGCACAAATAGAAAGATAAATAATAGAGGATGAGGGTAATAATTATCTTCACATGACATATAAAATTTATAATATCATTGTATTTAATTTAAAGTAATAAACTAATTTTAAAGAGATATATTGTTTACAACGTTCGTAACAAATTTCACCAATTTTGGAACCCTAATTTCATTCTTGGTTTTGTGCCTGACAATTTAATTTTGTAAAATAAAATTCGCTGCCTTCAAATTCAAAAAGGGGAAAAAGAAAAAACAATGAACATGACAAAATTTGAACTTTTACTTTCTCTCCTCTGACTCAAATTTTCTGTTGCGTCAAATCTTATAAAATATAACCACAGTTGATTGATTTAAGAAATAGAAACAATGTAGTACAATAATTTATATCGGTTTAGATATTATGGCATAAGATTTTTTTTTAAAAAAAAATAAGTATCATACTAGATACTGAACACCTTAAGCCTTGATCAAAATCCTTTTTTTTTTAACATTTGATTTCATTTCAATGGAAAATTTTTTATTAGAATGAACAAATTTGGTGTAAGTTGGTTGCAATTACCACGTAATTAAATCCAAAGAAATTCCAAAAAATCAATTCACATGAAATGAAATCTCGTGTTAAAAAATATTTTGATCAGGCCCTCACTGAAAACCAATTCTATAGGAATTTTATTGATCTCTCTTGTTAAAATAATTTCAAAAATTGATGTGAGATATTCACAATGCTACTCAAGACTAAAAAATGTTCTCTACGTTTAAGATATTGACTTGTTTGTTACTTTACGTAGGATGGACATGCATTATGCTTATGCATACGCTGATTCTAAACATTTTAGAACTAGACATTCTTTAGCATTAAATTTGCCATCAACGGATAGACGGAAAAATAGTTGTTTTGGGTGGGGTATGTCCGTATGTGATAAATATAATATTATGACAACTGGTTGTATAGCAGGATAATTAAACTTTGAGCGGATCTAACACAGCCCGGATCCGCTCCAATGGTAAGAAGATAGCTCCCTCTCTATATGTAACCTTTTCTTGTTTGGTTGGTCCGATCTGAAACGAACGGCTGATACTGATCGTGGGCTCTCCGTTTATGCAACTTAGGCTGGGGGTTGAGAGAGAGAAAGAGTAGACAAGAGAAGAGGTGACGGTTGTGGGACGGTGAGTGGCTTGTAGTCTTGTGGGGGACATTTGCATCCGTGATTAGCTGGAGAAACTGTGCCAGTGTTTTCTCTTCTGACCTGGTACTGATATTCTCAACTGAAGCTTGATTAAGCTAGCCAAGTACTTCAAGGCAGAAGGATGCCAGGATGGTTTGTAGTTTAAGGCAAGTTTCAATAAGGGTTAATTGGATGAAAATTGGAGAAATGCATTAGAAATGGAATGAACAATTCTCAAATTTGTAATTGATTATGGACAAACAGAAGAATTGAAATATCCGAAAATTTAGTTTTTTTTTTTTTTTTTAAAGTAAGGATAAGTGTTTACAAAAATTGTATTTGGGAATCATTTTTAAATATAATATAAAGTTAAAAATAATATATATGAAATAATACACATACGTTTGAAATCTCATTAAAATTTTTATAAATGTTTTTTAAAAAAAAACTTGATTTCATTTTTATTTGGGAAAAAAAGGAAGAAGAAAAATCCATTTTATGAAAAAACTCGGGTTAGTTCAAGATTAAGTATAAAACGCTATTTATTAAAATTTATGCGCTTTATGGTGCCGGAATTGCAAATTTCGAGTATTTTATATGCCAAATTTATTATAAACAATCCAAACTCTTCACAAAGTTACACACTTCTCAATAAATTTATGCCTAGAAATTACAAATTCATACAACATCCAAACGGCCCCTATGGTAGTATGGCAGAGATTCTATGTCATGCAAGTTTTTTTTTGTTTTGTTTTTTTTAAGATAAATTGGGAGTCTAAGTTATCTAATTTATTTTTAAATTAAATCTCTACGAAAGAGTACTCTTCAACCAGATTTTGAATCTGCGACCTTTTCATTCAAGATGCATTGCTGTATCTCATTCAAGTTGGCTTATGACTTTGGTAAAATTAAAATATAAGAAAATTTTGTAAGGTTTTATGTCGTTGCAAAAGATGGACTCTCTATTCTGGTGTAGAAATTTCGTAGAATTTGCAAATAACGAGGTTTATTTCGGGATGTAAAGTTCGTCTTGAGTCTGGAGTAACTTTGCTTAGTGCGTGAACCATTTTGTCTCTTTCAGATTTTGTTTCACTATTGATCATGTATGATTTACATTTCCCATTTGTATTTTTATGATAATAGTATATACGCATGCATTGATGCATACAGTATTACAGTGTGCTCTACTTGTATCCAAAGATAGTCCATGTGCGTCTTCATCCTATCCTATGTGTCTCGTGGATTTTAAACCACTGGATGTACTAGCGTACATATATACGGAGTATATGGAAATCTCAACAGAAATCACACAAATATACCTATGGGCTATCATCAAACAAAAAAATTCACACAAATCTTGAAACGATTAGTAACTTTAAAAAAAAAAAGATATAATTTGGTCGGTTAATAATTTTGCCAAAGTAAATTTCTTAGGATAAATATAGTAGAGGATCTTCATACTGCATCAATCTTAAAGGTAAAAATTAAAATATATCTTAACAAATTGCATAGTGTTAGTAACAATTAATTCATTTAAAAAATCAAGTTTACAAATGAAAATTTTCGCATTTTAGCATGGAGACTTTTTAAGGCAAACTTTTCTAGAACGCTATCTTTCAGACCAGATCGATTTTTAGAATCAGATAATTGCAATCTGTTCAGGTTCATTTCAGCAAATCCTAGCCCATTATTTTTATGGTTCCATACGAATAAATGTACAATTTTCTACCCTTTTTGAGTTAACCCCGAGACAAAACAAATGAGTTCTTATGGGTGCCCCTAGTATGTCCATTCAATCGTACACTTGTGGATTAAATTTGTTGTTCTAAACTTTTTGCATCGGCAAAAGTTCAAAACATTTATTTAAAATTATAAACAATAATAATTACCTATTAACATATCTATTTGCTAATGTATATATAAATATTAATTTTATTGACTTATTGATTTATGCTAATGTAAAAATTTTACCAATTATATAATTTCACTTAAAGTAAATAATTATAGTTAACAGATATATAAACGGACAAGAGGGATGAACTTCAAATGTTTGCGAAAAGCCGAAAACAAATAAACAAGTATTAGATCCTATTACCAAGTTCTGTCATTACCTTGGTACAGAGGAAAGTAGTTCATGGGTTCATAACATGATTGCATTATTACCTTTATTAATAATAAAGGTACTAGGGTTCGGTTTCTCTTCAATTGTACGGTATTAGTAAATAGCTTTGAATTAATGTACCTTTAACTGTTGATTTGATTATTTCAAATTTAATGGTCTAAGATCATAGCCTGATACTTTATGACCAGACTGAGTGTATAAAAAATAGATATACGGTCAAATTAATGTAGGAGATCCGATTTAATTTGAAGGGTAGACCTACACGAGCTCACAAGTCCTATAAACCTCAATTGTGTTGTTAATAGTTAGCTACTTAGCTGTTACCTATAGTGTAGAGAGAAAAGAGCATATTCATAGGTGCTATAACCTCAACGGGACCATAGCTCACAAGCATCTCAGTTGTGCCTCAAAATAGAAATTGTTTAGTCACCACGTGACCAGATCTTGGACCATTTCTATAACCTCTCATAGAACCTACTAAACTATGGAGTCCTCTAGTTTCATTTGAGGTAAACTTCTTCCAAGACCACATGACCCTGTTTGGTTTCATTTATGATGAAGTCATGAAAATTCAAGTTCTATCTCATTCACTCCACTTCATATATTCTGTCTAACATCATTTGGTCAACATAGACTTCCCTTTTCATGTTCTTTTTGCATTCGTTCACCTTCATTGCCGATTGAGAAAAAGATCGAAAATTTGAAGTGAAAAGGAATACGAAAGAGGCAACATATCCTAACAGAACAGTATAAAGTTATAAACGGTTACTGATTCCATCATCTTTTTACAGAAAAAAATATTCAAACCCCACAAAAGGAAAAAAAAAAATAATAATGGACCACATCCATTTAACTAAATCCTACAAAAAAGAGGAAGTGAGGAACATGTAGTACGGAAATGGGTGGTAGGATATTGAATTTAGCCCATAATTATCATGAGAAATTAAAAGGCCTTGGGCTCAAACTTGGACTGGAGTTTAAAGGCCTCGCTAACACAATTGGACAGAGATTGTTCGGTTCTCCAAACAGCAAAATTGCATGCGTCCTATGCCGAGTAACGGTTCATTTTTGGTGCATCGGCATGCTTCAATACGTGCATTTTTTTTTCCTTTATTTTTCTAATAGCTAGTTTACTGCATACCACTAATCATTAATGTATTTAATCTTTGAAATTGTTTTTCTCCGTTTTGATTGTACAGTTGGAAGATTTAAGATGCCACTATTTCTGATTAATAATATTATAATAAACTACCTGAATTTCCAAATAATCCAAGTTCGTGTTTAACTAACATTCAAGTAAAATTCTTATATAGGGTAAAAAGCCTCCTTGACCCATAACATTTCCAGGCTCCCTTAGATATCTCTTGACTCTTGGATTGGTCAAATACCAAGTCCTTAGATTTGGGCTTGCTTTAGTTATACTTTCTAGCCCACAGAAAACCCAAAAACAGCGGCTGGGGAAACTGTACTGTACTGCAGAAAAGTTGACTGAAAAGTGGTTTAATAATCTAGATTTCAGAAATAAAATTATAGGATGAATAAATCGTATAATTTTTGCCTTGTATATCCAACTCGACAGTGATCGTCAATGTACTTTAATTAAAAAATAAATTGCGGATATAGTCTATGCATCTTTAGAGTGAGTGACTTTCTGATGTTATGAGTAACGATAAAAAAATTTTTTAAAGATAAATTGAGAGTCAAAATTCGTAACTTATTTAAAATTAAATATCTTTGATCCCAGTTGGGTTCGAACAACAATCATATATTATAGCATGGCTCGTGGGATTTAAATAATTTATTTAAGTGGCAAAGTTTAATTGAAATGTTAAAATTTGTGAAGGTAATTTTTTTTTTATTATTTTAACATGATATAATTTCATCGTGAAATATTTTAAATTTTTAAATCAATAGTTTTCTATGGATAAATGAGTAGTTAACAAAATTACAAAATATTTACATTTAGTTTATGTCTTCTGCAAAGATTTTGAGATACATACGTATCAGATTTAAGTATTTAACTGTACGTTTGTGATGTCGAGGACCAAATTCGATCTCTCGACATATACATTTATGAATGGTGCCAATCACCATCATTTCGATTCTATTGAGCGGTCTCTATAGACTATGGGGCCGTTTGGATCGCTTAGGAATAGAAAATTAGTCATAAATTATTGGGAAGTGTGTAATTTTGTGAAGAGTTTAGATTGTTTATAATAAATTTATGTCTAAAAATAAAAAATTTTCTAAATTTCCACTTAATCCAAACGGCCCCTATACGTATGGATCTACCAACTATTCGAAGAAAATATCTTACATTTGTATTTGCTGTTTTTATTCCGAGTACGTACTTGCCAGTTGGCAAAGCAAGAAAAGGATCGGAGGAGCCGCAAACATGCTCATTTATTATTATTATAAGTTATAAATATCTTCACCTTCTGAGAAAGCAGGTCTCGGTCTTTAATTCTACCAAATTCATGCGCAAATTAAGCATCAAATTCGTAATCCTAATAAATGAAGATAGAGAAGTCTCTGGTTAAATTCCGACATCCAGCACAAAATTATTTAGTACAAGCATCCTTCACGTATTGGCTTCTGTCTTTTTCTATGACGCTTAATTAATAGTGTGCTGAGCACTTCGTCAGAGAATTCTTCGGTTTATCAGATAGGCATGCTGTCATTTCTTGTGTTGAATCAGATAGTGGTGGTGTCCTGTCGATTTTGGTGGTTAATATGGATCGTTTGTTCAACAGTTGGTGCGCATTTTTGCGCATCAGACGGTGCAGAATGCTATTAAGACGCAATAGACGCGCACTATTATATGCTCTGTTGTTAGTGCGTGTCAATGTGAATGTATTCGTCCAGATCCTGCGTTATGGCTTTAACGGACGCAAAATTAGGTATTGGTTCCTTGCGTGTAAATGAGATATTGGCTCCCAAAGCATATACAAGGGCATCTGAATCAATGATAAGTTCTGTGAAAAGCTATTTGCGGCTGATGGGTGAAAAATTCTATGAACAATTAATAGTAAAATGCAGTGTCATAAATGCTATTTCTTTCAATCGCCAATCGATGGTGTAACTGTAAGCACTGTGACCATCAGACCATGGTTGTCACTACAAATGTGGGACTTTAAACCAAAATATTATCAATAAATCGTCTAGCAAATATTTTAATCGTATTAAGAGGATGGTTTCGATGCTCCAACTTTTATGATGGCTCAAATGACATAACATTATTTTTTATATTATATTTTAAATTTTAAAATTCAAACATTTAAAATAGTTTATTTGTTCAATTTCACGAGAGATGTGCTACCATAAAGTTTTATAATTTTTTAAATTTATTTTATAGTAGACCAAGAGATCGAACATGAATGTGTTAAAATTAATTCATTTTACTTAATTAGATTTGTTTATCTTTAGGTCTCTTGATCTAATTAAATGAACTAAAAAAATTATAAAATTTTTGTTATGACACATCCTCATAAAATTGAACAAGATCAATATTTTAAATTTGAAGTTTAATTTGAAAAATAAATAATTAAATTAAAAACAAAGTTGTGACAGCTTAGACACCATAAAAATGGGGTACTGCAACCCCAATCCTTATCCGCTGTCGCGCAGCACACCGCGCAGCGCACAAAAGGACAAACAACTCACAGCGTATAGCGCAAAACAGTGGAGGCGGTGCTTTGGACACTATGAAATGACAAATTTGCCCCCAAGCATTCTTGATCTCATTTGGAAATCCAAAAAACCAATTAACAAGTCAAAAACTATTAAAATAATGATTAATTTGTTGGATTGCGAATGGGATTAGTTTCTCATTACATATTTTGTCATCTCATATTTGTATATTATAATAATAATTGAGATACTAATTCTAATATTCGTGACAACAAATAATTATTATAATTATATTTTAAAAAATAGTTGGAAAATTATTATTAATTTCATCCACTCGGTCTCTATTATTTATACATCATCCAAACAATATTTTTCTATTCATAAATATACTATTAATTTTTCATCATTTTCATTTCACAATCCTTATTCATTAATAGTCCTATTTATGCTTATTCACGATCACATCCAATGGCATAATTTTTGTTTTTAATTTGAGCAAGGTTTTAAAATGCGATTTGTGCGGTTTAGCGATTGGGTGGTGATTTAGAGTTTATCGGTGATAAAACAGTGATAAAACGGAAAAAAAACGGTGATATAACGGATAAAACGGTTGTGCGGTATGAACAAAAATCCTGATAAAACGGCGATAAAACGGAAAAACGGAGTTTTTTAAAAGCTTGAATTTAAGTCAACATTACAAGTTTGTATTCAATATTGATGTCTACTTACTACTTAGCTGTCAAAATCTTTGCGAAAGCATGTGTCTAATAATATTTTTTGTCACTGGCCTAATTTTTAACAAGTCTAAACAACACTTTTAGAACATCCAATGGCTATTCAATATTTATCTTTACTAGCTCAAGATGTCCTCATATGTGGACAAATAAAAAAATAATATTAGATAATAAAAATATGAGAAGGGTTCCGGTGCCACAACTTTATTTTTTCATTATTTTTTAAAATTTCAAAATGTAAATGTCCAATCTAAACCGTTTATCTTTTTCATTTTAATGAGTGATGTATTTTCATATTAGTTTTATAAAATTTGAAGTTGATTTGATACTTGATCAAGAGGTTAAAAAAAGAACAAATATGGTTAACTATAACAGATTAATTATAATACATTCATATTTTGAGCTCTGGATCAAGTATCAAATCAACTCAAAATTTTATAAAGCTTATATCGAAATGCATCGCTCGTTAAAACGAAGAAGATTAATGGTTTAGATTTGAAATTTACATTTTAAAATTTAAAATTTTAATAAAAAAATAAAATTGTGGCATTTGGTGGCACCCTAAACTTGTGACACCGGAACTTTACTCTAAAAATATATTGCTTAATCTAGCATCGATACAAATAAATATGTTATTTAATTTGTTTCTTTATTAGACGGAAAATCAAAATATATTGTTACTTCGTATGACGATTAATATCCGACCACAGATTAAATCGATTGAATGGCAAAAATACCTATTTGATGCTAGACCTAATGTGTAATACCTCCACAGTCCATTTATAAGTAGTAGAGATAATAACATAATTTTAAATATTATATATTTATATCAATCCAAATCCAATGAAATAACTTCACCAGAAATATATCACGCATATGCTTTGCTTAGAAATTCCTTCTATTATTGTTTAAGAAATAATTTAATTAAGAAAATTTTATGGATATAGTTACAGAGAGGAAATGACAAAACTTGTAGATTCTTGCTTTATAATACTGGGGTATACATGTCGAAAAAAATTTTGCGGAATGCTCCCAAGAGAAATTCACCGTGTCCAAAGCACTACTCAAAACAGGAGCAGATATTTTTTGTCCTTATGCGCGCTGCATACTGTGTCGCGCGACACATGATTTCGTTTCCTGCAACCCTCCTATTATATATTTTAAAATGATACAACAGTTATTTGAATATGAGAGTACGACATAAATAGTCAGTCACTTCGTCGTTTTTTTAAAATATATTCAACTATTCTAGAATTATGAGAGAGATAGATTATGATAGCTTTTTCTACTCATTTAAATTTTATATGAATAATATTTTGCATGTTTATAATTTTGGCGAGGACGAGTTTCTCAGGGGAACGTTTTACTATGCTCAAAAGTGAGCAATTGTCCTCCATATTTTCAAAATAATTCTTTAAGACTCCGTTTGGATAGTATGAGAATAGAAGGAATAGCATCTTGTTAAGCGTAAATTTATTATAAATAATTCAAAACACTTCACAAAGTTACACACTTCTCAATACTTTCCGCCTAGAAATAAGCTATTTCTCTTTTATTCCTAAGCAATTCAAACGGAGCCTAAAAGTGTAAAATTATATGTTATTGAGTTAGAATTATTCAATTTATTCTCCGAAAATTCTAAATATTTCAACATGACTATTTTTTACCCCCTTATTTTGAAATCATGACTCCGCCCTCGACTTAGATGGCTTGATATTTTCGCCTACAAAAGCCATAGAGGAATTTTACACTTTTTAGAGACCAGCCCCCTGGAAGAAGATAACCAAGTACCGTCCAATAAAGCATGCAATTAGTCAATTAATTCCATTGAATCATTATCACTTTATATATCAACATCAGGTCATGAGGTGATACTAGTTGAGAAATTAATTATGGTCTCATTATATCGAAGAGGATTGAGATATATTTTTCTCTTGACAATTTCTACAATGCATCATTTTTTTTATATGCGCTTGAAAATAGATCATTTCTTTAAACTGTATATTATTCTGCTGATTGATCGGGACTTAAATTAAGCTAAAAAAATGGTCAACTTTAAAATATCCCTTATTTATTTATTTATACTTTCTTCTAAGAGTATTGTTGTATGTTAGAATGGCTAGGAACAAAAAAAACCATATATAATTTCAAGTGGGAAAAAAAATCTAGAGCTCTGTTTGGATGGTGTGAGAATAAGAGGAATAAGAAAAGAAGTATTGGGAAGTCTGTAACTTTGTGAATAGTTTAGATGTTTATAATACATTTGGGAGTAGGAAGAAGTTATTCCCTTATTCTTACTCCTATCCAAACGGAGCCTAGAATAAAATCATTCATATTATTTATTCATTTATTGGCACTCATCATTCTATTTCATTTTCTCAGGGGTTTGACATTGTCCTTAGATCGAAAGAGATAAGTGCGTATATGAAGATACTTATCCGACAAGGATAAATACAAATAGTTTCATTTTTATAATGATAATTCTGATAATTCTGGATAAGGATAATTACGCATTTGTATTATAACTATTTAAAAAGATGCTACGAGTTTTCTCGAACAAGCCAATTGCTCGGCACAAGACTCCAAATTTTTTTTTTTTTAAAAATAACTTCAAATTCTTATGGAGGTGGTGCCACTGATGGGTTTTTACTTTTTGAGATCTCTCCAGATGAATGGAAAGGAACAAAAATAATAAAGGGAAAAAAAACAATAACAAAAACTTCCGGATATTGAATCTTCCCTTATTTTGTGATTGGTATCCTGTGTATGAAAGTCATTACTCAATTAATATGGGGTGTGTTTGGCAACCGCCGGAATAAGCTTATTCAACTTTTGGAATAAGCTTTTCTCTCTCCTCTCTCCTCTCTCCTCTAATTCCGAATAAGAGCTAATACTACCATAGAGGTGGTATTAGAATAAGGGGTTTGAATAAGTCTTATTCGGAATAAGGCTTATTCAAAAGACGTTTGACAACATCCCGAATAAGCCTTATTCGAAATAAGTTTATTCATTCTGTTGCCAAACACACCCATGATTTATTATAGGGTACGCAAGAGACGAGTATAAGCGGAAAAAAAAATGGTTATGGAATGCGTCATGTGACAGAATTGAAGGAGCACTGAGATCATTAGAATAGAAGGGTTTTTATAGATTAGAAGGGCTAAAACCGAATTCGCCTGAATATTAGGTGGTTGGCTATGGTAAACTCTTGGTGTACGGATCCAAGTTGTATATCAGGATTGTTTTCGAAATTTAAAATTTAAACGGTCAATTCGAACTGTTTAAGTCGTTTTCCGTATTGAAATATCCATAGAAACTAAATTTTATATTTTTTTTTCAAAAAAAAAACATTACAATTAGAGTATTCTAGGTCTTCCAATTTAAAAATATCATAATATGTAGCAAAACATTTGAAAAAAATTATATAAAATTTCATCTACAAAAATATTTTTATATGAAAAACAACTTAAACGATTCAAATTGACTGTTTAAATTTTGAATTTCAAAAATGACTCTTGTGTATAGGGACGATCCAGAGTGTATTATAGCAAACCTCTGAATATTATTTTCATTTACCGGTAATTTTAATATGACTAATCTAAGATTATAATCGTCCGAAATCCGACTGGGGAGGTCTTTCATAGACATTTAATTTAATTTAAAAATAAGTTGGATGACTTAGACCTCCAATCTATCTTAAAAAAAAAATTATAATCGTCCGAGGCCCTAATTAAATTGGTTGAAATTTTTAGCAATAGGCGGATCATTTAAATTTAAAAAATATATAAGGTAATACGGAGAAGAATGTAGAAGTCCAAGGTGCGTTTGGATCATTGGAAGAAAGAAGAAGAAGAAGGAAGAAGAAAAAAAAATTATAAACAATTCAAACTCTTCACAAAGTTACACACTTTCCAATACTTCTTCCCACTTTTTCCCTTCTTTCCTTCTTCTCACACCTATCCAAACGCACCCTAAGCGAGAAATGCTTCAAGAAAACTGCGGCAAGGCGATGTTTTGGTTAGAGGGTGGTTTTGGAAGAAGTAAGCTTATGATAAGGGTCTAAAAACTTTGCTATTCTTTTTGCGCTTAGTTTAGTTTTTTTGTTTCGGCACTTAGTGTAGTTTCATGTTCCTGATTTTATCGTTTGTATGTGTATCTTCAATTCTTTTTTGTTAAAGATAAATCGGAGAATCATGTCTCATAACTTCTTTTTAAATTGAATATTTATAAAGAATTTTTAGTCGAATTTCGAACTTACGATCTTTTACTCATGATATGTATTTTCACTCTTAACAACTGCTATTAGATTATCAACAAAATTAAATATAAGCGAGAGAATGTGAAGCAAAAAAAATAAATAAATAAAATAGTAGTAACAACAACAACAACGGCACGAAAAAGACAAGAGTAAAAAAAAATATTTTAGGCAAATTATAATGTTGACTAAATTTTATAACTGAACTTAAAATTCATATCGTTCGTTTAAAATTATGAATATAGGTAAATGATTAGAATTCAAGACCGGTTTAAAATTTATGTTCACTATAGAATTAACCAACATTCTAGTGGTATTATTATATTATAAATAAATGCACGGGTTAACAAGAAAAGTTTTGTTTAGCCTAACAGTTTTTCCTTTTCCTTTTTCTTTTTTCCTAGACAGCCAATGTGTTGTCTAGTATCTCTTAAAAAAAAACTTATAGAATTGCAAAATGGACACATTCTCTTATTTTAATGATATAACTTCACCACAATTATATGTGTTTTCCGGTACTAAATCAACTATATGTTGCGTAATTCGCAAGATAGCACGATTTATCGTTTTAGTTTTAAAGTTATCCGATATTTATAATTTAGTAAATACCAAATCGTTCCTATGTCAGCTGAATTTTGAAATTTTTTAGTGTAATTTAAAAACGAGCGGTGTTGGCTGCCACCATTTTTTTTTCACAAGTTATCATAATTTCATATTTTATCAATATTTAAAATTTTTAAAAATCAAACACCGAATCTAAACCATTGGTCTTGTTCAATTTAATGAGCGATGCGTTTTTATATAAGTTTTATAAAATTTGAAGTCGGTTTGATAATCGATCAAGTTACCAAATGATGAACGTATTAGAATTAATCTGTCATAATTAACATGATTCGCTCATTTGTTGACCACTTGATTGAGTATCCAAATGAGTCCAAATTTTATAAAACTTATATAGAAACACATCATTCTTTAAATTGAACAAGATCAATGGTTTGAATTTTAGAAATTTTAAATATTGATAAAATATCAAGTTGTGATAACTTGTGGTACCAAAAAAAATTGGAAGCGGAACACTACTCTTTAAAATTAAACGCTCAAAGTGTCCGTGAGACGGGATTAAGTCCTCCAACTTATTTAAAAATTAAACGTCATAAATAACCCCAGCCGGATTTCGAACATGCGACCTCTACCTCTCAATAATATATGTTATTCTGATTCATCACATTAATTGCTTCATACTGAACATCCTCATTTTTTCCCCCCTTTGGTAGCTTACGATCCTGAATCACCAACCATGCATAAATCCATAATAATACAACCAAGATTTTCAAAATGAAAAAACACAATACAAAAGGCTCCGACAGATGAGTCAACATCCGTGTACGAAGCGCCACATCAAGCCGAATGCAGTTGGTAAATAACCTAAATAACATATAAATAAAGTCTGTGGTTGTCCCTCCCCTTGAAATAAAGACCACAAAATTGATACATTGATACAAAGGAAGAAAAGCGTGTAATGCTGTGACTGCACGCACCTACTCAGCACTCGGCAGATGCTTGCCACTTCACAGCTTGATATTCCGTTCTCGTGTCGCTGACTCGGATCCACGGCCTCTAGCTTGAATCAGGATATTTTTTTATTCCCATTCCTTGCTCCCATTTTTGGTTTTTTGTTTTTTTTCCCTTTTATACCGTTTTGCTTTGTTGGGACCCATCTTGTACCTATTCCCTACAGGCCTACACATGCATGAATGTACTTCCGTACCTTTGCTTCTCTAATTCACCTCTTTGTCGTCATTTTCCAGCTCAATTTTGGGTCAAAAATCAAACTGATAAAAAACAAATCTGAGAAATATAAAACAATAATTCCGTTATTAATAATTTTTAAACCGTTTGATAAATTATAAATAAACAAAAATATTTTCCTTTTTAGTACACGGCAGTATATGGATAAAAAAATACCAATGTACGAACGTATCTAAAAAATTAAAGTTATGTTTAATTATAAACATTATTGAGTTAATTTCATACCTTTTGAATCTCGAAAAAAAAATCACATCTTCTTAAACTATATATTTAGGCTATGCTTGGGCACAGATTTTTTTATAGATATCTAAATGATTATCTAAATCATTGACTTATTCCACCTAAAACATATACGGCCTTATGGGTAAGACAGATCAGATATGAGGTATGTATATACCCCACAAAATTTCTCGATAACAAAAATAAGTCCTGTAATTTTCTTTGAATCTTTTTTTTTTAATCGGAGATATTTATTTTATCTCAATTTATTAATGAATTTAAATTGTATTCATAAATTTGAACATATATTCCACCTGGAAAGAAAAATAAATAAATGGTGGACATATACTATATCGATCCTTCAATATGCGCCTATTTTGTTTTCCTTTGAAGGCCTCTCATTAAAATTTCTTATGACAGATCCTCATATTCTGTAACCTCAATTGATATGTAAATATTTTACTTGTATGATTAAGATAGCAAAAATAATGAAATATTATTTCAAATTAAAAAATTTTAAATGAAATTAGACTTTAATGTATTGACTATTGACAACATATCTTGAATGGACCAGAGATTAAAGGTTCAAAATTTGACAAAAATATTTTTTATTGGTATTGAAAATAAAAAGTTTGATTTAATATATATTTTTTAAATATTTTTTTTTCAGAAATGAACTCGTTCAAAGCCGTTAATTGGTGATCGATGCTTAATCGAATTAGTATTTTCTGTACAAGATAGCAACGAACCCCTTTCTTCTCACCTCACTCGATTCATTTGCCGATTCCAACAGAAAACAAATTAAGAGCAACGAATCAAACTTTCAAAGGAATATCATTAGCATGAGTGCATGATCACTTGAAGTCAGCAAAACTGCAAAAGTAATGCTATCAGTACAACTCTACCAACTTCTCTAATTTTTAATTTGTGCCACGTAATATTAAATCAAGCGTGTGTTGGAGAGGACTAGGATAGATGTGTCATGTGTCATGGCAATGGCAAAATGAAGGAGAGGGACCGAAAGGTATTAAATTTCATTTTCTAAATTAATGAGAACTCTAGAATCATTTCCTTTTAAAAGGTGTGTCTCAACTCTCAACCGAACAAGTAGATACTTTCACAAATTAAAAAAAAGGTAAAAAGAAAGGAATAAAATGTTGCAACATGCATGTAGGGGTCGCTTTTTTATTGTCGCATGATCAAAGATGGGAGGCGACAAGAGCATCTCCAAGTCTCCAACAGAATAATTGCTTTTCGAATTATGTTGTTTTTTCTTTTGTTCTTTATCTTTTCTCTCTTTACAAAGAGAAAAGAAAAAGAAAAGTTATTTATTTGGGCCATCTCTTTGTCGGCGAAACAGATTAACTGAATACTATTTTTATAACCAGTTATGTTATGCGATGCATTTCTATATTTTAGATTATCTGAACGGACAAATAATTAACCTCTATCCGTGTATATGGTTGCATACCTAATTAAAAGAACCGCGTACCTCAAAATATTAATTCATTTTAATGTATATGCACGTTTTTGTTAAGGAATGTATATAAATCTATATAAAATATAATAGGGTGTCAGTATTAATAACAAACTAAACACTAGTAAACATTTTTTTACTATTGTGGCACTAGTCAAAGATAATCTATAAATTTATTAAATTTCGAAGTTCAGATTTGATTTGTAAGTTAGGGTCATTTTGATGTATACCTAAATGTTATTAAGCAGTCAATTTTTGCGATACAACAAACGGTCAAAATGATGTCAAGGAGAACGAGTTATTTTTCTATTTTGGTCTGTTGGAGGCTGGAGCTTTATTTGTACGAGGTCAATAAGTTGAAAAGTAAATAACTTATTTTTCAACAAATTTGACCTCTTGAACAAATACAAGTCTAATTTGAGAAATGAATACTTTTCAAAATAAAAACGAGGAACTCGAAGAAGATTAAGATAAATAATTACAATTTATCAATTATCACGTTGTTCTGATTCGTTAAATTGCTGTCTTTACTCTTTAGCCTTACTATAAATTGACTAGAAAAGCATCTGAAATTAATTCAACTTTTGCATTACACACTCCAAGATTCAAAAGTCTAAAATTTCTAAGGCAGATCTTTGCTCAACGACCTCGATTTAAAAAAAAATTGTACCAAATTTCAATAATAATAATAATAATAATAATAATAATAATAATAAACATTTTTTTGTTTTTTTTTCCGTTAGAGTTGAATATGCTTTAACATTAGAATTGGATAATCCACAAGGATCAAATTGTGAATATGCATCATCACTTACTTTTGCACATGAGCACTAATATGCAAAACGACATCATTAGTAGATAGTTAAAAAACAATGCTTCTTGTTCGCCTCCAACATTCTCATGAGTTATCTAGAAATAAACACTTCTTATGAACAGTTGTTAAACTTAATAAATATTTCTATATTTTAACCTAAAATAATTGTTATACATTAGTCAAAATAAAATTCTAATTACTACTAATAGTCATCTTGAACATTTGAACTTATTATTAAAAATTGAATACTATATTTTATTTAATTAAAATACACGTTTTCAAAACTCAAATGTCCACTTAATAGCTTTGAAGAATCATCAATAATACGAATATTTATCCACTTATTTTAATTACAATAAACACTGCACATTTTTAATTAAATATAGACATTTTGTTTTTCTTCTATTTTTGTTAAATAGTCAAAGTACGTGGCGATTATTTAGAAGGATTAAGCATGCGGAAGTAACTGAACTATTCCTAACTGCCAGATAAATTCATAACACATTATTTGACAAGCGGTTTATAAATCCAGGGCGTTGATCCGGGCAACACTCGACATGATCGGCACAACATATTTTTTTTAAATTGCCGATACTACCCTCACATATATAACAATCTTCATCTTTTTTCCTTTCTTTCTTTAAATAATAATTCCTTTTAAGGCAAGAGGAGTTTTAATATTTTACTTGTCAACCAAAAATTACTATTTAGTTTTTGAATTACCTTTATTTCAAATATTTCTATTTAAATAGTAATATGAATGTAAAAAAGATGTATAAATTTTTTTTTCATTTGTAACTATTATGTCATGTAAGTGATATACATTCTTATGATCTTTGACAAAATAAAATGTCTATCATAACAAAAATTAATAACACAAAAGATATTGGATAATTAAACCAAATATATATTTTTGTAATGGAAATTTATTATATTCTAACATCAACAGAAGCTCATTTGATGGAACAAATAAATTTTAATAAGGAAAGCACAATTAAAGAAAGCTATTATGATAATATTAGAGAATTAAATATAATGGAATCTTTAATTAGTAGATGATGGAAGTATTTTTGTCTATAACACTTAATAGATGTTGTTCGAATCATTTTGATTGTTGCCCGGATCAACTCCCATAAATCCAGGTTAGGTTCCGCTTTTTGCCCGTTTTTTTTTACAATGAATTCTTCCCCGACCTTCTCTACAAACCACGATCCTTGACCAATGACCATAAGTAGAATTCTCTAGAGACACTGTATAATCAATGTACGGCTCATCTCCAGCTCATACAAACGGAGATATCCATTCCTAGCAAAAAATCAATAATTTCATTCCGCGTCCAATGCAAACAAATTAACTGGACGGATTGGTCAAATACGACGTCCGTCACAGTATAAAAGAAACTCCCAAAATTCCGTTTCGGCTAATTCAGTAAATTCATAACAAATCAAGTTAATACTGATCCAGTTAGTAATAATTCGGTAATCTTGTTTTCCTATTTTGTCCCTTTCTCTTTTCTGTTTTCAATTTTTCATTAATCTGGTACTGGTACCGAAAGCTCTTATCCGTACGGAGCGGGACAGCCTGTCAAAGGAAAGAAGGTGGCGCTTCCGAACCAATCCCTGCCTTCCAGTTTACAACTGTCCAAACCCACTCTGCCCCTGGTAGTGCCACGCCTCTGTTTTCATCTCCACCGAGGCGCCGAGGCTATTTTAGTCATTCCACTAACACAGTTCCCAAAGTCTTAAACCCCCCTTGGCATGGTCCCCACCTCTCTTTTCCAGATAATATAATTGTTCGTTTCCCTCGTTCGCTTCTTCTTTATTATTCTCGTTTCTCTCAAAATTCGCTTTCGCTTTGGTTTCGCCTTCTCGTTTTGCACTAAATCTCGCCTTAATAAACCTCGATTGATCTCCGATTAAGGTCAGGACTGGATCCATGGGGGCGTTCTGGTCGGTGGTGGGAGGAGAGGAGGGAGGTTCGCCGGAGACGGGGCTCGGGGACCTGCCGGAGCTGTGCGCCGCCGCCGTGATGGTAAATCTAGATCCGACGGAGATATGTCAGCTTGCGAAGATGAACAGAGTGTTTCGAGGCGCCGCGTCGGCTGATTTCGTGTGGCAAGCTAAATTGCCAGAGAATTATAGCTATTTGATGGGGTTTGTATCGGATGAGAAGGGAAGGAGACGGTTTAGGAAGAAGGATATCTATGCTCGGCTCTGTCGGCCGATAAGCTTGGATGGTGGCAACAGGGTACTTTTTTCTTTAATTCTTTTTTTTCCCTTTTATTTTTTTGGTTCATTTTCATGGTTTTATGTTTGTTTATTTGGATTGGGGTTGGTATCGTTCTAATTGGTTATTTTTTGAAATGGATTGTAGGAGTTTTGGATCGAGAAGAGAAAAGGAGGAGTATGCATGGCAATTGCATCAAAAGCCCTTGTAATTACTGGAATTGATGATCGGAGATATTGGAGCTACGTTCCTACTGGAGAATCAAGGTGAGAAGTTTTATATATGCCCCTTGTTTATTTACATCTTCTCTTTTTATTTCTTTTTTAATTATCGCAATTTATTAAATCAAAGCGTTACTTTGAGATTTTTACCCCTTAGGCTGAGTTAAAAATATATAGTCATTTCACAGATGTGGAATCTATCTGTAAAATAGGGCTTATGAAGTTATAGAAATCCCACATAATTAGGTGAATTTTCCAGTCACCTTTTATTTAAGGGACCTGTGTGGGGACATTAGGTTCTAATGTTACCTTGTGCTCAAAATTTGCAACTGAGATAATCTATCACATTTATTGAATTTTTGATGCATATGTAATTATGCATCTGTTGGGTATGTGAATTGTGTTACTGGCCAATATTAGTATTGTCTCAAGGTATCTCATAGGATTTTGTTTGTAATTGTAAAGCTAATTTGTTTGGAAATGCTGTTATGACCGTCAAATTTTGATTGGTTCTTCATCTTGTTGCTTTTATTTTTTGTTTCTAGTTATTGTTTATTTTGTAAGCTTTGCAAATTTTGAAGTTAGTTTTTATCCAGAGTCCATATTTCCTAATTTGAAGAAACTCCAAAGGAGAAAATTGGAAGTCATTAAAGGATCTTTGAAGATATATGACTGTACAACAGGTTTTCTTCTGAGTAATATTTAATCAAAAAAGAAAGTAGGTTCTAAGAAGTTAGTAACCTACTTTATTGTGACTGGACTTTAATTGTAGCTTCATGGATAATTTCTCAAGTTAAAAGTGGTGAAAACTTATTAAATTTAGATGTTTGGTGCAATTCGTCCGTTTTACATTTGGAAACTGCTATGTTGACCCATATAGTTCAGATCTCATTTTCTGTTCTCCCTTCTAAGAAATGTATTTCTAGCAGCATCATCCCTTAGTCTAATTGTGAATATAACATGATGCCTCAGTCTGTCTTGTACTAAATACTGTTTTAAACCATTTTTCTTCAGATTCCAGTATGTTGCATACCTTCAACAGATCTGGTGGTTTGAGGTTGTAGGAGAGATCGACTTCTGCTTCCCTGCTGGCACTTACAGCCTCTACTTCAGGCTCCATGTGGGCCGTCCAGCGAAGCGTTTCGGCCGTCGAGTCTGCACATCTGATCATATCCACGGTTGGGACATTAAGCCAGCCCGGTTCCAGCTTAGCACTTCAGATGGCCAGCAATCTCTTACCCAGTGTTACTTGGACAAACCTGGTACGTGGGTCATGCATCATGTCGGTGATTTCGTGGTACGGAAATCAAATGAGCCAATCAAGGTCAAGTTCTCAGTGGCCCAGATTGACTGTACTCATACCAAAGGTGGTCTGTGTGTTGATGGTGCCTTTATCTACCCAAAGGGGTATAGAGAAGAAAGTATATTTGATACTAGGTGTTAGTGTTAGTTGATAGTTTACTAGGAAATGCTATATTTCTAGGGAAGAATGGCCTGGCCTTTTTAACATGGTCGTTTAACGTGTGTGCTTTGTATAGTGTAATTCAAGTATGGAAATGGAGTTTTGAGCTGCGTTTTTAAGCCGATTTTTGGTACTGTTTAATTGGAACTTGTAAGCGACTAACTCTGAAATTTGCTGGGCATGATAATTTT
This sequence comes from Rhynchospora pubera, assembly GCA_028095005.1. Lineage (NCBI taxonomy): Eukaryota > Viridiplantae > Streptophyta > Magnoliopsida > Poales > Cyperaceae > Rhynchospora > Rhynchospora pubera. The sequence continues at coordinate 27,517,278 of CM051459.1, forward strand.
CAGTTTGCCTCGGGTGATACTTTGAGCGTCTTCTGATCTTTGACAGCTTTTGAGGCCTAGCCACCATATCGCGATATATATTTGCATTCTCATATAATATATCTATTTTCTTTTGTTATATTTCATTTTATTTGATATGCTGGATAGATGATAGATATTGAAACTTGAAAGGGCTGTGTACGTGGAGGATTACATGTACGAGTAGGATATCTGGTAGGTGCTTTACGTGGTACGACCATGGACCTATCTAGAAGACGGCGTTTGCATAGGTAAGTAATTTTGTCGATTTACAGAACTACTAGTAGCCTCATTTTGTGTCGTTGCTCTGCACAGTACGCGTGTATTTCTTTTGCGATGAGCTTGTTGCTTTGTGTGCTCTTCTTATCTTGCGTGTGGTGGTGGGGGGGGGGGTCCTGGGATTAACTGCATGGTCAGATACCATTAAACATCGCTGTATCCCGAACTCTGAAAGACAGGAGCGAAGGGACCGGGGCCCGGGGGCTGTGCTGGCCATTGACACCCCCCTCCCCTTGGTTTGAACTTGAGTTAGATATGTACCACTGATTTAGTTATTTATTAGGTAATTCTTTTGAAAAAGGCAAAATTAGTTATAACCCCCTCAAATCTTTTTAATCCGGATATAACCCCCTCTAATCTTTAAAACTGGATATAACCCCCTCTAATCTTATCAATTATGAATATAAACCCTTTTTAATAATTTAAATCATAATTTTATCTCTAAAAAGTAATTCCTGCAATTTTTTACTAAATTGCCCTCTCGACTGTCCACATTCCACAACCTTTCGTCTTTCTCCATCTACATTATTTTCCTTTGTCTTTTAGACATGTATTTATTAACATAATCTTCTCTCTAATTGTGTCTTTTGTCTTATGTGAAATCAAATGTCGAGAACATTCGTACATGTTTGAAATAACACACTGCCTGTCTTGGAGTTGGATTGCTAAATTATCTTTTTTTACCAGCGTATTTAGATGTTTGAGAACTATACAAATTTTTATCAGGGATGTTAAAATAGGAGTCCTGGTCAATAGAAGAACGGAAAAGAAAGTCCCGTATATACAACAGATGCATAATTCTCTAACAATTGCTGAAAACAGTGAAGCCTTTTAATTTCATTTTCGTTATAGTCAAATACCCTTTGTAATGATGCCCTGCGACTTTCATATATACCTTACAATATCTGATTTATGCATAAATGAATACCCTTTGCCTTCCCAATTTATTTTTGCGGATATCAACTTAAGTCTTAAGTAACAGAAAAGGAAAAAGAAAGAAACTTTTTTGTTTTGAGGGAGACGGGAAGTAAAAACGAGGTACAGAGCTGAGGGAAGAGGGTAGAGGGAAGAGGATATTTTGGTCAGAAAAATTAGGGATTAATTTTTAAAAAATAAGATATGGTTAGATTTAATAAAAAGGGTTTATATCCATGATTGATAAGATTTGAGGGGGTTATATTCGGTTTTAATGATTAGAGGGGGTTATGTCCGGATCGAAAAGATTGGAGGGGGTTATATCCAATTTTGCCTTTGAAAAAATATTGTTTTGTCCCCCCCCCCCCCAATAATTGAAAGCCCAATAATCCTGTTCGTCGCTCACGTTAAGCCCAAAGATAAAATAAAGGATTGAAGGCAACTTTCCTTTCCTTTTTTTTTTCTTGGATTGAATTGCAAAATTGTGGTGTTATCCCAATCTTTTTTGTTCCAAAATATATCTATTATGTTAGGTTTCCATTCTTTTTTTTTTATAAAAAAAAACTGTAATTGTAATATTGATTGAAAGAAAATATAAGAGAGCGCCATTATTTGGATCTAAATTTCATTTTTCTTAAAAACAAAAATAAGTGTTAATTCCTTTGCATTTTTTTTTTTCAATTTGTTAAAATTTCATGTGCTGTTTTTTTTTCCCTATAATACCTAATATCATAATATTTCCTTCAAAATAGATGAAAGACATTATTCACTCCGAAAGAAATTATATGAATGCAAATTAATTACAACAGCATATTTATCGGGAGGCGCTTTGGGCAACATATTTTTCGCTTGGAGCAACATTATTTTTTCCTAAATGACTAAATTACCCCCGAACTTTTAAACTCTTTTATAAGTATATTTTTTCATTCTAGGAAAACTTCGAACCAATCAACCAATTAATTCTTTCACCCAATCTCCACTCTTTGAAATGCCGAAATTAACTATTTTTCAAATTGAATATTTATTGGTGGGCGTAACCGTAATGCTCAAATGCATTATGCTCATTCTATTTCTTTTCCTATAAAGCTTTACAATCAAAATTTATGATTTTAATATGAAAAAAAATTGTACAAAGGAAAGGTACAAAGTTTTGATAGAATAAACATTTCATAATAAAAAAAACTCAATCACAGGAATCATGTCCAAAGCATGAAAAATACAAATAGAATATAAAAAAGTTTGAAGTTCAGAGGGGTAATTTAGTCATTGAGAAAAAATAATGTTGCCCCAAGTGAAAAACACGTTGTCCGAAGCACCTCCCATATTTATCCATCGAGTACATACAATTTTTCAGAACCATAGCGAATACATTCATCCTATGTTGAACTATGTTCGTAAATGGCACCTCCAAAACCAGAAAGCACAACCATGAGCGCCACAACTATTACCCTAATTCTGCTTACCAAAATATTATTTCATATATTATTAGTTACTAATATTTTTATATTAAAAAGAAGCACCGGACGCGACACTACACTTTTTTTTTTTTTTTTTTTGTGGGGTGGATTGTTGCGTTTGCTGCTTCGCTGGATGGGACTCATGGGAGGCACTCTTTTTCTGTCCGTTTGATAGATAATATGACATATTGACATCAAAATCGGACGGGTTCTTTGTTGGGCCTAATTGCAAGCGTGAAATCAGGATTTTGATATAAAGGGGCCGGATTGCTTGAGACCGAATTGTAATATAAGCAAAGTACTAACTCGTTAGCTCAAATTAGCATGGTCTGCTTTCACATTTTATGGACTTCTCCAGAGAACAGAACTTTCTCAATTCAAATATTCCTATACAGTAGTGTAACATCGTTAACATCTTTAATAGGAATGATAACTGCCATATGCAATTTTGTCATCCTTGTCATAGCTAAATATAAAATGAACATATATATCAAACAAGATGACCATATAGATTATCTAAGTGAACACTCACAAACAAATAAGTGTTGTCATCATTTGTTTAGAATTTTACATGCATATTCAAATTATTTTCATTGAATTTATTTGTTTGTATGTGTTCACTTAGATCGTCTATATGTTCACTTTATATTTAGCGATGGCAGGAATGACAAAATATGACAGGGATGACAAAATTAATCTTTAATGTTACACGAGACGCTCCAAAAGACACATACGATTAGTTCCTACTCCTATATATACCGAGTTTGGTTCGGTGCCCCTTTTTCCGAATGTGAGACTCGAATATAAAAGCAATTTTTGTGAAATGGGTCAAGTTAGTAGCAGGAATAATTGTTTTGACAATTAAAGGTTAAATACTTGGAAATTTTTATTATTTTTTTGGGGTCGAAATACTTAAACTTAACCTCAAAGATACAATAAAATATTAATAAAAAAAATTGAACGAGGTTAGGCCTCCGGCTCCCTCTTCGTGAGGACATATTTTTGCCGGTGGCTCACCTCTACATTAATAAATGTGGTTCCGAATGAATTGCATTTGATATTGTTCCGTCATTCCAATCAGCCGTGGACATCCAGACATGCATGGGTGTGGTAAATTAAGCCTGGGTCGAACACAAACAAAATAAAGCAAGTTGAAGAGGACCTCAAGCGTCTGGCCAACCATGAGATATCAAAATCTATGAAACTGACACAAGAGGGGTCGCTCCAAGGAAGTGAAGAGCTCTAGTCCAGCAGCTGGAGGTGTGGACCGCAAGGGTGGCTATTGAGGGCCATGGGTGTGTGCTGGGAGAATCTAGCGGGACCCGTATGCATGGGCCTGGTGGTGTTGCCTAGGGAGGTGGGCATGAGCCCTGTCCAGCGGAGCAGGGTAGGGGGGCATGGTCCTAATTCAGATGTTCCCGGTGATGGACAGAAACCCGGAGTGGTGAACGGCAGGCCGGGCAGAGGTGCAGCTTAGAGGGGCCATGATGTGAGGGGTTGAGGATGTGTCGTTGAAGGGGCCCATTTATTTTTCATGGACAAGTGCACTTGAGTGTTAATCAGTCCGTTCTGGTACAATTTCGTCGACTTGGTTGCATTATCCGAACTGCATCTCAATGTCTGGTATCAAGTCGAAATAGGCTGGTTTGATTCACCTTGCAGAATGTTGCTGTGATAAACTACAATTTTGGTAGAAGATTGTTGTATTTAAGAGCTAAATTATATATAAAAAATACGAATTCACTTGATTTTTCCAAGGCGGTGTCCATAGTGAACAATAAAAAAAACATTTATATTGTGTGTGTGTATATATAGGCATAAAAGAACATTCAAAAGTGATATGCTTATATAAGTATATGCATAGTGCAAATAAAATAATATTAGTCAAAATTATATAATGATCTAACTCATTTCAATTGCCCTCTATTCGTGGTGCTCAGCGAAAAGTACTCTGAACTTTATTAAATAAATATAGAGTTGATATGAATGGGATTATGGGGAACCTGTTTGGAATGCTCTCTTTCTTTATCGCTTTTGCTCGGCTTATTTCTATTTGCTTCAATGTAGTTGTTTTTGTCAGTTTTGATCTCTAAAATTTTTTTAGCTTCCTCCAACATTTCATTTTATCGATTAACTGAGAAATTCTTCTAAAAAGATCTATATTAATTGTTATAATTAAGTTAGTGTGTTTATCTGAAGTAACATATCTCAAATATCGCCTTATGTGTTTTGCATATATAGCAAGTAATACTACATGATCGGGTTCATGATATTATTATGTTCTATCTATTGATAAAATGGAAACTAATTCTTGGCATCTAAATGATGTTTTCATGCATGATTAGACATCAAAATAATCTCATCTTCGTACTTTTCCTTTATCCCAACTGCAATCATCTAGTCTGTCCAATTAAATTTAAGAATACTCAAGCAGTCCAACAAAACCAAAAAATGGAAAATCAACATATATGTTATTGAGTGCTCATCAAGAACTTATGTCAGATTTTGGACCAATGAGACGTACCATAGAAATATATTACACATATTTAGAAAACATTTTAGAAGTGACGGACTGACCGTTGCTCAACGATAAATCACCCGCGTCCCAACTTGTTATATCTGTTTTGCATTGTTAACTTGTTATCCATGCATTCGTCTGTCACAATCATAATGTGAACATACAATTAAAAATATAAATTAACAGGTTAAGTCTAATGATTGCCCAAGTACTTGTATTTGGCTGATAAATGACTCCTTGCATTTTGATAAATGTTGTTGCTGGATTGATGTAAATATTGTAAAATAGAATCTATTAATACTTACTTATTATTATTCAGGTTGACAAATTAATATTATAACAAAATTTTGTTCCAACTGTGTTCAATTTCTTTTGGGAAATAAGAGGAAATTAAGGAAAGATGTGCAAAAACAATTACGCAAAAAAAAAAAATAGTACATATTATCATTTGGTTGCTTCAATGATTATTGCACAATTCAGCAGAAATTTTTTCGTGCATGATCAATTGATCATATATGATTTTCATTAAAAAAATGATTTGATTTTCTTTTAGTGGGAAATCTAGAAGAGAAAGAAAGCAGAGTTAAGGAAATAAATTAGAAAAATAAATCTTGATTGATGCTAAGGTTAGTTTAGATATTTAGGAAAAAATTATGTTGCTCTAAGAAAAATATTGGTTGTCCAAAGTAGTTCCCACGATTAGCTCCTACGTACTCCTATGTATCAAGTTTGGTTTGGTGCCCCCTTTATCCGAATATGAAAAATTAATGTAAAAGAAACTTTGTCAAATAAGTGAAGTTAATAACTGGAATGATTGTTTAGACTAACACAATTAAAGGTGAAATACTTGAACTTTTTTATATTTTTTTAGGGTTGAAATAAAGCATACAATAAATAAATAATGAAAAAATGAACGAGGCTAGGCCTATCGTGGCCCCCTCCCTCCACCCTGCGCGAGAATAAAGCATGTGGTACTCATGAAATACACATATGGTTTAAAATAAATTGCATTTGGTATTATGCCATCGCTGCAATACGCGGTGGACATCCAAATATGGGTGTTGTAGAGCCTGGGTCGAACATAAACATACTAGTTGAAGAGGGCCTCAAGTGTGTTGCCAAGCACGAGAGAACGAACCCAAAAAATCCACAATAGTGTCGTTCCATTGAAGGGGCTGTTTGGATTCCCCGAGGAATTTGAGGAATTTCAACTTCCTACCATAAATTTATTATAAACAATCCAAACTTTTCATAAAATTACATACTTTCCAATAAATTTATTCCTAGAAATTACAACTTTTCCAAATTCTCCAAATTCCTAAGCGATCCAAACGGCCTTCTGGTCCAGCAGCTGGCGGTGTTGACCGATATTTCTGCCGAGGGCCATGGACGTTGGGCTGGGAGAAGTTGCTGGGAACCGTGGCCGTGGGCTTGGCACAGCTGTCTGGTGACGCGGGCTTGGGCCAGGATCAGCTGAGCAGGGTAGAGGGCATGTTCCGGTTTAGTTGCCACAGGTGGTCGATGAAAACCTGGTGCAGGCCGATGGAGTCGGGCAGGGCCGAGATGCAGCTGAGGGGGGCCGTGTTGCAAGGTGTTGTGGCTACGTCGTTGAAGGTGTCCCTTTTCTTTTCATATAGACAAATGCACTTGAATGTTGATCAGTTCATATATTCCGGTACAACTTGTCAGACTTGGTTGCATTGTCCGAATTGTATTTCAATGTCTGGTACGAAGGTGATCCAGGTTGGTTTGATTCACCGTGGTAGTAGAATGTTGCCGTGATAAACTACAATTTTGGTAGAAGATTGCTGTATTTAATTTAAACCTAAATTATAAAAAAGATTCTAATTCTCTTTGGTTTTTCTAAAGCTGTGTCCATTGTGAACCACAAAAAAAATTATATTGTGTGTTAATTTGTTTACAACTTTACATATATACATAGGCATAGATAAAATTCAAAAGTGAAATGCCTATATAAGCATGTATTGTGTAAATAAAATACTATTAGTCAAAATTACCTAATAATCCAACTTATTTCAATTGCCCTCTATTCCAGGTACTAACTTCAAGTACATGATTAATCAACTTGTTTCTTTTTATTTAAGTACTCTGAACTTCATTGAAATAAATACAAGAGTTAATATGAATGAACCTGTTTGGAAAGCTCTCTACCTCGATCGCTTTTGCTTAGCCTGTTTCTCTATTTGCTTCCATAAATTTATTATTCTCAGTGTTGAACTTCAAAACTTTTTTAGCTTCCTCCAACATTTTATTTTATCGATGAACTGATAAAATGCTTCTAAAAAGATATAATCTATATTTTCAATTATTCATTTAGAGTGATGCACCGTTTGGATGCGTTGAGAAGAAGGTAGGAAGAAGAAAAAAGAAAAGAAATAAATTATAAACAATCCAAACTCTTCACAAAGTTACACACTTCCTAATACTTCTTCCCACTTCTTTCCTTCTTCCCGCACCTATCCAAACGGAGTCATCGGAAGTAACATCTCAAATATATCGCTTTTGAATTTTGCATCGGAAAATGAGTTTTATAGCAAGAAATACTACATGATCACTTTCATGGTGTTATGATGATTTATCTAATGACAAAAAATGGAACTAATTCAAGTTCCCTAATAAATGATGTTTTCATGATTAGACATCAAAATAATCCATCTTTGTACTTTTCCTCTCTCTTCTAACAGCAATCGTCTAGTGATCATCTGTGTAATAAAATTTAAGAATACTCAGGCAGTAGTCCAAATAAAAAAAAAAAAATGGAAAATCAACATGTTATTGAGTGATCATCAAGAACTCATGTCACGTGAGATTTGGACCCAATGAGACGTAGCAAATAAATATATGACACATATTTACAAAATATTTTATAAGTGACGGATTGACCGTTGCTCAACGAGCGATAAATCACCTGCCTCCCAACTTGTTTTTTTTTTTTTTTTTGGGACAAGCCTGCAGGTAGCGGCTACCAAGAAAAAAGAGAATCAGAAAAAGAAAGAGCTAAAAACTAAAAACTAAAACGTAACATGCATCTTAGCAGTAACTGATCTCTGATCAATGCCTAACAGTGATTCAAGAAAAGTGTAGCCTCTCCCACAATCCAGTCATGTATAGTTTCAGCCAACCTATATTCATTTCTGAAAACTCTGTTATTGCATTCTAACCACAATCCCCAAATAGTAGTTGCCAATACCGTCTTTTGGAATGTTGACATACTTGAGGAGTCAAAGCTGTGCTTGAGCAACTCAACAATGCTGGTCTGGTTGGTCATGACAGTGACACCAGAACTTTGATTTAGACGCCTCCACAACTCCATAGTAAGAGGGCATGAACTGAACAAGTGCAAGGCTGTTTCACACAAGTTTTGTCCACAGAGAACACATCCAGTTTGAAAAGAAATTCTCTTCTCGTGGAGCTGTTCTTGAGTTAAAATCCTGTTGTGTGCCAGCAGTAACAAGAAGCACTTAATTGTTGGTGTCACCTTTAGTTTCCAGATTGATGGAATAAGGAACGTATGTCTACCAGCCAAAATAAAGGAGCGATAGAAAGATGCAGCAGTGTGAACTCCACTTGAGTTCCATTTCCATTTTGTCTGATCAAAGCCAAGGGATCTCACTAACTGGTATGCTTTTGCTAACAGTTCCTCCTGACCCACATTTAAAGGAGATTGAAGCAGCTGATTTAAATAAGGGATTGCATTAGAAAACGAAATTAACCTCCTCGGAGGTGCAATTCCTTCTTTACCAAAGAACAGTAGTCTCCTCTCTCCCCAACAATCATACCAAAAGAGTGTTTGCCTTCTTGACTTGACACTTGTGAAGGTTGAAAGTTGAAAATAAAATCTCAGTGTCATCAGTTCTTTCCAAAAGAAAGAGCCATCCAGCTTCCAACCCATTGGAGGAACATTAAGGTCACTCTTTCTGTATAAAGAGCTAGTGATGAAGTACTAATATGAGTCAGATGTACTATACAGTCTCCACCACCATCTTAAGAGCAAAGCAATGTTTTGAAGTTTGAGATTCATGAATCCAAAGCCAGCAGCTACCTTTGGAGAGCACACATGATCCCAAGAAAGTAGTGGTATCCCTCTTGTGTCAGAACGATTTTTCCCCCAAATAAAGTTGCGTCTTATTTGATCAATTGCCTTGATTACCCATGCAGGAAGCTTGAAGACTGACATAAAGAAAACAAGGATGGAGGAAAGAACAGACCCTGCTAGCACTATTCTGCCCGCTCTTGACAGTAATGCCCCTTTCCAAGTTTCCAATTTTTTTTTGTACCTTGTCAACTAGGAATTGGAAGGCTTGCCTACCAGGTTTATGCACATTTAAAGGAAGGCCTAAATATGTGAGAGGAAAGGTAGAAAGTGTACAATTGAGTGAGCTTTGCAGTGCACTGCATTCCTGGCTAGACAAATTGAAAGGCAGTAAGGCACTTTTCGATAGGTTGATTGTTATACCAGAAACCTCAGAAAAGTGTTGAAGCACAAACTGTAAAGTTGATGGTGTATTTCCTTTTGCAGTTGTAAAAATTAAAGTGTTGTCAGCGTACTGAAGCAAGTAGTAGGGGTTTCTCAATTTTGGAGTTAGACTGAAACCAGTTGCATTAGAAACTGCTTGCACCATTCTACTCAAAACATCCCCCGCTAATGATCGGTGCTGAGGGTACTGGTCAAATTAATTCCTTAAAAACCGATACTAATTCGTTTGCAGTATAGTTTAAGGGTCGAATCACGGGGACGGACTATTCCTTTTCTAAATTCAAGCAATTTGTATTAAATTAAATTCTTTTGATTAAATAGACAATTTTAAATTTCAAACAGATCTAAACAGAAAGGCGAATTGAAAAACTTAGAATTTAAAATTCTATTTCCCTAGAAAAACTTAGCTAATTGAAAGTTTAAACAATTAACAAATGATTAGGGGTTCAGGTTGTCTAACTTTTCCTGTCTGTCAAGGTTGGGACGGACCGTTCCATCTCTGGAACGGGCCGTCCTAACCCTGTCAGATGGTTGGAACTGTCCGTTCTAGGCCAGGACGCCCCCTCTCGGGCGGTCCGTCCTGACCTTGGAACGGGCCGTTCCAATCATCTGATGTTTGTTTTGTCATCCTACTTAGTTATTTGCTGAGTGTTTTTACGTGGATTAGATCAAACCTAACCTACAGACTTGCGCTCTAACTCTCGTTCAGGTCAAGTTGTGGGGTTCTGTTTGATAATTCCTAAAAACTCCTAAATTTCAACTCTCGTTTCTTGGTTTAGGTGTTTCTAATTGATTTCTGGGTCTAGGTAAACTCTCAACCTCTCGGTTTGTTGAGTAAAACTTCTAATTATTTGAAGTTTGGTTAAATCTTTTCGGATATTGCCTACCTAATTGATCTAAGTGTTTGCTTGTTATTGCAGATTGACTTTACTTTGACAATTAAACTAGGCCTTTGTTTAACTCAATAATCAGATTCAAACAGTAACAGATTGCAACAAAAAGATAGAATAAAATTGCAGAAATCATAAACGCAACTTAACTTAGCAAATAAACAAGTATTCAAATAAAACAAACAACTAAAAGAAAAGTTATCGAACCATAGCCCCTAAACTAAACTACTCCATGCAAGAAAAAGCAGGTTTCATCATACAAAAACACAAAGAAAAAGGAAAAACCAAGTTACAACAAGATGTGCTCGGAAATCGTCCAACTCCTAAGCTCTGTCCTGTCTGGGGCGGCCCGTCCTGGTTTGGGGCGGTGCGTCTCAGGCTGGTGGATGGCCGTCTCGACAGGGTGGTTGCCTTGCTCCTTTCTGGCTCTCCAAACTTAGCGAATCTCGACTCCCTCGACTTGGAGCCAGGACAGAGCTTATATAGGCTTCTTGGGAAGTTCCAAAACGTGGCATTGTGGCTCAGAAAGGCGGTGGAAACTGAAGAAACCGCCTCACCAAATCAGGCGTTCTATTTTTGGCAATCTCGAAATAGCTCTCTGGCCTGGTTGTGGACTGGGACGTCCTGGTCTGAACATGGGGCGGCCCGTCCCAGCATGGGCTGAATGCGTCGTCTGGATTTCTTCTGCCTATGTCTGCACTGAGGTGGGACGACCCGTCCTATGATTGGGGCGGCCCGTTCCAGCTTGCTGGATCTGTGCAACTTAGTCGATTTTCTCCTTTTTTCGCGCCAAAGTGTGATGAACCTGTATAAAAAACTTGCCGGGCTACGGCTGAACTTTCCTACATCTAACATTAGCACAATTCAAAGGAAAATGAGTAAAAACACAAGTAATTTGAACGAAATTTGGGGCTTATTCTAGCTGAAAATCAAGTACGGAAACCGTACATCAAAATCCCCCAAGCTTGAACATTGCTTGTCCCCAAGCAAAACTCTAGACTTAGACCTGAATTAGACCCTAATTGAGTTCAAGTACCTGTGCACTAACTAGTTCAAAGAATCCTTCAAGTTAGACTTAATTGATTGTGACTTTAAGTTACAAGGGCATTTTCATCAAAAAGTTTTTCCATTAAGACCAAAATATTTTATTTTTGAGTGACTTAACTTTTTCTGAAATCAAACCAAAGATCCTCACATCACATTGACTCTGTTTCATTTCACTAAGCATTAAATCAGTTAATTCTTCAAAGTTTTTATTCAGTTAGAAATCAAGTAGAAACGGGATCGAACCTGCTTAACTCAAATAATTCAGAATAACTCCAAGTTGTTTTGCACAGACTTACGATACTTCAAACCAGAAATTTAAATAACTTAAAAGAAAAATTATTTACAAGATACAATTCTCCTGGGGCAAGGAGGTTTTTCCCGAGGCGGAGAAGTCGGCCAGATAAGAGCGGATTTTTAGAGGATTTTTCCTCTTTATTTTTTTTTTTATTTTTTTATTTTTATTTTTTTTATACCATGAATCTCTTTCTGTTTCTTACCCATGGTTTATGGAATTCTTTTAATCCGCAAGTACCTATAGCCTCCTACAGTGTCCATGGCACTGCACCACTTTTTAGTTCCCCTTTTTATATATATTTTTTTATTTATTATTTTATTTTTTTTTATTTTTTTTTTTTAGTTTTTATTTTGATTTTGAAAAGAAAATTGCGAAGGTTTTAGTTTCTGAAAAATCTGTGCAAACCATCTTACAGTTATCCTTATTTTTGAGTTACTCAAATGATCTTAGGCGAACTAAATCAAGCCCTTTGCCGGCTCTATTCAATACAACCGAATAATTGCTTTTGAAATTAACTATCCAATGCTTAGCAAAATTACTCCCAAGTCAAATGAAAGTTACTATCCTTAGCTTGCCTCAAATTAGTTTAGTCAAATTCATTTTGCAAATTTTCAACAAAGTTTTTAGTTTTTCTCAGAATCTGCCCAAATTTCCTAAGTCACAAACATCAAGATTAGCTAAATGATCCTCAGAACTATCCTAAATGCAACTTAGAATGATTTAATTATGCAAATCCTATATGTATATACAAAAACTGCCAATGCATTGTGTCTGGAACGGCCTGTTCTAGCGTGGAACGACCCACTGGGGCGGACCGTCCTGATGGTGGGACGGACCGTCCCAGACACAATACTTGACTAGTTTCAGTGTTTCAGACAGTGTTGGAACGGGCTGTTCTAGACTGGGACGCCCTGTTGGGACGGGTCGCCCCATTGGTGGGACGGTCCGTTCCAATACTGTCTGAAACTGGCAATATGCTATGCAGATGCTCTAAGTTATCCGTTTTTTCGATTTTTCGATCCTTTAACCCCCCCCAAGCTTATCTACTGGACTGTCCCTAGTCCTAGTAGATGCAAGAAAGAAAATAAAGGAGAGAAAAATAGAAAAACATACCTGTAACTGGCTCAGAACTGTGGTGGGTCATGTGGCGGTGGAGCTGATGGTCCAGGGCCAAAGATGTGACTCGCGAGGCGGCTGAGCAGATCATCGTTCCTTGCATTGCGCTCATCTTGCTGCTGCCTCCATCTCCTGTTCTCCTCCCGTTCTTCATCAAATGATGCCTGCAGGTTCCACTGAGCTGTGTGGATGTCCTGCAGCATGTCAAAATAGCGCTGGTCCGATCCCCTGCCGTATCCCGGCTGCCACTGCGGCTCAAACCCTCCATGTGGGCGTGGCGGTGAGGGGGATGGATGAATGTCCTCCATGCGGATCCCACCCCAAGTAAAGTGCTCGCCCTGAACATCATCAAAGGGCTCAATGTGGGGCATCGATGGGAAATGGGAGGGATGCTGAGACGGGTGGCTAGAGGCACCTGCTGCCCTAGCAGCGGCCTCCATCTCAGCCAAACGGCGCTGCATCTCTTCTTCTTCATGGTTGATCAATCGCCCATCTCTATCAACCAGAAGCCAGGTCCTTTTGTTTTGGAGATCGATGGACCTGGTGAATGGAAGCGGGAACCGATGGCGGCCATAACAATACTGATACTCGGATCCAACCTGGGCCACCATCCCCATCTCAACCAGCTGCCTCATGCCTATCCGGTTTGGTCCCCCGCTTTGCCTCAACTCATCCCAAGGCACCGTAACATCATACTGGCGGATCAAATGAGTCACGTACCCGCCAACTGTGATCTGTCCCGTGCCTGCCCTGAGATTATTGGCCTGTTTCTCGAAATGCTTCATCATGAAGTAGGCCAGATTGAGCTTTGCCTCGCCCTTGGGATAGAAGATCTGGTTGAGGATTGCTTGCTCACCACGGGTCAACTTGACACCCGACTCACCTTTGGCAAAGATGGTGAGAGAGAGCATCCGCTGTATGAAGCGAATAGTCGGGTGCTGGATGTGGGAGGAGCGACGGGTGTTGACTGGCTGCTTGTGCTCCAAAGACAACTCCTCCCAAAGGTTATCCTCAAAGAACTCGTCAGTGATCTCCCCATTTTCGAGCCCAAAGAACCGGGCGAAGTCATTCTCGTTGCAGATCATCTTCTTTCCGTTCGCACGGAATGTCATCTGCCAGAGATCATCCTTGAAAAATAGGTCAAGGGTGCAGAGGAACTCCATAGTGAGGGCCGTATAGGCTGGAGCTCTGATCTTCCAGAATCTCGGGCGAAACCCGACAGATCTGGTAAGACGGAAGAAGTCATCGCGGATGCCAAGCTGATCTAGCACCCGCAAATCTATTGCCTTGGTGCTTTGGAAGTGCTTGTTGCGAAGGTTTTTGAACCTCTGCTTGGCATCTGAGCCCTTGAGGCGGATGTGCACATCGGCAAGCTCAATTTCTGCGGGCTGTGAGGGGTAGGTTTGCGTCTCAGGGACGAGATCCTCCACCTCTTCTTCTTCTGCTTCTTCTTCTGCCTCCGCTGCTGCATTGATCTCTGCATCTGTGGCAGCGGGCGCAGGCTCAGGTTGAGCTTCGGGCTGGTAGGACTGAGCCGTATCAGCTGGCTCGGTCTGATCGTCAGCCATGCCGGACACTGACTCTAGCTCGGACCAGTAATACACGTAAGGGGATGGCTGCCTGCGCCTGACCCAACCCGCGAATGGAATTATCTGGTCGGGATCCTCAACTGTGTACTGCGACTGAGAGACGGGAGGCGGATTAACCATGAACTCCCGCGGATCGAGCGGGTACTTGTCAAGCGGTGGAATAGGACTGTCTTCTTTTGTTGACCACCCACCAATGCCCCTGGTGAATGTTCTGGGAACAAGGATCTTCCGCTTTCCAGGCTTGCGCGGGAGATCGCGAAATAAATATTTTGTGATTTTGTCTGAAAGTCTCCCTGAACTCCTCCTTTGCATGGAACGGGCCGGTCCAGAAATGGGGCGGGCTGGTCTGTCCTGGAATGCAGTGTTTTTTTGCTGATTTTTGGTTTTGGGGCGGACCGTCCGGATAGTGGGACGGACCGTTCTGGACTAGGAGGATAGAGGGGTATTGGTTTGGGACGGGGTGGTCTGGGACTGGGACGAAGGTTTTATGGCAGGGTGTTTTGAATGGGGCAGACCGTCCTGGTGTTGGGGCGGTCCGTTCCAATTCTGGGTTGGTCTGAAAAAGGTTAAGTACCAGAGTTGTTTTCCGTCGGTTTTTCGATTGATTTTGGTACTGGTTTCTGGAACAGTTTCGAGTGGTTTGGTACTAGGAATGAATTGAAAGGTGACAGGAGATCAATTTTACCGGGATTTTGAAGGAACGACGGTGGCAGCGACGGTGTCGGCGGCGTTGGTGGTGGATTCCGGCGAAATCGATAAAATGGAGAGGAATGGTCTGGCTTGGTCGTTGATGATGTCGAGGAGAGGCTATAGGTGGCGTCAGGCGGCGAATGCGACGGCGGAGACGGTGGCGACGGCAGATCTGGCGGTGGGGCGCTGTGCGTCAGCAATCAGGGGCAGAGAGAGAGAAAACAGAGAGAGGGAGAGTGGGTGGGTGAGAGGAGAGTAGAGAGGGGGTTAGGGTTCCGGCGAACGGCTGCCGACGGCGTTGTTTCGTCGGAAATTTGTTCGGCACAGAGAGAAAGTCGGGAAAGAGAGAAGAGAGATGGGAGTTGGCTGAGTTTTGAAATAGAGGGAGAGAGAGAAGGAAAGGTGGGTTCGGGGGGGGGTTAATGGAAATTAGTGGGTTTAATGGGTAGTTATTGCCAAGAGTCGTAACTGTCGGATTTTGAATTGGGGCGGATCGGTCCATGTATGGGGCGGACCGTTCCAATGGTCAAGTCCTCATGTTCATTCGAACCCCGTCCTGGCCTAAACCTGGCCGTTCCACTGGTTGGGACGGGCCGTTCCAATATTGGGGCGGTCCGTTCCAATTAGAATTTTCTCCCCCAAGCTTGTCTCTCTCAGTTGCTCCTCGATTTCGTAACGTTTTCTTCCTGAAAGTAATTAACCACATCACAAATTAAGCCAAGTATTCTGGTTATTTAGCCTACTCCTAATTTTTTCATTCTTTTATTGTTTTTCAAATTTTTATTTTGTTTTTGACTTTTTGACACAAAGTAGATTGAATAAACTTAATATAAATTTAAAAACTGAACCCTTGGGTTGCCTCCCAAGAAGCGCTTGTTTAAGGTCTCAAGCTCGACCCCTGATGTCTACGTCTCTGCGGGTGAGGGGTTGGTGAAAAAGTGCACTTCCCCTCCTTCTGTACTAGCGTTTGGATTGACATAGAACTTGAGCCTTTGTCCGTTCACCTTGAAGGTCTCATCTCCTTCCTTGTAGATGTCTACAGCTCCAAATGGATAGACTTTCTTCACAACGTAAGGGCCTGTCCATCTAGACCGGAGTTTGCCTGGAAATAGCCTCAACCTGGAATTGAACAGAAGCACCATATCCCCTGCTTCAAAGGATCTCCTTTGGATATGCTTGTCATGCCAGAGCTTTGTTCTCTCCTTGTAGATCCTAGCATTGTCATATGCACTTAGCCTTATTTCCTCCAGCTCGTGCAAGTCCAGAATCCTCTTTTCTCCAGCTGATTTATAATCCATGTTGAGTGCTCTAACTGCCCAGTATGCCTTGTGTTCCAATTCCACCGGCAAATGACATGCTTTTCCATAAATCAGCTTGAATGGGCTCATGCCTATAGGAGTCTTGAAAGCTGTCCTATATGCCCATAAGGCGTCATCCAATTTTAATGCCCAATCCTTTCTTGTACTGCTCACTGTTTTCTGCAGGATGTTCTTTATTTCTCGATTTGATATCTCAACTTGGCCACTAGTTTGCGGATGGTATGGGGTTGCCACCTTGTGTCTCACTCCATACTTCTTTAAAAGATTCTCAAACTGTTTGTTAATGAAGTGTTTGCCCCCGTCACTAATGACTGTCCTTGGAATTCCAAACCGTGGGAATATGATCTTGGTGAAAAGCTTTTTGACTGTTGCTGAGTCTGCATGCTTGCTCGGTATAGCTTCCACCCATTTGGACACGTAATCCACTGCCACAAGAATGTACTCATAGCCGCATGAAGAAGGAAACGGTCCCATAAAGTCAATCCCCCAAACATCGAAGATCTCAACCTCTAGAATAGGATTCTGAGGCATCTCTTGGCGTCTTGATATGTTGCCTGTCCTTTGACATTGATCGCAAGAGGAGATAAATTTTCTTGCGTCCTTGAAAAGCGTGGGCCAGAAAAATCCAGATTGCAGGACCTTGGCCGCGGTCTTAGACACTGAGGCATGTCCTCCGTAAGCTGATGCGTGGCAATTGTGCAGGATTTGCTCGATTTCACTCTCCGGTACACACCTTCTGAACATTCCGTCAACTCCAAACTTCCACAGGAAAGGGTCCTCCCAGAAGTAGTATTTAGCATCAGCCATGAATCGTTTCTTCTGCTGGAAGGACATCTGATAAGGCATAACTCCGCTCGCTAGATAGTTCGCAAAGTCAGCATACCATGGAGTCGCCTGAGTTGGGGCGGACCGTTCCAGATTGGGGCGGGCCGTTCCAACTGTATCGCCTGGCTCAGACTGGGCCGTTCTGGCTGGGACGGCTGTTCTTGCTTTATTTGCTGTGGTTGGGGCGGGCCGTCCCATGCTAGGGCGGTCCGTTCCAGACTGGATTGAGTACAAATGTTCGTCTGGAAATGAATCGTTGATTGGCAGTGTCTCGGATTTGATGCCTTCTGCTTTGATCCTGGATAAATGATCAGCAACACTGTTCTCTGTACCTTTTTTGTCACGGATCTCAAGATCAAATTCTTGAAGCAAGAGAACCCACCGGATGAGTCTTGGCTTGGCGTCTTTCTTCGAGAGTAGGTACTTGAGTGCTGAATGATCGGTGTAGACTATAACCTTTGAACCGATCAGGTAAGACCTGAACTTATCTAAGGCAAAGACTACTGCAAGAAGCTCCTTTTCTGTTGTGGTGTAGTTGATTTGGGCTTCATCTAACACCTTACTTGCGTAGTAGATGACATATGGCTTCTTATCCTTTCGCTGTCCGAGTACTGCTCCAACTGCATAATCACTGGCATCACACATCAATTCGAACGGTTCATCCCAATTCGGAGGTTGCAAGATCGGGGCTGTCACGAGTGCCTTCTTCAATCTGTCAAATGCATCAACACAACTTTTATCAAAGATAAATTCTGCATCTTTCATAGTCAAGTTTGTTAAAGGCTTAGCAATTTTAGAGAAATCCTTGATGAAACGCCTGTAGAAACCGGCATGACCAAGGAAACTCCGAACATCCTTTACACAAGTTGGCTCCGTGAGCTTCTCAATCACTTCCACCTTGGCCTGATCAACTTTAATTCCTTGTTCCGAGATTATGTGGCCCAAAACGACTCCTTCTTGCACCATGAAATGGCACTTCTCCCAATTCAAGACTAGGTTAACTTCTTCACATCTCTGCAATACCTTTTTCAAGTTACCTAGACAATGATCGAAAGATGTACCATAAACAGAAAAATCATCCATGAAAACCTCCATGTCTTTTTCTATAAAATCAGAGAAAATAGCCATCATAGCTCTTTGAAACGTTGCTGGTGCATTACACAAACCAAATGGCATCCTACGGTATGCATAGGTCCCATATGGGCATGTAAAGGTCGTTTTTTCCTGGTCTAGGGGGTAGATTGGTATTTGAAAGAAACCAGAATAACCATCTAGATAGCAAAAGAAAGAATGCTTAGCCAGGCGTTCGAGTAGCTGGTCAACAAATGGCAAAGGAAAGTGATCCTTTCGGGTAGCTGCATTCAGCTTGCGATAGTCCACACACATTCTCCATCCTGTGACGATTCTTGTTTGGATCAACTGGCCTTCGTCATTCTTTATCACGGTTGTGCCTCCCTTCTTTGGAACAACATGAATGGGACTAACCCATTTGCTGTCTGAGATGGGGTAAATGATCCTTGCCTCTAGAAGTTTATGGATTTCTTTCCTCACAACTTCGCTCATGTTCGGGTTGAGTCTCCTTTGGTGCTCCACAGTTGGCCTGGAATCCTCTTCAAGTAGGATCCGATGGGTGCAAATCGAGGGATCGATACCCTTTAGATCCTCAATCGAGTATCCGATTGCTTTCTGATGAACTCTCAGTTCCTTTAGTAGCTTTTCTGTTTGATCTGCATCAAGATTGGCATTAACAATAACAGGAAAGGTCTGATCTGGGCCCAAGAATTCATACCTGAGATTGTCTGGCAGAGCCTTCAATTCTGGTCTGGATTTCGCATCATCTGAATTGGGGCGGGCCGTTCCAATCTGGGGCGGTCCGTCCTGATGGGTGTCCAGGCTGAGAATTTGTTGGATTTCAGCCGGAGATCGCAGCTGCATGATGGCTTGATCCGCCCTGATCTGGGGCGGTCCGTTCTGTTCCTCTCTGGCAGCCAAGTATTCAACCATTTGGAGAATTTCGTTGAATATTAGGTCTGCCTCCTCCTCTTCAGGTCTAGCCGAGAAGGAATGGTATGCCTGAACAACACGTGTGTTGAAGGATTCTTCAACAATGGCTTCCAATGATTCCACCATAAAGATCGAGTCAATATGGTCAGTGATATCGTCATTATTTGTAGGCATTTGGACCGTACTTGGCACTCAAATAACACTCAAACCATTGAATTATTCAATAGATTGCTATGATTTCGATGGAATTGGCTCTACCGTCGTTTCTTCTCTCATTTTACAGGATTTTGATGATTTCTAATGATTTTGGAGCATATAGATGGATTCCCGACGTAGCACGTACGCTAGACGACTCATTCCTAGCATTGGAGGCTCTTTTCTCTCTTCTGGTCGACCCGAACAATCATCTGTTCGATCCGACCAGCACCTATGGCAGCCAGGCGTCATTTTCTCTCTCCTGGTCGACCCGACCACAAGCCTGTTCGATCCGACCAGCACCTATGGCAGCCAAGCGTCACTTTCTCTCTCCTGTTCGGTTCGAACAAGGATCTGTTCGGTTTGACCAGGGTGCCGCCATATCACATAAGGCATTATTTTTTTACATAGAAACTGATGGAAATGGCAATTTCTTGCGCCCTGGTGCCCTAGCCTTCCATCCTTGCAACATGGGACATCCATATATACACCTCTAAACCTGAAGGAAAGGAAGCAAGCCACCATACACGAAATTCCACCTCCCACCACGTTTTGGCACCTTTCCACCACCGTTCTCACGCCGAAAGGCGTGGGATTCCACCTCCCGCATCATAGCACGACCATGACATCATCTTGGGAGCAATTCTAGGCGCGACGGCGACAGAATCAACCCAACAACGGCTCTGGACGTTCGGTATCTTGAGTTAGAAGCGATATTTGGTTTATTTCTTCCATTCTCTTGATATTTTGATTTGATGGAGCTTGTATCTTATTTTGCTTTCATGTTAGGCTAGATTTATGTTGTCTTAGGAGTAGGGAAGTAATTTAGGTTTCGATGTGTTGTGATTTGACTTGATATGATATGATATGTTTTGTTGATTTGTTTTGTTGAGAATTATGTTAATTGCTTGTTTGAATTGTTTGTGATTTCCTAATCACCTTCTAGTTGTACGGCCGCATCTAGTCAAGCCTAAGTTAGGATAAACAAGATTAGTTCAAATAAAGTATTTGGGATAAATCGTAGATCCGAAAGGGGAGATTAGTTGACACCAAAAGTGTAACTTTTAGACAAGTCCAAAAGACCTCTAGATATCCTTATGAACTCCAACAAACAAGTTTAAGTTGATTGAATTCTATACCAAAAGTTGTGAACCAATCGAGTTAATTAGGTTAGGTTGTGATTGAACCAGTGTCTAGTCCAACAAGCGACAGCTGAGGTTTAGAATATCTAGGTTTGACCAACAAACCCTAGCACAAAGCATAAAATATCATAAAAGTTCAAAATCACACACTTATACCATCTGTTCGGATCGAACAGACTCCTGTTCGGATTGAACAGAGTCCTGTTCGGATTGAACAGACTCCTGTTCGGATTGAACAGAGTCCTGTTCGGATTGAACAGACTCCTGTTCGGACCGAACAGAGCGGTATATGCTTGAAAAACACCGTTTGATGCACGAAAGTGATAAGTTCTGTGTTCTAGAGTCCAAACCGATGTGAAACCTGAACCTAAGACGACTTTTATATTGTTAAAACACCCAAAAATATTTATTTACTTGCACCTTTAGATTTAATCAACCAAAAACTCCATAAAAATATAATTGTCTAGCTTTCGTGAGGAAGTAAAGTCCGGTATTCATTAATCCGTCCCTTGGGTTCGACCCTAAAGCTGTACTCCAAAAGACTAGTGAGGTTAGCTCTAGGTTTATAAATTTATTTGATTCCTAGGTTTTAAGCCTTCATCAAATTGGCGCCGTTGCCGGGGACGGTGTTGATATTGGAATTTATTTTAGTAGCGAGAGACTAGATATTGTATCTTTTATTTATTTATTATTATTATTATTATTATTATTATTTTTTAAAAAAAAGAACAAAAAGTTTCACTTGTATCACCATGTTTTATTCTTTTCAGGACCGTGAAAAAGAGGACAATTGGAGGCGTCGCTTGTATTACCAACTCGATGTTGTGAACAACCACATATGGAAAGCATGCGATGGAGGATGGAGTGAAAATCGAAAGGATGCATGCGTGCAACAAATGTACCACCAACTCGATGTTGTCAACAACACCATAAGAAAAGCAAGCGGAGGAGCATGGAGCAAGCACCAAGACCCATATGCCCACTACATGGACCATACACCACGCAACATGGAGAAGTCTATCTCTTCTATGGATCGAATCAAGTATCAACTCAATGTGGTGAACAACACTATAAGGAAAGCATGTGGGGAAGGACATCATGATGCAAAACCCGTACATAATGCATACAATTCTGGTTTGACAAATAACTCTTGTTTTTCTTGTGATAATTCATGTTCAATGTCTCAAGATGAATCTAGATCGAATTTCATGGCCAAAACTTCTAATCCTCAATTACTTTCACAAATGTCGAATGATAAACTAATGTATAAAGATTTCATTGATAACCAAAGGAAACAAAATGAGGAACTTCTTGAAAAATTGAATTCTCTATCATCTAAGTTCAAAGTTATTGCCACACAACAAGAAAAGATATTTGAGACTACAATTTTTCAAGAAACTTGTTCCTCATATAGATCACAAGTTGAACAAAATGATACAATGACGTTGCAAAGTAATGAGAAATTAGAAAGTTTTAGTTCTTTGAAAGAAATTGCGATTTGTTTTGAGACCGACCGTGATGATGACACACAATTTGAAATAAATGAACAACAAGAGAAAATTGAAGAACCAAAGATTGTAGCACCTCCACCCAATATCTTTCCAATTTTCATTCCACTTAGATTAACATATATTGACAAATCTAATGAGTTGGAATTGAAGGATCCTCCAATAGCTTCTATTATCGATGAAACTGAGAAGAAAGAAGATGGTAGTATATCTCTCCAAGTCGAGGCATCCGACATGACAAATGAAAAGATCACCAAAATCGATTTGAGCTCTCAACTTGAAAAATGCTTGAATAATCATGATGTGATGAAAGACGACAAACCACAAATCAAGTATCACATCAAAATCGAGCGAAGGAAGATGACATCAAAACTAGAAAATTTCAAGCATATTTCAAGAGTCTTTCTCAAGTACTTTTGGGTGAATTATGATGCGTTAAATGGGCGTAAAGCGAAGATAAGATGAACATGAGAGGTGGTCAAGCTCGTGACCTAAAACTAGCGCTTCTTGGGAGGCAACCCAAGGATTTCTCAACTCTTCTCTCTTTTATTTTAATTAAAAAGAATAGAAAATCACAAAAAAATAGCAAAACAGAAAATAACAAAAATAGAATTTGATGTTTGTGTTTGTTTGTTTGTAGGAAAATTTTGAGGAACAAACGAAAAAAGATGCGATTCGTGCTAGAGCACCATGGGTTACGTGAACCAACTAACCTCGATCGACCTCATACGGATTGCATCAAAAGATCTAGAAAAATTAGAGCCGCCTTGGACAACGAGAGAACAAACTAGAAGCAAATCAACATATGGAAAGCAAAAATTGGCTAAGTTCTCTTTTCCCTCCTATTTACTTTTTTTTATTCGATTGCATGCATTGAGGACAATGCTTGATCTAAGTTTGAGGGGAGGGAATAGGAGAAAAATCGAACTTTTGGTGGATTTTGGTAAATTTTTGCAATTTTTTCGAACTTTTTGCTTCTCTGGTCAGCTCGAACAGACATCTGGTCAATCCGACCAAAGCCTTGGAAACTTCTGTTTTTAACTTTCTCTTTGGTCGGATCGAACAGACACCTGGTCAATCCGACCAGAACATGGAAATTGCATAGATTGGTATGATTTTGGCTTGGAAATAAGTTGGTTTGCCTATTCTATCTCGATTTGGATTTTAAACGTTAAATCTCACACTGCTTAAACTTGTTTTTGAGTCAAACAAAAATTTTCTCAAAGAACCCTAGAATGTTTTGATATCACACTTGATCTTGCACCAATGGACTGAATTGGAGTATTTTCTTTAAAATTTGAACTTGATCTTGGATGCTTAGAATTGTTATGACAATCTTAGTCGATTCTCACAAGTTTTTGCCGAGTGAACTGATTCGTATTTGACAAAATTTTGAAAATAAATTTATCGACTTTGGAAATTGTAAAATGAATTTTGTCTTGTTGAAATTGCTTTTTAATCGCTCGAATCACCAACGAGCAAAATTAATGGGAAATTAAATCAAAATAGCTGTGAAAACGAGGATGCACTGAGGCCTTTCTCCACCAACTTAGCCACAAATTGGAGGGTATTGGGTTAGGTATGAATTGTTAGGAATTACAACTCAAAGAAACCGAGAAATAATTGGACAACTCATGCTTAATTCTACCGGACCCGGTGCGAAAGCATCGGTAAAGGAGTTGTTGAGTATTATGGCCCAAGTGTACCGTGGCCATAGTCGAGCAACACCCGTCTAACCTCCCTAGCGCGACATGTGCTAGTAGCAAACTCAAGGCCAATGATACCGCATTATCCTCTAGGGTGTAAAGCCCCACGGTTCGACTTGCACGAAAAAAGAAAAAAAAACATTGGTGAAAAAATTGAAATTGCTTTTGAGAAAAGTGCATTATAAAATTTCTGAAGTTGATAAAGGACTTTACAAATTTTTTTGGAATGTGAAAAGGAACGGGTAATTGAAATTGAGATCGCTTTTGAAATATCAAAGGGAAGCTAGAGTTCTATTTTTTGGGAAAAGACTTTACTTAGGGCCAAGAGTTTCATTAATTAAGTTGTGAACACTTAACTTGGTTTTTGATTTTGATTCTTGTTTGACTCATTTGATGAAAGTGTGAGAAATTTTAGGCATAGCAATTGATTTCACGACATTTATTAGTTTGAGATACAACTCAATGTTTAAGGTTTAAGTACAGTCCAAAACTCTAAGCTTAGGGTGTTGCTTGAGGACAAGCAAAGTTTAAGTTTGGGGGGATTTGATATCGTCATTATTTGTAGGCATTTGGACCGTACTTGGCACTCAAATAACACTCAAACCATTGAATTATTCAATAGATTGCTATGATTTCGATGGAATTGGCTCTACCGTCGTTTCTTCTCTCATTTTACAGGATTTTGATGATTTCTAATGATTTTGGAGCATATAGATGGATTCCCGACGTAGCACGTACGCTAGACGACTCATTCCTAGCATTGGAGGCTCTTTTCTCTCTTCTGGTCGACCCGAACAATCATCTGTTCGATCCGACCAGCACCTATGGCAGCCAGGCGTCATTTTCTCTCTCCTGGTCGACCCGACCACAAGCCTGTTCGATCCGACCAGCACCTATGGCAGCCAAGCGTCACTTTCTCTCTCCTGTTCGGTTCGAACAAGGATCTGTTCGGTTTGACCAGGGTGCCGCCATATCACATAAGGCATTATTTTTTTACATAGAAACTGATGGAAATGGCAATTTCTTGCGCCCTGGTGCCCTAGCCTTCCATCCTTGCAACATGGGACATCCATATATACACCTCTAAACCTGAAGGAAAGGAAGCAAGCCACCATACACGAAATTCCACCTCCCACCACGTTTTGGCACCTTTCCACCACCGTTCTCACGCCGAAAGGCGTGGGATTCCACCTCCCGCATCATAGCACGACCATGGCATCATCTTGGGAGCAATTCTAGGCGCGACGGCGACAGAATCAACCCAACAACGGCTCTGGACGTTCGGTATCTTGAGTTAGAAGCGATATTTGGTTTATTTCTTCCATTCTCTTGATATTTTGATTTGATGGAGCTTGTATCTTATTTTGCTTTCATGTTAGGCTAGATTTATGTTGTCTTAGGAGTAGGGAAGTAATTTAGGTTTCGATGTGTTGTGATTTGACTTGATATGATATGATATGTTTTGTTGATTTGTTTTGTTGAGAATTATGTTAATTGCTTGTTTGAATTGTTTGTGATTTCCTAATCACCTTCTAGTTGTACGGCCGCATCTAGTCAAGCCTAAGTTAGGATAAACAAGATTAGTTCAAATAAAGTATTTGGGATAAATCGTAGATCCGAAAGGGGAGATTAGTTGACACCAAAAGTGTAACTTTTAGACAAGTCCAAAAGACCTCTAGATATCCTTATGAACTCCAACAAACAAGTTTAAGTTGATTGAATTCTATACCAAAAGTTGTGAACCAATCGAGTTAATTAGGTTAGGTTGTGATTGAACCAGTGTCTAGTCCAACAAGCGACAGCTGAGGTTTAGAATATCTAGGTTTGACCAACAAACCCTAGCACAAAGCATAAAATATCATAAAAGTTCAAAATCACACACTTATACCATCTGTTCGGATCGAACAGACTCCTGTTCGGATTGAACAGAGTCCTGTTCGGATTGAACAGAGTCCTGTTCGGATTGAACAGACTCCTGTTCGGATTGAACAGAGTCCTGTTCGGATTGAACAGACTCCTGTTCGGACCGAACAGAGCGGTATATGCTTGAAAAACACCGTTTGATGCACGAAAGTGATAAGTTCTGTGTTCTAGAGTCCAAACCGATGTGAAACCTGAACCTAAGACGACTTTTATATTGTTAAAACACCCAAAAATATTTATTTACTTGCACCTTTAGATTTAATCAACCAAAAACTCCATAAAAATATAATTGTCTAGCTTTCGTGAGGAAGTAAAGTCCGGTATTCATTAATCCGTCCCTTGGGTTCGACCCTAAAGCTGTACTCCAAAAGACTAGTGAGGTTAGCTCTAGGTTTATAAATTTATTTGATTCCTAGGTTTTAAGCCTTCATCAACAATTTGATGAAGGCTTAAAACCTAGACAATTCTATACATATCACGAAAGCTAGACAATTATATTTTTATGGAGTTTTTGGTTGATTAAATCTAAAGGTGCAAGTAAATAAATATTTTTGGGTGTTTTAACAATATAAAAGTCGTCTTAGGTTCAGGTTTCACATCGGTTTGGACTCTAGAACACAGAACTTATCACTTTCGTGCATCAAACGGTGTTTTTCAAGCATATACCGCTCTGTTCGGTCCGAACAGGAGTCTGTTCAATCCGAACAGGACTCTGTTCAATCCGAACAGGAGTCTGTTCAATCCGAACAGGACTCTGTTCAATCCGAACAGGACTCTGTTCAATCCGAACAGGAGTCTGTTCGATCCGAACAGATGGTATAAGTGTGTGATTTTGAACTTTTATGATATTTTATGCTTTGTGCTAGGGTTTGTTGGTCAAACCTAGATATTCTAAACCTCAGCTGTCGCTTGTTGGACTAGACACTGGTTCAATCACAACCTAACCTAATTAACTCGATTGGTTCACAACTTTTGGTATAGAATTCAATCAACTTAAACTTGTTTGTTGGAGTTCATAAGGATATCTAGAGGTCTTTTGGACTTGTCTAAAAGTTACACTTTTGGTGTCAACTAATCTCCCCTTTCGGATCTACGATTTATCCCAAATACTTTATTTGAACTAATCTTGTTTATCCTAACTTAGGCTTGACTAGATGCGGCCGTACAACTAGAAGGTGATTAGGAAATCACAAACAATTCAAACAAGCAATTAACATAATTCTCAACAAAACAAATCAACAAAACATATCATATCATATCAAGTCAAATCACAACACATCGAAACCTAAATTACTTCCCTACTCCTAAGACAACATAAATCTAGCCTAACATGAAAGCAAAATAAGATACAAGCTCCATCAAATCAAAATATCAAGAGAATGGAAGAAATAAACCAAATATCGCTTCTAACTCAAGATACCGAACGTCCAGAGCCGTTGTTGGGTTGATTCTGTCGCCGTCGCGCCTAGAATTGCTCCCAAGATGATGCCATGGTCGTGCTATGATGCGGGAGGTGGAATCCCACGCCTTTCGGCGTGAGAACGGTGGTGGAAAGGTGCCAAA
Organism: Rhynchospora pubera; assembly: GCA_028095005.1. NCBI lineage: Eukaryota > Viridiplantae > Streptophyta > Magnoliopsida > Poales > Cyperaceae > Rhynchospora > Rhynchospora pubera. Next base: position 27,544,775 of record CM051459.1, read on the forward strand.
ACGTGGTGGGAGGTGGAATTTCGTGTATGGTGGCTTGCTTCCTTTCCTTCAGGTCTAGAGGTGTATATATGGATGTCCCATGTTGCAAGGATGGAAGGCTAGGGCACCAGGGCGCAAGAAATTGCCATTTCCATCAGTTTCTATGTAAAAAAATAATGCCTTATGTGATATGGCGGCACCCTGGTCAAACCGAACAGATCCTTGTTCGAACCGAACAGGAGAGAGAAAGTGACGCTTGGCTGCCATAGGTGCTGGTCGGATCGAACAGGCTTGTGGTCGGGTCGACCAGGAGAGAGAAAATGACGCCTGGCTGCCATAGGTGCTGGTCGGATCGAACAGATGATTGTTCGGGTCGACCAGAAGAGAGAAAAGAGCCTCCAATGCTAGGAATGAGTCGTCTAGCATACGTGCTACGTCGGGAATCCATCTATATGCTCCAAAATCATTAGAAATCATCAAAATCCTGTAAAATGAGAGAAGAAACGACGGTAGAGCCAATTCCATCGAAATCATAGCAATCTATTGAATAATTCAATGGTTTGAGTGTTATTTGAGTGCCAAGTACGGTCCAAATACCTACAAATAATGACGATATCAGTCAGGCATCTTCATAGCTTTCTCTACATCGAATTCCACTTTTTCATTTCCAACCTCTAGGATCATCTTGCCGGTCTTACAGTTGACGAAAACTCCGGCTGTGGTGAGGAAGGGGCGACCAAGGATGACTGGAACATCTGGGTCTTCTTCCATGTCCACAACCATACAATCAAATCGCCAACTTGGACTGGCACGTCGATTGCTATCCCTAACGGCAGTCTAATTGATCCATCAGCAAGCTTCAAAGTCATGCGGGTCGGGCTCAGCTCCCCCATTCCTATCTGATTATAGACTGTCTCGGGGATGAGACTAACGCTTGCTCCGAGGTCCAGCAAAGCTTTCTTCTCTTCTGCATTTCCGATTTTACATGGGATCGTGAACTTGCCTGGATCTTTCATCTTGACTGGCATCTTCTTTGTGATCAGGGCGCTGCATTCTCCGGTCAAGGCCATGGTCCCGCACTCCTCCAGGTTTTTCTTGTTGGACAGGAGGTCCTTCAAGAATTTAGCATAAGATGGCATTCTGGTTAGGAGATCGGCAAAGGGAATTGAGATCTTGATTTGCCGTAGAATATCCAGGAACTTCTCGTACGCCCTGTCCTTCCTGGCCTTGGCGAGTCTCTGCGGATATGGAACCTCAATAGCTCTGTTAGAAGGAGAGACGGCCCTCGGGACTTGCTTGCTTGTGGCAGTCGAGGTGTTTGGGACGGTCCGTCCTGGTTTGGGGCGGTCCGTTCCATCATCTCGTTCCGCTGCTGGTGGGCTAGTTCCAGTGTCTGCCTCAACATTGGGCTGGTCCGCCTGATCAGATTCTGCTCCGTCCTGAGGTGGGGCGGGTCGTCCCAGAGTGGGGCGGTCCGTTCCAGATAGTCCTGGAGGAGAGTCTGAGGGCATTTTAGGCCCGTCGTACCTTGTTCCACTTCTCAATTGATGCGAAACGCTCTTCACATCCTCTCTAGGGTTTGGTTCAGGTTGGCTGGGGAACATACCTGGTTTGGTAAGAGCTCCGGCGCTAGATTGAGACAACTTTTCGTCGAATCTTTGAAGAAAAGCCCCCATGTCTTCCCTGATTTTCTCCAACTCCCGATGGACTGCATGATTGAAAATTCCTTGACTCTGCATGAATTTCTCAACCATCGGCTGCGTGAGTGTCTCTTGAGGGCGTTGTTGGTTCCTTGGTGGCCCGGCTTGGCTGGGGTTAGCAGCTCCATTCGGATTTGAGTAAGAGAGGCCTGGATGGTTTCTCTTGTCGCGATAAGCATAGTTGTTGGTTGGCGGGAAAAAGGAAGGAGGATTCATGAGTGCATTCACCTCTTCTGTTTTCTCTTCTCTCTCAACTAAGTGGCATGCCTTGGCCGTATGTCCTTCTTCCTCGCAAAACTGACACTTAGCTACCACCTCAGTCGGTTTCTTGTTGAGATTTTTGATCATAACGGTTAAAGAATCCAGCTGCGATTGCATGTGGGTATCCCTGTCAACTTCAAGAAGTCCTCCTTTCTTCTGGGCTCTAACTGACCAGTTGGTTTGAGACCTGGCCATGTTCTCAAGCAGAGCCTTCGCTTCTCTGCAACCCATCTCAAGGAATGATCCACCTGCAGTTGAATTAATATTCTGACGAGTCATATCATCCAAACCATCATAGAAACTGACAATAAGCCTATTTTCAGGTACATTATGGTGTGGACACATTCTCTGCAGGTCCTTGAACCTTTCCCATGCCTCAAACAGGTTTTCATCTGGTTCTTGTTGAAAGGTTAACAATTCCCTAACCAATTTAGTTGTTTTTACCCTAGGATAAAACCTATCTAAAAAGGCTTTGGTCAAGTTTTCCCAAGAATCAAATGGTGCATCATTGAAACTGTTAAGCCAATCCTCAGCTTTGCCCCTAAGAGAGAAAGGAAAGAGAGTTAAGCGGATTATTTCTGGATCCACGTCTTCAGGGACAAGGGTCGTGCAATTGCGCAGGAAGCTTTGCAAATGGCGATTAGCATCTTCGTTGGGGGCTCCACCGAAAGCTGAGTCCTTGATCAAAGCGATCAAGCTCGGGTTATAGTAAAAGTCACGGGTTCGCTCAGCCTTTGGTGGTCTAACTCCAAGTCGGACATTAGTCGCCGTTGGTGCACTGATCTCTCGAAGAGGTCGATTGGCCTCGGCTTCCCTTGCTGCTTCGAGGGCTTCTCTAAGGGCCCGCTGGACGGGAGTCTCCTCAGGTCTTCCCCCATTGCCATTCAAGTGGTCTGCCATGTCTTCTTCGGGTGGCGTCAAAGGTGGTTGAGTTCTCTCTGGATTTCTGCGGTTGCGCTGGTAAAACTGGCGAAACGGCTGAATCAGAGAGTTTTCCTCCTCCTTCGTGAGTTCAGCTAAACCTGGGGCGGTGCGTCCTAAAATGGGACGGGCCGTTCCAGATGAAGAAGGGCTCGTTTGCTGATTCTTTTCCCCTTCTCCTTGTTGTCGAAAACTTGTATCGCGTGCGCTGCCTAGTTCCTTCTCCTTGTTAGCCAGCGTATGCGACTGCAAAATTTCAAAAACAAAAGAAAAGGTGAAGAGATTAAAAGAATTTAAGTTAAAACAAAAGTAAAACTTAGAAAAAGGGCACCGTCCCCGGCAACGGCGCCAAAATTTGATCGGTGCTGAGGGTACTGGTCAAATTAATTCCTTAAAAACCGATACTAATTCGTTTGCAGTATAGTTTAAGGGTCGAATCACGGGGACGGACTATTCCTTTTCTAAATTCAAGCAATTTGTATTAAATTAAATTCTTTTGATTAAATAGACAATTTTAAATTTCAAACAGATCTAAACAGAAAGGCGAATTGAAAAACTTAGAATTTAAAATTCTATTTCCCTAGAAAAACTTAGCTAATTGAAAGTTTAAACAATTAACAAATGATTAGGGGTTCAGGTTGTCTAACTTTTCCTGTCTGTCAAGGTTGGAACGGACCGTTCCATCTCTGGAACGGGCCGTCCTAACCCTGTCAGATGGTTGGAACTGTCCGTTCTAGGCCAGGACGCCCCCTCTCGGGCGGTCCGTCCTGACCTTGGAACGGGCCGTTCCAATCATCTGATGTTTGTTTTGTCATCCTACTTAGTTATTTGCTGAGTGTTTTTACGTGGATTAGATCAAACCTAACCTACAGACTTGCGCTCTAACTCTCGTTCAGGTCAAGTTGTGGGGTTCTGTTTGATAATTCCTAAAAACTCCTAAATTTCAACTCTCGTTTCTTGGTTTAGGTGTTTCTAATTGATTTCTGGGTCTAGGTAAACTCTCAACCTCTCGGTTTGTTGAGTAAAACTTCTAATTATTTGAAGTTTGGTTAAATCCTTTCGGATATTGCCTACCTAATTGATCTAAGTGTTTGCTTGTTATTGCAGATTGACTTTACTTTGACAATTAAACTAGGCCTTTGTTTAACTCAATAATCAGATTCAAACAGTAACAGATTGCAACAAAAAGATAGAATAAAATTGCAGAAATCATAAACGCAACTTAACTTAGCAAATAAACAAGTATTCAAATAAAACAAACAACTAAAAGAAAAGTTATCGAACCATAGCCCCTAAACTAAACTACTCCATGCAAGAAAAAGCAGGTTTCATCATACAAAAACACAAAGAAAAAGGAAAAACCAAGTTACAACAAGATGTGCTCGGAAATCGTCCAACTCCTAAGCTCTGTCCTGTCTGGGGCGGCCCGTCCTGGTTTGGGGCGGTGCGTCTCAGGCTGGTGGATGGCCGTCTCGACAGGGTGGTTGCCTTGCTCCTTTCTGGCTCTCCAAACTTAGCGAATCTCGACTCCCTCGACTTGGAGCCAGGACAGAGCTTATATAGGCTTCTTGGGAAGTTCCAAAACGTGGCATTGTGGCTCAGAAAGGCGGTGGAAACTGAAGAAACCGCCTCACCAAATCAGGCGTTCTATTTTTGGCAATCTCGAAATAGCTCTCTGGCCTGGTTGTGGACTGGGACGGCCTGGTCTGAACATGGGGCGGCCCGTCCCAGCATGGGCTGAATGCGTCGTCTGGATTTCTTCTGCCTATGTCTGCACTGAGGTGGGACGACCCGTCCTATGATTGGGGCGGCCCGTTCCAACTTGCTGGATCTGTGCAACTTAGTCGATTTTCTCCTTTTTTCGCGCCAAAGTGTGATGAACCTGTATAAAAAACTTGCCGGGCTACGGCTGAACTTTCCTACATCTAACATTAGCACAATTCAAAGGAAAATGAGTAAAAACACAAGTAATTTGAACGAAATTTGGGGCTTATTCTGGCTGAAAATCAAGTACGGAAACCGTACATCAGCTAACAGAAAGAGAAAAGGCGACAAGGGATCGCCTTGTCTGAGGCCACGCTTGTGCAAAAAAAGGTGTACCGGGAACGTCATTGATTACCACAGCAGAGGAGGAAGTTTCAAAAAGTAATTTTATCCATGAGATGAATTGATCCGGGAAACCCCTGACAGACATTGTTTGAAGGAGGAAGGGCCAGGCAACCGAATCAAACGCCTTTTGAAAATCAATCTTTAAAAGAAAGGCAGGGTCTTTACATTTGGCTAGCTCTGTAATTATTTCTCTCGCCGAAATAAAGTTTTTAGTCAGAAGTCTTCCCTTGACAAATCCTGATTGAGACACTGGTATTAGAGAAGGCATGTGTTTAGTCAAGCGATTAGCTAAGGCCTTAGCAATTAACTTAGGTACATAACAAATGAGGTTGATTGGTCTGAATGCATTCAAAGTATTTGCATTTTCCTCCTTTGGCAATAAAATTATATGAGCTTTATTGTAATCAGTCAGGTCTAGAGTACCCATAAACAGTGCATCAAAGATCCGTTTGAAATCCTTTTTGACAAGCTGCCAATGCACTTTGAAAAATTCATTTGGAAGTCCATCAGGACCACAAGATTTGTTATTGGACATCCCCATAACTGCATGATGAATTTCTGATTTAGAGAACGGTTGTGCCAGGTCCCAGAGTTGCATAGAAAGATCTTCAAACAGCACAGATGGTGAGAAAACAGAAGTTGAGGCTTCTGAACCCATCAAATTCTTGTAATGTGATGTGAAAGCATTGGAAATATCTGTTGTATTGCTGATCACATTATCTCCAATTAGAACAAAAATTATGAATTTTGCTCTTTTTTTAACAGAAGCAATGGCATGAAAATATCGGGTGTTTTTGTCCCCACACACGATCCATTTAGTACGTGCTCTCTGATGCCACCTTATTTCCAAGATGTTAGCAAGCTCATAAGCACGCTCACGAGCCATAATACGAACCTTTCTTTCTAGCTCTGTGAGGTGCTGTCGTTCCTCCACTTCGTCTATGCAGGCTAGAAAGGCTTTTGCATTTGAGAGAAAAATTGCAATATAAGAGTAGTTACTTTTATGCCAGTGACTCAAACTCTTGTGAACATTGGTGAAACGATCATCAAATGTTTCAAGGGGATTTTGTTTCTGCTGTATGGAGTTCCAAATAAAGGCAGTTAGTTCATTGGCATCTTTATTTTGTAACCAAAACCTCTCAATTCTAAAAGGTTTCGGTAAGGAATTCAACTGCCTGCAATGTAGCAAAAGTGGCGAGTGGTCTGAAGCAACAACAGGGAGTGCTTCTAAAGTAATACTTGGAAACGCAATTTACCAATTGAGGGATAACAACACCCTATCTAATCTGGAAAAAAATCGGATTTGGTTGCATGTTTGACCATGTAAAACTCCTATTGTGGATGGGAACGTCAATTAACTGGGTCGAGTCAATAAACCCATTGAGGGTTTGCATAGCCAAAAAATCGGTGCACATAGTTGATCTCTCCATCATCCATCTAAGTACATTGAAATCGCCCAAAATAGCCCATAACCCTGGAGAGAAAATGGTAGTGCTGCTTAGTTGCTGAAAGAATTCTATTCTCTGAGATGCGGTGTGGGGGCCATAGACACAAGTAATCAGGAATTGGCAATTCGACCTAGTGTCTAGTAAGAGGGCAGAACACGAATAGCGTGTTGCCCAAGAGTTGAGTAGAGAATAGAAACATTTCCAACAAATTAAACAACCACCACGTTGTTTAACCCCAAAATTTGATGCTATTTGATGGGATTTTAATAATTCCACAAATATCAATAAATCAGATAAACCTTCGACCAACCACAAAAAAATACCAAAAACAACCCCAAAAATTCCACAAAATTACCCAAAAATTCCCCAAGATTTATAGGAAATTATGGAGCATCAAAACCCCAAAACCATCAACTGAAACCTCCAATTTTGCACAGAACCCCCTAAAAAGCCACAAAATAAATAAAATAAGTAGGAGGGGTATTTTGCAAAATAAATGATACCATTGGATTCTTCATATTTTTGTGAGATTTCACACAAAATTTCATGCCAAAAAGACATCAGGAAAGGGACCAAACAATATATTTTGGATCAGCCAATTTGGAAATTCAATTAAAAGGACAAAATGGAGGTGGCCAGTCGCATGGAGAAATGGAGAGGAGCGAAGGCACTGAGTTTTGAACCCCTTCCTTCAGAGAGTTTTGCATGGGCCTGGTGCGTGCACCCATAGGTCATTTGGATGGGATTTCGTTGCGTTGGTCTATGTGAACCGGGAGTAGACGGAGGAAAAGAGGAGTCTCCTTCCCCAACTGACTCTCGTTAAAACCCAAGAAAAAGAAACAGAAAAGGGAAGCGAATTGGGGGGGGGGAGTTTTGGAAATGAAATCCCGTCCCGCGCGGGACTGTCCAGCGCAGTGCTGTGAGCCGTTTGATTTAATCTCAATGGAAAAAGGAGCCCCGTGCATGTAACCTGATTGGTAGGCCCGAACCGTCCAGATCAGATCGGACGGTTCGTAGGCTGCGCTGGACGGTCCCGCGGGAAGAGATAAGGATTCGGAGTTTTGGGGAGCGAATTGGAGGTTTTCTTTCAGAGAGAAATCGAAGGAGAAGAAATTGAAGCGACATCGGAGAAGAAGAGGAACCAAGAAGCAATACCAGAGGCAATCCGACGGTTCTCGATTGAAGATCGGAGCTCTGATAGAGAGAGAGTTAGGTTAGATAATTGTAATAGGTGAGAGAGAGAAATTTGAGTACTGTTCTGCCGTTAGAAGAAGAGACAGAGCAATTGTACTCGAAATTAATTCAAGAAGGTAATAAACTTCAAACCTGATGAGAACCAGCTCTTGGTCTAGTGGCAAAGAGCAATGCATCTCAAATGAGAGGTCGCAGGTTCGAAACCCGGCTGGGGGGTCTTTATAGACATTTAATTTAAAAATAAGTTGGGAGGCTTGACCCCCAATTTATCTTCAAAAAAAAAAACTTCAAACCTGATGTGATTTGATGAAGAATATGTGGAAGAATTGATCAATTCTGTTCTTGATTTTGTAATTTCTCGTTGTTTCTTGATCCGATCTTCTTTTAATGAAATTGTGATGATTACTGATGAGGTTATGCCCCGCTTTTCTGATTTCTGTGCATAGATTCATAGTTCAAACAGTGAATTGACCTGATTGATGATAAAATTTAGGATTGCATAAAGAACTTGAACCAATTGTGCTAATCATGACACTTAGCTAGAACATTGATATGATCCGTTCTTGTCAGAATTGTAAACCAATCGCTTCTTATTTGAATCTTACATGCAAGCTTTAATCTTGAATGATTCAGGTCAATGATCAAATAAGATCTTGATTGTTACCATTGAGTAACCAAATATAACACTGGAAGTTCGTTTATTTGATAAGTTACTTGAAATTGCATACTTGATGGTTATTTTCTTGCTTTAGAATTATACCCTATTTTACTCAAATTTGTATCGCAAGCGTACGATAGTCATCTAAGTGTTTAGGGGTCGAACCACAAGGACGGATGTTTGATAACCAAGTTTCAATTTTACTTAATCTACTAAACTAAAAGTTTGCAGGATTATTGAGTTTGGTTTCAAGGTTAACAACTAAATTAAATCAATATTAAATAAAACATAATGCAGTAAAAAATGGATTAATTAGCTAATTAGAAGTTAGGGGCTTAAGGCATGCTAATTCTTTTCAGTTTATTCCAGTCCTAGCGGCCCGCTGGCTTTCGTAGCGACCCGCTAAAGTGGACTCAGGTCGCTTGACAGATCAGTTGGTCGCTGGCTACTTGGCGGGCATAGACCACCTCGCTAATTCACTCAACGGCCCGCTGGTGTCAAGCTGAGACTATTACTTGGTTGATTTAAATGTTGCTTTGTGTAGAGAGTTGGGTTATTGTTGAAGTGCTACAGATCAAACTCTCGTTTTAGGTCTGGGGGTTCAATTCAACTAACTTCAAATCTATCAAGTGAATCTAAACTTCAACTTTCGTTTCGTGGTTTAGTTTCTACGGGTTTATGCCTTTCTAACTTATGAATTCTTAAGCTTGCGCTATTAGAAAAGACTTGTAACTCTCGTTAGTTAGTCTTGGTTCAATCTTTCGATTATAAACCTTCAAGTTGACACCATTGATGTTAAATTCTTAGAGAAGTTTGGACTTAACTATCTAACTATTCAAGCAAGGCCTATACTTGATGGATACGAGCAAACTAACCTAAGCAATTCAATTTCAATCAGATAAACAATTGAAGAAAGGAAATAAAACACAACATGCAACTAAGAAATCAACTAAATAACAATATCAATTCATAAACTTAAAGGTTCACTGCCATGGCCCCTAAAAAGGTATCTACTCGCGATCAGACATCAAACAAAACATCCAAGTATCAAAGAGAAAAGAAAACATAAGAAAGAAATAAAGTTACAACAGAAAAGCAACTCGATCCCTTTCTTTCTGTCTTCTGCTACTCGACAGCGGCCCGCAGATGTCTCTGGCGACCCGCTAGACCTGTGCAGAATCGTTCTCCTTTCGCCCAGAATAATTCCTCTAATTTTTTGCCGACCCCTCTGTCTTCAACGCTTCCTCCTTATATAACATGCATTGGCGGTTCTCTAAAGGTGGAGGTCGTGCAAGTAGAGGCTCTAAATTTGGCATAGACAGTTATGGAGAAGATAGCAAATCTGGCTGGCTATTTTTGTCTGTCGGTTGACATCTTTCAGCGGCCCGCTGCTGCGTCAAGCGACCCGCTGAAATCTCCTATATCGCCAGTCAACATCTGCTACCCGCTGTCTCCTTGTGGGTCGCTGGTGAGATCTGTGGGTCGCAGGTCTAGTCTGAAATCGCTCCAAATGTCGAGTCGAGTAGCCACATCGCGTAGATCCTATACAAAATGAAGCAACCATGGCAGTACCTAGCTTCTAACCTAAATTAACAATTAAACATTATAAAAAGCACATAAAATCAAGAAATTAAGACCTATAAATGGTTGAATTACTAGGTATGAAAACCATTTATCAATACTAGTTAAGTGTGAAAGCCTCCATGGATTTAAATGTGACTCTAGACCAGCTAAATTAACTTTTTCTTGATAAACCTAGTTTTGTGAGATGCAATGTCCTTGTTGATTCTACCAATTTTTGCTCAAGTTTAATTAGGCTCAGATGCACTGTATATGAAAGCATATTTGTCTGTGGGTAAAAGAATTTCCATAACCAGTCAGTGTTGAGGTATTCATTTAGCAATGTCCATTGAATTTCATGATAATTTATTACCTTTTACCTCACATTACAAGATAGAACGCCGTTCTATCTCCCCTTGTTACCAACCATCAAAGTCTGACTGAGACGCCGTCTCATATAGTCAGATTTTGATGAGGATTAAAATTAAAATTAATACAAAAACAAGGGGAGGTGCTGCCAAATTTTCTTCAGGAATTATGCATAGGAATAAGCCAGTTTCTTAAGGTTTATTGTATAAAAATACAGAATTTTATATCCTAGTATTATTCCCTTTCTTTAATGTAATATGAAGTGACCCTCTTGCACAATTTATATGAAGTATTACTTGTTAATTGTTAATGGCCCATTTGAACTTAGAATAGACAAATGCATGACAGTGACATTTCAATGGGGTTCTGTATAGTATAGAAATTTACATAACTTGAGTGTTTAAGTATTAGGTTTTTACCTAGAATTAATACCTCTTTTACCTTTCTGAATACTTGTCATAAGAAATGTTTTTTTAAAAAAAAGAATGCTTTTCCCTAATGTTAAAAGTTCTGGATGTTTGATGTACACAGATCAATACCCCGAGAATTGCAATTAGTTATGTTTAGAACCAAAAACATGTCTGAATGTTTCTTTTAATCTGTTTAAAGGTAATATAAATTGCATAGATTATAACAAGCCTAGAGATAATAAAGTTGGTCTGCAACCTTTGTAAAAAGAATGAAATGGAGGACCTTTATGTAAAGTTACTTCAATAATAGCATGGACAGCTGTAGCATGATATATGTAGCTGTATAAAGTCAATCTTCCCATTTTAGAAAGTTCATTAGCAAATAAAATAGCAAATAGAACTGCACTCTAGGGGTATTTTTGGAAACCATTTGAAAAACTCATGTTAAGCTATAAGCATCTCAATAAAAAACACAACCTGATGGTGTCTCTGTGCATGTAGTGTGGGGTATTTTTATCTAATTTTGTAATGTCTAAATGAGGTCCAGTTCCTTCACATCCTCAACTTTTACATTCTCATAATATGCTAAATCATGGTTAATGATAGATTCCGTTTCTAAAAAAAAAGGGTACATTTTGGAAGATCATAAGTAACATGAAGAGTGGTTTAAGTAGCCAGGATACAAACTAGATATAAAAATATATATTTCATTTTATACATCAAAAAGGTAAATGAATGTATATATGCTGCTATATTCAATTCTACCTTACTGACTAGTTTCTCTCTTTGTTACAACAGGTACTTACAAAAGATTTGAAGATTCTGACTTGGTTGCATGTAATAATAGGATTTGTGTAATAAGAATTTGACACAACATAAATTTGTAAACGCTTTAAGATGATTCAGGATTTTACTCTTCCTTTCCTAAGTTGCACGTGCAAAGTTTGACATAGGTTCTGTAATTTAGAAATGATATAAACATGTATATACTGATATTTGGTATTTATCCATATATGTCAGTGTTATATTGATATGGAAAAGTATCAAGCCCAGGTGGTGCATAATCTTAGGTGCTTGCAATAACTATCCATTCTCGAGTGTGATATACCGGAATGTCAAAGTCTCAAGCTGATAATTGAATAGTAGTGTTGTACAATTGCACGTGTAGAAAAATGTACAAGCCTAATGAAATGCAAAGTCAAGAGTTACATCCGTTCCCATACCCAAACCTATCACTTCTTTGTACCGATACAAGGAAACCTCACTGATCCCAGTTCAATTAAATTGCTAATCTAAATCTGCTCCAGACCTCCTCTATACTGCACTTCCCTGTACCATTTTCCTTATCGTACCGGCCTGCTGTTACACCTGAACTGCTGCTCGTGTGTACTGACTTCATGTCAGAACCACTGTACCGATTCCCAAACCTCATATTCAATCATTGTACCAACCTTTCTTCTCACTGATTTTGAAATGCAATGTAGTTATCCATATTAAGCCAGATGACCATTGACACGAGAAGTAACACATGAACTCAGTACCCCTTTTACTGGTGCCGAAACTTGCCCCTAATGCAAATGCCACATAAGTGCCAATACCCTGCACCAATTTCATGTTATACCTATACTTTCATTGTGCTGAAATGACAAAGTGTGCTCAAGAGTTAATGATAAAACCATGTACCAATAAGTCCTCAGTTTATCTTCACTTACCTTCTACAACTGCCATGTCACTGTACCAACTTCTCCTTTCCGTACCAGCTTCGAAACCCAGCTCAACTATTCATACCAAATTCTCATTTGTTGACTCCAAAAGCCATAAGTGTGCTCAATAATTCCCTGTTGGTACCAAAATCCATTCTTGACGTCACATGAAAGCCTAATCCCTGTATCTATTCCTTCATCAAACCTACTCAAAAGTATTTTAGCATAATAAATGTCATACAAAATATCAAACACAATCAATTGTTTTATCAAAAGGATTTCAAAAATGAGATAGATAAAACACGAGTGGGAATAAAACAAAAATGAATTTTAGAAAACTATTTCCAAACAAATATTTTCAAATAAATATTTTCAAAAGTAGGATTAAAAAAGAAAAGAAATTATTTTTTTTTATAAGAAAAGGGAAAATATTAGAACTTAAGGGAAGCGAAGACTTGAACCAAAAGCCAGAAGCCAAAAAAGCCAAAAACCCTGAAACTTCAACCTAAAACCTAAAATGCTGAAACTCAAATCCAGAAACTAAAAACACCAAAACCAAAAGCCAAAGCCCATGAAACTCAAATCCGAAAAGATAGAAACCTTGAAGTCCAAATACCAAAAGCTAGAAACACTGAAATCCAAATCCAAAAAGCCAGAAACCCTGAAATCCGAATCTGAAAAGTTAGAAGCCCTAAAATACAAGTTAAAAGCCAAATGCCAGAAAACATGAAACTCAAACCAAAGACAAACCCATGGAATCGAAACCGAAACCGAAACCTAAGCTTGTTCTCATAAGAAGACCGCCCAAAGGTCCCGCGAACCGACTCTTATTAAGAAGACCGACTAAGATGGTTCCTAGGGTCGTTAAAGAACCAACTCTTATTAAGAAGACCGCCCAAGAGGTCCCTAGGGTTGTAAAAGAACCAACTTTCACAAGAAGATCGATCAAGATGGTCCCGAAGGTTGTAAAATTCCTTGTTCTCATAAGAAGACCGCCCAAGAGGTCCCGAGAACCGACTCTTATCAAGAAGACCGACTAAGATGGTCCCTAGGATCGTTGAAAAACCAACCCTTATTAAGAAGACCGTCCAAGAGGTCCCTAGGGTTGTAAAAGAACCAACTTTCGCAAGAAGATCGGTCAAGATGGTCCCGAAGGTTGTAAATTTCCTTGTTCTCACAAGAAGACCGCCCAAGAGGTCCCGAGGACCGACTCTTATTAAGAAGACCGACTAAGATGGTCCCTAGGGTCGTTAAAGAACCAACTCTTCTTAAGAAGACCGCCCAAGAGGTCCCTAGGGTTGTAAAAGAACCAACTTTCACAAGAAGACCGCCCAAGAGGTCCCGAAGGTTGCAAAATTCCATTCCACTATCACAAGAAGGCCAGCCGTTGCTCCGAGAGCTTACCAAAACTATCCCAAATAAAGAAATTCTCTCTCTAAGCGAAAACCATCATTCTAAACCAAGACCAAGCTTCTACACACAAAAATCCTAAACCAAATCCGATTCAAATAGAACAAACAAACCTAAACTAACCTTAGTCAATAGTCAATTGGGTCCCGTCCATAAAGTCTGGTACCATCAATTGAATGATCAAATAGTCCTCAATTGGCTCCCGTCCGTTAAGTCTGGTACCATCAATTGAGTATGGTTTAAGTCAAGAGAATAAGGCCCCACATGAACACAAAAATCACTTTAGAGGCGATTTCCCTAGCCTATTGCGTACAATTCTTTAAATCCCTTAATCAGAGGTTCTCGTGAGCGATTACGAGGTAATTAACAATAGGGGCTTGCGCCTATTGGAAAGAAAGGACCCGCAAAATTAATAAACCCTTTTAAGAAGCGACTCTTGTTTTGGTTCTCTTGTTGCTAAGAGAGTCCAGTACAGAGATCGAACCTTAACGGGGGTGAATCTAAGGCATTTTCCTTTTCCTCGAGGGAACCCATTCCATCCTTTGAGAGAATGACGAAAAAGCTCATACACACGTGTGTTAACTGCATCTAGTGTAACCACACTCCTATCAAAAAAGGAGGGAAGGAGAGTGCGTATAAAAAATAAATCAGGATCTTGTAATTGTCTCTTGTAAACATGCAATGTCACACCTAGATGTTCTCAGAACATCAGCAATGACTCTCCTTTTTGAAATATCACATAAACCCCTTACATTCCAAGTCAAAAATTTAATAGGCTTAAAATTCATAATAACAAAAAGTGCCTCAAAAATAATAGCTAAAAGCTAGCAAGCGGGGGTTTACAATCACTTAAACTGAGAGGTCATCCTCCGAGCTTGCATCAAGCTGGAGGCACTGCTCATTACTGGGTGGATGAGGCGCACCGTCCTCTGTACCTACGGTCACCTGAGCAGCGGCAACACCTGCAACATGTCCCTGCGAGGTTGAAGTAGGCGTCTTGCTCACTGCCACTTTTCCTTTCTTGCTTGGCTTGCCTCTAGGCTTTAACGGACTGACAACCTGATAACAATCATTTAGATTAGCAGGCCTAAGTTGAAATTCTAGAGGTTTGGGCCGCACTAGGTTAGGCCGCATTGAATTGGGCCGCTTGTGGCTCATATGGGACCAATTGGTTGCAGTTTACCCCAATTAACGAGGATAAATCCAAAGACTCAGCATAAGTCAGGGGTATGTCAATAAATTGAGTGGCATCCAAAGATGTGATTAAAGCATCCAAAGATGTGATTAAAGGAGTGATTTGACCTCTTTTGGTGCCATCCCGTGTTAAAATCTTTTTATTAGGCAATTTTATTGATTTCACACTAACACCATTTGGGATTACAGACTCAGTTGCATGTTGGTTGAGCTTGTGATTCTCACTCAAAACCCCCCCTTTTTCTACAATTCGTGCATTCAAATAAGTTTCAGGGAACAAGTTTGTAACGGATAAAATATCCATGCTAGTAGACAATGTTAAATCAGATAGAGGGGCCTGAGAAGGGAATAAAACCTGAGCTGAGTCATCTGCTATAACCAGCTGGCTTTTGTTTGGATCCTCCCCTCCAGCTGGGTGTACTGGAGCATGTAACTCTTCCAAATCCATAGAGGAGAGGCGCTTCTGTGGCCTGTTCTGTGTGGCGATTTCGTGTGGTGCAGCATTGTCAAGCATAATTCGTTGATGATCAGTACAAGTGTCAAACATTTTATAAGTGTCAAATAAACTCATCTGCTATAACCAGCTGCCTCCCAACTTGTTACATCTCATTTACAGTTGTACAAGCATAATTCGTGTTTTACAACATGCACTTATATAATCAGTATAAGTATAAATTGGCAAATGTAGCTTGAGTTGCTGATTGCCAAGTACTTACATCAGGGACGCAGGTAGTAGGGGGGCTTGGCCCCCTAAGATTTGGAAATGATGTGAAGAGCTTTTCAATTATACGCTACATTTTGTTAATATATAACAACTTGTACCTCTAATAAAAGAGTTCAAATACAATAAATATAGTTCAAACATAATAATTATAGCTCAAATATAATCTAGTTAAGTTTATTGTTTGTTCAAACTAGTTTAATTATAATTTTTTTCCTTTTAGAGCAAATTCAGAAAATAAAAATGATAACAAAACATTACTCAATATGAAAATCTTTTGCTTATTATTTTTTAAGAAAAAATTACTTCTTTATTGTATTTGATACAATTCATATTCAGAAAAAAATACTACTATAAAATATACAATATTAATTTTTGTTGTCAATTCTTTTAGATATTTAAACTTTCAGACTTTGGTCTATTAAGTTGAAATTCTGGGCCCTCCTAAGTCGAAAATTCTAGCTCAGCCCCTTACTTGCATTGCGTTATAAATAACTATTTGCATTTTGATAAATGTTTTTACTGGAGATGGTAATTATATTATAAAATGACAAATTAATATTGTAACAAAAAAATTTTATACGCGGCCTTTTTAAACGTTCTAGAATTTGTTGATATTATGTGTATCCTTCGAAAACACCAAAATCTTGATATTTTATCAGTCTAAAGCTTCAAACTCATAAATTTTTGCATCCCAATTTTAACTATCACATTTGTTTTGTTAAACATAAAATTCTCTATCTCAGGATTCTTACATCCTCATATATATAACACATATGCCATATTTGGCCCTTCAAAATTGTAAAACCTTATCAAATTTTTAAACTATAAAAACTCACCTACGAAATTATATATTTTCTTACATTTATTCTAAGCAAAGGAAATCTATGTCTTATCTTTCTGAGCGAGAGCTTATCTGAAAACTATGAGGATACTCATACTACGCACATTTTAGCGCAACTATTGAAAATAAAATTGATCCAGATACCTTTTGATATCTTTTGCCTAAATAAATGATCCTCATATATATTAACATTTTGCATTTTGCCATGCCCAACGCAGGGGAATAATTCTGCAAATTCTACATCTCAGAAATTTTTTTACTTATAAACTCTCTATTATAATATCTCGATCCCTATAACTAATCTTATTTTGATTTCATGTCCATATTTGTAGTTTTTAATTTAATATCTTTGTCAAATGCAAATCTATATAAGATGCGACAGTATAAACATATTACAATGCGGAGCAAGGACTTTAAATATAATTACTACATAATTAATAATAATAATCTACCGATTTTTTTAATATAAATAATTTTATATTAAAAAAATTTATTAAGAACCATTAATTATTTCTTTTTTTTTAATGAGAATCAAGATATAGCGCGGTTCATAACCATGCTATACTCTCTCACCCTATAGCATGGATATGAAACACGCTCTAGGGTATAGCACGGTTATACTCTCTCACCCTACCTTTTTACTATTTATTTTTACAAATTTATCTTTTGCATTTAGTCTCTTCATTATTTTTATTTATAAAAGGATCAAATAATATTTCAAGAAAAATGATGTTATACACATGTTCAAAAAGAAATATGTACAACTAAATATATATAAAGTATGTGTAATATGTTCATTATATCTATTTAATACATATTTAAATTGAAATAAATTTTTAGACATTTTGTAAATATGAAACATGCTAGAATTTTGCTGCAATTTTTTTTAAGAATTCAAATATTTTGTTCACTCTCTGATAACGTAATTTTCGTTTTTATTTTGTAAATTACATTATAGTCCATACATGTTTTTTTTACAAATGTTAAAAAATAATTATAATTTAATTATGTAATAAATATATGTAATGAAACTATTATATATATTTATATGCACACACGCTATTTGTATGTAATTGTACATATTTTTTAACATATATATACGGTGAAATCTAATTTCTTATTAGGTGAGAGAATAACGAGGTTAAATTCGCACTATTCCATGATTCTTATTAAAATAAAAAATAAAAAATAAATAGTGGTCATTATTAAAACTCTTTAATATAAAATTATTTCTATTAAAAAATCGGGATATTCATATTATTATTATATACTTTAATAATAATTATTACACTTTTAGTAATCTGTTGCAAAAAAAATGGAGCAAGGCCTTGCGGGTTTTTCTTTTCCCCTTGTAAGCAGGAATAATAGATAAAATAGTCCAGGTTTCACTTTCCTCAGCGCCGTTTTCCTCCTCTTTGTACGCTTGCGATGGAAAATGGAAGCGATCTGTTGGAGTGGCTTGGACCTGATGCTTCGATTATAGTGTTTATTTACCTCGAGCATCCAGCTGATCTCGTTCGCGCCACCGCCGTCTCCCGATCGTGGCGCCAATTTGGTAAAGTTCTCTTTTATTGTTTATAATATAATAAAAGGTTCTCTTTTTTTGCGAACTTCACGATATTTGGATTTCATCTCATGAATTTGACTTGTGTAGTTAGGACTTTCTTTTCCCTCTTTTACAATTTGCAAGATAAAGCTTGGTCGTATAATGCCTAATTAGTGGGTTTTTACCGAGATTGAAAATAAAGAAAGTAGCTTTTAGTATGTGTATTTCTAGATTGAAATCCACTCTTTTAATTTCCTGCACCTGATCATTAACTATAGTTCGTCTCAACTTTATTAATCTATCTACTTATTCTATGTTCCAGTAATTGCAAATGGTTTAAGTAAGAGCCTCTGCACAAAATTGTGTCCTGAGGTCTCATACTTCAGTGGCATCAAGGAGATCACTCCTCCGGGCACGGTACAGCTGGACGAATCCAATTCCACAACAGAATGGAGAAACCATGAAAGGGACCACAAGATCTATACATATATTAACAGCTTCCTCGTTTCCACGGAGGGTGCTACAAGTTGCATATCTTACTGTATTGGTGCTTCTAGCACTGACCATTTCCCTGAGGAGAGCATTGAAAACACGCTTAAACCTACAGAAGAGGCCGATTGGGGGTCATCTTATTGGTCAAGTGTTGGAGAAGTGGACCCTGCTGTGCCTGAGAGTCTTATGTACATGCTCAATTATGATTTGGCTTTTGTCGACGAGATCATGATACGACCCTTACAAGGTTAGTCTGGTTTGTTCAGGGACAGCATGCACAAGTTTGGTGACCTAGTAACGTTGATTCAATTAAATTTTATGTAGCCAAAATAAGAAAAGAATAACAAGAGCTCAAGATAATCTAAAGAGAAGGATTGTAACATTAATTTTTGTTTTTTCTGGTTTATATCAGCATTTTCATCAGATCCTTCAGAATTGTTTGTAAACAAAAATCCGCAAAATAGAATTTTATTTTATTCTCATTGGCAATGCATGGTTTCAATCATGAGTCATGATACCTGCATTGCCATCTTATACTTTACCTTGAGGAAGGGGCTATTTGTCTTACACTTGAAAATTTTTTAATAAGATAAAGTTGTTCCCATCATAATGTTCTTATATCTGCCGTAGGGTAGCTCATTAATTTGAAGTATGAGAAGTAGCACATGTCGTCCCAAATTAAACATAAAGAATTTTGTAGTCTGCAACTTGAGTTCTTTGCTTCTAAGTTATTCTTATTGAAATGCTTTAATGCAGAAATATTTGAGATTCGTGATTATATATATTCGTCAAAGTTTGTACGGTTCAAATTGGGGCATTCAAAGTTACCCATAACACCAGCAGTTTTTAACCTACAACAATCACACCAAATTGCTGATGAAAACTACGTTTGGACCTATATCTCACCTCAATATCCCATGGAAGAGGTATTGTCTGGACCTTTATCTCACAACAATCTTTCCTATACCATATGTTTCATTTTTGACTATTTGCGTCCCCATCTTTCAGAAAAATGTTTTGCAGTCTTTCAAGCTACCGCGCCCTGTTCTTTGCATTGGAGCTGTAGTGAAGGTTGAACTGCTAGGCAGGGTTCTGAAACATGATTTCGATGACTTGTTCTATATTTGGTATTTTTTTTTTCTGTCTATAAATCTACCATTTTGTTTTGCCCATTAGTGGCAAAATTATAAATTTTTGCTCCTGTTTAATTCATTCTTTTGTTCTGAAGCATCTGCGATGTTCAAGTGAGAGGGCGCACATTATTACCTTTGCTTGCAGCTGATTTCTCTGAAACAGTTCATGGGCACGGCGGTGGTGTTCTACTCAAATATAATCCAATGGGGTACGTGGAGTCAGACCAGAATTGGAGGCCAAACTAGGATTGGAGGATAAGGTAGGCGAGTTGCCAAGATCCGACTTTTATTGCGCTTTAGTAACTTAGATTTTGAATATTAGAATATGCTGGACACATCGGATAACTAAATTAGCCACTCTGTATTCTTTGCATTTTGCGTTAAAAAATATTTCTCGGCGGCCAAGTTTGGTATTCTATATATGAACGGTTTTTGTACATTTTTATCATGATTTTATCTCTTGTATGTTAAAAAAAAAATGTCTTTCTATACTTTCTAGGAAATTGCAAATAGCGCTCCTGCCATTGCACATATTAATTTGTACGGTAAAATGGTAAATGCTGCATCATCCTATTTATCTCTACTACTTATAAAGCACCTTTAGCAAGGTCAGTATTTTTCACACAAAGGGGTCCAAACAATTTTGTTAGCATCATTATAAATCATTGATCAATATGATGTACGGTTTGGATTGCTATTTCAATAAAAGAGTCGACTTTTTACACAAATAAGTCAGAGTCGCTGGATGGTTCGCAACGAATTTCCGTAGCTATGACACGAAAGTTCGATTCCCCGCCTCCGTTATTTATTTTTTGCTTTTTTTTCGTCGAAACTGTGTTACCCTCCCCCCTCTCCCCCCTCTCTCTTCCGATCACATTAATATCAAGTTTTCTCAGATAAGGAAAGCAAGAAATAAAAAAAAAAGGAAAAATCGCCTCCGATTAGACTAGGGTTTCTCTCCTCCAAAAAAAAATGCGCTGGCATAAAAGGAAAGAGGAACCAAAGTTCCCATTTAATCTTCGCTAGGGTTAGAAGTCTGAGCCGCCTCTTCACTCAATTGAAATTTTCATTCAGCCGCTTTTTTTTTTCCCTTCTTCGCTGGTATGAAAAAGTGGTTTTTCGCAAGCAAGAATTAGGCGCTGCACAAGACCAACACGCATCACCTCTACCTACCTTCCGTCATTCCTCTTCGTCTCGCCGTTCTGTTCCAATCTAAGGTTTTACATATAGGCTAGGCCTTTTCTCTTTCAGGTAAGCGCCGATTTGTCTCACAAGGTATTTGGTTTTTATGGTTCTCTGTTGTGTATGGACAGCGATATCGATGAGGCTGCAAATGGCGACTGAGGTGCGAGACTGCCTGGAGATTGCTCACACCTCTGAGTACCTCAATTTTCTCAAATGCTATTTCCCCGCCTTCTCAATAATCCTCAACCATCTCACTTCTCCACAATTTGTTGAAACCCCTGAGCACAAGCTGCGTAATATTGTTGTTGAGATTCTCAACAAACTCCCTCATTCTGAAGTTCTTCGCCCCTTTGTTCTGGTAATAAGATCAGCTTCTTATCTATTTCAATGTCGTGTATGTATGCTCAAAGAAAGGGGAGCTCCAATGTGTATTATGTGTAAATCTAAAAGTCAGAGAAATATACTTACAAAACATGACTATATCTTTACTTTCCTCCTCCTTTGTTATAACCCTGGCCATTTTGAAAATTAAAAATATTAGCTCACCCCAAATCCACATTTCTCTTTATAAATCAGTGAGAAAGTCGGATAGTTTTGGGAATTAGTTGTTACAGCTTACAAGAGAATTGTTATATTTTGCTGTGGGAACGCGGGGGGTGGGGGGGGGTTATTTTATTTCTTATGAATTTGTCAGTTATTCAATGTTCACTCGGTTTCAATAAAGCTTTGACCCACTAACTTAAACAATGACGCCATAGGATTTGTTGCTATTGCAAATGATAATCTATTGCGACATTGGAGAAGAAGATCCTGTAGGTGCTATCAATATCAGATTGATGGCAAGTTCTTGTGCAGACCGACCTATTCTTTCCTATTCAATTTTTTTTCAACCTGAATTTGACAGTACAATGCTAAATTTTATTACTTGTACAGTATCTAGACATATATGGTTCATACATTACACAATTTGAGGTTGGATGGCATGGACTGGATCTGGCTATATCCTGTTTGTTATGAGTCAGATGCATCAAATTCAATATGTTATATTTGTTTGTCATCTGATATGTCCCTTCTTCTTTTATGTTCAAAGGATTTTGAATTCAATTATTATGTGAAATTTGAATCAACAGAGCTGCCAGATCAAGATTATCAAGTGAGGGTGATCGATTGGGATGTTTCCAACAATGGTAGAGTGAGATCTAATGGAAGTTTGAATAACAAGAGGAACGGTGCTCATTAAGGATCTACAAACAGTTTGAGCAAAAGGTTAGTTCATATGTGATTAATTTGTCTTGCTTTTGGATTAGGACAAATAACATTTTACTTGAATCTAATTTAATTTTACAAAAGGAATTTTCATTCTAACGACTGTGCTGCTCGATTTTCTATCTTGAATCTTCTCACAAATGTGCTCTTAATTAATGAACTTTAGAAAATTTTCTCCTCACTGACGAAAATCATTGTGACTCTTGGGCCAAAATCACGCTCGATTGAAACACTTGAGCAATGTCATGTTTGGTCATAGCTACTTTATTATTCTTTTTATATGTTCTCTTTCGTATTTTTTGAAGTATTCAATACACGAAAACGATGATCTAATAGTATTATTTTTTTTGTTTTGGCAGTTGCAAGGACTTTTCATCTTTTGATGCTGCATACCATCAGGAGACCTTTCGAAAATTGAAGAAAGCCATTGAAAATGTCCAGAAATTATGTACTGTAAGTTAGAATTTTTTTTCAAAATACGTCATTTCTAATGCCAGTTTAAAACAAAAAAAATAACTCTCAACAAGTCTCATGATTTTACTTATAACTTTCTCAAATTTTCATTTTGAAATATCTCTTTTGAAGAGGAGATTTACTGCCCATGAAATCATTCGGTCCAAGGAAAATCTCAAAACTACAGCTTTGTCTTTGAAAAATATTGTTGCAATGTAGACAACCAGATTTAACTGAAATTTCAGAGACATTTCATCCTGCATAAAAATATTAATTTGTTCAGTGAAAAAGGTTTCTAAACAGCCAATCAGCCATGGAAAAGATTCCATTTACACTTGAAACTAATGAATAAGTCTGCTTCAGGTTATGTTTGACACAGTGGGTATACGTGCTTCAGTTAAAGAATGTGACTATAGAGCCAGTAGTGTTGGAGGCTGGAAATCATGCGACAATAACACCTGATTGCTCTAAAGTTGCTTCGTCTGAAATATTTCCTCTCAACTTCAATGGTCTTGCCAAGGTAGGAATCAAACACTTTCGACATACACCATCTTTATCTGCACATTAATGAACTTAAAACCTAAAATTATTTATTTCTATTTTTTTTTTGTGTGTATGTGTATGAACAGGTTGTCAAGGCAGGTGATACTATTTTCATGGGGCAATATATTTTCACTGGAAGTGAAACTACATCTGTGTGGACTATTGATCAGGTTAGTTTAATGTTGTTGTTTCTCTAGCAAGTATGGTACAAAGAAGAGATGTTTTTTCTTTATTGTTGAGATCTACCACACTAGAACATCTTTTCTTTCTAATAAAACTTATCTTTTAAATAATAGTATTGTTGTAATTTCTACTTTTGACACTTGTTGCTTAAACAAGTACATAATTAAAGCTTTATTATAGATCTCTTTCAAATAAGGAGCCAGGAACTTACTGCTTGACACAATTGGTCACACTTTAAGCAACAAGTATCACAGTAGAGTTATTCAGGTATTTGATTAAAAAGCCTTATGAGCTTTAAATGAATTTTGTAGGTAAAAGATTGATTAAAAAACCACAGTATAATCATTTACCAACAGTAATCATGCATGATATTTTCAGTTTGGTGCTGGGCTTTGATTAACATGCACCCATGTCGACATCTTAGGTGAGGCATCCTAATTTCGACTTTAATTCTTTGATGTTGATTGCAGGGTTTAATTTCTGCCTTCAAAAGCATTAAATTTGCACTTCTCTATTTGTTCTGCTGCTGCCTATGTTCCTGGCACCATGTTGTTGTAACTGATTATGATTGCATTTTGAACTACTCTCTTGCCTCTTCTCAAGTTCAATGGAGATCACGGTTACCCCTAGCTGGCCTTTGGTGTTCACCCCTTAGCACCCGTTAGCTATTGTCAAAGGTTCTGGACACTGGGCTTCACATTCTCTAATCACCATTAGGAATAGGAACCATTCTTGGTCAGTGTTTGACCAGATTGAGCTCAGGCCTCAATCTGAATTGGTGATCCCAAGCAACTGGTTCGTTTTAGATTCAATTGGTGATTGTACCTCACTCCTAACATCCCCACAAAGCTATAGCAACAAGCAATGGTGATATTCGTGGGCTCAATCATGTTAATCTTGCATTTCTTTTCCCAACAGCTTAATAACCTCTTTTCAAAATTAAACTCCAGATAAGGCACGACAGAGGTTGAAATTGGTACAGTCGTGTTCTCCTCGACCTCACCTTTCCAACGGTACCAAGAACATGGGATGCGATGCTGTGGTTCGCCGGAACGGCGGTTGTCAGAGGTGAGCTTCGTCCCCTCCTGTCATTTTGCTCTTCTTTCTGTTTTATCGACATTTCCTCTTTTTTTTTTACTTGGTTAGGTGCGGGGTCCAGGAGCAGAGCCTATCGTGCGCTGCCACTTGTGAGGATTCGAGGTGCTGACAAGTGGGGATGAGCCGGAGCTAGCCAATCGGCGAAATGACGAGAGTGAGGAGAAGGATCTGACAATCGGGGCCCATACTTTCTCCTTTTTTATTTATATTTTTTCTTGGGCTTACTTTCTTACTGGGCCGGATTTGGGATGTGTATTCATTAAATATGACCCACAATATATATATCACTATATACATATTCTGTCAAATGTCAGCAAGCATGCCAGTTTTTTTTTTCTCATATATGTTCTTTATTTCAAAAGATTAATTAGTTGAATTGAGTTACATTAGAACCCGAGAGATGGCTAAACAAACTGATGGGCTAGCATAGATGGCTAACTGATGAGCAAATTAGAGTTGCATGACACACAGAGGTATCTGACATTGAAAGAAATCTGGATTTGACGATTTTCTGTACTGTACGTTGTACAAGAGGAACACTCAAACTCTATATGGAATTTAAAATGTAATAAAAAGAGGAATGTATATTTTAGATGGGTTTGTTTTAATTCATGGTTAAAATATGTCTTAACTCTTAACCTATTGTTATTGTCACTGGTTGCCCTTCAATTTCAGGATCTAACAAAGTTGCTTAACAAAACGATTTACTGGTTATTGCTTCCGTATGTCTAAAATGAAAGAGCAGCTTTTCATTCCGTAAATGTTCGAAATCTTTTTTTTTTTTTTTAAACTGTTGCACTAAATTAAACCTGGGTTTCCAGTACAAATGTACTATATCACTCATGAATGCCTCTAGGCTAACATTTAGTTGTTTTCTTAGAAAAAGAATTACAACTTCAGAGTATCTTCAAAGAATGATTGTGATTAACTGTGTGCATTAATACTTCGGTGTTTCCAGTAATCCAGTATGTGGATTCATGTATGGAATGCAATTAATTTCTGCCATAAAAGAACATGTACTAAACAATCAAATACTTATAATTTCAAGCTATAAATACTTTATAGTTAACCAAATATTTGTATAGGAAATTACAACTTCAGAGTATCTTCAAAGAATGATTGTGATAATAAAGTTCTTAATAGAATCATCAATCATGTGTAGCACAATTCTTTAAGAACAAAAAAAGTTAACATAAAAAGAACATATATTCAAAATCTTTAACTTTTTTAAACATATCAAATAAAAAATTGCCCGCACATTGAGCGGGCATTGCTGCTAGTATGCCATAACACATTTGGCAAGTGAAAAAAAAATTATGACGTGGCATTAAAAATATGTTGTATCAAATAATGTGGAGAGGGCTATGGAGAAATGGAGATGTTAACAATCAAATTTATGGTGACGTGGCAACTAAAAATGCAGCAAGATAATAGGATATTGGCAATGCTGCAACATGTGATGATGTGGCTGCATAATATGGCTGCCTTGATCCAATTTAACATGAAAAAAAGAGACGCTTTCATTCTATGCATTTGTTCATTTTTCAAAGGCGAGATATTGGAAAATCATGGTGCTAATTTGGGGAAGTGTTTGTATTTTCTTTTCTGATTAAAAAAAAAAATCAGAGCCGAAACAGAAGAAAGTAGGCAATTGTTTGCTTAGTTATACAAATCTTTATAACAAATCTGACCGAGATGGAGGGAATATGACCGATTCTTATTTATTCTAGTTAATGGAATTGGCTTGGACAATAAATTCCCATTAAGCATTTTTTTTTTTTTTTGGGAGACCTTGGTAACTTTTACCAAGTACAATCTGTTTGACGATTTTTTTTTTTTTTTTTGAAGAAAAATGAGGATCTAGTC
Organism: Rhynchospora pubera; assembly: GCA_028095005.1. NCBI lineage: Eukaryota > Viridiplantae > Streptophyta > Magnoliopsida > Poales > Cyperaceae > Rhynchospora > Rhynchospora pubera. Next base: position 27,571,021 of record CM051459.1, read on the forward strand.
CTCACCTTTAAAATTAAATTAAAAAATGTCAAATAATCATTACAATTTTAGCGAGAGGCTAAAAAGAACTAAAAATCTGTTTGACGAAGTTACGGAGCAAATTTTTGTATCTTAAACTAACCGACCGTAGAGAAAGGATCCCCAAATTTTGTCAACAGACTAAAAGTCTAAAACCGATCTTGATCTCTCTCTCTCTCAAAAATCATATTACCCAAATGACAGTCTCTCTAACAAAAGGTCCATAATAGTTCTAATTTGATTCCAAAAAATTTACAGCCTGATGCAGAACACCATGGATGTTTTGGAGTTGCTGGTTCCTGATATCTCCATGCTTGTGTTTAATTTTATCACTAATCCAGCTGATCTCATACGCACTACTGCTGTTTCTCGATCATGGAACAAATTCGGTAAACCTTGTCAGCAGCTACCATCAAAGTTGGCAACATTTGAAAAAAGCATCAAGGAAAACAAATGCTAAAAAAATACTTCTTTTTTGTTTACTTACCAAAATGCTTTCTTATGTTTGTTTTTCGGCCGTAAATGCACATGAGTTAATCAAGCACCTTTCCCAGAGAATCTGCCCCAATTTATTGCATTTCTCCAGCATCAAGGAAACCACACCTCCTGGCATGTCTCAAGAGGATGGATCTGGCAATAGCATGGAACTGAAAAACCATGAAAGAGACAAAGTTGATCTACTCATACATTTTGCAATGTCTCATTCCATCGAACCGTAACAAGAACTGCATCCAAGAATGCATTGGTGCCTCAAGTACAAATGTTCCTTCAGAGACGATTGAAAACACCCTTGAAATTGGTTTCCCCAATTACATGGGGCCGCCATCTTTTTGGTCGAGTGCAGGGGAGACTGATCCAAGCCTGCCTGAGTTTCTGATATATTGGTTCGTTCCAGAATAAGCGTCATTCATGAAATCAGAATACAACCACTTAAAGGTCTCTGTTGACCTTTTTATGTTTTATTCTCTCCTTTATTTTATATCAACTACATAATTATATCTTGCAGGTTCAGATTCTAATATTCTATATATGAGTAAAATAATTTCCATTCCTTTCTTCGTGTCTCCTCCTTTTGATTTATGTTTAGTTCTTTTATATATGTTATGTTGAGCAATAAAGGTGTAATTTGATATGTAGTACATCAAGTTCACTTTAATTTTTTAATTCTTGTGCCTTGTCTAATGATACAAAGAATGTCAAAGTTTTTCCATTTTATATGCCAATAAGAGTTTCATATCTGTGGTGGTTATTTTTATCACTGAATAGATACAAAATTGGAATTCGAGAACTTAATTAGTTATTTCATGGACCCTTTTATGCAGGTTTTCAACCTGATTAACCTGTATCTGCTAAGCAGTTCGATTCCGGATAGGTTACTACAAGGTGCAACATTGGCCAGTGCAAAACATGCCACACGATGACAAATTTTTAAATGATGAAAAATTAGTTTGGACATACATGTCACCCGAGTTTCCCATGTCACAGGTTAGCTCAATAAATTTACAATAATTGTAATCCTAGATGTATCGAGCTAAAATTTTAAATTCTGTTGATTTTGTGCTCTTATTCAACGTTGGTATCTTTTCTCATCAGAATACACATGATATTTTCAATTCCGGGGAAATTCGTTGACTGATTTCTTCATTGCCGGAAAATATTTTGCAGTCTTTCAAATTGCGGAACCCCATCGTTAGCATGGGAGATGTCATCAAGATTGAACTGATCGGACGGGCTCAGAAGCTTGGTGCCAATAATCTTTACTACATATGGTGATTTCCATTCTCCTTAATGCAATTATGTAACTGTATTAATTACATTACCTTTCGCACCTCGATAGATGATACTGACTTCTTTCCTTTTTCATCTTTTGGTATATAATTGAAGCTTGATAAATGTTCAAGTAATAGGAAGGCCTCTGTCTCCAGTCCTTGGAGTTGATTTCCCCATAGGAGATGGTGATGATTTGGTGCTAAAATACTTTCCTGATCAAACAAGAGACGAATTGCTGATATGAATATATTTATATATATATATTTGAAAACTGGCTTTTGCCAGTCGCCAGAACTTGTATTAAAGAAAAATTTGTATTTACGGAGAATATAAAGGAAATAGTAAATACAACACTAAAAATAAAATAAAAAACAGCGAAGGATCAGCAATTAGAGCTCCATTTCTCGCATGTCCATAAGTTCATTGCTGATATGAATTGTCCAGTCAGTTTAACAGTCGAGAGAAAGCCCACATTTGTTCTGTGCTTTTTCTTTGCTCGCCAATTGTTCCAAGCGTCGACTTGTTTGACATATAACTACAGATATAATTATTTTATTTTTATTTTCTGTTTGAAACTATAATTGATTTTTTTTGTTTCAATATGAAATTGCGAATTCTGAGGGGAATGTATTGATTACTGAATACATCTATTTGGCAAATCGTCTGTGCAATTATGTGCGTTCTGTTCATTTATGTTATACTCGCTCAATAGTATATCTTTGTCACAAGAATTATATAAAACAATGTAGGGGAAGAAAATATCTTCTATAAATATGATAGATATTCAAGATAAGAAAATCAATTTTCCTGGAAATTGATTACCGTCGTCGATAACTATCGAGATGGTTACTCACCCAGCGCACTTATTTCATATCCGGAATTTTTTAGGATCATCCCAGCGTTTTTATCATCCCCATCATTCTTTACAGATACGTTTATTTTTTTTTCATTTTTAGAAATCGCGTTTGAAATGTCTCTTCCATTTTCGGAAGTCCAGGAGATCAGCGCCATAGCGATTGCTCCCCCCATCCCTCCCGTGTACGCTCCCCCCCCCCCCTCACCCCTCCCGCGTACGCTCTCCCCTCCTCCTCCTCCTCCCCCTCCCCCCCACCCTCCCCCTTCCCCTCTCACACACTTCATAACCGTTGAAATTAATATTCATAAATGTTGAAGCTAATGTCATAATTGTTGAAGTTGGCATATTTAAATGTTGAAGGTGATATTTGAAGTTGGCATATTTAAATTGTTGAAGTTAGCATATATAACTGTAACAGTTAATATGAGTAATTGTTGTAGTTCGAATACTAACTGTTGTAAGTGTAGCTCGGATATTAACTGTTGAAGTTAATATGAGTAATTGTTGTAGTTCAGATACTAACTGTTGTAGTTAGTATTAGTAATTGATGTGTTTGTAGTTAATGTGAGAGGGAGGGAGAAAAACAGAGGGACTGAGGGAACAAAAAGGAAAGAGGGGATGAGATATCACTGGATGGGGATGAGAATTTTTTTTTCATTTTTAGAAAACGCGTATGTTATTAATAAAGTGTCGTTGCGGATGATGGGATGATGAAATACGGGGATGGTCCTTATCACCCCCGATTTCATATCTAAATGTTCAGTTTGATAAGTATAAATGTTCTGTTATTTAAGTATAAATATTCAATTAGCTACAACACAAAATATAAATGTTATAAACAAAAATGTTCATTTGGATAAGTATAATTGTTTAGTTTGGTAAAAACGAATGTTCAATTTAGTAAGTACAAATGTTCAAGTTATTACATATAAATGTTCAGTTTTTTTTAATAGGTGCATTGTCAAGCGAAGGGGTCACGAACTGGAAAAAAAACTAAATGAAAAAATTAGAAGGGATCATGAACCGATTACATTCAAATTAAATTTTTTATGACTATATCCTAACACACCTCTTTCCAAGACGGAGTACGATTCTATATAATAAAACCATTAATTGACGCATTTAACTAAACACTTTTGATTATTAAAATAAACATATTTGGTTATTAAACTGAACTTTTATAACATACACGTGCTAGTCACACTGATGGCGCGTGATGGTTTATCATTTCTGAATTTTGCTTCCTTGGATGGGCAAATAAATAAATAATTAAAAAAAATAAACCCATTAAAAAATCAATACCGGATTGTTAATTTTCACTCCAACACAATGGCCCATTAGTCTAATTTTGTGCTCTCTTTAGGATGGTAAATTATGCTAATATATTTCTAAAAATTCTAATATGAGACGATATTAAAAATTAGCCAGCCTGATGCCAAAAAAACAACAGATTGGTAAAAACAGTGAAAGCGACGGAAGAGAGGGAGAGAAAGGAGAGATAGAACTTATTTAATTAAGGATCATAAAAATCTAAGACAACAGGAAAGATGAGAGACACTCTGGTGGCTATTGAACTGGAAAACCTAGGAGGAGAGATATAGCACAGAGAGGAAGGCTTAGAGGATCGAATAGCCAAGAGAGAAGCATGGAGTGTTAGGGGATTGGACGGAGAAGAAGGTATACTGGTATAGAGAATCACCAGAGTTCTCCTTCGTTGGAGAAGAAGGATTTTAGGATAGGGACAAAAAATTAGAGAGGGCATTTTGGGAAACAAAAAAAATACAAATCAAAATGCATCATCTTTAATTTAAAACTGTATAAAAAGTGTATAAATGTGACAAATATCTGAATAATATGAGTTTATAGTGGTATTTTTCGAAGAGTGAACTTTGAAATGGCATTTTTCTAATTTTCTAATTTTGAGGTGACATGTATCTAATTTTCCCAAAAAGAAAAGATATTTTGGTCATGATATCAAAAAAATAATTTTGTTTGTTTATAATAAAAATATGAGTAAATTTAACCAAAAGAGTTATATCTAAAATTGAGTGTAAAAAGTTTAATATGTACCATAGTGCATAGAGTTTTTTACGCATCTCGGATTTTTTTGGAGATATTTTTATAAATTGACAAATTTAATTGAGAAATCCTTCAATCAAAGCGTTTTGACCGAAGTTCTGGTTAAACCCCGTCAGATCTCAATTTTGAAAGTTCAATCGATTGATCCAAACTGTCAAATATGATCTCCATATTGAAATCTCCTTGCCGACCTAATTTTTCATTTTTTTTAAATTTTTAAGTATTTTTTCGGATTTAAAAAAAATGTTAATCTAATTTGTTTTGAACCCTACAAAAATTGTTGTTTTTGAAAATCCGAAAAAAATACTTAAAAATTTCAAAAAAATGAAAAATTTGGTCGACAAGGAGATTTCAATATGGAGATCATATTTGATGGTTTGGATCGGTCATTTGAACTTTCAAAATTGAGAACTGACGGGGTTTAACCGGGACTCTGTTCAAAGCGCTTTGATTGAATCCTACCTCAATTTAATTTAACCAATCTAATCTACATATTGAAATCTCATAGTATCAAATTTTACAATTTTTAAGATTTTATTGCTATTTTTTTCAATTTTTTTAAAACATGTCATTTTTTAAATATTGTAGATAGTATAACATTCAAAAAATGGTATGTTTTAAAAAAATCGAAAAAAATAGTAATAAAATCTCAAAATTCTAAAATTTGATTTTTTATGAGATTTCATTATATAGATTAGATTGGTTAAAATAAATTTGTCAATTTAAAAAATACTTCTGAAAAAATCCGCGGTACATAAAAAGTGCTATGCACTATAGAACTTTCTCAATTGAGTGAATTGTGCGGGAGTTGTATCCGGTTTTGAAGATTTGTAGAGTTATATCCAAATAACAAAGAGTACGAGGGTTTATATTCAATTTTCCCTAATTTTAATAGGGAAAATTGGATATAACCCCCTCTAATATTTTCTATTTGGATATAACCCCCTCTAATCTTTAAAATTGGATATAACCCCTCTAATCATGTTTGGTATGGATATAACCCTTTTGAACCATTTAATTCTTTTTAAATTAGAAAAAAGCAGCTAGTATTATTATATGACCAAATTACTCTCATTCTTTCTCTTTTCCTCTCCATCTTTCTGCCTCTTTAGCGATTGAAATTAAGATGGATCAAATTTCACCTTGAACATTCGTATTTTTTTTTCTTTTTCATTTCTTGTTGTTTTCAATTTCATATGAGGTTCTGCACTAGTGACTGAAATTTTGTTTTGAGAAATTGCACTAAACAATCAAGAACGAAGAAAGATTTTCGTTTGATATCATGTCTCAATTTTTTTTGTAGATCAGGGCAGCGGATGCCGAACACAAAGAAATAAAGGAAAAAAAGCTAAAAACAAAATAAAAAATTAATCTAAACTAAACATGCGCTGACTAGTGACCCACTTTTTTGAGGGTAGGGTTAACCCTACAAGATTTTCATTAAGTAAGAAGATATGTACAAAAAACAGTCAAAAAGAAAAAAAATGAAATTACAATCTAAAACAGCTTAATCCTACAAACAAACTAATATCATCTGTCGTAAGTTTTCTAAAGACTAGTGACCCACTTGAATCAATGAATCCACCTCTTTTGAGAAGAGAAACCTTTTGTTGTTGCCATGAAAGCCATTGTGAAAAACTGATATTAATTAAGCATGTGCTTTCAATAGAACAAAACCAGCAGGACCATCCATTAATTGTTTTAGCAAGCACCAGAGCTCCTTCGTTTTAGCAAGTACCGTATATTTCTTGTAGATTCCTTCTTAACAATCCCTCTTGATTAGGCCCTAAAAACCCCTCTCGAGTGAGTATTCCATCGTGAAACTAGTGATTTAGAAAGAATTTGAGATCAAGAAAGAAAAAACGTTTTTGAATAAAAGATAAAATTTAGAACGTTAATAATACTACTACTATAAAGAAGGAAGACGAAAAGTTTGGAGGGAGGGTAGTTTGGTCATAAAATTATGCTGCAGCCTTTTTTCTTTTAAATAATAATTAAATTTATTAAAAAGGGGTTATGTCCCTAATTGATATGAATAGAGGGGGTTATTTCCAATTCTAAAGATTATAGGGGTTATGTTCAAATAGAGAAGATTTGAGGGGGTTATATCCAATTTTCCATTTTAATAACAGTTTAAGTTTACTAAACACTAGTTTCCAAAAAAATAATAATAATAATAATCAGGTTTTACTTTCCTCGTCTCCGTTTTCTTCCTTCGTTAGCTTGCGATGGAAAATGGAAGCGATCTGTTGGAGTGGCTTGGACCTGATGCTTCGATTAGAGTGTTTAGTTACCTCGAGCATCCAGCTGATCTCGTTCGCGCCACCGCTGTCTCCCGATCGTGGCGCCAATTTGGTAAAGTTCTCTTTTTTTTTTTGCGTACTTCACTATATTTGGATTCATCACATGAATTTGACTTGTGTAGTTAGGATTTTCTTTTCCCTCTTCTGCAATTGCAAGATAAAGGAAGTAGCTTTATACTTATTTTAGTATGTATATTTCTCGATTAAAAATCCACGCTTTTAATTTCCTGCACCTGATGATTAACTATAGTTCGTCTCAACTTTATTAATCTATCTACTTATTCTATATTCCAGTAATTGCAAATGGTTTAAGTAAGAGCCTGTGCACAAAATTATGTCCCGAGGTCTCATACTTCAGTGGCATCAAGGAGATCACTCCTCTGGGCACGGTACAGCTTGACGAATCCAATTCCACAACAGAATGGAGAAACCATGAAAGGGACCACAAGATCTATACATATATTAACAGCTTCCTCGTTTCCACCGAGGGTGCTACAAGTTGCATATCCCACTGTATTGGTGCTTCTAGTACTGACCATTTCCCTGAGGAGAGCATTGAAAACACGCTTGAACCTAGAGAAGAGGTAGATTGGAGGCAATCTTATTGGTCGAGTGTTGGAGAAATGGACCCTGCTGTGCCTGAGAGTCTTATGTACCTGCTCAATTATGATTTGGCTTTTGTCGACGAGATCATGATACGACCCTTACAAAGTTAGTCTGGTTCGTTCAGGGACAGCATGCACAAGTTTGTTGACATGGTAACATTGATTTAAATAAATTTTTATTTAGCCAAGATAAGAAAAAAATGATAACTAGGTGGCCCAGAGCCAAGATAATCTAAAGGAGAAGGATTGTAACATTTTCTCTGGATTATATCTAAATTTTCACCAGATTGATAGTCAACAAATTCAACAAAAAGGAATTGAGGCTAAAATTGTCCAATTGATATATATTTTTAATAGTTTTATTCTCATTGCCGATAGGTGATTGAAATCATGAGACCACCTGCGGTGCCATCTTAATATTTACCTTGAGGAAGGGGCCATTTGTCTTGCACTTGAAAATTTTCTAATTGAGAAAGTTGTTCCCATCATGATGTTCTTATACCTGCTGCAGGGTAGCTCATTAGTTTGAACTTTGAAGAATGAGATGTAGCACATGTTGTCCCAAATTCAACATAAAGAGTTTTATAGTCTGCAACTTGAGTTCTTTGCTTCTGAGTTGTTCTTATTGAAATGTTTTAATGCAGAATTCTTTCAGAATGATGTTCAGAATTCTTATTGAATGTGAGTGTGGAAAAAGAATTCCCCGCTCTTAGCTGCATTCTCTTTACTTACTGGTTTTTTGTTTTCCCCTTGTAAGTTGTAACCAGGAATAATAGATAAAATAAATAGTCCAGGTTTTCAGTTTCTTCATTTCCGTTTATCTCTCTTGTAAGCTTGCGATGGAAAATGGAAGCGATCTGTTGGAGTGGCTTGGACCTGATACTTCGATTAGAGTTTTTAGTTACCTCGAGGATCCAGCTGATCTTGTTCGCGCCACCGCCATCTTGCGATCATGGTGCCAATTTGGTAAAGTTCTTTTTATCGACTCAAAAATAGATTGTCTTTTATAGGCCTTGTTTGGATGGGGTTGGAAGAAGGAAGAAGGTCCAAATTTATTATAGGCTTCGTTTGGATGGCTTCTTCCTGGAATAAGGAATAAGGAATAATCACTTTTTACCAATAAATTTATTTCTAACCATCCAAACTCTTCACAAAAATTACACACTTCCCAATAAATTTACCCCTTCCCAATAAATTTCTTCCCTTCTTCCTTCTTCCTACCTTATTCTCAACACATCCAAACGGAGCCATAAACAATCCAAACTCTTCACAAAGTTACACACTTCCCAATACTTCTTCTCACTTCTTTCTTTCTTCCCTTCTTCCCACATCTATCCAAACGGAGCCATAATGAACTTCACTATATTTGGATTTCATCTCATAGATTTGACTTGTGTGGTTAGGATTTTCTTTCCCCTCTTTTGCAACTTGCAAGATAAAACTTGGTCGTATAATGCCTAATTAGTGGGTTTTGTACCTCCTTCCAATTAGAATTGAACGAGTTAGCCTATTTCACGTGGACCTTACCGAGATTGAAAATAAAGAAAGTAGCTTTATATTTATTTATATTTATTTATATTAATTTAATTGCATAATTAATAAGTACAAGTCTACTATGTTAATGATTTTAATTTTGCAGATTTTGTGTTTTTATATGAAGCGAAATACTCAAGTCGTTAATTAGCTGAAATTAGCATGGTTTACTTTCACATTTTATGGACTTCTTTACCAAACTTTCTCAATTAAATTATTCCTATAAAGGAATGTAACTTCTTTAACATTTTAATGTTACACGAGACACTCCAAAAGTGACATACGATTGGCTCCTACTCATATGTACTACCAAAGTTTGGTTTTATACCCTTTTAATATGACCCTTGAATATGAAGAGCAATTTTTGTCAAATGGGCCAAGTTAATAACCGGAATAATTGTTTTGATTCACCAATTAAAGGTGAAATACTTGGACTTTTATTTTTATTTTTAGGGTTGACATACTTAAAATTAACCTCAAAGAACTAAACAACGCATAAATAAATAAAAAATTGAACGAGGTTAGCGCCTACATTGGCCCGGCCACGTCTTCCTCCGCCCCTACGTAACAGCGTAAGGATACAATCGTGCAGGTGGCTCACCTCTAGAGGCGTTTGGTTTTGGAATAAGTGATGGTATAATTTAAAGTGGTATAAATATTTATGTAAGTTATGTAATGTATGTTTGATTATAGAATAAAGAAGAATAATATAATATTTTATTAAAGATCATGATGTCCTTGTTATCTTTAAAAGAATTATGTAATGAAAAGGTATTAATGGAAGGATTGTTAAAATTTCTATCTTTTTTCTATAGTGGGACCCAATTACATAACTTATACCACCTATTTAGATGGTATAAATTTTCCTCTTATGTAATGTTATTCCAAAGCACACCTAGGTCCCCTTTGTTTGTCACCAAACAGCTCTCACATAAGACTGTCGCGGCTTTTTCGTCATTATTCTCCTCGAAGGAATTTCTCGAAGAACAATGGGAACGTAGCCTAGATTCACCTCCCTTAAGGTTTCGATCTCTATGGCGAGGGTCTCTCAAAACGAGAGAATCCTATAAAGAGTCGCTACTTAAAAGAAGTTTCTTGATTTAGCGGGTCCTTTCTTTCCAGTAGGAGCAAGCCCCTACTGTTAATTACCCCGTAGTTTCCTACGGGAACCTCTGATTAAGGGACATGAAGGGTGTTGACGTAATGGGCTAAGAAAAGAGACTGATGGAGTGCTATTGAGGAGGATTTAATTGATGGTACCAAACTCAATGGACGGGACCCAATTAAGGATCGACGAAAGACTTCTAATTTTGACTTGAAAGGAATAGATTTTGGTTTAGAAGAGGTCTTTGTTTGAAAGGGATGGATCTTCGGTTGGTATTTTTTTGTAGTCGTTTGGTGAACTCTCGGGGCTATGGCTGGCCTTATTGTGAGAATGAAAATGAGTTTTACAACCTTCGGGGTCTCTTGGGCGACCTTTCGGCGAAAGTTGGTTCTTTTACAACCCTAGGGACCATCTTGATCGGTCTTCTTAATAAGAGTTGGTTCTTTAACGACCCTAGGGACCATCTTAGTTGGTCTTCTTAATAAGAGTCGGTTCTCGGGACCATCTTAGTCGGTCTTCTTGTGAGAACAAAAGAGGGGTTTTACAACCTTCGGGGCATGTGGCGCCTTTGAGCGAAAGTTGGTTCTTTGACAACCCTAGGGACCATCTTCATCGGTCTTCTTAATAAGAGTTGGTTCTTTAACGACCCAAGGGACCATCTTAGTCGGTCTTCTTAATAAGAGTCGGTTCTCGGGACCATCTTAGTCGGTTTTCTTGTGAGAACAAAAGGAGTTTTACAACCTTAGGGGCATGTGGCGCCTTTGAGCTAAAGTTGGTTCTTTTACAACCCTAGGGACCATCTTGATCGGTCTTCTTAATAAGAGTTGGTTCTTTAACGACCCTAGGGACCATCTTAATCGGTCTTCTTAATAAGAGTCGGTTTTCGGGACCATCTTAGTCGGTTTTTCTTGTGAGAACAAAAATAGAATTCTTTGGACGAAGGAGGCCCGTAAGAATTCAATTTCTAAGTCATCTAAGGTTGATCTCAACCCTAGCGAGGGACTTTTCCTCAAACGAAGAAGTTTTGGTTTTGACTTTGGGTTTCGTATTTAGACTTTTAATTTCTGAGATTTCGCTTGGGATATTGGTAATTTTTATTCACTTTGGCCTTTGTATCTTTGACTTTTAGAAATCACTTTTTCTTATTTCAAAATACTTAATCTTGGAAGATACTTGATATTAAAAGATATCATTTTCGAAATCATTTAGGCTTTTGAAAATATCCATAATCGAGTATACTAGATACTTGAAATCTTTTAGATTTTGAAAATATTTTTTTATACTAGAGTATGTTTAGCTTTTGAGAGCAGTATATTTGAAATGTTAGTTTTGAAAATACCTAGCATTTTATAAAAGAGTTTATTTCATTTTCTAAAATCCATTTTTAAAGAGAGAATACTTCAAAAATACAAAAGGCCGCTACTTTGACATATTTTCATATCAAAGTATCAGTGAAGCAGGTTTATTTCGATTTTTAGAATTTTATGGATGTGTCGTTTGCATTTTTAGGGGTTTCCTACTATTTTTAATTAATTTTCTAAGTTTCTGTTTATTTACTAATTTTCCTATTGGTCCATGTCAGCAAGCTAGGCTGAGGTGGCATTTTGGTTGGGCTTGTCGAGTCGGCTTTCAACATTGGGCTTGTGAGGCGTTTATTGGACTTCGTTGGGCTCCACCTTGGACTGAAACCCCGTTAGCCGACAGAGATCCGACTCATGGGTCATACAACCGCTCCGTCACGAAAGATCAATGAGGTTTTAGCGCTGGCGTTCGATTGAAAGAGACGGGTTTGATTTCACTGGTTAGCGGGTTCGTTTGAGACGGGTTTGGATCCGTTTACTTCTCCGGTCATCTCAACCCTTGAGAAAAGGCTCTCTGGCATTATCCAGTCGAGACGAAGACGATGGTCATCTCCGTTTCTGTCACGTTACCTTCGAAAATTATTAACAGCATCTATTCGATTTAGTCCCCACACTTTTTGAATCCTAATTTTCCGACTATCGTCGCCATTTCCATTGAGGAAGTCAAGTCTGTTAGGGTCGCAAAAGAGGGGAGAGTACGAGAGTGTATTGGATTGACGTCGCGTTACTCTAATTTGGCGGTGAAGCCAAGTGTTAGTACAGCAAAGAAGTGACCCCGTACTGAGAAATTTGGATGAACTTTATTCTTATCAGAAGAGATGTTTCTAGCGCTTGAGACATTGATGAGAATATGCTAACAGATTCAATTTATCAGAACACCTACTTGACTCGGTGACTTTTATCATTAGACACTTGGAGATGAAAGTCAGGTACTGACATCAATTGGTACATTAATCATGGAGGAAGCTGGGCCAAACTTACTGTATTTTACTATGACATTGCATTTATACACCGGACACCTAGGAAACAATTATATACATGTACCTTGGTTACACTTTACTTGGCCATTTAGGTTATAAGCACACGACTGTTGCAAGGCAAAGTAACAAGTAAATTGACCAAATTGGCATTATGCAGTTTGCATATATGCACATGCCAACGCTAGAAATTGTTTAATGAACTTAACATTCTATCATTTAGCAAGGATAATATTCGAGATTAAAACAGAACACATGAGGCTTGTCAGGTCATGATCAGATCCATATAATACCTGTTATAACTTGTGTCATCCTAACAATAAAGCAGTCAATAGAGATGACACTATCTTTTATGTTACCAAATCATCCAAAGATAAGGGTTGAAGCCCCTGGACCTTCTAGCAAGTTAGAATCTTCACTTTTTCTAAGGAAACCATTTGACATTCCTCATCATCAACCAGATCATAATTATTAAAGAAATGAAAATAAAGAAAAGTAATTCTGAAACAGGCCTAACCAAGAAGTTTGTCAAGTTCAATAGTACCTCCATATACAATCACAACATGTAACAGGTGAATAGAAGAAGGTTACTTCATTTTGTCAGAATAGAAACTGTCAAACTATAGTCTACAAGCTTTGAAAATTTGCAGGAAAGACCCTAGTAATTTACTAATTTCCAACATGGTGATAAACACAGAATTTTCCACCTATCATGCCATCTGAGCTATGCATCAGGATTTCACATGAGGTGTACTCGTTTCCATGTTCAAACTCAACTTCAAAGTGGCTCAGCTACGCTTAAGACCACCTGAGAAGTGAGGGATATTGTTCTCTCTCATGTCTACTGAGCTAGGCTCAAGACATCCATGAGAGAGTTTATGGAGCTTCTCTGAACCACGACTGAGCTACGCATCAGATCGAGGTCATGGATCAGCTGAATCGTTTGTGAAGAAGAAACCAAATCGAATCCTTTAAGCAAAGAAGACCTTCTAACAAGAAACCACAACAACTCATGTTATCAAAGAAGTATTAGTCCTACCTCTGCCATGACTGAGCTATGCATCAGATCTTGGTCAGAGAAGGAACAAGAAGGTGATGGGAGACAAGGTTCAATTTAATCAACTCGAGAGATCAAGGAAAAGGAAGAAGAAGACAGTCACTAAACTTCATCTCTGCCATGACTGAGCTATGCATCAGACCATGGCTTTGAATCAAGTCAAGAAAACGAGAGGGAACAACAGAATTGAATCAAAACTATAGAATAAGCTGCAATAACTTAATGCTTTAAGAGTAATCACTTAACCGCTGCCATGACTGAGCTATGCATCAGACCATGGCTTCGAATTAAGTCAAGAAAAGAGGAGAGCAAGATCATACAACGCTAATTTCAAGAAATTCCTCAAGAACTGCATAGAATCGGGAAGAAGCAAAATCAAATCTATTCTCAACAGAATTCCATTTCATTTCATCAAAATCATAACTATGTACACAGAGATTCTCACTGAAGACACAATCTTTACCTCTCTTCCTAACAGAATCTTCCCTCCAGCCTTCTTTCTTCTTCTCTTACAGTGCACACCAAGTGCTTGTTTAAATGCTAACCTATGTGAGTGTTGTGTGTATTACAGTGTGTGTTCTAGTCCTAACAATGGTAGAGGATCTGCTCTTCTGGGAACCCCCCCCCCCCCCCCCGTGTGCTCCGACCTCTACTCCTTATATAGGCCAGCCCTCTGCTTCTCATTCCGTCCAGATTCAATGAACCGCATCTAAACCCGGCGGTTACGCCTCCTTCCTTCTCCAACGAATTCTGTTGGGTTTATTCACTCTCTTCTTTCTTTATTATGGCTGCATATGGCGTATGATGAACCAGCTCGCTTTCTTCCAGGGCCTGCGGCTCCTGCTCCTCTTCAATACTCGAATTCCAGGCGCATTCATCTCCTCTTCACGAAGGGATCAACAGAGGTTTAGCAACTCTCTTCTTTGCTTTATTTGTTTGCACCCGTTCTTCTATGAGCCAACCATCCTTCATTAACCATCAGAGCATGGTGTACGGACGACCTGCTGCAGCCATATTTCATCTTGTACGGAGGGAGCATTTTAACAAATACAAGGTCTTCCCTCCATTTCAATGCTCACGGCATCCCTCCATTTCAGGTTTTATTCAATTTTCATTTTACGCTAAACCAAAATAAATTGTTTGAAGGCCTTCTACTTTGAATTTCTGCATGAAATTTTAGGTGTAGGTTTACAAAAATATGTAGCATCCAGTGGAATCAAGAAATTTCCAAAATTACCCTTCCTAGTATTTTATTTAATTTTTCCAAAATTATGGGTTTCTTTGCATAAAACAGCAACTCTGCAGCTCCTCTGACCAATCTAAGAGCACCATAATCTTCCTCATGCTACATTGGATTTTTGAGTATTTTTTTCCATAATTTCTGGGATCCGTTTGATATTTTTTATGATTTTCTCAAACTTCTTGTAAACCGGTCTGTGTCTCCAATCGTGAAATTTTAGGGTCAAACAAAGACGTCTTAAGGATGTATAACTAATAATTAACAATGCCCCTTAAAAATAATTAACAATAATATTTAATAATTAACAAATAATTAATAATAATTATTAATTAATAAATAATAATATTTAATAAGTAACAATAATTATTAAAAAATCATAATTAAAAATAAAGATCAATTATTGAAATTAATAAATAATAATAAATTTTAACAAGTAATACTAATTATTAATAATTATAATTTGATATTATTAATTAATTAAAAATGATTAATCAATAATAATTAATAATATTTAATTAAAAGTAATTATTAATATTTCATAATAATAAAAATGATTTATCATAATCATTAATAATTAATAACTAATATTAATTAGGTCACAACGTATTATTAATACATAATACTAATTCAAATTTAAGGACATTTTAGTCTTTTGACATAATTATATACTTGCATTAAGTTACTCATCCTTACTATACAACCAAACATCAAATTACATAACACTACGTAAACACTTAGGCATCCTTAACTTATGCAACTCCTTACTACACAACCAAACGCCCTCCTGTTAGGAGTGTTTAGTTGCTACATAGGGAGGAATAACTCATCTATTCCTCATTTATGTAACCAAACCTCCTTACATAACATGAAATACGGTGAAAGAACCTATACCATCAAAAGAGGTGGTATAAGTTAAGTAGGTGACCCCACAACTGGAATAAAAAATAAAATAATATTATTTCAAACTATAATGACAAACAATATTATGATTACTAACACAAATAATAATATAATAATGATTTATATAATTACTCTACTTATTCCACAACCAAACACTGACTACATGACTTGACAAAAAAATATATGCTACATAATTTATTCTTCCGTCTATTCCTCCGTCAAACGCCTCTCCACAAAACGTCTCTAGTGTTTGACACTTTGACTACATAAATGGAAAATATGTAATTTTCTTCCCTTTATTCTATAACCAGTACATGCCTAAATATATGGTTCAAAATGAATTGCATTTGGTATTGCTCCGTCACATCAATCTGCCGTGGACATCCAAACATAGGTGTGGTAGAGCCTGGGTCGACCGAAATTATTTTATTTAAGAATTTGGTTCAAAATGAATTGCATTTGGTATTGCTCCGTCACATCAATCTGCCGTGGACATCCAAACATAGGTGTGGTAGAGCCTGGGTCGACCGAAATTATTTTATTTAAGAATTTGTAAACTAAAAATTTTAATAGAAAGAATTAGTTAATTTTTTTTAATAATAAAAAAGTTCGTATCCGTTTTATAAAAGTGTAAAGTATTTCTCTTTCTTATAAACGGGTAGAAAGGAGAAAGGAGAAAGGAGACGATCTTCCAATGCGTTTTATAAACGGGTAGAAAGGAGAATAACTCCACCGCTTCCATTATGCCTTTTGAGACTGGTCAGACCTTCCTACCCGTTTATAAAACGCGTTGGAAGATCGTCTCTTTTGAAAATGGGATTATAGCCGTTTTTTTTTGTTCTTCGCATTCCGCCATTGCATAAAGAGAAGAGAGAAATAAAGAAAGAGAGAAGAGAGAGAGAAAGAGAAAGAGAGAAAGAGAGTAAGAGAAGAGGAAGGCAGGAAGAGAACTTGCGGGAACCCAGGGAGAGAAGAAGAGGAATCCAGGGAGAGAAAGAGAAGAGGAGGCGATTGCGGCTGCGGAGAACTTGCGGGAGAAGAGAAGACTTGCGGCATCGGAGAACTTGCGACAGTGAGGTTTTTTCCAAAACTATTTTGTATCATTACGATTTATGATAATTAGTGGAAATGGATGATTGATAATAATTAGTGGAAATAATAATTAGTAATGAATTGAAATAGTGATAATTGATGATAATTAGTGCAAATGGATGCAAACTGAAATAGTGAAAATTTTGGATATGGAAGTAAATTGCAGTAGTGAAAATTAGTGAAAATTATGGATATGGATGTAAATTGAAATAGTGAAAATTAATGAATGTTGTGGATATGGATGTAAATTTTATGTATGAATTATTGTGAAAATGATGTATATAAAATTAGTGGAGATTTGAATAAATTATGGATATGGAAGTAAATTGAAATAGTGAAAATTAGTGAAAATTGTGGATATGGATGTAAATTTTATGCTAGAATTATTGTGAAAATCATATATATAAAATTAGTTATGGATATGAATGTAAATTTTATTTTGTAATTATTGTGAAAATTTTGTATAAATTTGTGGACAATTTAGTAAATTGCTGAAATAAATGAAAATTGTATATTGAAATTATGGTGCATATTGTGCATGAAAATTTTTTAAATTATTCTTGAAATTATGTGAAAGTATGAAAATAATTATGAAAATTATTATGATAATTATGATGAAAATGTTCAATTCATTGTTGTTTAAAATTTTGTTATATTATTTGAATCAGATGAGTTCAGCAGAAGACGAGGCTGATCTTTTTGGTGCTTCACCACCTCCCACCGGTTCTTCACCACCTCCCACCGTAGCTCCCACCCAGCCTCGCCCTAAAAGACGTAGGCGTCGCACAGTCTGTCCGAACGCGTTCAACGTGAATCCACCAGTGCAGCAAGACAACGCAGAAAACCAACAGATTTTGTTTGTTACGGATAATGACCATATCGTTGGTTTGTAAACCAAGTTAATCCTAAGATGACACCCTCTTCTAGTTCAACAAATAGATATTAATTGAGGGTGTGTGGCTCAACACATGAGCAATAGAGAAGAGGAGGAGGAGGGGGCAGCGCATGGCCAAGAGGGAGAGGGATGGGGTGGTGGCGGCTAGAAAGAGAGGAGAGAGAAAATAGATCCCTAGGGGTCCTTTTATAACCAACCAACCCTAAGTGCAACTTGCTAGAATTTACACAATTGCCATCCCTACCTACCACTCTATGGCCGGCCCCTATTATGGGCTTTATGGGCCTTTTACTCCTTCTTAAATGGACTTTAATTCTTATAATTAAATCCATTTCCAATTGCTCTTTGTTTGGACTATAAATTTGCTATATACAAATTAACCCAATAATTCAATATAACTATTTATATTAAATTAAGTTGAACCAAAATAATTATTAACTATTTAATAATTATTCTAGGATTAGCTTATGCTATTATTTATTTCTATATGACTCGTTTGACTTAATCAATTAGTACGTTCTATGACGGTACTTAATTAATTAATCAATTCGTTATATTATCCGCAATTTTCACTGTTGCGAATAAATAAATAAATAAATAAAGCACTGTCTTGGTCAAAACTCTATTTGTGTGACCCTTTGAGGATTTATGCTATGTTGGACATGGAATTAAATCGTTATTTAATTTCAATAATCATAAGCGGTATCTAGCAACACGTTATGATTCCCAATTCGCATAAATAGTGTACTGCTACAATATTTAAATCCTACATAAGAGAATAATTATGTTTCTCTATTTTGATTCTTATGTCACACGATATCATCGTATAATCCAAGATAGGATCATGTCATTCTTGCAGATTATACGTTTCTTGATCTAGAGATAATTGTATCAGTTGCTAGCAAACAATCTATCTTCATCAAGGGGCCCAAACAGATATCGTCACTCACTAAGTGAATTAATGAGGGACATACAGTTTTCTTGATAATTAACTTTTCCCCGCACAATTCAAGAGAACTTAAATCAAGTCTGTATAGCAGCCTTTATCAGGAATCAGCGGTAGACATGATTTATAGAACCTATCCTCATGTGGAAAAGATAATCATCTCAAACTTAGAACCAAAATCATAACGAAATAAATAATGACACGTAACACAATTCATATATTTATTTCGTGGGGTCCAGTCCTGTACTATGTTCTATAACATATACATATGCAATTAAGTTGGTTACTCTTAACCTATGATTTATAGAACTTAATCATCACTTAACTTGCATACTAATCTTATTGATAATTAATGTCCTTTGTTAATTATCAAGATTATGGACTTTTAGATTTATCGTTGTCATTTACAACTAAATGAATAACAGTGATCTATAATTCAGATCCTCAACCTGAATGAACTGTCAACGAATAAATCAAAGAACAAATGATCTGAAATCATCAATAACATAAACTATAGAAGTAGCCTAATAAGATTGGCTTCTAGGACATATCTCTAACATAGATTAGGACAACCTAACATAGATTCATGTGTGCCGTTTGGGAGGTAATAACCTATAATATTTTGTCAAAATATTAACATATAATATTTTCTGCAAATTACAACACATAAATATTAACGTTGAATATTTTCAGGAAATAGGGTGAAGCTCGATTTTTCTTACGGAGCCACCATCGTGAGGCTGTGGAGAACGCACGGGACTACATAGCCGTGCTCAACGTTGAAGACGTCAACTGGTTTCCGTACGTACTTGACCAAGCTTTGATGCCACGGGTAGCACGGCAGGGTTCCATAGCGGAGCATGTTCGGATGCTGCTGATATTCTACCACATAGTAGCCTACTATTACCCCGACCGTTGTAGGAATCAGTTTGGACTGTACCAGATTACTCCTCCCCCGCTACCTGTGGTAAGTTTATTATATCTTTTCAATTTATAATATATACAATTTCAATTCAATAGACTAAAAATTGTAATTGAAGTAATGGGTTCATTTTAACAGAGTTGGGACGTGACACAGAATCTGTTGGCTTTCCAGCACGGTACTTATCGAGATCGTCCATATTTTGCTACTATTTTTACGGGTGCATATGCAAAGTGGGCTCAGGAGGCATTAGCTATACACCAGCTCGAGACGAGACCCTGGGCTGCTACTGATACTCTACGGTATTTTCGGTGGTTTTGGAGATACGGTGCCTTAGAGAGGCCTACACCCCGCGAGGATGCCAAGGCACGTCTCCAGCGCACTCAGCAACTGCCGATCGCTCAGAGGCAATACACACACATGGGGTCCAGACTTCGCAATACGGTATGTCTTCTTATTTTATTTTTAATATAGAATGTATGATTTGTTCATACTTGCAATATGTCATTAATGTCGGAAATTGTAGGGAAACTATGCGCTGAAGAATGCACTGCATGCATTGGAACTGGTTGTGAAGAAGGGGTGCAGAAGAATGGGAAAGACAATTCTCATCAACTGTCGTTCACAGCTGCATGATGCATCTATGCCTCTGAGATAAATTAAAATTATTTAATTTTCTTACTGTGTATTTTTAGTTTAAATGCTTTGTTGTCTACCATTTTATAATTGAAGCTTTATGATTATGTAACTGTCTTCAATAATTTGTTAATTAAAGGTTGGAGGATTTGTTGGAGCAGCGGGGACTTCCAACAAATATTGAGGAGATACCGGATTCTGGAGACGAGTCTTCCTCTGCATGTCCGACTATCCCCACAGACCTTCAGGCCGAGGATCTTATGCATCCGGTTAGTATTTGTTCATATGAAAGTTTAAATTTTAAAAGTATTTTATTTTTATTGACATTGTTTTTTTTAATCTTATAGGATGGTAAATTGAATACCGGACGATTTATTTTAGGACCACGGCTATCAGTTCCTACGCAGGTGACAGTCTCAGGTCCTACTCCTTCCATGCATAGTGCATCAGCATCGACCTCTCAGTTTGTAGGGATTTCTCAGGATCCCACTGGCATTTACACCGGCCACATGCCAGCATATCATTATATTGCACCTTATACTTTTGCGTCATTTGGTATGCCTTCCTCTTTCCGCTGTTCCATCAGTGCCTACGCCTTCGTCTCTTCCATCATTTGGTACTCCATTGGGTAGTATGGAAGGGACAGACTCATTCAGTACATTGCTACGGACCGCCGTAGATGAGGAGGGAGACTACGTGCCTATAGCAACTCCTCGGGAGGTTGGTCAGACCGTTGAGTTTGGACCCATACAGACGCCTCAGGAGGACGCTAGTCATCATGGCGAGGAGGAGCAGCAGGAGGAGGACGAGGACATAGATTCGAGTGAGGAGGGCAATGAACTTACTCTGGCGCGGAGACGAGGTAGGCGTGCGGTGAAGGTGCGTGAGAGATTTACACCTTCAGGACCGCCACCTAGGAGGCGGTAGTTGTTTGTATGTGTCATGTTTTGGCTTGTAGTTTCTGATAGATTGATTAATTGACTTGTATTTTTAACTCGAGCACGTGACCCTCTTCAGTGGTGTCTTCATGGATGTTGCATTTCAAAATGTGATAACATGAGCGTCATATTTTGCCTCATATTCTTCATTTTTCTGGTTCATTTCTATTGGCAGGGTAATGGTAGAAAGTTAACCAATACTCAATCCGGGTTGATGTTCGATAGTTTGGAACATCATTGTTGGAGTTAGAACAATTTCCTTTTTCTATTGTAGTGAACTTTTTAAGAAGAAGGATGTAGTGGGTGTTGTGCATTCTAATTCATGAATGGATGGTTTTATAAATAATTTCATAGGTTGAAGATGACAATGTAAAATCAAATCTTATGATACCTTTTGCAGTCTTTATCAGAGCATGCTTGAACTTTTTTTTGAAAATGAAATAACAAACGGTAATATCTCGAACCTGAAACTCTTCCTACTTGTTTATGAAACGCGTTGGAAGTCTTTATCAGAGCATACTTGTACATTTTTACGAAAATGAAATAATAAACAGTAATAGCTCGAACCCGAAACCCTTCCTACTTATTTATGAAACGCGTTGAAAGGCTTCCAACGCGTTTTATAAACGGGTAGGAAGGTCTGACCAGCCTCAAAAGGCGTCTTTGAAGGGCTGGAGTTATTATCCTTCTTATCCGTTTATAAAACGCGTTGGAAGCCTTCCAACGCATTTTATAAACGAGTAAGAAGGAGAGATACTGTACGCTTTTATAAAACGGGTACGAATTTTTTTTCTTATTAAAAAAAAATTAATTAATTCTTTCTATTAAAATTTTTAGTGTACAAATTCTTAAATAAAATAATTTCGGCTAGGTCGAACATGAACAAAACATGCAAGTTGAAAAGGACCTAAGCATCTGGCCAAGCACGAGAGAACAAACTCCATGAAATGACATAAGAGGAGTCGTTCCAAAGAAGTGAGGAGCCTAGTTCCAGCAACCGGAGGCATGCACCGCAAGCTTGGCTGTCGAGGGCGATGGGCGTGGGCTGGGAGAAGTTGCTGGGAGTAACAGACGTGGGCCTGACATGGCTGCCTGGGAAGGTGGGCATGGGCTCAGCCCGGCTGAGCGGGGTGGGGAGCATGGTCCTGGTTTAGCAACCACAGGTTCCACATAGAAACCCGGTGCGGCGATAGCAGAAAATAGGGTCGAGGTGCAGCAAGAGGAGCTGCAGTGCGAGCGGCCGTGGAATGTCAATCAGTGCATCCTGGTACAATTTATTTGGGTTGGTTGCGTTGTCTGAACTGTTTCTCAATGTCTACCATCAAGGCAAACCTCGCTTGTTTGATTCACCTTGGTAGTAAAATGCTGTTGTGACAATCTACAATTTTGGTAGAAGATTGCTGTATTTTAGTGTTAAATTGTAAAAAAAACGTTTATATAGTGAACCATAAAAAAAAAACATTGTGATATGTCTGTATAAGTATGCATCGTTTAAATAAAATACTATTAGTCAAAATTACATAATGATCTAATCATTTCATTTGCCCTCTATTTGAGGTGCTCACTACAAGGGGACATGATTTATTAAGTTGTTTGTGTTTATTCAAGTACTCTGAACTTTATTAAATAAATATAGAGTTGATATGAATGGAAACCTGTTTGGAATGCTCTCTTGCTCGATTGGTTTTGCTTGGTTGGTTTCTGTTTGCTTCAATGTAGTTATTTTTCTCAGAGTTGATCTTTAAAATAGTTTTAATTTCCTCCAACATTTTATTTTATTGGTGAACCCCAGAAACTCTTCTAGTAAGATCTATATGGATTTAGTGTGCTTATCGGAAGTAACATCTCAAATTTCGGTTTTTGAGTTTTGCATTGGAAAATGAGTTTTATAGCTAGTAACATGACCACCTTCATGATGTTAATATGATTTATCTAATGACAAAAAAAAATGGAAACTAATTCAAGTTCTCTTCTAAATGATGTTTTCATGATTAGACATCAGAATAATCTCGTCTATGTACTTTTCCTCTCTCTCCCAACTGCAGTCATCTTGTCTAATAAAATTTAAGAATACTCAAACAGTCCAAAATTAAAATAGAAAATCAATATGCTATTGAGTGATCATCAAGAACTTAATTTGAGATTTTGGACCCAATAAGGAACCTTCTTTATTTTTTTTTACCAATTTCAATGATCATCAAGAACTTGTGTTTCATCAAAAATTTATGTGAAATTTTTAAACTGCCGTTTGGATCGCTTAGGAATAGGAAGCTTAGGAATAGGAGGAATTTCCTATCCCTAAGCATAAAGTATTGAAAAGTGTGTAATTTGTGAAAAGTTTGAATTGTTTATAATAAACTAGAGGGATACATCGAGCTTCGCTCGATACTGAAATTTTTACTGACATTTAATTATGAAATTTGTTATAACAAATCAAATTTCATTATACAAAGATTTTCTTAAAATTTTAATATTGATTATTATTTACAATTATTATATTGCAAGTTAGATTATATGATATTTCAATTTTATAAAATTTCTTGCATAGGAATTTAAAGCAATAGTAGAAGATGCCAAATAACAATTATGCATGAACTATTTTAGATTTCTAAATATATTTATTTTTTTAATTAAATAATGATTGTACGACTATTTTTAATATATTTAACAAAAAGAGAAAACTATTTTTAATTATAAAAATACAAAAAAATATTTTAACTATAAAAAATGCATAGCGGCCACGGCTTTTAATATATATATATATACTATAGACTATAGATTAATTTAATTAGAACAATTAATTATAATTAACAACTATTAAACCAACAACCACTAATTGCTATTATATTCTTTACTAACGCATTTTTCTATCATTTGAATATAAATTAACATACACCTTTTAGAAAAAAAAATTCATGTAGCTGCCAAAAATAGAAAGCACATAAATACCAAACTACCGCAACCGAGATGTCGACGCATATTTAACAAAATTTTCTTTTTTCATTATGGTATATATTTGCATGTGGTCTAGTAGCTCAGGTGGTAAGAGCACTTGGCTCTCTTCTAAAAGGTCCAGGGTTCAAGCCCGCATGCTTGCGATAGGCTTGGCGAGCCAGCGTAAAAACTCAGCCATATATACAAGAAATGACCATCAGGGTGTCATTTCTAGCCTACCCCAACTTGTTTGGGATAAAAGGCTTAGACTTTTTATATATTTGCCATTCTCCTATGTCAAAATTTGTACAAATCTCACCTTACTACTATAAATTATATCAAAATACTAAATCATGGAATCATATTACAATCTACATGACCCAAATAAAATAAAGCAAATTAAATTTCTATGACTGAATCATTAAAGGTACTAAAATACAATTAGATTAGCAAAAATATAAATAACACAGGTTAACTGAACAATAGTTTATGGTGTGTTCAGTGGGCCCATCTAAAATCTTGCAAACAGATGCACAAACAGTTATAGGTGTCAATTTCGATCCGTTTCGAACGTTTCCGTTCGTTCCGTCCAGTACGGAACGGAAATGGAAGGGTTTTTTGTTACGTTTCAGCATGCGGAACAGAAACAGAATGGTATGTGGTTTCGTCCAATTGGACGGAACAGAAGCAGAAAAGTCCAATTACGTTACATTTATTAACGTTATTCCGTCGTTAGCCCAGTATTCCAGCCCAAGCCCAGTCGAGAGGAGCTGCTGAGAGGCGAACAAAAAGAGGTGCCCTAGCCGTCTCTCTCGCAAGTATCGCCCCTCCACCTCTCGTCTCTCGCCTCCTCGATCTGACCCAAGAGAGAGAGACACACACGGCTGCCTCTCTGCCTCTCTTCTCACCCTCAATCACTCTCTCCCTCTCTCTCTTTCCATCTCGAATCCATTTCCCTCTTCACATAAATCTACTTACAACCTTTGCTACACTTCTACTTATCTACCTTTCCGCAGAGAGCGGCACCTGCAACCGCAACACTTGGTGAGCACAAGAAGGATCCGGTTCTTTGTTAGAAGCCGTGGTCACAAAAAAGGCGACATGTTCATTCCGGCACTGGCACCAATGCTTCCTACTGACCAGGCCTCCAATCCACTGAACTTATAGGAATAGGAATTCGAATGAAAAAGATTGAGGTTCAAGCTTACAGCCTCACAGCCACTCACCCACCTCTGTCCTCCTCTCAAAACTGAACCCTTATACTCTCACTCCTCTCAAAACCGAAGCACCTTCTTGCCTCAGCTAGCAGAAGATACGGCTGAGAAGGCCGTGTTCTCAGATCTATGTTTCGGGCCTGAGAGCATCATCGCAACTCGCCTCGACTCTTTTGTTGACTGACTTTTCTCCAAGGTTTTCCTTTTCTTTTAACTAAGTTATTTGAAGATATTTTACTGAAGTTTTGCTTGAGTTTTTAGTTTTTTCTTTCAGTTTGTTTTTTGGTATCTGGATATTTTCCAACATGAAGTGATATCGTCATTATTTGTAGGCATTTGGACCGTACTTGGCACTCAAATAACACTCAAACCATTGAATTATTCAATAGATTGCTATGATTTCCATGGAATTGGCTCTACCGTCGTTTCTTCTCTCATTTTACAGGACTTTGATGATTTCTGATGATTTTGGAGCATATAGATGGATTCCCGACGTAGCACGAACGCTAGACGACTCATTCCTAGCATTGGAGGCTCTTTTCTCTCTCCTGGTCGACCCGACCACAAGTCTGTTCGATCCGACCAGCACCTATGGCAGCCAGGCGTCATTTTCTCTCTCCTGATCGACCCGACCAGGAGCCTGTTCGATCCGACTGGGCATCACAACAGCAGACTTGTGCAGCTGTTCTTTCTCTCTCCTGTTCGGTTTGACTGCACACCTGTTCGGTTTGACCAGGGTGCCGCCATATCACATAAGGCATTATTTCTTACATAGAAACTGATGAAAATGGTAATTTCTTGCGCCCTGGTGCCCTAGCCTTCCATCCTTGCGACCTAGGACATCCATATATATACCTCTAGGCCTGAAGGAAAAGAATACAACCTTCTATACCACAAAATTCCACTTTCCATAGGCGTTTTTCCCTCTTCCACCATTGGAGATCATCAAAACTTGGTTCTTTGAAGCGACGACAGCAAGGAGACGAGTTTGGTGACCATCTTGCAACACACCACTGCCTAGAGATCATAGTTCGAAAGCATAAAGGAGTATTCGGTTTATTCTTCTATGTTTTCTTCTCTATTTTCAATGGGCTTGTATCTTGTGATTTCTATGCAATTTGTTTTGTGTTTTAGTACTATGTTAGGCTAAATTTATGTAGTCTTAGGGATAAGGTAGTAACTTAGGTTTGGATGTTGTGATTTGACTCGTTATGTTATGATATGTTTTGTTGATTTGTTTTGTTGAGAATTATTATAATTGCTTGTTTAAATTGCTTGGTTAAGTCTAATTAACTTCTAGATGAATGGCCACATTTAGTTAAGTTCTAAAGTTAGGTTAATCAAGATAATTTAGATAAAGTATTTGGGATAAATCGTAGATCCGAAAGGGGAGATTAGTTGACATCAAAAGTGTAACTTTTAGACAAGTCCAAAAGACCTCTAGATATCCTTACGAACTCCAACAAACAAGTTTAAATTGATTGAATTCTATACCAAAAGTTGTGAACCAATCGAGTTAATTAGGTTAGGTTGTGATTTGACCAGTTTCTAGTCCAACAAGCGACAGCTGAGGTTTAGAATATCTAGGTTTGACCAACAAACCCTAGCACAAGGCATAAAGTATCATAAAAGGTCAAAACCACACACTTATACCATTTGTTCGAACCGAACAGATTCCTGTTCGAACCGAACAGAGCGGTATACGCTTGAAAAACACCGTTCGATGCACGAAAGTGATAAGTTCTGTGTTCCAGAGTCCAAACCAAGGTGAAACCTGAACCCTAAGACGCTTTTTATACTGTTTGAAAATCCAAAAACTTTACTTTAGTTGTTTACATTATTTTAATAAACAAAATAACCAAAAATATATACTTTACTTGCACCTTTACATTTAATTCATCAAAACTCCACAAAAATATTATTGTCTAGCTTTTGAAAAAGGATAAGTCTGGTAATCAATTAAACCGTCCCTTGGGTTCGACCCTAAAGCTGTACTCCAAAAGACTAGTGAGGTTAGCTCTAGGTTTATAAATTTATTTGATTCCTAGGTTTTAAGCCTTCATCAAATTGGCGCCGTTGCCGGGGACGGTGTTGATATTGGATCCTTATCTTAGTATTAAGAGACTAGATCTTTTCTTTTTCTTTTTAAACTCACGTTTTCTTCTCTCTTGATTACAGGACTGGCAGGTAACACGCAAAGGAAGAAGTCCCCACCCCCAAAGGTCAAAGACTTTCTCCGGAGAATCCGCGAAGAAGCCAGATCCTCCTCCTTTACTCCTGTTCGAACTGAGCAGTGCTCTGTTCAATCTGACCAGTGCTCTGTTCGATCTGACCAGGGCCTTGTTCGATCCGACCAGTACTCTGTTCAATCCGACCAGACCTCTGTTCAATCTGACCAGTGCTCTGTTCGATCTGACCAGGGCCTTGTTCGATCCGACCAGTACTCTGTTCAATCCGACCAGAGCTCTAAACAGAGAGAAGAAAATTCTGCAATGGCCGGCCAACTCACTCCCGAGGCCATTGCCCAGCGCACACAAGAATTGGAGGACCTCCGCCTCCAACTTGAGCAAAGAGAGGCTCGATTGACAGCCGATCGGACCCTCCTAGCGGGTCAAAGGAGGGATTTTGACAATGAGCGTCGCCGATGGACCCAAGAAGATGAAGGGAGCATCAATAACTCCGACAATGAAGATGAGGAAGATCGTGAAAGGACTCTTATGGAGTTTGGAGTTCCCAGTGCAAGAAACGTGGGCGGACCAGTGGTGATTCCAGGCATCGCCGCTAACAACATGCAAATCGCTCCCAACCACGTCATGCTTGTGCAACAAAATCCGTTCTATGGAAACGACGAAGAGGATCCCCATGCTCACTTACAAACTTTTATTGATTGCACTAGATTGATTAAGTTTAATGGTGTTCCTCAACAAGCAATTAGGCTATTGTTATTTCACTTCACCCTTAAGGACCGAGCACAAAAATGGTATAAAACATTGAAAAAAGGGTCAATTAGGTCTTGGGATGAAATGGCACAAACCTTCTTGGATAGGTATTTTCCTTCGGATAGAGCAGACAAAATTAGAGCTGAATTGAATAATTTTGCCCAAAACCAAAATGAATCAATGAGGGATGCATGGGAACGGTTTAGGGATTTAGAAAATTCTTGCCCACATCATGGGATTCAAGAATGGATGCTCCTTAAATCATTCTACACTGGACTTTATGATAATATTAAAATCAATCTTGATTCTCTTTCAGGTGGGGCATTCAAAAGACTTGATACGGCACGAGGGCGAGATTTGCTTGATTATTGTGCAAGAAATTACACATGGTACCCTCTACTCATTCCCCGCCACTCAAGTAATTCAAGGCAACAAGTGCACAAAATTTCAACTAAAGAGGCGAGGATAGAGGAGCTAGAAGCTGAACTTGCCGCTTACCAATCGACTCAAGGGACACATCTCCATTCAAACCAATGCGGAGCGTGCGGCGAGGAAGGACATACATCTATCAATTGTCCTCTTGCCAAAATTGGTAACGGAGGGGCCCAAGTGAACTACCTACACAATGGGCCCCCTTACGGTTCAAAATACCAAAATAGCCCTCCAAATTTGTATAGGAATGCCCAATTCAATAACAACAATAGAGACCAATCATTTCAAAAG
The DNA here is from genome assembly GCA_028095005.1 of Rhynchospora pubera. NCBI lineage: Eukaryota > Viridiplantae > Streptophyta > Magnoliopsida > Poales > Cyperaceae > Rhynchospora > Rhynchospora pubera. Next base: position 27,600,064 of record CM051459.1, read on the forward strand.
AAACCTTTTTTCGAAAGGGAAGAAATTCTAATTGTTGTTCAAGAATTCATGAGTGAGCAAGAAAAGATTAACAAATCTGTGGCTTTAGGGTTAGATGAATTGAAGGCCACCACTGACGAATTGAAGGCTACCATCAACGAATTTAAGGGAAGTGCAAGCACCTTACAACGCTTGGAGCGCATGATGGAAGCACACTTCTCCCGACCACCTGGCAAGCTTCCAAGCCAACCACAAGTCAACCCAAGTGCAGAGATCAAAGCCATTCATGTTCTACGAAGCGGCAATGAGTACCAAGACCCACCCGTGCCACCAAACGAAGGAAACAGCCTCTCTGTTCGGACCGACCAGATTCCTGTTCGGTCCGACCAGAATCCTGTTCGGTCCGAACAGAAGGGTCCAGAGGAGACGCAACCAATTCTTGAGAATGTTTTGTCATTCCCTCCACTCCATGAGGCATCCAAGACACAAGGCACCATTCCTGAGCCTGAACAAGCTGAAGAGGTGACACTCGCACCATCTGTTCGGTCCGACCATGCTCCTGTTCGGTTCGAACAGAGCACAACAGTGGTCCAAAGCAAGGACAGAAAGAAGGCACAACAACCTGAGTCAACCTATAGGCCTCCTGTCCCATTTCCTCAGCGACTTGTGAAGAAGAATGAGGAAGAACGATTTCGAACTTTTTGGGAGATTCTCAAGGAATTGAAGGTCAACATTCCATTCACAGATGTCATAGCTCAAGTGTCGATCTTTGCAAGATTCTTAAAGGAGTTATGCACGGGCAAGAGATCCATGGAAGAGGTCAAAACAGTGGCCCTATCACACAAGAGTACCGAGTCTTTGAATAGCAAGATGCCCCCAAAGCTTGAGGATCCGGGTAGGTTTGCTCTTCCTTGCACTATTGGAAACGCAACAATCAAGCAAGCCTTGTGTGATATGGGGGCTAGTGTTAGTTTGATGCCCAAGTCCGTTTATGAAAAGATTGGAATTGGAGAATTGAGACCCACATGCATGACATTAAAGCTCGCTGATTCCTCAATGCGGTTGCCCTTGGGTGTTATTAAAGATGTGCCCGTTCAAGTGGATAAGTTTGTCATACCGGGCGATTTCGTGGTGATGGACATGGAAGAAGACAAGGAGGTGCCTATAATTTTAGGACGCCCCTTCCTTAGAACCGTCGGTGTGAAAATGGATGCCCGAGATGGGACGATTTTGGTTAGAGTTAGAGGAGAGAAACTCCGCTTTTCAATTGATCATGCCTTGAAGTGCTCCAACCCCGCCAACAAGGGTCATGACAAATCGCTCGCCGTCTCGCTCTCCGGATCCGATCCGATCAAGACCTAGTGAAATATGGTCAAGCTAGGGACCTAAAACAAGCGCTTCTTGGGAGGCAACCCAAGGATTTCTCAACTCTTCTCTCTTTTATTTATTTTTTCATTACAAATAGGAAATACAAAAAAAAAATAGAAAAATCCATAAAAATTTGGAAAAAAAAATAGAATTTGATGTTTATATTTGTTTGTTTGTAGGAAAATTTTGAGGAACAAACGAAGGAAGATGTAATTCGTGCTAGAGCACCATGAGTTACGTGAGCCAACTAACTCCGATCGACCTCATACGGATTGCATCAAAAGATCTAGAAAAATTAGAGCCGTCTTGGACAACGAGAGAACAAACTATAAACAAATCAACATATGGAAAGCAAAAATTGGCTAAGTTCTCTTTTCCCTCCTATTTATTTTTTTTATTCGATTGCATGCATTGAGGACAATGCTTGATCTAAGTTTGGGGGGAGGGAATAGGAGAAAAATCGAACTTTTGGTGGATTTTGGTAAATTTGTACAATTTTTTCGAACTTTTTGCTTCTTTGGTCAGCTCGAACAGGTATTTGGTCAATCCGACCAAAGCCTTGGAAACTTCTGTTTTTAACTTTCTCCTTGGTCGGTTCGAACAGACACCTGGTCGATCCGACCAGAACATGGAAATTGCACGATTTGGTTTGATTTTGGCTTGGAAATTAGTTGGTTTTGCCTATTCTCTCTCGATTTGAATTTTAAACGTTAAATCTCACACTGCTTAAACTTGTTTTTGAGTCAAACAAAAATTTTCTCAAATGACCCTAGAATGTTTTGATATCACACTTGATCTTGCACCAATGGACTAAATTGGAGTATTTTCTTTAAAATTTGAACTTGATCTTGGATGTTTAGAATTGTTATGACAATCTTAGTCGATTCTCACAAATTTTTGCCGAGTGAACTGATTCGTATTTGACAAACTTTTGAAAAGAAATTTATCGACTTTGAAAATTGAAAGATGAACTTTGTCTTGTTGAAATTGCTTTTTAATCGCTTGAATCACCAACAAGCAAAAATAATGGGACAATAAATCAAAATAGCTGTGAAAACGAGGACGCACTGAGGCCTTTTTCCACCAACTTAGCCACAAATTGGAGGGTATTGGGTTAGGTATGAATTGTTAGGAATTACAACTCAAAGAAATCGAGAAATAATTGGACAAATCATGCTTAATTCTACCGGACCCGGTGCGAAAGCATTGGTAAAGGAGTTGTTGAGTATTATGGCCCAAGTGTACCGTGGCCATAGTCGAGCAACACCCGTCTAACCTCCCTAGCGCGACATGTGCTAGTAGCAAACTCAAGGCCAATGATACCGCATTATCCTCTAGGGTGTAAAGCCCCATGGCTCGACTTGCACGAAAAAAAAAAGAAAAAAAAACAATTGGTGAAAAATTGAAATTGCTTTTGAGAAAAGTTCATTATAAAATTTCTGAAGTTGATAAAGGCCTTTACAAATTTTTGTGGAATGTGAAAAGGAACGGGTAATTGAAATTGAGATTGCTTTTGAAATATCAAAGGGAAGCTAGAGTTCTAATTTTGGAAAAAGACTTTACTTAGGGCCAAGAGTTGCATTAATTAAGTTGTGAACACTTAACTTGGTTTTTTATTTTGATTCTTGTTTGACTCATTTGATGAAAGTGTGAGAAATTTTAGGCATAGCAATTGATTTCACGACATTTCTTGGTTTGAGATACAACTTGATGTTTAATGTTTAAGTACAGTCCAAAACTCTAAGCTTAGGGTGTTGCTTGAGGACAAGCAAAGTTTAAGTTTGGGGGGATTTGATATCGTCATTATTTGTAGGCATTTGGACCGTACTTGGCACTCAAATAACACTCAAACCATTGAATTATTCAATAGATTGCTATGATTTCCATGGAATTGGCTCTACCGTCGTTTCTTCTCTCATTTTACAGGACTTTGATGATTTCTGATGATTTTGGAGCATATAGATGGATTCCCGACGTAGCACGAACGCTAGACGACTCATTCCTAGCATTGGAGGCTCTTTTCTCTCTCCTGGTCGACCCGACCACAAGTCTGTTCGATCCGACCAGCACCTATGGCAGCCATGCGTCATTTTCTCTCTCCTGATCGACCCGACCAGGAGCCTGTTCGATCCGACTGGGCATCACAACAGCAGACTTGTGCAGCTGTTCTTTCTCTCTCCTGTTCGGTTTGACTGCACACCTGTTCGGTTTGACCAGGGTGCCGCCATATCACATAAGGCATTATTTCTTACATAGAAACTGATGAAAATGGTAATTTCTTGCGCCCTGGTGCCCTAGCCTTCCATCCTTGCGACCTAGGACATCCATATATATACCTCTAGGCCTGAAGGAAAAGAATACAACCTTCCATACCACAAAATTCCACTTTCCATAGGCGTTTTTCCCTCTTCCACCATTGGAGATCATCAAAACTTGGTTCTTTGAAGCGACGACAGCAAGGAGACGAGTTTGGTGACCATCTTGCAACACACCACTGCCTAGAGATCATAGTTCGAAAGCATAAAGGAGTATTCGGTTTATTCTTCTATGTTTTCTTCTCTATTTTCAATGGGCTTGTATCTTGTGATTTCTATGCAATTTGTTGTGTGTTTTAGTACTATGTTAGGCTAAATTTATGTAGTCTTAGGGATAAGGTAGTAACTTAGGTTTGGATGTTGTGATTTGACTCGTTATGTTATGATATGTTTTGTTGATTTGTTTTGTTGAGAATTATTATAATTGCTTGTTTAAATTGCTTGGTTAAGTCTAATTAACTTCTAAATGAATGGCCACATTTAGTTAAGTTCTAAAGTTAGGTTAATCAAGATAATTTAGATAAAGTATTTGGGATAAATCGTAGATCCGAAAGGGGAGATTAGTTGACATCAAAAGTGTAACTTTTAGACAAGTCCAAAAGACCTCTAGATATCCTTACGAACTCCAACAAACAAGTTTAAATTGATTGAATTCTATACCAAAAGTTGTGAACCAATCGAGTTAATTAGGTTAGGTTGTGATTTGACCAGTTTCTAGTCCAACAAGCGACAGCTGAGGTTTAGAATATCTAGGTTTGACCAACAAACCCTAGCACAAGGCATAAAGTATCATAAAAGGTCAAAACCACACACTTATACCATTTGTTCGAACCGAACAGATTCCTGTTCGAACCGAACAGAGCGGTATACGCTTGAAAAACACCGTTCGATGCACGAAAGTGATAAGTTCTGTGTTCCAGAGTCCAAACCAAGGTGAAACCTGAACCCTAAGACGCTTTTTATACTGTTTGAAAATCCAAAAACTTTACTTTAGTTGTTTACATTATTTTAATAGACAAAATAACCAAAAATATATACTTTACTTGCACCTTTACATTTAATTCATCAAAACTCCACAAAAATATTATTGTCTAGCTTTTGAAAAAGGATAAGTCTGGTAATCAATTAAACCGTCCCTTGGGTTCGACCCTAAAGCTGTACTCCAAAAGACTAGTGAGGTTAGCTCTAGGTTTATAAATTTATTTGATTCCTAGGTTTTAAGCCTTCATCAAATTGGCGCCGTTGCCGGGGACGGTGTTGATATTGGATCCTTATCTTAGTATTAAGAGACTAGATCTTTTCTTTTTCTTTTTAAACTCACGTTTTCTTCTCTCTTGATTACAGGACTGGCAGGTAACACGCAAAGGAAGAAGTCCCCACCCCCAAAGGTCAAAGACTTTCTCCGGAGAATCCGCGAAGAAGCCAGATCCTCCTCATTTACTCCTGTTCGAACTGAGCAGTGCTCTGTTCAATCTGACCAGTGCTCTGTTCGATCTGACCAGGGCCTTGTTCGATCCGACCAGTACTCTGTTCAATCCGACCAGACCTCTGTTCAATCTGACCAGTGCTCTGTTCGATCTGACCAGGGCCTTGTTCGATCCGACCAGTACTTTGTTCAATCCGACCAGAGCTCTAAACAGAGAGAAGAAAATTCTGCAATGGCCGGCCAACTCACTCCCGAGGCCATTGCCCAGCGCACACAAGAATTGGAGGACCTCCGCCTCCAACTTGAGCAAAGAGAGGCTCGATTGACAGCCGATCGGACCCTCCTAGCGGGTCAAAGGAGGGATTTTGACAATGAGCGTCGCCGATGGACCCAAGAAGATGAAGGGAGCATCAATAACTCCGACAATGAAGATGAGGAAGATCGTGAAAGGACTCTTATGGAGTTTGGAGTTCCCAGTGCAAGAAACGTGGGCGGACCAGTGGTGATTCCAGGCATCGCCGCTAACAACATGCAAATCGCTCCCAACCACGTCATGCTTGTGCAACAAAATCCGTTCTATGGAAACGACGAAGAGGATCCCCATGCTCACTTACAAACTTTTATTGATTGCACTAGATTGATTAAGTTTAATGGTGTTCCTCAACAAGCAATTAGGCTATTGTTATTTCACTTCACCCTTAAGGACCGAGCACAAAAATGGTATAAAACATTGAAAAAAGGGTCAATTAGGTCTTGGGATGAAATGGCACAAACCTTCTTGGATAGGTATTTTCCTTCGGATAGAGCAGACAAAATTAGAGCTGAATTGAATAATTTTGCCCAAAACCAAAATGAATCAATGAGGGATGCATGGGAACGGTTTAGGGATTTAGAAAATTCTTGCCCACATCATGGGATTCAAGAATGGATGCTCCTTAAATCATTCTACACTGGACTTTATGATAATATTAAAATCAATCTTGATTCTCTTTCAGGTGGGGCATTCAAAAGACTTGATACGGCACGAGGGCGAGATTTGCTTGATTATTGTGCAAGAAATTACACATGGTACCCTCTACTCATTCCCCGCCACTCAAGTAATTCAAGGCAACAAGTGCACAAAATTTCAACTAAAGAGGCGAGGATAGAGGAGCTAGAAGCTGAACTTGCCGCTTACCAATCGACTCAAGGGACACATCTCCATTCAAACCAATGCGGAGCGTGCGGCGAGGAAGGACATACATCTATCAATTGTCCTCTTGCCAAAATTGGTAACGGAGGGGCCCAAGTGAACTACCTACACAATGGGCCCCCTTACGGTTCAAAATACCAAAATAGCCCTCCAAATTTGTATAGGAATGCCCAATTCAATAACAACAATAGAGACCAATCATTTCAAAAGAAACCTTTTTTCGAAAGGGAAGAAATTCTAATTGTTGTTCAAGAATTCATGAGTGAGCAAGAAAAGATTAACAAATCTGTGGCTTTAGGGTTAGATGAATTGAAGGCCACCACTGACGAATTGAAGGCTACCATCAACGAATTTAAGGGAAGTGCAAGCACCTTACAACGCTTGGAGCGCATGATGGAAGCACACTTCTCCCGACCACCTGGCAAGCTTCCAAGCCAACCACAAGTCAACCCAAGTGCAGAGATCAAAGCCATTCATGTTCTACGAAGCGGCAATGAGTACCAAGACCCACCCGTGCCACCAAACGAAGGAAACAGCCTCTCTGTTCGGACCGACCAGATTCCTGTTCGGTCCGACCAGAATCCTGTTCGGTCCGAACAGAAGGGTCCAGAGGAGACGCAACCAATTCTTGAGAATGTTTTGTCATTCCCTCCACTCCATGAGGCATCCAAGACACAAGGCACCATTCCTGAGCCTGAACAAGCTGAAGAGGTGACACTCGCACCATCTGTTCGGTCCGACCATGCTCCTGTTCGGTTCGAACAGAGCACAACAGTGGTCCAAAGCAAGGACAGAAAGAAGGCACAACAACCTGAGTCAACCTATAGGCCTCCTGTCCCATTTCCTCAGCGACTTGTGAAGAAGAATGAGGAAGAACGATTTCGAACTTTTTGGGAGATTCTCAAGGAATTGAAGGTCAACATTCCATTCACAGATGTCATAGCTCAAGTGTCGATCTTTGCAAGATTCTTAAAGGAGTTATGCACGGGCAAGAGATCCATGGAAGAGGTCAAAACAGTGGCCCTATCACACAAGAGTACCGAGTCTTTGAATAGCAAGATGCCCCCAAAGCTTGAGGATCCGGGTAGGTTTGCTCTTCCTTGCACTATTGGAAACGCAACAATCAAGCAAGCCTTGTGTGATATGGGGGCTAGTGTTAGTTTGATGCCCAAGTCCGTTTATGAAAAGATTGGAATTGGAGAATTGAGACCCACATGCATGACATTAAAGCTCGCTGATTCCTCAATGCGGTTGCCCTTGGGTGTTATTAAAGATGTGCCCGTTCAAGTGGATAAGTTTGTCATACCGGGCGATTTCGTGGTGATGGACATGGAAGAAGACAAGGAGGTGCCTATAATTTTAGGACGCCCCTTCCTTAGAACCGTCGGTGTGAAAATGGATGCCCGAGATGGGACGATTTTGGTTAGAGTTAGAGGAGAGAAACTCCGCTTTTCAATTGATCATGCCTTGAAGTGCTCCAACCCCGCCAACAAGGGTCATGACAAATCGCTCGCCGTCTCGCTCTCCGGATCCGATCCGATCAAGACCTAGTGAAATATGGTCAAGCTAGGGACCTAAAACAAGCGCTTCTTGGGAGGCAACCCAAGGATTTCTCAACTCTTCTCTCTTTTATTTATTTTTTCATTACAAATAGGAAATACAAAAAAAAAATAGAAAAATCCATAAAAATTTGAAAAAAAAAAAATAGAATTTGATGTTTATATTTGTTTGTTTGTAGGAAAATTTTGAGGAACAAACGAAGGAAGATGTAATTCGTGCTAGAGCACCATGAGTTACGTGAGCCAACTAACTCCGATCGACCTCATACGGATTGCATCAAAAGATCTAGAAAAATTAGAGCCGTCTTGGACAACGAGAGAACAAACTATAAACAAATCAACATATGGAAAGCAAAAATTGGCTAAGTTCTCTTTTCCCTCCTATTTATTTTTTTTATTCGATTGCATGCATTGAGGACAATGCTTGATCTAAGTTTGGGGGGAGGGAATAGGAGAAAAATCGAACTTTTGGTGGATTTTGGTAAATTTGTACAATTTTTTCGAACTTTTTGCTTCTTTGGTCAGCTCGAACAGGTATCTGGTCAATCCGACCAAAGCCTTGGAAACTTCTGTTTTTAACTTTCTCCTTGGTCGGTTCGAACAGACACCTGGTCGATCCGACCAAAACATGGAAATTGCACGATTTGGTTTGATTTTGGCTTGGAAATTAGTTGGTTTTGCCTATTCTCTCTCGATTTGAATTTTAAACGTTAAATCTCACACTGCTTAAACTTGTTTTTGAGTCAAACAAAAATTTTCTCAAATGACCCTAGAATGTTTTGATATCACACTTGATCTTGCACCAATGGACTAAATTGGAGTATTTTCTTTAAAATTTGAACTTGATCTTGGATGTTTAGAATTGTTATGACAATCTTAGTCGATTCTCACAAATTTTTGCCGAGTGAACTGATTCGTATTTGACAAACTTTTGAAAAGAAATTTATCGACTTTGAAAATTGAAAGATGAACTTTGTCTTGTTGAAATTGCTTTTTAATCGCTTGAATCACCAACAAGCAAAAATAATGGGACAATAAATCAAAATAGCTGTGAAAACAAGGACGCACTGAGGCCTTTTTCCACCAACTTAGCCACAAATTGGAGGGTATTGGGTTAGGTATGAATTGTTAGGAATTACAACTCAAAGAAATCGAGAAATAATTGGACAAATCATGCTTAATTCTACCGGACCCGGTGCGAAAGCATTGGTAAAGGAGTTGTTGAGTATTATGGCCCAAGTGTACCGTGGCCATAGTCGAGCAACACCCGTCTAACCTCCCTAGCGCGACATGTGCTAGTAGCAAACTCAAGGCCAATGATACCGCATTATCCTCTAGGGTGTAAAACCCCACGGCTCGACTTGCACGAAAAAAAAAAGAAAAAAAAAAACAATTGGTGAAAAATTGAAATTGCTTTTGAGAAAAGTTCATTATAAAATTTCTGAAGTTGATAAAGGCCTTTACAAATTTTTGTGGAATGTGAAAAGGAACGGGTAATTGAAATTGAGATTGCTTTTGAAATATCAAAGGGAAGCTAGAGTTCTAATTTTGGAAAAAGACTTTACTTAGGGCCAAGAGTTGCATTAATTAAGTTGTGAACACTTAACTTGGTTTTTGATTTTGATTCTTGTTTGACTCATTTGATGAAAGTGTGAGAAATTTTAGGCATAGCAATTGATTTCACGACATTTCTTGGTTTGAGATACAACTTGATGTTTAAGGTTTAAGTACAGTCCAAAACTCTAAGCTTAGGGTGTTGCTTGAGGACAAGCAAAGTTTAAGTTTGGGGGGATTTGATATCGTCATTATTTGTAGGCATTTGGACCGTACTTGGCACTCAAATAACACTCAAACCATTGAATTATTCAATAGATTGCTATGATTTCCATGGAATTGGCTCTACCGTCGTTTCTTCTCTCATTTTACAGGACTTTGATGATTTCTGATGATTTTGGAGCATATAGATGGATTCCCGACGTAGCACGAATGCTAGACGACTCATTCCTAGCATTGGAGGCTCTTTTTTCTCTCCTGGTCGACCCGACCACAAGTCTGTTCGATCCGACCAGCACTTATGGCAGCCAGGCGTCATTTTCTCTCTCCTGATCGACCCGACCAGGAGCCTGTTCGATCCGACTGGGCATCACAACAGCAGACTTGTGCAGCTGTTCTTTCTCTCTCCTGTTCGGTTTGACTGCACACCTGTTCGGTTTGACCAGGGTGCCGCCATATCACATAAGGCATTATTTCTTACATAGAAACTGATGAAAATGGTAATTTCTTGCGCCCTGGTGCCCTATCCTTCCATCCTTGCGACCTGGGACATCCATATATATACCTCTAGGCCTGAAGGAAAAGAATACAACCTTCCATACCACAAAATTCCACTTTTCATAGGCGTTTTTCCCTCTTCCACCATTGGAGATCATCAAAACTTGGTTCTTTGAAGCGACGGCAGCAAGGAGACGAGTTTGGTGACCATCTTGCAACTCACCACTGCCTAGAGATCATAGTTCGAAAGCATAAAGGAGTATTCGGTTTATTCTTCTATGTTTTCTTCTCTATTTTCAATGGGCTTGTATCTTGTGATTTCTATGCAATTTGTTGTGTGTTTTAGTACTATGTTAGGCTAAATTTATGTAGTCTTAGGGATAAGGTAGTAACTTAGGTTTGGATGTTGTGATTTGACTCGTTATGTTATGATATGTTTTGTTGATTTGTTTTGTTGAGAATTATTATAATTGCTTGTTTAAATTGCTTGGTTAAGTCTAATTAACTTCTAGATGAATGACCACATTTAGTTAAGTTCTAAAGTTAGGTTAATCAAGATAATTTAGATAAAGTATTTGGGATAAATCGTAGATCCGAAAGGGGAGATTAGTTGACATCAAAAGTGTAACTTTTAGACAAGTCCAAAAGACCTCTAGATATCCTTACGAACTCCAACAAACAAGTTTAAATTGATTGAATTCTATACCAAAAGTTGTGAACCAATCGAGTTAATTAGGTTAGGTTGTGATTTGACCAGTTTCTAGTCCAACAAGCGACAGCTGAGGTTTAGAATATCTAGGTTTGACCAACAAACCCTAGCACAAGGCATAAAGTATCATAAAAGGTCAAAACCACACACTTATACCATTTGTTCGAACCGAACAGATTCCTGTTCGAACCGAACAGAGCGGTATACGCTTGAAAAACACCGTTCGATGCACGAAAGTGATAAGTTCTGTGTTCCAGAGTCCAAACCAAGGTGAAACCTGAACCCTAAGACGCTTTTTATACTGTTTGAAAATCCAAAAACTTTACTTTAGTTGTTTACATTATTTTAATAGACAAAATAACCAAAAATATATACTTTACTTGCACCTTTACATTTAATTCATCAAAACTCCACAAAAATATTATTGTCTAGCTTTTGAAAAAGGATAACTCTGGTAATCAATTAAACCGTCCCTTGGGTTCGACCCTAAAGCTGTACTCCAAAAGACTAGTGAGGTTAGCTCTAGGTTTATAAATTTATTTGATTCCTAGGTTTTAAGCCTTCATCATGAAGTTTAGCTTGAATTTTTCCTAATGCATGCAAACATTAGGATTCTCTCTGGTGTAAATACTGTCCCTTCTCTTTTCTAATTTGTATTTTGATTTCTTATTTCATTTGTTTTTGTTGAGTACTTATAAATTGTTTTGATGTTTTGATTAATTTAATGTGATTGGTTCTAAACTCTATTATGGTACCAAGGTACTGAGGTACTAGTACTGGTACTGAGGTACTAAGGTACTGGTACTAGTAATATTTGAGGTACTGATTCAATTTGATTTTTGGGTTGATTTTTGCAACTTGATTATTTGTGCTCTGACTTTGATATTTGAGGTTTTTAGTTTTACTATGAATCCAATTCTTTCACATTTCTTTGAATTTCTATCATTATTCTGATAATTATAACTTATGCATTTTGTGTTTTTTCAACACTGACATTCTACCAGTAAGTGAGGATTTGAGAGATGCACTAATATTCACATTTCGTCTATTGACAGTGTCATTTTAGTTTTAGTGAGGATTTGAGAAATAACATTAATATTCTAACAAATATCTTTGGTTAATTTTTTTCTCTAATTTTTGGATTACTAACGTTTTTAACGTTTGTTTCGTTCAATTACACGGAACATTAAACGAAAAGAAAACAGAACTAATAACTGCCATCGCGATTTATGCAATCGCGCGCCATCGCTACCCTTATTTTCCCTCCCCTCTCTCTGGTGCGCGCTCCATTCCGCATCTCTTCATCTTCAGATGCGCTCCCCTCCCCTCCGATCCCCTCTCCTTCTCCCGACGCTCCCTTTTCGAATATTATCTCTCTTTTCCGCCTCCTTGGACCTCGTCTCTCCTTTCCTCTCTGTCTTTTTCTCTCTCACCTCTTAGTATGATTTTTTTTTTGCTTCATATTCATAATACGTTGAACAAATTGAACACTTAAAATAAATTTTTCTACCCCCGTGCATTTTCTTCTCTTCTCTGTCTTTCCTCTGTCTCCTTCATCAATGATTTCTTTTCCATCAAATAGTGAGAATGTAAAACAAATTGAACATATAGAATAACAAATTGAACATATGAATGAACAAAGTGAACATATACACATAAATCTGACAAGCAAGAAAATAAATTGAACATATAGAATAACAAATTGAACATATGAATGAATAAAGTGAACATATACACATAAATCTGACAAGCAAGAAAACAAATTGAACATATAGAATAACAAATTGAACATATGAAAGAACAAAGTGAACATATGAAAGAACAAAGTGAACATATGCACCAACAAAGTGAGACATAAAAAATAAACACTGACACACAGTAAAATAAATTGAACACATAAAAGTAACAAAGTGAACATGTGAATGAACAAAGTGAACATATATACCAATAAAGTGAGACATAAAAAATAAACATTGACGCACAGTAAAACAAATTGAACACTTAAAAGTAACAAATTGAACATATGAATGAACAAAGTGAACATTTACACCAACAAAGTGAGACGTATAAAATAAACACAAAAATAACAAATGCACAGCAAAACAAAATGAACACTTAAAATAACAAATTGAACAAATGCAATAAACAAATTGAACAAAGTTTGACTCACAAAGGGAGGGGGAAGAGAGAGAGATGCACAGAAGGAAGGGAGAGGAAAGAAAGAGAGACGAAAGAGTGCGTAGAAGGGAGAGGGAGCGTACCCGAGTGAGGAGAGGAGAGCGCTTCGCTGGGTGAGGAGAGGGGAACGCTTCGCTGGATGAGGAGATCGCTTGAGAGGGAGGGGCGCGATGAGGGATCCATCGGACAGAAGCCTGCGAGCGCTGACGCGATGGCAGCGATGGTAGAATGTGGGATGGTAGTAATCAATTTCCAAAAGAAAATTTGTTACGTTCTAATAACAGAACGTCAACAGAACTGAATATAGTTATGTTGCAATGAACGGAACGTACACGGAAGTTACTATTTCCGTGTACGTTCTGCACGTTTGACAGCCCTGCAAACAGTTTATATGCAAATCCATTTGCAAGTTCAAACAACCAACTCACCATAAAAGCATAAAGGAATTTCTCAGAATAGGAAATTAAATGTAGAAAATTCAAACATTCCAATGAACAATGCTTGAATCAACATCTGACCCAATATAAAATATGGCAATGCAAAATAAAGAAAAGTAAAGTATATAAAAGAAAATAGACCAGAAAATTAAAATTGTTGTGCTTGCTACTCCAGTGGAGGTTCCGTGAAAATGCTTTAATGGCTCCTACCAGAAAAACGAAGATGATGTCATTAACCACGATTAATGCCCCAAGCTCGAGATCTCCAGTCTGTACTGCTTGAAAAATCTCTAGGGCCTCCTTAAAGCATCTTTTTTCCACGTATGCATCAATCATAGTGCAATAACATACAACATCTCTATCTGGCATTTGATCAAACAGTTGCCTGGCATGATCATTCTAATTAGACTTCACTAACCCAACAACCAACAAAGACCAAGAAGCCAAGTCGTTCCATCAAACAGTCTGCATGCAGCACCAATAGCACCACACTCAGTATACATATCAATCAACTCATTCTCCAATATCAAATCAGGCAACATCAATTTTCCCTGGGCATGTAAGTGCAATTATTCCCATCGTTTTTTGTTCTAGACTATTCTCATCGCTACTGAAATTGAGAATCTTGTAATTCTACCTCAAATTGGGTTGTGGGTGTGAAGGGGTTGGCGAAGGAGGAGGGGGCGGGATTGACGGAGGAGCGTCAGTTGCTTGCTAAGGGATCTAGGTATGGAGAGAGATGCTAAAGGTTTGCTTTCGTGGAGTATGTCAGGGTTATGGATAATAACTTCTAAGTCAATGTTAACTGAGAATGGTACTGACTTTCCCTTTTGTCATGCCAATTTGCTTGGGACAGGTTACAATAGCAGAGCAGTTCCGATCAGTAGATGATAACTTCGGATTGTGCATCTTCACATGAATTTCGAGCACTGATTTCAGTGTCAATTAGGAGGCGATGAAGAAAGGAACAGATCTAGGTTTCTTGGCGGCTCCGATCAATCGCAGATGAGAAGGATCATCGGAGGGAGGAGGTGGGCAATCTTGGCGGTGCAGTTCTACCGTAGGAGCAGGATGTAAGGAATATCAGAAGAATGCAGAACCAAATACAAAGACGCCATGAATAAAAAATTAGAAATGAGACACAGAAACTGTAAACAATCTAATGAGGTGCGAAATAGTCTGTACTTTTGAAACGGGTCATTTCTACGCTCGATAATACCCGTTTTACATATATTCATAGGGTTTAAAGATGCAGGAATCGGAAACATTTTCCTTAGACCTAGCCGTGTCGCCCAATATTTAACAGACCAAAACCCCCACGCATCTTTATTTATAGGGTTTACCAAACGGGGCGGGGCGGGGCGGGACGGTCCAACCCGCGACGGTCCACGGGTTAGGACGGGACGGGTTACGACGGTCCACGGGTTAAGACGGGACGGGTTAGGACGGTCCATTCTAAAAATCTTGACCCTAACCCTTCTTAAACCCGCCCCATGTAACCCGCACGGGTTATGACGGTCCGGTCCGCCGGTTTTTATTTATTTTATTACTATATTTTTTTTTGGATTTTTCGTTAGTATATATATAAACTACATATATATTATATACTATAATAATCACTATAAATCTTTTTTTTCTCTTTTCTGTTTTTTTTCAATACTTTTTTCCTTTTTTCAATATTGTTTTCTGTTTTTTTATTTTTCGTAAATTATTTTTATATTTTACTTTTACGTTTTTCTTTTATTTTTTTAAATGAAAAAAATTGAATATAATTATATAAAATTACATTCTTCTTTTTTTCGGGTATGGAACCGGCTATGCTATTAAATTATTTTATAAAATAATAACATAGGCGGAGTTATAAAATAAAATAATAACATTGCACGGGTTTAAGACGGGTTGACGGCCCAAACCCGCCGTAGACCCGCCCCGGTCTAACCCTTCGGTCCATCACGGTCCATGGACGGTCCGGGGCGGTCCGGTCCATGGGGCGGGTTTGGGGCGGGGCGGGTTTGACCCGACGGGTTTTTGGTAAACACTATTTATTTATAAAATACTGATTTATGGAAAATTCTTCCTATTTCCATATGATCCAAACAGCCCATATTTCATAATATTTTCCAATTCCCCCCGCCACCCCCCCCCCCCAAAAAAAAAAACTTAAGGGCGGTCTCAATTCAAAATAAAAGATACGTACCTTCAAAAAAAATAATTGATGTAATACTGAAATAGTAAAACTAATTAAGAATATTAATAATTTAGAGGCAGATTTTGGACGTTCATATGATTTGTTTGTGTCTGAATATATCAATTAAAAACCTTTCCGGAATACAATAATAACAGAAATGTGATTTTTTCCAAAAAAAATTATAAATGTTTTTAAGTCTGAAAAATAATTACATTATTTATTTATTTTCTTGGATACATTAATCCTCCTTTCTCTTATGATAAATTATAATCTCATTGGTCCGATCCAATGCTTTTCTGGGGAATTCCTTTTCACACTTCTGTTTTTAATAACAGTTTACTAAACACTAGTTTCCAAGAAAAAAATAATAATAATCAGGTTTTACTTTCCTCATTTCCTTTCTTCTTCTCTTTTTGTAAGTTTGCGATGGAAAATGGAAGCGATCTGTTGGAGTGGCTTGGACGTGATACTTCGATTAGAGTGTTTAGTTACCTCGAGCATCCAGCTGATCTCGTTCGCGCCATCGCTGTCTCCCGATCGTGGCGCCAATTTGGTAAAATTCTCTTTTATTGTTTAATAAAAGATTCTCTTCTTTTTGCGAACTTCACTATATTTGGATTCCATCTCATGAATTTGACTTGTGTAGTTAGGATTTTCTTTTCCCTCTTTTGCAATTGCAAGATAAAAAGATAAAGCTTGGTGGTATAATGCCTAATTAGTAGGGTTTGTACCTCCTTCCAATCTGAAATAGAACGAGGCTGCCTATTTCAGTGGACCTTACCAAGATTGAAACTAAAGAAAGTAGCTTTACATTTATTTAAGTATGGATATTTCTCGATTAAAATCCACGCTCTCAATTTCCTGCACCTGATCATTAACTATAGTTCGTCCCAACTTGATTGATCTATCTACTTGTTCTATATTCCAGTAATTGCAAATGGTTTAAGTAAGAGCCTTTGCACAAAATTGTGTCCCGAGGTCTCATACTTCAGTGGCATCAAGGAGATCACTCCTCCAGGCATGGTACAGCTGGACGAATCCAATTCCACAACAGAATGGAGAAACCATGAAAGGGACCACAAGATCTATACATATATTAACAGCTTCCTCGTTTCCACCGAGGGTGCTACAAGTTGCATATCCCACTGTATTGGTGCTTCTAGCACTGACCATTTCCCTCAGGAGAGCATTGAAAACACACTTGAACCTAGAGAAGAGGTCGATTGGAACCAATCTCATTGGTCGAGTGTTGGAGAAGTGGACCCTGCTGTGCCTGAGAGTCTTATGTACCTGCTCAATTATGATTTGGCTTTTGTCGACGAGATCATGATACGACCCTCACAAGGTTAGTCTGGTTTGTTCAGGGACAGCATGCACAAGTTTGGTGTGCTAGTAACATTGATTCAATTAAATTTTATGTAGCCAAAATATGAAAAGAATAACAAGAACTCAAAATAATCTAAAGAGAAGGATTGTAACATTGATTTTTGTTTCTTTTTTGACAGCTGCTGTCAAGTTCTCAAAAAAAAAAAAAAAAAAGAAAAGAACATTGATTTTTGTTTTTTCTGGTTTATATCAGCATTTTCATCAGATCCTACAGAATTGTTGGTAAACAAAAACCAGCAAAATAGAATTTTGTTTTATTCTCATTGGCAATGTATGATTTCAATCATGAGTCATGACACATGCATTGCCATATTATATTTACCTTGTGGAAGGGGTTATTTGCTTACACTTGAAAATTTTTTAATATGGTAAAAGTTGTTCTCATCATAATGTTCTTATATCTGCCATAGGGTAGCTCATTAATTTGAAGTATGAGAAGTAGCCATGCCGTCCCAGATTAAACATAAAGAATTTTGTAGTCTGCAACTTGAGTTCTTTGCTTCTAAGTTGTTCTTATTGAAATGCTTTAATGCAGAATTCTTTCTGAATGATGATTATATATATTCGTCAAAGTTTGTACGGTTCAAATTGGGCCATTCAAAGTTACCCATAACAACAGCAATTTTTAATCTACAACAGTCACACCAAATTGCTGATGAAAACTATGTTTGGACCTATATCTCACCTCAATATCCCATGGAACAGGTATTGTCTGAACCTTTATCTCACATCAATCTTTCCTATACCATGTTTCATTTTTTACTATTTGCATCCCCATCTTTCAGGAAAATGTTTTGCAGTCTTTCAAGCTACCACGCCCTGTTCTTTGCATTGGAGCTGTAGTGAAGGTTGAACTGCTAGGCAGGGTTGTGAAACATGATTTCGATGACTTGTTCTATATTTGGTATTTTTTTTTCTGTCTATAAATCTACTATTTTGTTTAGCCCATTAGTGGCAAAATTATAAATTTTGCTCCTGTTTAATTAGTTCTTTTGTTCTGAAGCATCTGCCATGTTCAAGTGAGAGGGCGCACATTATTGCCTTTGCTTGCAGCTGATTTCTCTGAAACAGTTCACGGGCACGGCGGTGGTGTTCTACTCAAATATAATCCAATGGTGTGGGGTCGGACCAGAATTGGAGGCTGAACTAGGATTGGAGGATAAGGTAGACCAAGTTGCCGAGATCCGATTTCTATTGCGCTTTAGTAACTTAGATTTTGAATATTAGAGTAGGCCAGACACATCGGATAACTAAATTAGCCACTCTGTACTTTTGGCATTTTACATTAAAAAATATTTCTCGGCGTAGGCCAAGTTTGGTATTCTATATATATGAACGGTTTTTGTACATTTTAACCATGATTTTTTCTCTTGTATATTAAAATTAAAAAATATCTTTCTATACTTTCTAGGAAATTGCAAATAGCGCTCCTGCCATTGCACATATTAATTTGTATGGTAAAATGGTAAATGCTGCATCATCCTATTTATATGCCATAACAAATTTGGCAAGTGAAAAAAAAATTATGACGTGGCATTAAAAATATGTTGTATCAAATAATGTGGAGAGGGCTATGGAGAAATGGAGATGTTAACAATCAAATTTATGGTGACGTGGCAACTAAAAATGCAGCAAGATAATAGGATATTGGTAATGTTGCAACATGTGATGATGTGGCAACGAGCTAGCTGCATAATATGGGTGCCTTAATCCAATTTAACATGAAAAAAAGAGACGCTTTCATTCTATGCATTTGTTCATTTTTCAAAGGCAAGATATTGGAAAATCATGGTGCTAATTTGGGGAAGTGGTTGTATTTTCTTCTCTGATTAAAAAAAAAAAATCAGAGCCGAAACAGAAGAAAGTAGGCAATTGTTTGCTTAGTTACAAATCTTAATAACAAATCTGACCGAGATGGAGGGAATATGACCGATTCTTATTTATTCTAGTTAATGAAACAATAGCTTGGATACAATAAATTCCCATTAAGCATTTTTTATTTTTTTTTTGGGGAGAGCTTGGTAACTTTTACCCAAGTACAATCTGTTTGACGATTTTTTTTTTTTTTTTTGAAGAAAAATGAGGATCTAGTCCTCACCTTTAAAATTAATTTAAAAAATGACAAATAATCATTACAATTTTAGCGAGAGGCTAAAAAGAACTAAAAATCTGTTTGACGAAGTTACGGAGCAAATTTTTGTATCTTAAACTAACCGACTGTAGAGAAAGGATCCCCAAATTTTGTCAACAGACTAAAAGTCTAAAACCGATCTTGATCTCTCTCTCAAAAAAATCCTATTACCCAAATGACAGTCTCTCTAACAAAAGGTCCATAATAGTTCTAATTTGATTCCAAAAAGTTTGCAACCTGATGCAGAACACCATGGATGTTTTGGAGTTGCTGGATCCCGTTATCTCCATGCTTGTGTTTAATTTTATCACTAATTCTGTTGATCTCATACGCACTACTGCTGTTTCTCGATCATGGAACATATTCGGTAAACCTTGTCAGCACCAACCATCATAGTTGGCAACATTTGAAAAAAGCATCAAGGAAAACAAATGCTAAAAAATACTTCTTTTTTGTTTACTTACCAAAATGCTTTCTTATGTTTGTTTTTCGGCCAGTAAATGCACACGAGTTAATCAAGCAGCTTTCCCAGAGAATCTGCCCCAATTTATTGCATTTCTCCAGCATCAAGGAAACCACACCTCCTGGCATGTCTCAAGAGGATTGTTAAATCACATTATCAAAAACTTTATATATTTCAACATTGCAAAATTTGGATGAAATTCAGTGTCAATTTTTACTTTTGAGAAAGAACAGGCCAAGAATTCATACATCCAATTTATATATGAGCTAGGCTTTATTCTGTGTTGAGCTAGCCAAGTTGCAAGCGTACCTGGAATACAAAAGTGGCATAAGCTGATGGGCATACTTGAGATTTGAGTTCTGAAAAGGTAACTTTGGTACGGTATTCCTGAATATTCTACCAAGTGTTGTACTATTAAACAGCAACTGATAGAATTAAACAAACAAGAAAATTCATCAAAGTTAGAGACTCCTGATGATATCATCAAATTGAAGATTCCTATTTCATCAACAATATGTTGTAGCTACTTTCTCTTTGTTTCCCTCTTGTACATATTTTTTTATTAATGAAATTTGTTGGTGTGGTGATTGCCACCTGACCCTCAAAAAAAAAAAAAAAACAATATGTTGTAGCCTCTGAAATAGAAATAGATACAAGTCAGACATCATATTTTCTATTAGAATTATTTGTTTTTATACTTTTCTTTGCAAAAGAAATAAAGCAACAACCTTTAGGAAACCCATATCCAAGTGTAGTATGTATCTTTGGCAGAAAATTTGAGGTGATTGAAATAATTAAATCAACACAACTTCTAGAAATTTAGGTAAAATTATGTCAATTAAGCTTACCTTTAGGTATCAATTGCATAGCTCCCTTCAACCCTCTCATGATCTGAATCAACAAAAAATCAAAATTTAAAACTATTTTCCACAATGATTTTGAAAAAAAAAAATAATAACAAATCCCTTACTCTAACTTTAAAATTTAAAGTAGTCTCGAAAGTGCCCCGAAAGGGGCGGGGGAGCATAGGGCGTTAGCGGGAGCCCGGACGGTGTCAGAGCCAGGGTAAGCCGGGGCATTTGACGGAAATGCTTCCACCTACTGATTATTAAAATAAAACAGAAAAATCATTTTAAGATGCGTCTCTGTGTGTGTGTGATAGTGTAAGAAGGATTTAAATCCAAAGTCTATTCTGCATTTATGTATGAACTATGAAATGACTATATACAAAAAACATCAATTGCATGGAGTTTGCACCACTGGATACAATATATGAGTCAAAATTATATGAGTCAAATGCCCCTAAGAGACCGATGAATTGTTAAAGGAATTTTTGTTCCTTTCAATCTACATAGGCCAATGTATGGTATACAAATAGTATCAAATCTACACCTCAACTGTTCATTTCTACTGCCTACTTGATCTTCTACGCAAGAAGTAGAAATCCATGTATTTAAATGGTTCATTTAAAGAGACAGTACCTGTACCAGTAAATTCAAATACCAATCGATTTCACAAATTGCTAAAACTATTGAGTACTCCAGATCATTTGAAAGAAAAACACAAATGAATACCTTGAATCAAGCTTTTTTTGAAATTCATCAATGAATTCAATAGAGCTCTGATTATTGCCATTGCTTTGACATCTTGGCCTCTGCAAGCATTTTAGGAACAAAGCAGATGGACTTCTTCCCAGTAGCATCTCCAGAACCTTGGAATGAGGCCTCTCATTTTTATTTCTTTTCAGAACACCAAAAAATAAAAATCAAATAAATGATACTCCTGATTGTTAATTGCTAACCTAAGAAGATGAAACAAAAGATCATGATCCACCAATTGATATCGTTAAGAAAAAAAGCATAGATAAAGCAAAGCAACAAGAAAAAGAGAATGAGAAGAGACAATTAAAATGGAATTATCCAAGAAATAGAAATGAAAGAGAGCACAATAGAGAGAAATAAAATAGAGCAAAATAGCAAAATTGTGAAGAAATTAAAGAAAACGACAGTAAAGAAGCAGAGGACGTGAGGCGCTCACCAAAAGAGGGTAGCTCGGGTTGATCTGGCGCATAAAAGCATGCGACAGACAAGGTGATGGTCCAGAGGAAGAAGAGGTTTGCTTGAGTGGGAGTTATGCACGGCTACTGTGTCGGAGTCGGAGTCAGACGCGCGAGCTGCTTGGGCGACGGGGTCGAGAGGAGTGGAGTGGGATCGTTGTGCGACACGATTTGATCGGAGAGAGGTGTGGTAGCGAGGGAATAGGGTTTTCTGGATTGAGGAAGAAGTTGGATCTGAGAGAAAATTAGGAAGAACGGTTATGAAGGAAATGCGAAAAATTTAATGGAATGATTTGCTCTTTCCTCTTTTGATGAAATAAAACCTAGAGGAGCCGACAAATATCGGAGAATTGAATAAAAATTGCAAAAGAAAAAAAACCGGCACGGAGAATCGAACTCTCTGCTGCGTTAATTAAAACCAGCTGAGCGGAGCGAACCGCAAATGTTAACAAGTTATATCAAAGGTTTAAAACTTTTAACTCATTATTAAATCTAAACCACTAGTCTGATTATATCATAAATAATCCATGGTCTATATTGTATTTAGTAAACATTTATTTACATCTTTGAACTCAAAATTAAATAGACCTTTGTATTGATGCTTTTATATGTAGTGAAGATTACCTTCTGCATCTCGATAGATGATACTGACTTCTTTCCTTTTTCATCTTTTGGTATATAATTGAAGCTTGACAAATGTTCAAGTAATAGGATGGCCTCTGTCTCCAGTCCGGAGTTGATTTCCCCATAGGAGATGGTGATGATTTGGTGCTAAAATACTTTCCTGATCAAACAAGAGACGAATTGCTGATATGAATTTTTTTTTTTTTTTTTGAAAACTGGCTTTTGCCAGTCGCCAGAACTTGTATTAAAGAAAAGTTTGTATTTACGAGAATATAAAGGAAATAGTAAATACAACACTAAAAATAAAATAAAAAACAGCGAAGGATCAGCAATTAGAGCTCCATTCTCGCATGTCCATCAGTTCATTGCTGATATGAATTGTCGTGTCAGTTTAACAGTCGAGAGAAAGCCCGCATTTGTTCTGTGCTTTTTCTTTGCTCGCCAATTGTTCCAAGCGTCGACTTGTTTGACATATAACTACAGATATAATTATTTTATTTTTATTTTCTGTTTGAAACTATAATTGATTTTTTTTTGTTTCAATATGAAATTGTGAATTCTGAGCGGAATGTATTGATTACTGAATACATCTATTTGGCAAATCGTCTGTGCAATTATGTGCGTTCAGTTCATTTATGTTATACTCGCTCAATAGTATATCTTTGTCACAAGAATTATATGTGGCGGATCTAGAAAAAATATTTAGGTGTGGCTGAGTTTATAAAAATATTGGACCAACATAAGTTAATTGTATATCCATCTCATACAATAGTAAAAATATAGTTTAAAGCCATATTATAAAAAAATTTGATGAACCACTCAAAATACATCAAAAGAAAAATTGCAATTTGAATTTATTCATAGTCCATATGTGTATATATAAACCATGGTAGGTGGGGCTCTAGCCCCAGCCGCCCCACCTGTGGATCCGCCACTGAAAACAATGTAGGGGAAGAAAATATCTTCTATAAATATGATAGATATTCAAGATAAGAAAATCAATTTTGCTGGAAATTGATTGCCGCCATCAATAACCATCGAGATGGTCCCTCACCCAGCGCACTTATTTCATATCTAAATGTTCAGTTTGATAAGTATAAATGTTTTGTTATTTAAGTATAAATATTCAGTTAGCTACAACACAAAATATAAATGTTATAAGCAAAAATGTTCATTTGGATAAGTATAATTGTTTAGTTTAGTAAAAACAAATGTTCAAGTTATTACATATAAATGTTCGGTTTTTTTAATAGGTGCATTGTCAAGCGAAGGGGTCACGAACTGAAAAAAAAACTACATGAAAAAATTAGAAGGGATCATGAACCGATTACATTCAAATTAAATTTTTTTCTGACTCTATCCTGACGCACCTCTTTCCAAGATTGAGCTCGATTCTATATAATAAAACCATTAATTGACACATTTAACGAAACACTTTTGATTATTAAAATGAACACATTTGATTATTAAACTGAACTTTTATAACAGGCACATGCTAGTAACACTGATGGCGCGTGATGGTTTATCATTTCTGAATTTTGCTTCCTTCGATGGGCAAATAAATAAATAATTAAAAAAAATAAACCCATTAATAAATCAATACCAGGTTGTTAATTTTCACTCCAACACAACGGCCTATTGGTCTAATTTTGTACTCTCTTTAGGATGGTAAATTGTGCTAATATATTTCTAAAAATTCTAATATGAGACAATATTAAAAATTAGCCAGCCTAATGCCAAAAAAAACAACAGATCGATAAAAACAGTGAAAGCGATGGAAGAGAGGGGGAGAAAGGGGAGAGAGAACCTATTTAATTAATGACCATAAAAATCTAAGACAACAGGAATGATGAGAGACACTCTGGTGGCTATTGAACTGGAAAACCTAGGAGGAGAGGTATAGCACAGAGAGGAAGGCTTAGAGGATCGAACAACCAAGAGAGAAGCATGAAGTGTTAGGGAATTGGACGGAGAAGAAGGTATACTGGTACACAGAATCACCAAGTTCTCCTTCGTTGGAGAAGAAAGGGTTTCAGGATAGGGACAAAAAATTAGAGAGGGCATTTTGGGAAACTAAAAAATACAAATCAAAATGTAGTATCTTTAATTTGAAACCGTATAAAAAGTGTATAAATGTGACAAATATCTGAATAATATGAGTTTAGGGTGGTATTTTTCTAAGAGTGAACTTTGAAATGGTATTTTTCTAATTTTCTAATTTTGAGGTCACATGTATCTAATTTTCCCAAAAAGAAAAGATATTTTTGTCATGATATCAAAAAAAATAATTTTGTTTGTTTATAATAAAAATATGAGTAAATTAAACCAAAAGAGTTATATCTAAAATTCAGTATAAAAAGTTTAATATGCACCGTGGATTTTTTCAGGGATATTTTTATAAATTGACAAATTTAGTTGAGAAATCCTTCAATCAAAGCGCTTTGACCGGAGTTCCAGTTAAACCCCGTTAGATCTCAAATTTGAAAGTTCAATCGATTGATCCGAACTGTCAAATATGATCTCCATATTGAAATCTCCTTGCCAACCAAATTTTTTATTTTTTTGAAATTTTTAAGTATTTTTTTCGGATTTAAAAAAATGTTAATCTAATTTGTTCTGAACCCTACAAAAATTACTGTCTTTGAAAATTCGAAAAAAATACTTAAAAATTTCAAAAAAATGAAAAATTTGGTCGGCAAGGAGATTTCAATATGAAGATCATATTTGATGATTTGGATCAGTCATTTGAACTTTCAAAATTGAGAATTGACGGGGTTTAACCGGGACTCCGTTCAAAGCGCTTTGATTGAATCCTACCTCAATTTAATTTAACCAATCTAATCTACATATTGAAATCTCATAGTATCAAATTTTACAATTTTTAAGATTTTATTGCTATTTTTTTTCAAATTTTTTAAAAGATGCCATTTTTTTAATATTGTAAATAGTATAACATTCCAAAAATAACATGTTTTAAAAAATTCGAAAACAAAATAGTAATAAATTTCAAAATTGTAAAATTTGATTTGCTACGAGATTTTATTATATAAATTAGATTGGTTAAAATAAATTTGTCAATTTAAAAAATACTTTTGAAAAAGTCCGCGGTACATAGAAAATTCTATGCACTACAGAACTTTCTCAATTGAGTGAATTGTGCGGGAGTTACATCCGGTTTTGAAGATTTGTAGAGTTATATCCAAATAACAAAGAGTACGAGGGGTTATATCCAATTTTCTCTATTTTTAATAACAGTTTAAGTTTACTAAACACAAGTTTCCAAGAAAATAATAATAATAATCAGGTTTTACTTTCCTCATCTCCGTTTTCTTCTCTTTGTAAGCTTGCGATGGAAAATGGAAGCGATCTGTTGGAGTGGCTTGGACCTGATGCTTCGATTAGAGTGTTTAGTTACCTCGAGCATCCAGCTGATCTCGTTCGCGCCACCGCTGTCTCCCGATCGTGGCGCCAATTTGGTAAAGTTCTCTTTTTTTTTTTGCGTACTTCACTATATTTGGATTCATCACATGAATTTGACTTGTGTAGTTAGGATTTTCTTTTCCCTCTTTTGCAATTGCAAGATAAAGAAAGTAGCTTTATATTTATTTTAGTATGTATATTTCTCGATTAAAAATCCATGCTTTTAATTTCCTGCACCTGATGATTAACTATAGTTCGTCTCAACTTTATTAATCTATCTACTTATTCTATGTTCCAGTAATTGCAAATTGTTTAAGTAAGAGCCTCTGCACAAAATTGTGTCCCGAGGTCTCATACTTCAGTGGCATCAAGGAGATCACTCCTCTGGGCACGGTACAGCTTGACGAATCCAATTCACAACAGAATGGAGAAACCATGAAAGGGACCACAAGATCTATACATATATTAACAGCTTCCTCGTTTCCACCGAGGGTGCTACAAGTTGCATATCCCACTGTATCGGTGCTTCTAGCACTGACCGTTTCCCTGAAGAGAGAATTGAAAACACACTTGAGCCTAGAGAACTGGTCGGTTGGAGGCCATCTTATTGGTCGAGTGTTGGAGAAGTGAGCCCTGCTGTGCCTGAGAGTCTTATGTATCGGCTCAATTGTGATTTGGCTTTTGTCAATGAGATCATGATACGGCCCTTCCAAGGTTAGTCTGGTTCGTTCAGGGACAGCATGCACAAGTTTCTTGACATGGTAATATTGATTTAAATAAATTTTTATTTAGCCAAGATAATCTAAAGGAGAAGGATTGTAACATTTTCTCTGGTTTATATCTAAATTTTCATCAGATTGATAGTCAACAAATTCAACAAAAAGGAATTGAGGCTAAAATTGTCCAATTGATATATATTTTTAATAGTTTTATCCTCATTGGCGATAGGTGATTGAAATCATGAGACCACCTGCGGTGCCATCTTAATATTTACCTTGAGGAAGGGGCCATTTGTCTTGCACTTGAAAATTTTCTAATTGAGAAAGTCGTTCCCATCATGATGTTCTTATACCTGCTGCAGGGTAGCTCATTAGTTTGAACTTTGAAGAATGAGATGTAGCACATGTTGTCCCGAATTCAACATAAAGAGTTTTATAGTCTGCAACTTGAGTTCTTTGCTTCTGAGTTGTTTCCTATTGAAATGTTTTAATGCAGAATTCTTTCAGAATGATGATCGTATATATTCATCAAAATTTGTACGGTTTAAATTGGGTCACTCAAAGTTACCCGTAACGCTAGCAATTTCTAAACTACAACAATCCCACCAAATTGCTGATGAAAACTATGTTTGGACCTATATCTCACCTCAATATCCCATGGAACAGGTATGTCTGGACCTTTATCTCACATCAATCTTTCCTATACCAAATATTTAACTATTTGCATCCCCACCATCTTTCAGGAAAATGTTTTGCAGTCTTTCAAGCTACCACGCCCTGTTCTTTGCATTGGAGGTGTAGTGAAGGTTGAACTGCTAGGCAGGGTTCAGAAACATGATTTCAATGACTTGTTCTATATTTGGTATTTTGTTTTCTGTCTAGAAATTTACTTTTTTGTTTTGCCTCTTACCCTTAGTGGCAAAATTTAAAATTTTCCTCCTGCTTAATTAGTTTTTTTGTTCTGAAGCATCTGCCATGTTCAAGTGAGAGGGCGCCCACTATCTCTTTTTCTTGGAGCTGATTTCTGTGAAACAGTTCACGGTGGCAGTGCTCTACTCAAATATAATCCTAATCCATTGGCGTGGTGAAACCTGGTGTGTTTGGTTGGAGTGGGAATAAGGAATAGGAATAGAGAAAAGCCTATTCCTTATTCCTTATCCAAATTTTTTGGTTTTGTTAGAATATGGATAAGGGCCGGAATAAGCCCAAATTTTCTATTCCTTAGTTGTTTGATTTTCACCGGAATAAGGAATAAGGGGCTTCTTTCTTATTCTCACTCCAAGCAAGGATACTGGAGTGCAGGAATGCTTAATTGCTTAATTCGGGAATTCCAATTCGAGCTAATCTTCTGAAATGTATTTTACGGTTATTAAAAATATGTTTTGTTTTGACAGGCAGTCAGTGATTAGTTGCGACAACAGTGATTTTCTTCTTTTTTTTTTTTTCGGAGCGCTCTGGTTTGTTCTATATATTAATGGTTTTTGTACATTTATTATGCCATGATTTATCTCCTGTATATTTAAAAAATATATATATATATATCTTTCTGTACTTTCCAGGAAATTGCAAATGCAGCTTCTACATATTGCATAAATTAATTTGTATGGTAAAATGGTAAAAGGCTGCATCATCCTTTTCACGTGCCATGACAAGTTGGCAAGTGAAAAAATATATATATATATATATATATATATATATATATATATATATATATATATATGCGTGGCATTAAAATATAGCCTATCAATGAAATCCGTTTACCCAATCCGTACCGTATCGTATAAGACGGGTATGGGTAAAGTTTTATTTTCGATAAGTTAACGCGTACGGGTACGTGTAAGGAAAATTTTTCGTTAATTAAACGGGCACGGGTACGGGTAAAAGCTATTTCGTATTTGTTTTCTTAACGGGCAATTGTCACAATTAAAAATATACAATTACATGATACATATGGCATCTTATATTGTATGATTGGTAAAAAACTAAAAATTATTGCTAGATTTTATTTAAGATCTATAATTCTTTCTATTCAGTGTACGAAAAAATAAAAACTTAAAATATTCGCCATCATTGTTGCACTTTATTAATATTCTTATTGATGTAATTTATTTATACAGAGTGTACAAATTTTATTGTTATTATATCCATTTTTTACTGTTATCGTACCCGTACCGTTAATTCTTAACGAGTACGGGTAAGGTACGGGTAAAGCTATTTTTAACGGATACATATAGAGTACGGATAAAGAAAATTTTAATGGATGCGGGTATGAAAATACCTTCTACTATAGCGTATCGTATCCATTGACAGCCCTATTAAAATATGTTGTGTGAAATAATGTGGAAAGGGCTCCGGAGATGTGAAAAATCAAATTTATGGTGACGTGGCAACTAAATGAAGCAACATAATAGGATATCGGTAATGTCGGAACATGTGATGATGTATTAACGAGCTAACTGCATAATATGGGTTCCTTAATCCAATTTAACATGAAAAAAGAGACGCTTTCATTCTATGCATTTGTTCATTTTTCAAGAATATTGGAAAATCATGGTGCTAATTTGGGGAAGTGTTTGTATTTTCGTTTCTGATTAAAAGAAAATCAGAGCCGAAACAGAAGAAAGTAGGCAATTGTTTGCTTAGTTATTACAAATCTTTATAACAAATCTGACTGAGATGGGGGAATATGACCGATTCTTATTTATTCTAGTTAATGGAACAATGGCTTGGATACAATAAATTCCCATTAAGCATTTTTTTTTTTTTTGGAGAGCTTGGTAATTTTTACCAAGTACAATCTGTTATTCTGTTTGACGAAGTTTTTTTTTTTTTTTTTGAAGAAAAATGAGGATCTAGTCCTCACCTATAAAATTAAATAAAAAAATGTCAAATAATCATTAGAATTTTAGCGAGAGGCTAAAAAGAACTAAAAATCTGTTTGACGAAGTTACGGAGCAAATTTTTGTATCTTAAACCAACCGATCGTAGAGAAAGGATCCCCAGATTTTGTCAACAGCATTGAAAATTTTTGTCAACAGACTAAAAGTCTAAAACCGATCTTGATCTCTCTCTCTCAAAAATCCTATTACCCAAATGACAGTCTCTCTAACAAAAGGTCCATAATAGTTCTAATTTGATTCCAAAAAGTTTGCAGCCTGATGCAGAACACCATGGATGTTTTGGAGTTGCTGGGTCCTGATATCTCCATGCTTGTGTTTAATTTTATCACTAATCCAGCTGATCTCATACGCACTACTGCTGTTTCTCGATCATGGAACAAATTCGGTAAACCTTGTCAGCAGCTACCATCAAAGTTGGCAACATCTGAAAAAAACATCAAGGAAAACAAATGCTAAAAAATACTTCTTTTTTGTTTACTTACTAAAATGCTTTCTTATGTTTGTTTCTTGGCCAGTAAATGCACAGAAGTTAATCAAGCAGCTTTGCCTGAGAATCTGCCCCAATTTATTGCATTTCTCCAGCATCAAGGAAATCACACCTCCTGGCATGACTCAAGAGGATGGATATGGAGATAGCATGGAACAGAGAAACCATGAAAGAGACAAGTTGATCTACTCGTACATTTTGCAATGTATCGTTCCATCGAACCGTAACAAGAACTGCATCCGAGAATGCATTGGTGCCTCAAGTACAAATGTTCCTTCAGAGACGATTGAAAACACACTTGAAATTGGTTTCCCCAATTACATGGGGCCATCTTTTTGGTCGAGTGCAGGGGAGACTGATCCAAGCCTGCCTGAGTTTCTGATATATCGGCTTCGTTCCAGATTAAGTGTCATTCATGAAATCAGAATACGACCACTTAAAGGTCTCTCTTTCCCTTTTTATGTTTTATTTTTCTCCTTTATTTTACATCAACTATATAATTATATCTTGCAGGTTCAAATTCTATACATAGTAAAATAATTTCCATTCCTTTCTTCGGTTCTCCTCCTTTTGATTTCTGTTTAGTTCTTTTATATATGTTATATTGAGCAATCAAGTTGTAATTTGATATGTAGTACATCAAGGTCAACTCAATTTTTTAATTCTTGTGCCTTGTCTAATGATACGAAGAATGTCAGGGTTTTGCACTTTTATATGCCAATAAGAGGCTCATATCTGTGGTGACTATTTTGTTATCTGGGTAGTTAGCGCTGAATAGATACAAACTTGGAATTCGAGGTTATAATTAGTTATTTTATGGACACTTTTATGCAGGTTTTCAACCTGGTTTTCAACCTGAGGAACCTGTATATTCTTCTCAGGCAGTTCGATTCCGGATAGGTTATTACAAGGTGCAACATTGGCCAGTGCAAAACATGCCACACGATGACCAATTTTTAAACGATGAAAAATTTGTTTGGACATACATCTCACCTGAGTTTCCCATGTCACAGGTTAGCTCAATAAATTTACAATAATTGTAATCCTACATGTATCGAGCTAAAATTTTAAATTCTGTTGATTTGTGTACTCTTAATCAATGTTGGTGTCTTTTCTCATCAGAATACACATGATATTTTCAATTCCGGGGAAATTCGTTGACTGATTTCTGCATTGCAGGAAAATATTTTGCAGTCTTTCAAATTGCGGCAACCCATCGTTAGCATAGGAGATGTCATCAAGATTGAACTGATAGGACGGGCTCAGAAGCTTGCTGCCAATAATCTTTACTACATATGGTAATTTCCATTCTCCTTAATGCAATTATGTAACTGTATTAATTACATTACCTTTCGCACCTCGATAGATGATACTGACTTCTTTTCCTTTTTCATCTTTTGGTATATAATTGAAGCTTGACTAATGTTCAAGTGATAGGAAGGCCACTGTCTCCAGTCCTTGGAGTTGATTTCCCTAAAGGAGATGGTGATGATTTGGTGCTGAAGTACTTTCCTGATCAGACAAGAGACGCATTGCTGATATGAATTGTCGTGTCAGTTTAACAGTCGAGAGAAAGCCCGCATTTGTTCTGTGCTTTTTCTATGCTCACCAATTGTTTCAAGAGTCGACTTGTTTGACATATAACTACAGATGTAATTATTTTATCTTTATTTTCTGTTTGAAACTATAATTGATTTTTTGTTTCAATATGAAATTGTGAATTCTGAGGGGTTTGTATTGATTACTGAATACATCTATTTGGCAAATCGTTCTGTGCAATTATGTGCGTAGAGCTTCATATACGTTATACTCACTCAATAGTATATCTTTGTCACAAGAATTATATAAAACAACGTATGGGAAGAAAATATCTTCTATAAATATGATAAATATTCAAGATAAGAAAATCAATTTGCTTCCTTGGATGGGCAAAAAAATAAATAATTAAAAAGAAAAAAAAAACAAACCCATTAAAAATCAACACCGGGTTGTTAATTTCACTCCAACACAATGGCCCATTAGTCTAATTTTGTACTCTCTTTAGGATGGTTCTGGTTTGGGCCTCAGATAAAATTTTGCTCTTGAGATGTAAATAATTCTCCAAATCAGCCTCAGCTGCACTGAGCAGATATGGCTACTACAACTGCCATCTGCTCTATTAGGCGTCTTCCCAAAGTTCTTCCTCGCTCTCAAATCTTCTCTCCAGTAAACCCACTCTTCTCCATTTCCCGAACCACAACTGGACGCCTCCAGCGCTGCTTGCTCACTGTCAGTGTCAGAGCCCAAGACTCCGACCGTCAGCCGTCTGAACAGCAGCTTAACCTCTCCGTTCTTCGTTTCACTTTAGGCATGAGGATCTTCTCTAATTGTCTATTTTTTTTTTTCTTATTGTGATGCTTAGGCCACTATTAGCTGTTAGAATTTAAATATATTGTATTGATGTTTTCTTAAAATTAAGGTATATAGGGATACCGGGTTTGGATGAGTCGTACCTGCCTAGATGGATTGGAGTCGGCTTTGGGTTGCTTGTGGTGCTCAACCATTTCCTCTCCACCAATCCTACTCCAGCCCAGATTGTGGGTTTTCATCCTTTGTAATATAGTACATTTTAGTTTGTTCTTATAAAAAGACAAAAGCCAGAGAGAATTTCTGAAATTTTGTGTATTTGGTGATGTGGCAGAGGTCTGAGATTTTGGGATTATGTCTGGCAGCTTTCTCTGCTGCGATTCCCTATCTAGGAAGGTTCCTCGAGGTATTAAAATTTGCAAATTACTTATTTTGTTCTTTCATTTCATTGACTATGCGGTTATTTATTATTTTTTTTAGGGTGGGGGTGGGGGTGTAAACTGATCCTACTCCTGAGTCCTAAGTCCTAAGTCCTAAGTACTAACCACAGTACCACTTACTGATTTGGCCCTCAAAGTGTCCGAAGTCATTAATTATTTCCTAAACATTTGTTATATATGCATTTTGGTTCTAACCATCCTTTCAGTCCTGACATGGAATCACCCATCTTTTGACTGAAAATGATGATCATCTCTTGTTAGCTTTCTAGAGAAAGAAAGAAACAATAATCCTTGAACTGGTTTTCAATTATTCAATTCATGATCCTATTTGATTAGAATTTAGTTGTAAGATACTTGACTAGCACATTTAACTTTCTAGGGTGTTAGTTCGGTTAATCGGCTCCCACTGCCAGAAGGAAGCAAACAAATATTTGTATTATCTGAAAATTTGTCTACTGCTCAGAAGGAAAACTTGGCTTGGGCATCATATGCGTTGTTGCGCAATACCAACACTATGTCTGTGGTACTCTTTTAATGTCTCTTTTCTTTTTATTGCTTGATTATTGGTTTTGATAGATAGAGAAGTTGTATTTAAGGACCTCACAAACTCGATATTTATTTAATTCGAACTTGTTCTCAGTTAATCTGAGTAGTTGACTGTTACATGGAACAAGAAATGTTTGATTGTATTGCTCCGCCTCATAAAACCATTCCTGCCAAACTTGGAATAAGCCTAAAAGGTGCCTGCCAAACTTGGAATAAGCCTAAAAGGTGCTCTGTCTGGTGAGCTTGACTTGCCATGCTTAATTCTTCATACTTTGAACTAAAAGTAGTGAATTTTGTTGTTCATTTGGAATAAAGAGAATAAATGCTAATCCTGTCCTGATTTCACCGAATTCCACAAACTTGCACTCTCGAATTATAGGAATAATTTATTAATTTGTAATCGTGTTCTTTTGTTACCCTAATACTGTTCCATTTTCATTGTCAGCTTATAGCAGTCAAAGATTTCTTATGTATTCGTGGCTACTGGGATACACCAGAGAAAGCATCAAAAGCAGCAATAATAGATCAGTTTAAGGATCAGATCCAGAAAGCAGGACTTCTTAGCCTGAGTGAAACCCTCTATTTTCCAAGATATGCTGGTATACATTTTTATTTTACCTTTTTGCCAATTTGATGATATCAGCACTGCAAGAAGCATGGTAATTTGTCATACGTAGAAGAAACACCAGGCCTTTTCTTTTTAGAAGGGCACCATACAGTTGAAACAAGCTTAATTGAAGAAAAAATGATTAGGCTGTTCATGAATATATTTGTATCAGCTTCAGATGCATAAACAATTGAACATTTACCTTGTTTATATGAAATGTGAGCCTATGAAATGACTTTGTGTGGCTTGATTAGCTCAATTTGAGTCCATGGAAAGTGAAAGGAGAATTTGAATGGTTGCAAATGACAATTTCCAATGGGACATTAATTTTCATTGGAAATTTGAGTAGTTGATTGTTACATCTGACTTTCCATTTAACTAAGTTGGATGGTTACATCTGATTTTGAGTAGTTGATTAGCATATCAAATGACTCAATTTGAGTAGTTGATTGTTATATCTGTCTTTCCATTAAACTAAGTTGGATGGTTGGTGATAGTTGCAAGTATCTGAAAAAATATTGTGTAAACTATCAAACATTTTTGTAGTCAGCTTTCATAAATTGTTGGAGCTTGCGATAAAGGATCATTTGCCTCTGGATTGACTTTGATTTGTTTAAAATGTATATTTGACAGAACGTCTTATAACATGGAAAACTGACAGCCTTATCTATTTCAGAAACTCAGGTTGGGAAGATATTACCAAAAGGGGTTCTCTCTGTTGTAGTACACCCGATCTCAAGCACCTCTGATCCTCCGAGAAGTATTGATGGTATAGTTTTGGTGGCTTCCAATTCAAACTATGCATATAGCGACAAAGACATAGCTTGGATAAAATCAGTTGCTAATAAGTTCCAAATAATGGCACCTTGAGATTTGAGTATATTAGGTACCTTATGATGTGATAAAATCAGTTGCTAATATATTAGTACCTTTTGTTCGGTTTAAAGGTACTTTCTTTTTTTTCTATTTTTTTTTTAACCCGAGGTGAGTTGCTTGGGTGCTTAGGAATTAGGATGTATATATTTTGTTTATTTTTTTCCTTTTGGATAACTAGTGCCATTTCTATGTGCTGTGATCTTGAAAAAATAGGAACAGTTTGGATTTAGTCTTTGTTGAAACTTAACTGAAGCTTGCAAAAGCTCCCTTTTGAATGTTGAAAGTCGCAAATCACGTTTTCTGGATGATTAGATAATTATCAAATAAATTAATTTGATAACCGTACTAATTATATAATTAATTTGAACATTAAAATTTAATGTGTAGTAAACATATATTAAGCACACAAATAAAAAATATGAATTTCTGTGAGTTTTTGTATAAGTTGAAAGACAGTATTTACAACTATTAAATGAGACTTCAATTACATAAAATTTGTTATTACAATACGTATATGATTTTTTTTTTAATTTTAGAAACTTTATTTGAATTTGATGTGAAAAGGTATTATCACTAGTTACAAATTTATCCTTCGTCAATGTATCTCCACTATATCTAAACTAACCTGCAATAATATACGACTTTGTGACTTTGTTTAATTAACCAACGGCATCTAAATTGAATCCAAAACACGGTCAAACTACTTTTAGGGTTGTATATTTGTATGGGTCTAAATATGTTTGTTGTGAAAATAGTAATCTAGTGCATTGAATTTTTGCACCAGGAAGTATAATTGTTTAAAACTTTTGGAAAATAACCTCAAAAATAAGATTTTTGTAATTATAAAAATTTTAAGAGCACGCTTATTAAGTTCTTTACATATGCTCATAACATCTATAATATAACCCTTTAACCACATAAACATAAATTATAGGGTTGTACAAGAAAATTTAAAATTCATCCAATCCGTTTAACCTGATCCGTATTCTAATGGATTTAAGATTGATTTGGGTTGGTTCGAGTTTTAATTTTACTAATCCGGTATAATTTGGTTGGATCGTTTTTTTTTTCTTTTAAATAATCCAGTTACAAACCCAACCCATTTTATTTGTATTGATATGATCTTAATCTGCAACTTTTGCAAGGATTCAATTTTTTTGTCAATTCAAAATTTTTTTATGCGGCCTTAGTTTAGTTATTAAAGCCTTGGAACTTGATGGCAACTTTAGAGAAATAACCATAAAATATTTCAAATGATTCAGTTTTGACTAATACAGAGACAAATATACCTTTTGATTACTTTTTTTTTTCTTTTGTTCAGATTTTTATGTACAGTACAAAATCGTAAGACAAACCATTTATAATTTTCAATTGTTCGTCTTATATAAATTGAAAATTATTCATATATAAATCATAACTCGTTAATCTTGAAATCTGTAAAAACACATAGTTAAAAATTTATATGGATTGGATTGGATTACGGATGGATCAACTAAAGAAAATTTTTAAATCGGCATAATTTAATTGGGTTGAAATATTGATAAAAAAAGTGAACCTGTACAACAGCCCTAATAAATTAAATACAGACCTAATAAATTAAATGCTGAAATGACTTTCTACCTACATATTGGTGCAAAGTATTTTTCCTATACGGCTCCTGCTGCTATTCTATTCCATGCTTTAATCAGCCTCATTGAATTTGCACATTCTTTAATCATTAACACAAACAAAAGTCTTTCCTCAACAAAATGCACCTCAATTTCAACCAATCAGGTTGAAACAGATATAATGAACTAGAGAAAATTCTTTTCCACTTTTTTTAATAAACAACCCGATTACATCGGAAAAAGAAGAATCTTTAGTGCCATTGGATACCTTTGAAAATCTGAGCGATCATGTGACCTAACACTGCCTTAGATTAAACCCAATCTAATCTGACTTCAGTTTGAGCCAATTTCAACCAGATCATTTTAAATTGCTTCTAGACTCATCACTCATCACGCAACCACTTACCACTGTTGTGGTATACTTTAAACAAACGACCTTGTTCTACGTGAAATACCTCTTTTCAAGTGCTTATCCTCTCTTTTCCTCCTTTAAGTTCGACTCTACTTTTTTCTGTTTTAGTATCTCCCCAATAATTTCGGAAGCTTTATTTCTCGATGGAGTATGGTTATGACTTGTTGGAGTGGCTTGGACCTGATGCCTCCACTAGTGTCTTTAGCTATCTCAACGATCCAGCTGATCTGGTTCGCGCCACCGCTGTTTCACGATCATGGCGTCAATTCAGTGAGTTGATCTCATATCTTTACTTCCAATTTGATGAATTTGCGTTGTTTAATTAGGAACTTTTGTTGGGTACAGTAGGTTATCTGATAACAGTGAAGGTGAGAATAATTCTAGATGCCAGAATTTTTTATGGGAAATGGTTAGGATATGAGTTAAGTTGCAAACAAAGTTTGATTGGATGCCTAAATATTTAACATTTATTTCGTTTTAAGCTGGAATCGATTCAATTAGGCTTTATTTCTGTCCTTATCCCAAATTCTTAAACCTCTAGTTGTTATAGCTTCTACTTATGTAAATTATGTAAACTAAATAAAAAACTAATAATAATGCTTATTTTGGATTTTTTTTTATTATTAGATATTTTTTTTATTATTAGATAGAAAATTGCTATAACTATTGATAAGGAAAAGTAGAACTGATCGACCTTTTGATTTTATGCAATACTGAACCAAAAGTTTATATTTATGCAATCAATTAACTTAGTGACTGTCTCGTGCTTCAGTAATCACAAATGGTCTAAGCAAGACCCTTTGCATGAAACTCTGCCCTGAGGTCTCTTACTTCACTGGCATCAAGGAGGTCGCCACTTCCACTAAGAAGGCCAAGCAGGACTGCTCTAGTTCTGACAAAGAATGGAGAGAACATGAAAGAGATCACAAGATCTATATATATCTGAGTTCCCACCTTGTCACACCCAGGGGAACTAATAATTGCATTTCATATTGTATTGGTGCATCAAGCACTGACAACTACCCAGAGGAGATCATTGAGAACACACTTGATTCAACTCTCTCTTACTGGTCAAGTAGTGGACAGGTTGACCCCACTGTGCTTGAGAGTTTGACGTACCAGCTTAATTTTGATCTCGGCTTTGTTGACAAGATCAGTATACAACCATTCAAAGGTCGGTTACTCTTTCTCCATATGTAGGGCTGTTTCTGTACCATGTTATGCACAATTTTTATGGACATCTGATGAAGGCAGAATGAGAGAGAGAGAGAGAGAGAGAACATGAAGCTAATAAAAAATAAATAAACTAAGAAATGATAAATATTAAGAATGATTACTTCTCTGAAATACATTTGTTTACAATTATTTAATCTTGTTCCCTGAAGTTTAGTAATTAGATGTTTGTAACTTCTACAAGTAGGCCTGAACAAGGATTAGAATTTTTACTATTTACATTAATTTGTCCGAATGTAATTTCAGTAGTTAAAAAAAATATATTTAGGTAAACTAACTGCAAAGTTGTTTTGCACCGCAGTTTGTATCCACAACAAAGAAAATAATAAAATAATGAAGTACAGATTACTTTAACCTTTTAAAAGTTATATGTTGCAATGAAAGCAATCTGCTGTAGGAATAGCTAATACTGTTAATTACTTGAGTTTCTTAAACCTTTCTTTCTGAAATTGCTTTTGTGCAGCATTCTTTCAGCTGGATGATCCTATATATTCCTCAAAATATGTGCGGTTCAAGATGGGTTATTCCAAATCACCTAACATGTCCACAAATTTCAAACTAGATCAAGGACGGCTAACTGCGGATGAAAACTATGTTTGGACCTACATCTCACCTGAATTTCCCATGCTACAGGTAATTATGAAGCAACTATTTATCATTTTATCTGTTTGCAATGTACATCAGCACTTAGTTCGTGGCATTTTTCAGGAAGATATTCAACAGGCTTTCAGACTACCTCTCCCAGCTCTTTGTATTGGAGGAGTGGTGAAGATTGAATTCCTTGGCAGGATTCAGAAACAGGATATGGACGACTTATTTTACATATGGTGAGTCTCTTTCTGAAATTCAACTTATTGGCTTCCCTTCTTTTGCTGAACCATAACTAAATGTTTATTATTCGTTTCTTTTGCGAAGTATACGCAATGTACAAGTGAAAGGGAGGGCATTATCTCCTGTGCTTGGAGTTGATTTGTCTGAAATAAAAGGCGGTTGTGTTCTTAAATATTGCCCATCTGCTTGGAGAGCTGCAGTTTTGGATGGATATGTAGTTTCAGGGACCAAAGTAAGGAGAAACCTGTTGCAGTTTTCTGCTTTAACTGCTTGGTTTTGGTGGTGGTTTGTTCCTTTATATATTCTTGGGATTGTTTATGTATTCTTTCCTTATTTCTGTAGGGCACCGAGTGTTGTTTTAAATATTCTGGAATAGTAAGTTATGTGTGGAATATGGTTTGCTGTTTGTGCCACGCTGAATATTTTGATATTTTTTTAGCAATTAGTTGGCCTTGTAGGTATGTGGGGGGTTTTATCTGCTTGTGAAGAAGCTTGTCATGCTATTTGCATATGTACGTATTTGGGGGGGGGGGGGGGGGTTCTGAAAAAACAAGAAGAAAGAAAAAAGAAAAAAAAAAAAAAAAAAAAGAGAAGTGTTTGTTCCAAGATATGGACAATTGTGCCATCTCCATTTCATCTTAGAACAAAGTGACTTGGTGACTGTATGTCATAATTCCGTATATTATTATAGTTGTTTAGATGATTTGGTGACTGTATGCTATAATTCCGTATATTATTATAGTTGTTCAGGTGTCTCCCGCTACTTAATTTGTCATTGACAACAAGGAGAAAGTTAGAAAATGATATCTGATTATGCTATTGTACTAAAATAAAACATGCTCAATAAATGAGCAAAAGGCCTTTGAAGTTCACATATAGCTATTCTGAAAAGGAAATGGCTACCGATTGCTGTGCAATTATTTATTCCCGTAACTTAGGCTCCGTTTGGATGGCTTCTTTCCGAAATAAGGAATAAGGAATAATCACTTTTTACCAATAAATTTATTTCTAACCATCCAAACTCTTCACAAAAGTTACACACTTCCCAATGAATTTACTCCTTTCCAATAAATTTATTCCCTTCTTCCTTCTTCCTACCTTATTCTCAACGCATCCAAACGGAGCCTTAAGTTCTCCATTAACTGTTAAATATCAAACTTTTCTCCGATCGTTGAACAACTACTAAAAGACTCAGCTCTTGTCACTTACTGTCTGCATTCGAAAATTTGATGGTTTGACCAGCTGTTACAGCAGCAGAAAGATCAGTGCGGGCTTAACATTTTAATTGTAATTCACTGGTGTTGAGACTTGAGACCACACCATCTAATTGATACAAATTGGATTCAAGTACAAAGGAAATTTCTGACACAACAAGTACTTCTTACTAGAAACATTCAAGTACATCCAGATTGTGTATTGTGTTCGGCGAATTTGGTGGAGGATGACCTTCATCTCTTCTTTCAATGTCCGTTTTCTAGATCGCTTTGGAGGCACATTCAAAACCTCACTGGCTTACGAGTTCTCCCCGAAAAAGATACAGTACTAGATACTATTTTGGAAGCTCATCAATCTCTTAATGAGACGAATAGAGAGAAGAAATGTTCACTGATGTTTACCGCACTCTGGATGCTTTGGAAGGAACGGAATAGCAGAAGATTCCGAAATAAAGAGATGCAGGTCCAGGTGCTGGCGAGGAGCATTGTACACGAATGCGAGATCTTCCTCAAGAATTGCTAGGACTGAAGATGTCCTTTGTTAGACTGTCTTAGGCTGCTTTTGTCTCTGTTTTTTCTTCTTTTCTTTTTTTCTGTTCTTTATCTACTTAACAGCTACTGTTAAGGTTTCGAAAAAAAAAAAAATTGATACAAATTGGATTCCCATTTTTTTTAGTAGTATTAGTATGCTAGCATATATTAGAAGAAAAATTTGAAAGTAAATTCGGCTAGTGTGGAAAGACTAAAATGAAAATCCTTCAGCAGGCTACAAATTTTCCTAGTATCTTGATAAACAAAGATTTTGTTCATGCTCCTTTAAACACCGTATTAGGATTTCTGGGCCTCGGTGACTTTGGTGGTTCCATTTGTAGCTTATCCCAACTTGTTTGCCACTAGAGGCTTTGTTATTGTTGTTGTTGTTTGAAAATGCAACTATAGTGAAAGCAAAGGTTAATTCTAGCAGAATTGACTGTGTTTCTCCTAACTTCTTTGTATTGACCAAATTATAAATCATTTCAAAATAAATTTATATAACTTGGAAGTATAACCTCATACATTTGACTTCAGCAGGGGAAAAAAGAGGCCTGAAATAAGGGCAAACTGAAATATCATTGATACAATATGCCTTCTCCACAAACTTGTCCTGTTTAATTGGTATAATAATAACTACATGAAGGGGAGGTGTTATATAATTATTCTTTCAATTTCAATCTGAACTGTTTAATGTGAAACGGATGCCCAAGATGTTCCAAGGACAGTCCATGAAATTCTGTAAAATTGAGTCTAACATGATATTGTTGCCTTGTATATATTTGTCAGATCATTATTTTCAGTTATTATCTGGCACAATCAACAGACAGCAGTGATGCCTGTTTTTACTATATTTTTGAGAAATTTAATAATGAAAAAAGCAAAAAAAATTGAAAATTAAAAAAGGAGTTCAGATTTTGCACAACAAATTTCCAAAGTCGAATTGGACATCAGACCTTCAGTTTTCCTGTCCAACTTCAATCCTCAATCATTTTCATACTCATGAATTAAAACTGCATTCCAGTTTGAGGTTTGACCAGACTGGGCATATTGATGAACATATTGTTCAAATAATGAGATTTGATGCCTCAAACTGATGGGCTGGCTACAAGAACTTCTCTAGTCCATAAATGAGATTCTGTAAAAGCAGGAGTATGTTATGTTTGTTCATCTAAAAAAGCAAATCAAATAGTATGGCTTGCGAATTAATTACCTTTAAGCGAACCACCTTCCGAATTGCCAGAATTAATCCTGGCATGAGGCATTGCACGTTTGTGATGTCATGTCTTAATGTATATACCTGTGGTAGTGGGAGTAAACAGAAAGGTGCTTATATAAATTGCAGCACTGAATAGTTAACTTTTTAATAGATGATGTACAAAATGTACACATATTCATCTTACCTCACCAGGCCCAGAGAAGTGAACTGAAGTTCCAGAAGGAAGACCAGGAAGAACTAGACTATGTACACGTACACCATCTTCACCCACGACTTGACCTCTTGCCTTTTGAAAGAAATTGGTTTAGCCATACTGGTACTATCCATATCACTTGTATTGCAATTTGATCGAATATGCAGTACAATTTTTTTTTTCTTTTAAAGGTTCATCTTTTCTAATTTAAAAATTGGTCTGAGATCCACCAGAATAGAAAAACAACTTTCAAACATACAGGATTATCTGTGGATATATCCTCTCTGTTATACAACTGACCCAAATCCGACAGGTTGTTTGCAATCTGAATAGCCTCTTGTGATGGAAGTTCCTGCATAAGAACAAAAATAATCATATAAATATTTGCACCAATGAGTTTCTGGTTTGAAATTTTATTTTATACTTGATTATCTCCTAATTATTATTAGTATACTGAATTCTTTTGTAACAAATCAGGATTACTGTATAATGTTGTTGTACTGTGTTGACACAAGATGAGACTGGTATTTTACTGGCATCCAGTGTATATTGTATATTAATACTGCACAGTTTTTAGAACAGAACTGAGGGGTGGTAATATTTGTTGATGATAGTAGTAAGAAAGAGGATAATTACACAAAATAGAGAAGATTCTCACTGATGGATTTGATTTTGATTCTACAATCTCAACATTGTTGTAATGAAATGAAGCTTGAATTGCAGCTTGCTGAAGAAGAACTGAACCAATAGACAATGTTGGTGCAATTAAGCAGCCCTATGACATTTTAAATAGGCAATGCTGATTTAGAAAGAGCACATGCGGATCAATTATTGAATTACCACTGATCAAAGAGAAGTGAAGTCAGAAGTAAATTACCATGCTCGCTTTCTCGCAAAATACTGACAGAGCAGTTACAGTCCCTAATTCAAGTTTCGGCACATATACCACACTGCTCAATCCGAATGCGGCAGCCTGCAACAGATTTCAACACTTGAAATTTTATATTTTGATTGTCAGAGTTTGCTTTCTTTACACATTAATTGTATCCATAATTAGATAGGCTCAATTTGGGTTTTCTTAACGGCAAGCGTAATGGACCTGCCATTGGATTCTTAGGAGGTTTTGATAGCATGAATCTTGACAAAATTTCATAATTAGAACCAGAAAGGGTTCTAGTGCTGTGTATGACATGAAATACTAGTTACTTGACATACTTCCAATAAATAAATGGTACCTGCTTGACATTGTCATACACTGTGGAAGGCTCTGTGAAATCAACTACCACACCAGTTTCTCTGGACTAAAAGTACAAATATAAATATATAAACAAATAAACAAAACAAATATTCTTTGTCCATTCAGAAGGAAAAAAATGATAACAATTGAAAGTACAAAACTAACAGATTTGCTGAATTTATTCTACCAAATTTAAAAGGCACAATTGACTGAACTATAAGACTCCTATAACCCACAGAAGCTAATTAATTACCTGCGCAATCGAGCCCAAAACCATGGTGAGATCATTCAGCACTGGGATTTCCAAAGGTTCCTCCATCCCACATATCTGCACATCATCAGTCAGATAACCATAGTCAAAAACAGATGTCATTTCAATATTTCATTAATACTAATTAAAAAAACAGTTTAAAATTGGAGTAGGAAGTATTAGAAAACCTGTCCAGCATCTTGACCAACTAGTTGAGAATCAATGGCACCAGCCAACTCCATCCCTCTGGCTCTTGTCACGGCCAAAATCGCAGCTTTTCCTATTGCTTTGTTAATACCATTAATCACGACTTTAATGGCGCTTGGTGTAGGCTGCACCGAGGCCACAATTGTTTTTCTATAAAGCTTCTTACATGGTGAAGGGATAATTGTTTTTGCGTAGTACAATGTAGCCATTGTTGCATACGCTCGAGTGAGTCGAGTAATTGAAGTTGGATAAGAGAGTTGAGTGAGCGCCTCGAGTGTTTTTTTGGCGTACCTTAAATCTAGTTTTTATGTTTCAAACTTTAGAAATGTTAGGTCCTGTCGTAACTCGTAAGGAGTAAGGACTAGTAAATTCAATAGCCAGCGAGTCGCAACATAGAAATTATCAGAAAATAGGTTACAGAAAATTTGATTTGGGTTACCTGTGCGGCTGTGCCAATGGGCCTTATCTTTTTTAAGCGTTACGGACGGACGGACCTAATGGTATGGACTAAACCACATTGTGCTAACAGCTGAACAAATTATTTGATGATTTACCTCTAGTGACAATTAATAAATCGCTTCTTCGATAGCTTTGCATGACCTGTATAATTAAAGGATGTTTCCAATGAACAGTTTATTATCATGGTGTTAAATGTGAAGCATAATGAAATTAATATATAATAAAATATGTAAACAATGTGGTTATATGCTATATGCAACTTGTACCTAAAATTTGCATCAGAATCAGAAGTAGTGTTATTTTGTAAAATATTTATGTTATGCTATACAGGATAGTAGACAAAAAAAAAATTTACATGTATGAATGTTTTATTATTTAAGAGACGTTTCTCTCGAGGAAAATCCGATCATAGCTCTTAGCTAACAAGACTATGTGACAGGGGCAACGTGTAAGCAATGAGAGTGAAAGATATATGACTATATCATATATGTAAATATGGTTGGGACTGACTTGAGACTTGGGAATATATCTAATTTTTTTTTTCTAATTTTCCGGTGCGCTCTCATAGAATGGTATAGAAAATCGGTGAGGAACTGAGGGTACATATACAGAGACAGCCGCTAATCGGTTTGGATTGACCCAAATATTACAAGCCGAACAAATTTTGCACAAAGCAAATTGGAATCCAGTTTGGATTAGCCCAAATGTTATCTTTTGTATACAAAGACTTATTAAATTAAGGTGTGTTTGGATGTAACGGAATAAGCCGTGAATAGGGTATAAGAATAAGGAATTTCAATTTGCGTACATATTCTTATTCCTTATTTCTATACCATGGTTTTATTAATATAGGAATAAGGGCCCAAATTCTTTATTCTTATACCGTTTGTTTTGCACAAGAATAAGAATAAACAC
The DNA here is from genome assembly GCA_028095005.1 of Rhynchospora pubera. NCBI lineage: Eukaryota > Viridiplantae > Streptophyta > Magnoliopsida > Poales > Cyperaceae > Rhynchospora > Rhynchospora pubera. Next base: position 27,644,995 of record CM051459.1, read on the forward strand.
GCAAACCGAAATTCTTTATTCCTATTCCCTATTTCCGGCCTATCCAAACACACCCTTAGTCAATACCGAATACTAAAAACCAGTGAAAGTTGGGATGTGTTAGTGAAATTTACAAGTAAATAATGATATGCTGTAATTGGATAGAGTTTTAATCAATTCGAGGACAAAAAAAAACTATACCAAATCCAAATTGAGACCAATGGGAATGGCTTTTTACACGACATCAATTAGCGATACATGCCAAATTCTCTAGCTCTGATCAAAATGTCTTTTACACGGAAATTCATTTCATTTTATTTCAATTTAATTGATTTCACAGAATTTCGTTGGATCTAATTATATAAAATTCTAACTAAATAATATTAAATCCATTCATTTTGATCGTGAATTTTTCAATGAAATGAAATTCCATGTTAAAAAAAAAATGGAATTTTGATCAGGGCTGACCAAAATACTCTCACCGATTAGCGTTTCTCTGTATACGTAACCTCAGTCCCTCAATGATTTTCTGTACCTTTCTAAAAGCGGCAAATTAGAAATAAAAAATTAGATATATCATATATTCCCAAATCTCAAGTCAGTCCCAACCATATTTGCATATAGCCATATATCTTTCACTCTCATTACTTACACGTTGCCCCCACGGCCCCACCACATAGTCTTCTTAACTAAGAGCTATGATCTGATTTTCCTTGAGAGAACGTCTATTAAATAATAGGGGGAAATTGGGTCCATGCCAATCTAAAAGAGCAAAATTAGAAAAATGTCACTCCAAAGTCTACTCTCGGTTAAATGCCACCCAAAAACAAGTTTATTCAGATTTTTGCCACAATTATTGTATAAATCTATTCCAAACATAATATTTATTTGTTATGACTGAAATGCCCTTGTCTCTCATTCAATCCCACTAACCAGGGATCGCTTCATCACCAGAAGCCTACGGGCAGTATATTACTCAAAAAAAAAAAAAAAACCAGGGATCACCAGACCTCACCTCTATTGTTCCCACTCTAATCCCACCAATCAGCACTGGCCTCAATCGTCTTCTTGCCTCTCGTCTAAACTTAGCGACGAGACTCATCTCTTCCTTCGATCTTACTTTTGTACTTGTTACCACGGTACAATCATCCCAAATCCCAATTACCGACATATAGAAAGGTCCTCCGTCCCAATTAGATTATGGTTGTCTTCGATATGCAAATCTCCCTCAATTTTGTCCTTTTTAATCTTAATTCTATTTTTCTGTTCGATGGGTACTAGTCTGATTTTGTTTTTCATTTGCACCTTATAATGATATATGCTGGTCTAATGTACTATAAATTATGGCTTAATTTGTTCTTAATTTATCTTAATTGTTTTTAGATTTGACATCAAGCAAGCTGATGTAGAAAGACCAATATCAAAATCCAATCAGATGTAAAATACCACAACAAGATATACCAATCTATTTTTCTGTATTTAAGGTTTATGCTTAAATATGTCTATACATTTTAGACGAGACTCAAAGTAGAAAAACCAACACAAGATGCAAACAATTAAACACATGAAAAGTATGCTTGTGAGAGATGTTTTTACTTGCATCGACTGCTGGTACAAAATTATTCTTTTACCCCACTCATTTATTAGAAGAATTCAGAGTTGGAACTGGGAACAATGGAGAAAGTATATTTGGTGTAGATTATGGGATTGAAGTGTGGGAGATAAGGGCATTTCAGTCAATACGAAAAAAAATGTATTTGGAAGAGATTTATACAACAATTGTGGCAAAAAACTGAATAAATTAGTTTTTGGGTGGCATTTAACTAAGAGAAAACTTTGAAGTGGCATTTTTTAAATTTTGCTCTTTTGAGGTGGCATAGATCCAATTTTCCCATAATGGATAAAACATTCATACATGTAAATTTTTTTTGTCTATCCTGTATAACCTGACAAATTCCAGTTTGGATTAACCCAAATGTTATCTTTTGTAACATCCTAGAAATACGAGACCTAGTTTAATTGTGACAATTAGGTTAATTTTTTAAATAATATTAAGAAAAAAAATTCTAAAACTAATAACCTTTAAATAATTAATAAAATCGTAACATTAAAATTCACTCGAAATCGAAATCTTTTAACTTGTGTAGTATCTAAAAATAATTTAAATGATTCTAGCAAAATCAGAGTTTGATTAAGATTCAAATCTAATATCAAAATAATTAAATCTAAATAAAAACAATTAACTAATTGACCCATATGAGTTGCAGCATCTTTAACTATAAGTTTCCGCCACAGAAGATCAAGGAGGTAAATTTTTTATAAAAGTCGAATTTTACCGTGGCATCATCTCCTTTCTCTCTCCCTTTTTCCTTTCTTTTTCCGCTCCGTCCGATTTCTCTCTCGTCTCTCTTCTTCTCCGACGAGAAAAAAATTCTCGAAATTTTCGAGATGGATGGATTGTGGCCAACCAATCCCGCCGTGCCACAGTACCTCTCATATCTGATTGGTTGAACCCTTTTGTTCTTATCCACTCGAGATGGCCGTGCGTTGAACCGCCGACTTGGCTGTAAGATTCGAGCTTAGATGAGATCTTTGCCGTTGGCTTCTCTCTCCCCTCTCCTGTCTGCGCTGACTATATATACACTCCTTTCTCTCCCATTTGTCGGTTGGCTGGGCGATTAGGGTTTCCACCTTAAGAAAGGAGAGAAACGAAGGAAAAGAGGGAGGGAGTAGCTGCCAGAGATCTAAGGTATAAGCTCAGTTCTTGGATTTTGAAATTCTGACCTTAGCCTAGTGCTGGGATGAGGAAATAGACTATTAATTGATAGGATGTTGAACCAAAAGCTTGATTGTGATGTTGAATATTGTGAAAACCAAACTGTCAGGACTAGTGGGTCTGAACTATGTTGGACAGTCGAAATTTTGTGATTTTGAAGTTGTTTTCCTCTGTTGGGCATAAAATAGACCTGTGTGAGGCTTTGCGACTGGGTTTGAGGCTTAGTACCAGCCTCTGGTACACTGGTTGTACCTCTGGTACCATACTGGTACGCTGTGACGAGAGACAGGGTTCATTTCATGAGAGAAAAAGTTTTCTGAGGATCTGTTTGTAAATTTCTAGGGGCCTATTTGTAAGAAAAAGGACTGGATTGTGAATTGATTTGATTCAAGGGCCCCTGGGAATATTTTGTTGCAATAGCGGGTCGAATCCTAACCCCTTCTTATCGGATCCATGCGGACCCGTTATGATTGGCTCAGGTTGACCTGGCTCGATCAGATCGCTTGTTGGGCCGGTTATTGCTGGGCCGAAATCTTATGGGCCGAAAAGAAAAAGAAAAATTAAGCTGGACCTAATTTTCGATTTTTGGGCTGACATTTCAAAAAACTAAAAATTAATTATAAAACTTAATCTTTGATTAAGTTAAAATAAATGTGGGCTTAATAAATAATTAATTAAAGGGGAGGCCATTAGAAATAATTGGGTATTCCTTTAGTTAAGCGGGATTCGATTTTCGGGTGATTATGAGAATAGTCCGAGTGAGTCAAGAACAGATACAATGACATTAATCACCGACGTTCTGATCCCAAACAAATAATCAAAATTTTAGTTTTAAATTGTGTTTCTAAATTTTATAATATTGATTTATATTTTATTCTTATTTCTATTTCTTATTTATAAATATTTAATAACATGTTTTACATAAAAAAATTTATTTAAGTAATAAATAAAAAGAATTTAAATTTAATATTTTAAATTTCATATTAATCCTTATACAGATAAACTAAGACAAAATACTAATAAATTAAACAATTTATAACTTAATAAAGATTAAATAACTTAAAGAGAAATATTATAATAATAATAATAAGATTAAATATTATTGAAAACACCAACAATTACTATAAAATAATAATAATCGATCTAGTAAGGTAAGCCAAGTCTGTTAACCTAGAGGTTAGAAAGGAAAAATCAATTAGTTAAATTTTAACGACTTTTAACCAAATTACAGGAGATCTGACGGAACAGCAGGTGCGAACACGTGGCCTGGTAAAGTATTTTTGTGCATTGCATGTTGATAATCCGTTTTGAATGCATAGAATCAATTGTCAATTTTTACAGGAAAAAATATTGCAACTCATGTTGAATATGAATACATGTCATTTTCTCAAAGTTGCTCAGTAAATCAGGCAAGTTCGTATATTCCTTTGTTATCAATTGACCTGGTATAACTCAACTATTCTTGCATGGAAGATGATGAGTTGTGAGATGCAGAAGATCGCTTGAATTTGGACCTGATGTGAAATCAAAGCCACTCTCCGGAGTCGGTTGGCCTCCGGTTTCGGCCATTTGGATAGCGCTATATGAAATTGGAATTCCCTTCTGTCTGCCCAGGGACCGAGATTAGTCTCTTCTGCCTGCCCTCGGGTTAGGGAAAGGTCTCCTTCTGCTTGCCCAACCGGTTGGGGGATCTGAGTGAGTCTGAGATATGATTTGATTATTGATCTTCCGTGACTAACCATTTGTTTATTATTGCAAATTATTTTGCAGCATGGTTCTGATCGGACCCTTTTTGCTACGTTGTTCGGTATGCAGCTAGCTACAGACTTGCATTGCATTTGTCTTCATTATTTCATATTTATTTTATTTGTTCATTTATTATTTTATGATTATTCATGTTGTAAGTCGGGTATCAGTTCTAGATTAAGATTTCAACTAGAAATCCACGTCTGGAACTAAAACTCGCACTAAGAATTTATTCTCACTTGCGTTTGTTTTTCATATTTCTCGACGGTTGGGGGTTCCAGGCGACGCACCGTCCTGTTAGAGGACCGTCACTGGCCATTTTTGACGGGTTGCATGTTCATATGCAGATATATGTACCACACCTCCACTTCTCTATAGCCTACCATGTTTCTCTTGCCCCCACTGGTGTTTACTTTTATTTAGAGTACCCCGATCCCCCTGTCCCTCCAGCCCCACCTATGACTCCCCCCACTCCCGAGCCAGTCCCACCTAGTCCCATCATACAGATAAATAGTGATGAGGAGGATGATCCTGATGTGTTTTGAGTTTGTGTTGTGGTGTTGTTAGGTTGTTTGTTAGGATCTGGAATCAACTTTTGATTGCACCAGAACTAGTTATATTGTATGTGTTGTGTGAACTAGACTATGTTGCTGTTTATAGATTCCAGTTTCCTTCAGAGACAGTAGTCACATTTTGGGAGTGATGTATGGATACAGTTGGCCTGTACTTGATATGATATGGGTATTGTGCTTGCTATGTTTATGTTTCTTTATTTCTTCTTTTATCTTTTAACTTAATTTTATTCGTAGGAGATAATATTCCCTATATTATCTACTGTGAACGGATTTGAATTAGAAAAAAAATTATGGAACGTCTATAGATATTTCAAATAGGTTAAATCTTACGGGAATACATTAAATTATATTTTTCGTGGCGGGAAACTGCCCCACCCATTGCGGAATGTGACATCTTTTGTATCCAAATTGGAATCCAAATTTTTTAGGTTTATCAGAAATGACAATTTCATTGTATACAAAAGTTATGGATATTTGTTATGAATAAAGAAAAAGAGTACGTTAGGAATGTTGCTTAATCCAGGCATGCAACAAAATCACAACCGACTAATTCTTTTTAGGAATAATTAGATATATGTCACTATGAAAATTGTTAATTTGAGAAATATTATTCTTAAATGGCTAATTAGCTTTATGCCACTATAAAATGGTTAAAATTAGTTTAATGCCATTAATTTATTTTAAAAAATAGTTAAAATTAAAAGTATGCTACTCTAAAATCTGACATATTATTTAAAAATACTCAAATTGCCCTATTATTTAAGGAAGAAACATCGCAGAAAGAAAAGCAAATCGATTCTCAAAATAATTGGATTTAACTCCCTTATTATTCGCCTCGTGTTTTATTCATCTCCTGTTTAATTGGGACCGTGGATTGAAAACTAATTACGCACCAAGTAATGGATATAGGTTTGTATAATATGAAGTTTAAGGTAGATTATGCAATCAACAGTAACGAACTAACGATGTCAATTGCATATGATGAATAAATTTTCATGACATTTTTTCCATTTTCAAAGACAAAATAAATGTAATGATTAACCTATTTTTATCTAAGTTTAATCTAGCTATATATGTGCCTCGTCTAGAAAATTAGAATTTAAAAATAAGTTAATATAATTATGACAGAAAACTAATTTATATAATTTTATAGTGGCATAAAACAAATTTTTATTGTTATAGAGTGACATAAAACTAATTTTGTCTTTTGAGATGATATTTTTCTAATTTTAATGTTTTAAGTGGTATATTTCTAATTTTAGTATTTTATAATGATATATATAAAAGGGTATAATTGTCATATCAATTGTTCGATGGCGTAAATTTAATTTTGTCATTTAGTAATGCCATAAAAATAATTTATCATTTAGTGATGACATATTTCTAATTTTTAAATTTTGCAGTGGCATAAATCTAACTAATATATTCTTTTTAATGCAAACTATCACAGCCAACTAGAACAATATTGGCTTGGACGACTGAATATTGAACATTAAAACAAATTCAAAGATTTCTTCTCTAAATAATAAGATACATTGAGTTTAGCTACGGTGAGTCGCGACTCACGGACTCTCTAGTGAGTCACAATTCGGACCGTCTGATCTACTTCAAAATTCGTGCAGATGGCTGAGATAGATCGGCGCTGAATCGAGTTGAATTTCTCCGTTCCGTCTCTATTTTTCTCCGTTACCTTCTCTCTTTCTTTATTTTTCGCCTCTCCTATGGATCGGAGCATAAGCGCCTTGCTTCCCCTATGGGTACCTAGGGTTCCATCGTGGGGTTGCGTCTCAAGCAAAACCCAGTGTTCCGAGTTCCGCCCTACTTCCTTTCTACTATTGAGGTTTTGCTTTCTTGCCTCTTTCCCTTTGTGGCCTAGGTTTTAGTTTGAATCTATGGCTTGACTTTTTTCTCTTCTCTGACATTGGGTTTCAACTTGCAATTAGTTTTTATTTCCGCAATAGCAAAACAATTTAGAACTTTAACCCACCCATTGTACTTATGTTGTTATTATTATATTTTTTAATCAAGCCAAAACTCAATTTAGCCTATTTATTTTCGCATTTTAAAAACACTAGTTGGCAATTTTAGTTGCGGAGACTAATTATCATTGACTTGTAAACAGGGGTTCTGATTAGAAGTTGCCCAAGAAGGTGCTGCAGTTTGCCGGTATTGAGGATCACCTCTTCTCGTGGATCTACTAAGACCCTTGGAAATTGTCAAGGTACAAATTGAACCCTTTTATGGCTCTAAGTCATGCTGGTTTTAGATCTGCTGGTTTCATATTGGCCTTTTATATTTTTTTCACAATTTTATTAGTTTCTATCTATGTAAAGAACTCAGTAAGTGACTTGCACGGTTGTGCCTGTGAAGTTAGGTAACTGTATGGAGTGAAATGGTATGTTACTCTTTATAAATTGTCTGAAACGATTAATTATTTCTTTGTTTTCTTACTTATTGCTGTCCAACACTGAACTTAGTGGCTGCTGAATACATGGACATCCAAGGCCAGAGGAACCATTACAGGCTGAAGCTTAGATATGTTTTTTTTTCAGAGTATGGTAGTACGTATGAGCCTTAAAAAAAATAAGAGAGTATGGTACTATGGTAGTATGCTTTTCATATTCTTTTGTGGAGAAATGAGATGAATGGGACTTATAAATTATTCTTTTGATTGTTTGCCAGCATGGTGATGACAGCGTTTAACTCGATAATGTTTTACCCCATTCCTGTGAGGTATAACTCAATGATGTTTTATCAATTAATAACTTTGGTACCTTACTGCTAGTTGATTGTAATTGATGTTAGCTTCTAATAGATTGAAGTACTATGTATTAGTTATTTCAATAGTTGTTGTTAGCTATTTGATGTCTTGCATATTTCAATACTTGTTGTTACCTTCTAATGTATTAGTTATTTGATGTTAGCTACCATAGATTGTAATGGATGAATGTACTTGTTGTTTGTCATTCAGCCTGTTGATTTGTTAGAGTTATGTTATGTACGTTAATGGTTTTGGTAGGATTTATTACATTATGTACACTTCTATACTTCTATAAAAGAGTAAAGTTGGTACTTTGTACATGGTCTATAAAAGAACAAACACAAGTTGTACATCAAATTTAGCTCATAAGCAACTTGTACAGATCCAATAAAAGAATTCAAATTATCAATCTCTTGAAAGCATGGTACAAACATCACAATTCCAAACAAAGAATTCAAAAATTAGTTCAACAGGGTACAGATCCATTAAAAGCTAACTAAATGGAAATTAGTTCAACATGGTACAGATCAATTAAAAGCAACTAAACAAAAATTAGTTCATCTTGGTACAGACAAAATAAGATGGTACTGCAATTAAAAGTATGCACTGATTCGAACATAGAGATTTGGCCTTCATTTCTGCTAAAAGAGAAAGGCAACAGTTTAAGAGAAATTAATCAGCAATTGCTGATAAAGCAAGTTTGAACCTCAAATAGATCGGGAGGAGAATTGCTAATAGCTTAAGAAAAATAAGAAGAATTAATTTTTAGCAATTGCTAAAAAATAAGAAAAATTAATCATGCAAAATTAAGGAATTGCTAACAGTTTAAGAGAGAGAAAACCTTATTTAAAAGAAGGGTAAAATCGAAGAGGAGGAATCATAATGGTTTGAGTCACACCTAGTCAGAAATTAAGTGAAATTACAAATTAAAGAAAAATCGGTAAGCAATTCCAGAAGCTGACAAATGAGAAAGAAACAAATTCATGGGTTTGACTCACACCTAGTCAGAATCATCCATGAAGTCACGCTTGGAGAGACGATTTGAGGACTCGTCAGAGGTTAGAATCAAGCTTCTTAGATTTCTCCAACAGGAAGAGAGAAATAGAGAAATTATTCAGAACGCATAAAAATCGAAGACGCTGACAGACACTAAGAAAGAGGAGGCAAGGCGCATTTAGGCACCGTGAGGAGGCGCTCTCAGATTGTGAGGACGAAACTAACCAATAAGGCGTGCAGAGGAGAGAGAGACATAATTGAGCAGAGGAGGCGCGCTGAGAACGTGAGGCAATTCTGCTCCGATGAACTCTCTAGGTTTTGCGGCAGATCTATTCCGATTTCAAAGAGAAGGAGAGGCGAAAAATAAAGAGAGAGAAGGTAACGGAGGAAAATAGATACGGAACGGAGAAATTTAACTCGATTCAGCGCCGATCTATCCCAGCCATCTGCACGAATTTTGAAGTGGATCAGACGGTCCGGATTGTGACTCACCAGAGAGTCTGTGAGTCGCGACTCACAATAGCTAAACTCAAGATATATTCATATTTGAAATTGCTTTCTGTCATCCTCCCTTTTTTATCATCCTCGCATCCCCTTTCATTTTTAGAAAACACGTTTTCTATTTTCGGAAGTTCAGAAATGAGAGGGGATGAGCGTCAACAGAGGAGATGATATGGATGATGGAGCATGGAGAGAATGAGCGACAGGGAAGAGAGGGGAGGGGAGGGAGCGAAATATGGAGAAATAACGGAAATGACAGGGAAGGGGAGGCATGAGAGAGGGAGGGGGGAGGGAGAAGAGAAAAGGGATAAGTCACAGAGAGAATTATATTTACTAGAACATTTATACATTTTAACTACAACCTTTATATATATAAGTAGAACTGTTATGAATATAAATAGAATCTTTATATATATTAAGTAGAACGGTTATATATATAAGTAGAACATTTATATATATTAAGTAAAAGTGCAGAACTGTTATGTATACAAGTAGAACCTTTATATATATTAAGTAAAACTGTTATGTATATAAGTAGAATCTATATATATATATATATATTAAGTAGAACTGTTATGTATATTACTAGAACTGTTAAATATATTAACTATAACTGTGTTCGCTTTCTCCCCTTTGTGTCGCTGTCTTCCTTCCCTCTGTGAGACGCTAATCTCTCACCTCTGTTTCGCTCATCCCGCTCTCACTCATTCCCTCATCCAAAAAAGAAAAAACGCGTTATCATCTTCTCATCCTCATCCCCATCCCCTCTTTTCTTTTTTAGAATGCAATTAATCTAATTGCTAGGAGGATGATGGGAATGATAGAATTTGGAAGGATCCTTATCAGCCCCGTATTCATATTTGGTTTGAGCACAAGCCACAAGGAATAATATTTCTCTTTCTTATCTATAAATTCAAACGTAAATAATTTAATCATAAAATATGGGACTAAGACAAGTTATAGTTCTCTAACTTATGTCACGTATTTGAATAAGGTAATTTCTGTTCTCAAATTTTCAGATGGTCCCACAATTCGCATTAAGGTTAATTTATAATCACTATGACACTACCATCGCTGTTATTATTATAATTCAATCTAATTATATTAACGACAAAAGTATACAACCTAATTTGCAGTTGATAATTCCAAATTAGTTTTTGCAAATGTTAATAGTTGCGGCGTTAATTTCATATGAATAAAAATATGCTGTAACTTTGTACTTTTGTAATCAATGAGTAAATAGAATCATGTGTTATCTACTACCATTCCAGTCTTTGTTGTATATAATTTCAATATCAATATTACTTAACCCATAAGAATGAATTTCTTGTGACAAGAAAATCCGAATTCATCAGAATTGTGTTTTCCTCGGTACTTCCATATTTTAGCAATTGATTTGGGTATTTGCACATAACAAAGACAAACCTCAAAAAAATTCAATACATAAATTTATGTTAAGAAATAAAATATAAAAAGTTATTTTATCAAAAAATAATACTATACACAATAAGATATTAGAGAAAATCAATGTAACCATAATGTAAGTTCTATCATTTTGATTATCGATAAAGATTTGATACAGTTTTGTAAATTGGAATTGTATGAGTTATATATATTTATGAACAATTATTATAAGAAATAGTCAACTGGTCGTGGCTAGGGCTATTCACGAGCCGAGTTACGAGCGAGTTATCCCTATTTCGAACTCATCTCGGTAAGCTGGAAAGTCGAGCTGGCTCATCTCGATTATGGTCATGAGCTAAACTCAATAATTTGACCTTGTCTCGTTAATGAACAAGCTGGCTCGAGACACTTTAAATGTGGTACTAGCTTGTACACAGGGAATCTTAGATCACAAATTCACAATTCAAAATTCACAAAATCACAACTGATTACAGAGCTAGGAATAGACTTCAAGATCAATCACAGACTCATAGGGACCCTTTTCCATTACAACTAAAATTCATACAATTCATATAATCATACCATAGCAAATTTTTATTATCAATTCATCATATAACTAAAATCTATATAACTAATTCATCATTTACTATAACAAGTTCATAGAATGATAGAAATGAAGTTCATACAAATTACTATATAGTTCATAGAAGTTCACATATTTATAGAAATGATCCAAATTTACAACACTAAATAGTTCATACAAGTCCACAAGTTCATACATATTCCATTGTCGGTCGACAAATTAACAAACAAAAAGCACAAGTTTATAGAAATTACTAAATTAGAAAACTAAAATTATATAAGCCATTTATCTTAATCCAACATTTGTCCAACTCCAAAATCCAAATCATGCGATGATTGAAAACCAGAAGACAACATTAAGATTTTTAACACAACCTAATACAATATTGCATAAGAAGATGGAATTTAATTTAGACATTAGAAAATAATTTCCTAGTTAATTCCTATCAGTACTGACTAAAATTAGTGAAAAGATGGTTTGTTTACCACTAAAATTCTTGTCTTTCTTGATTTGCTCAATTTATTGATTTTTAGGAAACTAGCTAATACCACATTTAAAGTGCCAAATTTGTATAATGGAACCAAAATTGTTGGAACCGAAAAAACTGTTCTGATTTTGTGTTTCAATTTTCAACATGGAAGGGCAAAGATATCACGATCAACATTGAGACAGTTGAGGTTTCAACAGCAAATGCTCAAATGGAGTCCAATCAAAGAGGTTTACTTCTTTACAACATATGCTCATATTACTCATTTATGTGTTTTTCTTTGTAATCCTATTACAATTTTCAACGCTTAATTACATATTTTATTTTTCAAGCTATGGAGAGACCGACATCAAACCTCCTTCCTGCAGATGCTTTCTCTACACATAAGAGTGTAGAAACAATTTATGCACATAATCAGTTGTTTCACAAAGTGGCTAATCAAGAAACGTCAAAATTTGAAACCCACCAGGTTTGTTTCTTAATTATATAATGCAATTGCAACACAACTGAACAATCTATTTGGATTGCATGTTGCTTGTGGGGCCATTACTGGAGTAAAATTCAAGTGAGAATAAAAAGGGATTGAACTGTCCTATTTTCCAATCGATTTGTGGCTAGCTACACAAGATTATTCTCTTAATTTTTATTTAATTCCTTTTTCAGGTGAAAGTATAACATTGCATTTTCCAATCAAAAGCTGTCAATAACATGTTACGCTAAATGAATAAATGATATGTTAAAGTACCTTCTAATTGATATTTAATTGGTTCATTGGTGTTTTTATAGTTAGATCTTCTTCTACCTTTGCAGCACCCGAAAAAAAAAATTAGTCAAGTACAAGTATATAGTATAAAAAAGAATGCAAGCATTAGTTATATTTGTATAATATATTAATATGTGACTCACTTCTATTGTCTGCATCTCAGTTCTAGTGTTTGCTCTTATCCAGTCACCACCACAAACCAGATTCTCAACGACATTCTCTTTCAGAGGGCTTATGTAACCATCTAATATACAACCTCCGGCACTAATTAATTAGCATAAATGTTTAGCATAGGTGAGTACTTACTGGTACAATTAGCGTAGATGTTTTAGCTCATCTGTGTAATTAGCCGCTAATTAAGAAATTGGAACTACATGTGTTGTATATTGTCCATATAACCAGGGATCACCTCCGTCTGTATTGATTAATAAATCATAATACGATTACATCATTGTTTTACTGCTCTTCTACATGTTACATCTTCTATTCTCTTAATTCCTTTAGACACATTTACGTTTTTCATTAGTCTATCTCAAAGTAACTACAACATGTCTCTTCACTCTTTTCTTTTATAGGATAAGAAAAAATATCAAGTCTTTGATATTTTACGACCGCACCTTCACGAGATGTTAAGTCAACGCATAAGCAGTTGGGATGACCCATTTTTTAAGTTGTTCGAGAAGCAAGCTGCATTACTAGTAGAACTTGATTTCATCATCCGAGTCGTGTACATTTTTGTACGCTATGCTTACAACAACTGGATTTCAGAATTACGATGCAAGATTGATAACCCAGTCGCATATTTGCAAATCGTCCACTATCAAATCACTCATGAATTTGACATCAGTGGAGTTGATTTTGAAAATCTCCGGTTACATCAAATTGTTGTTGTGAGAGATATTTAGGTAGCTACTAAATCAACTCTAGGAAAGCCTTTCTCGATGGAAAAGCAACAAGAGATCCTCCAAGCATGTTGTCATGCCCTAACTCTCCATGATGAACATAAAAGTTTGATGCAGATCATCCACAACAATATTAGTTATATTTGTATAATATATTAATATGTGACTTACTTCTATTGTCTGCATCTCAGCTCTAGCGTTTGCTCTTATCCAATCACCGCCACAAACCAGACTCTCAACCACATTCTCTTTCAGAGAGCTTATGTAATAATCTAATATACGACCGCCATCACTAAATGCTGACTCAGATGAAATTGTTGTAATTGGAATAATATCTTTTGCTAATTTGCTTGAAATGGGATATCTTACAGTATTTGTCTTCCACCATTGTAACCTTCATAACATAGCTATTTAAAAAAAAAAGTACTGGTTGGGGCTGTTAAATTATAGTGGTTAATTAGTTGTCAGTTGAAAATGTTATGATCCAATAAAATAAAAATATAGTTGAAATTCGGTCAACTATGCATGTGTGTGCCGTAATATTCTTATAATTCGGCAAAATTAATTCTATGTCGTATTGCGATTGTCAGGTTGTGTAACCAAGGATAAAAACAGATGTCCAGCATTAAAAATATTATTTTGTTAATATCATCCTCTCTCCAGCGTCTTTTTTTTTTAACACAAAACTTCTGCTATATATTTTAGTATACAGATGACAACTTTTAATATATGGTCCCGTATGGCTCATTTCGCTGTATGGATTGAGCTATATTAAACTAGGTGCATCTCTACCAACGAATTCATATTCGGTATATCCCATGATATATATCATGCATGCAATGTATTATAATTATTTTTTTTTAAGATAAATAGGAGATCTAAGCAATGCATGCAATGTATTATGTATGTAAAAATTAATTTATTCTGTATTCCTTTCTTATTTCCATACCATCTAAATGAGTCCGTATTGACGTGCAATACTAGCTAGTTGAATACCCTCTAATTAATACAGCAGTAATTTGTTTGAGCGCAATCAAAACACTTATAATTTTTCATCAATAAAGAAAAAAGTTTACAAAGGATCACAATAAAAACACAAAAATATCGAATCAATACGGCTACAAACAAGAAACTCCAAATAAAATTTACCAACTTCTCCAAATCTAACTTCCGACTTGTACTTGTGCTAACAAGTGATGGAGCTAGAAAATTTTATAATAGGTTCACAATTTTTAGGATTGGCAACGAGTCGATCTCCAACGAACTTGACTATGACCCATGTTTGATTTAAAATCACATAAAATTTTGTCTAATCGAATTTAATCGAACACGAGCACAATCAAGCCTATACAAACTCGATTATTATACCTTTTTTTTATATTTTTCATATATATTTAAGCAAGTATAGTACAAACTAATTAAATTATTATTTTATAGATTGTTTTATAAACTAGTATATTTATTGTTTTTATTATGATATTTTAAAAATTTTAATATTTATATTTAGGAAATAAATATATTGTACATAATGCTATAAATAAGATAATAAAATCACAAGTCGATTTTTGAGTTAAATTCGAGTGAGTCAAATTAATCACGAGCCAAAATCGAATAAGCCAATTTCGAACAAAACTTTAGTCAATCTCAAGCGAGTCACAAGCACAATTTTTTCCCATCCCTACTGATTTCCTAAAAAATCTCACAAATGGTTGCAAAAAAAGAAAGAAAAAAAAAAAGCCACATTGCACAGCCCATAACATATTCTATCACCTAGATTTTGAAAGGGAGGATATTTCAATCTCCAAATTATCTGCCTTAATTATAGTTCTCACCTTACGACAATGGTCGTATGATGCGATTTGCAGTTAGTAATTTATATCCACCGTAAAGTCGCCGCATATATTTCGGAACACATGTAAATCTTTTAAATTGATGGACCAAATACTATTGAGAAAAGTGTCCAGTGAACTTAATTTCTGTCTTTTTTTTTAAGATAACTAAATATCTGTCATATTTACACTCTTATGGCAAATTCAGTTCAACACTGCACATAGATTTAAAAGAAATGAAGCAATACTTCTATGTTTGAAACTTGAAAGTAAAGCACCACTGATTTTCAAAAAACGGACTTCACCAAACGAAACTTGAGCAATGAAGTTGCCAGACAATCAATTTAACATTTTTTTAATATTTTATATTACTTTTTGATCCAAACGTGGATTAACTTTTTGTGACACAGGATTGTGGGGCCCGCGGTGCCTGTAATTTCAAAATGATCTTTCTCACATGAGGACAGTAAGAAGTGCGACCCAGTAGAGAAGACTGACACACACAGGAAACATAAAAAATTAAAATGTAAAAGATACGAAACTGTTGCTAAAAAAATTTAAAAAGATAAAACTATTCCAGTGTTGTCAGCGCTTTGATCTGGAAAAAAATAACCGCTGCATCATCAGTTCATCACCTACCAATACATCCCAATGGTCCATCCCTCCGCTCCTCTAACTCACAACCGTCCGATCCCATCATCCAACGGTCACTAAATAACCCAATTCAAAAATCTCAAACCCAGCGACAGTTTCACTTCAAGTCGCACACCAAACAATAACAAATTCAAATTCAATTTAATACAGAACCAAAACAAAACAGAGCCCCCACTTCTTTCTTTCTTTCTCTCCCTTCGACTCGAGATCAGAGGCAGCTGTCGGAGTCGAGAAGCATGAGCGATCAGAATTTTTGAAATCCCCATAGATTTCCTCTCACAAGGTAATAATTATTATATCATCATATATTCATATCACACTTCTACACTACAATGCAATCCTCTTCTTTTCCTCTCACTCTCACCTCTGTTCTTCTCCATTGATTCGTTTTTGATGTTGGGTGCTTTGTTCGTTGCTCTAGGTTGCTCGTGTGGCGCTACTTGGAGCTTTCTGAAGAAGAAGAAAGCGACAGGAGGAAGCTTACAAGAGTTGCTTTTTGACAACAACGCTTCCATCGCAAGCAAAGAGATTCAATCAGGTATTTCTTTTTTTCCTCTTTTTAATTGTTTGGCTTTAGGGAAACTCTATTTTGAGACGTCTTTTTCTCTTTTCATTCCTTTTTCCTTTTCTAATTATAAGTGTGTGAGTGCTGAGTAATAGTAATGCGTATCAGAATCTTAGAATCTACTCATTGTATTTGCATTCCTTTTCTCTATTTTCTCTTACAAGCCAAGCATCGCCTTTTCTCTTCACGAATTTTGCTTTCAATTTTAATTTAATTTTTACGAAGTGGGTCGAATACAACACAGCTTGAAGTTCGAACTGCGGAGATGCCCCGCCGGCTACGGGAGGTCGTATCCTCTGTGTGAATTGACAACAATGTCCTTCAACTTGCTGCGTTTTTTTAAGAATTATTATTGTAGGCTTTAGGGGTATGGAGGTAATTATTGGTAGCGTAGGAGAAATGTCGCTTTCGTGGGGCCACTTTGGGAAATACACTCTGGTCCCTATCTTCATCTTTCGAAAATTTGAAAGAGAGGCTTCTGTCCGACTCCCATGTCCCATCCGTTCCAAAGTAAATTAAACTAAAAATTTTGAAAGAGTGAACAAAGGAAAGATAATTTTTTTTTGCTTTATAAATGGACACTCCGTTTCACGTGCGATTGGCGCATCTTTGGAGGTGAAAAACGAATGATGGCTAGTTGTCTACGTGGACGAGCCCAGTAAAAATAAAGGGACGGGTAAATCAGTAAATGTAGTTATATATGATTCGGTCACGCTCCACTTTATTTTTTCTACACTTTTTTTTTGAATAATTATTTCTTAGCTGATTAGTGATTGGCTCATGATTTACAATAGTAGCTACTCGGGTAGTTAATGCTATTATAGTATTATTAGACTATTTTAGGATATTAGCTAAATTATTTTCTTTAAACAAGTACTTTGGAAAAAGTTTTCACATGCTTGGCACTTTGCCACTTTCCCACCTTTTTTTAATAAGGAGCGAGACACAGATGTCGGGTTCAGAATTTCTGTGACCATGCCAACTGTTATGATGCGTACAATTTATGGGTCTAAGACTCTAAGTGGCAACCTACATATACTAAATCTAGGTGTGCTACTGAAGAAATGATTTATCAGGTATAGTGCATCATTAATTCATTATTGATTAATATTTAATAACGACTTAGTAGATAAATCCTAAGTGGGTTGGTAGGTTCGTAGTTTTTAAATATCAAATAGTCTATTTGTCCTTGTATATTGGAGAAATATTGTAGTAGGTGAATTAGTAATGTCTTTCACGCCCTTGATAATGCTATCCTAACTAGGGCATTAACTCTCTGTTTTACTTTTACAATTTAAATCAATAATGAAAGGTTGCAAGGTGATCTTCTATGATTAAAATGGTTGCTATTTTAAGTAACTAGGTTGACTTAGTTTAATTCACAGAACCTGGGTATATATTGGTTTAAAAAAAATTAAGTTGTTATATTATAGTATATCATATTATTTAGAGATTGATTATGGTACATGCAGAATTACTAACATGTGTTTTAGAGTCGTAACTCTAATTTGAAGATTCTAACAATCAATTTGAATTGTTTAGTGAACCAATTTAATATACTTCTTGTGTTTGGCAAATTCAAGAACTAGAGTTCTTGAATTTGTGGGAACTAGTAAAAGGGATGAAAAAGCTGTTCACCTTGTTCGGTGCTTGTTTGGTTACACGGCGAACTAGCTAGTTCTGTGTCAAACACACCAAATTAAAGTGATTGCAAAATGATCTTCAAACATAATTATTATTGTATTATCATTAATATCACGTGCAAAACGTAATTAAAAAATTTTCAGGAACTAATAATATAATATACAATATCTATTTTTGAAAGATAGGAACGGACAATTGTTGCTTCGATACATATAATTTGTGTGGACTATAACTCTATAACACCTGTGCCAGCTTTCATACACGCTACAGTCAACTTGTACTACAGTCATGATTCAATATATTTCGCATTAATAGTTAATGCTCCTACTACCCATGTTGGAACGTCTGCATGGTTATGGAAATTTTGGTGCACCTACTTGAAACGCTTTTAATAATTTTCAGGTCGACACTGAATTAAATTCACGAGTGAATGGCATTTTGGATTTTAGTTCAGTTAGTCAGTACTACTGTTCAGCCCGGACAAGCATATTGTCCGGAGAGAGCTGAACTTGACCCTGACCAAACAAATGTGTGGGGGACCCTAAAATGTCAAGTGCAAAATATCAAATTTAATATATAATTTTAATTGAAAACGGTTGCCATATGTAGATGAATAGATCAGAAGGCTTGAAACATCCACTATTTTAACAAGGGATTCGACTAGTGGATTCATAATACATGGAATCAGGATTATTATTATTTACTATCAATGATTAAATTATTTATCATCAACATTATTATTATAACATTTACCTTATATATTTAAACTAACATTTTATCAAATAATATTTTATCCGTTGAAATAGTATAAAATAGTACTCTTGAAACTTTGGTAACGATATTGTAGTATTACTATTTAAGCTGTGAAAAGAGACTGAATTAAACTCACGAGTCACGAGTGAATGGAATTTTGGTTTTTTGTTCAGTTGGTATTGGTCAGTCCGTACAATCATACTGTCCAAATAAGAGAACTTGACTCGGTACAAAATCTGAATAAATTCAGAGAATATATATTCAACAATAGACAGGGGACCCGGATGTCATGTCTTCATATGTACAGTAGTTGCACTAAGCTGCTCTGTCCATGCTACTAGCGTAGTCTGTTCTTATTCTTCTCTGTTTATTTTTTGGTTTTGGGGAGGCGGAGTTTGGTCTTATTCTTGGGTTATAATATTGGGTGGAGAAGTCAATGGGCTAATTAACTGATAATGGAGCAAATTGATTATTATCGTTTATGATATTAAGCATAATATCAGGATTTCACATGCTACCTTCCTAGATGGTTCGAATAGAGCCAAATGACAACAAGGGAGAGAGATTCGAGGCTGTTCTATAAAATTTGGAATTTTGTATATGATATATATACCCACCATGTTTCTATAACCCATCATTTTACTCAACCGCCAAATATTTTGTATTTTGCGGAGAACGCAATAAATTAATTGCTGTACATTGTAGTGTTAACATGTCCGAGCTTGGACTTAAAATATAACACAATTTATTATTTATATGACTCTTATTGAGAATGTTGACTAGATCTAGGATAAGTACTATTGATCATTAAACAGTTTGGAGTAAAAATAAATTTGAAACTTATGCACTCTTCATTTATAGATTTTTTTTGGCTTCTATTTGAAATAATCAATTATTAATTTAGTCATAATGGTACCCCTTGTTAGTACAATAATTAGACTCATGTTGCCTCTCACATAAGACACATGTTTACATCTTAATCAAGAGGGCAACAGTAATTTTGAAAAGGACTGGTCGGCTGTTGCTTGGAGCAACAACAAGCACGCTCTCCAATTTTTGTTCTTACCCCTTCCTTCATCTCGAACTTTCACACTAATCCCAAGTCCGAACCCAACTTGTTTTTACATGGGGTTAACAATTTGACATCCATCCCAAAAACCCACCATTATTTACTTTTTTAATCTAGTGCTGGTTGGTCGGACCTAGTTTTCGTGCCACTGTGATCTGAAAAGGAATCAAAGATTCGCCGACGCAGAGAGGCAGCTTACTGCATGCTTCCAATTTCATTTTAATCTATTTTCTGCGAAGTATTTCTGATTGACATTATCTCTCTATTTACTCTATTTAGTTCCTCTCTCAGTCCCAGCCTCCTCCCTTCCTTTCCTCCTCCTCTCTCACGGGAATAATATATAAAACGAATAAAATATAACAAAAGAAAACCTATTCCCACCAGCTTCCTCACTTTTGTTCCTCCTCTCTCTCTCCTTTTCTCTTTAATCACACTACATTGCTGTTTCTTTTCAGATCAAGAAGACTCCATTGTTGGATCCATGGCCGACATTCTAGAACCCAACACTGAACCTGAGTTATCAGCTGATCACTGGCTGGCCCGTGCCCGGCAACTGGTCCCCACCGCAATTGAGAGGGCCAACGCCACCACCGGCTTTCCCGGCAGGTGGAAGTCTATACTTTCCAAGCTGGAGCGTGTACCCAGTTGCCTGTCTGACCTAGCCAGTCATCCTTGCTTCTCAAAGAACACACTCTGTAAAGAAATTCTCCAGTCGGTGGCGTCGACCTTGTCGGAGGCTATTGACCTGGCCGAACGATGTACGTCCCGTGATTCAGTCCAACTTGGAAAGCTGCAGATGCAGAGTGATCTCGACTCACTGGCTGGGAAACTTGACCTCAATCTTCGTGACTGCGCACTCCTTGTGAAAACAGGCGTGCTCAGTGATGCATCCGTACCGGTGGTACCTGCTCCTGAACCACCGACACCTATACCTAATCAGAAATTAAATGTGCGGGAATTGCTAGCCAGGTTGCAAATTGGTCATGCAGAGGCGAAGCACCGTGCTGTCGATAGTCTCTTAGATGTGATCAGGGAAGATGAGAAGAGTGTGCTTTCAGTTCTCGGCAGAAGCAATATTTCTGCTTTGATTCAACTTCTCACTGCTACTGCACCTAAAGTTAGAGAAAAAGCTGCTACGGTCATATGTCTCCTGGCCGAGTCAGGAAGCTGTGAGACTTTGCTTGTCTCTGAAGGTGTGCTTCCACCTCTGATAAGGTTAGCAGAATCTGGCAGCTTAGTTGGCCGAGAAAAGGCGGTAATTACACTCCAGAGGTTATCCATGTCTGCTGACACTGCTCGTGCAATTGTTGGCCATGGTGGTGTTAGACCGTTGATTGAGATTTGCCAAATTGGGGATTCAATCTCTCAATCAGCGGCTGCTGGTACGCTGAAGAATCTGTCGGCAGTGCCTGAGGTACGACAGACATTGGCTGAAGAGGGAATAGTGAGAGTCATGATCAATTTACTCGATTGTGGTATTGTTCTTGGTTCAAAGGAGTATGCGGCTGAGTGCTTGCAAAATCTCACAGCAACCAATGATAATTTAAGACGATCAGTCGTCTCTGAAGGTGGGTTGAGGAGCTTATTGACTTACCTTGATGGTCCCTTACCACAGGAATCGGCAGTAGGTGCTTTGAGAAACTTGGTTAATTCAGTGTCAGTAGATAGTCTCTTGTCACTTGGTTTATTGCCACGCTTGATGCATGTATTGAAGGATGGTTCACTCGGGGCACAACAAGCAGCAGCATCGGCCATTTGCCGGGTGTCAAGTTCAGCTGAGATGAAGAAATTGGTTGGTGAGTTTGGCTGTATTCCTTTGCTTATAAGACTTCTCGAGGCAAAATCAACTGGTGCCAGAGAGGTTGCTGCTCAGGCAATTGCAACTCTCATGAGCTGCCCGCAGAATGCACGAGAAATTAAGAAGGATGAGAAAAGTGTCCCAAATTTGGTTCAATTGCTCGATCCAAGCCCATTGAACACAGCAAAGAAGTATGCCATTGCTTGTTTGTTGATGCTTTCTTCAAGTAAAAAATCTAAGAAGTTGATGATTTCCCATGGTGCGATTGGGTATCTGAAGAAATTGTCAGAGATGGAGGTAGCCGGTTCAAAGAAGCTGCTTGAGAGATTAGAGAGGGGAAAATTGAGGAGCTTGTTCAGTAAAAAATGAGAGTGGTTTGCGTCGCTATGGAAGTGTTGTTGGTAACTTGTATAAAGTTCTGTTTCATGTGCTCTATGAAATAGTGCTGAATTATGTAAGCTGGATTTTTATTTATTTTTTCTTTTTCTTTTCTCTATCTTAACTAGTTCATGCAAGATGATCAGTTCTGTTGACATTTCTAACTTCGAGAAAAGCAAATGTCCTGTTTTTTACTTTGTTACCTACTAGTTCATGTTAAATGATAAACATCATGTATGATTTGGGTAAGTTAATGGCCTTGAATGATTCGTCCTTTATTCTGATCAGCTATAGTCTATACTCTATACCCGTCGATCACCCAATACTGAAAGAACCACAATCCTTAGTGCCTAATTTAATAGGATAACATATTATTTAGGCTTCTAGCCTTCTAGCCTCCAATGACCAATGGCAATGGGGATTAATGGTTGTGATATAGTAACCATTCCGCAGACAACATTTCTTCAGCCTAATGAGCCTAATTTTACGGGTGTGTTTGGATGAGCATAGAATAAAGAATAAGAATAAGGAATTTTGATATGCGTGCTTATTCAAATTCCTTATTCTTATACTATGGTTTTGTTAGTATAAGAATAAGGGCCTAAATTTCTTATTCTTGTGTTGTTTGGGTTGCACAAAAATAAAAATAAGCACGCAAACCGAAATTCCTTATTTCATGCTCATCCAAACACACCCGTATATTGTGGGTGTGTTTGGAACCCTGAGAATAAGGGGTTATTCGGAACTAGCAATTCTAAGTGTCACCAAACATATCTAGGAACAAGGAGAATTGCTTGTTCGGTGCTTTATTCTAGTTCCAACTAAACGCTGGAACTAGCTCAGGAATTGCTCTCTGGGACCCACTAAAACATTAAAATATTTCTATTCACCAAGATTAAATAATAGAGAGTCGGAAAGAGAAACCATATTAAATTATTTTCTACCATTGCTAGGGTTGAAAACGGTAGTCGTTTCAACCGTTCTTTCGTTTCGTTTCGTCCGGAACGGAACGGTAACGGATAAGGATTTCAGTTTCGTTTAAGGAACGGAACAACTAACGCAAATAGAAATATTGTTTCGTCTCAGACAGAACGATTAGTGAAATTGGTACGTTTCGTGGTCGTTTATTTCGCGCATTTCGTCAAAAAAAATGTTCATAGTTTTATTCTTAGATTGCATAGGACCTCAGCGGAGAGATCGAGGGAGAAATCAGTAAAATTAGATTTTTGCAGCTCGCTCCGTCATTTCTCCGCCGAACACAGTCACATCTATCTCTCTCGCCTCTGCACCACCCAGTACAATCACCATTGAGAGCGAGAGGTGATGATGGTGCCTCTTTCCCCTTTCCCGTGTGACCTAACCTATCATTTATCTATCTCCGTTTCATACAAAATGCAGAATAGTTTATTTTCTTGCATCTTAATAAAAATGCAAAACAATTAGGTAGTCAAAGACGGTTATAACCGTTTTGATCGTTCCAATCAACGAAACGATCAACGCAACATGTGTTAAACGGATGCAACAATCAACGCAATAAATATAAAAATTTCGTGCATCAATGCAACGGTTAACGAAAATGACAATTTTCGTGTTCATTTTCCACGTTATGCAGCCCTAACCATTGCCTCTCTCTTCAATTATGTCCAGACGTCCAGTATCTAAATAACATACAAGAGCCTAATAGTGAAGTTTTTTAGCGGCCCAAATCTAAATAACATACAACATAATGAAAATAGAAGTCATAATAAGTTAAGAAATAAAATTAAAATGAATGCTTTCATTGCAATTACTGGTACAAAAAGGAAGGATTAAGCTTAAGTAATTGACGGTAGCATTGAGGTGGCGCAAAAAAAAAAAAAATAGAAATGATAGTTGCATTGAAGTTAGTTTAAAAATATAAACAACAAATCATTATTTTATTTTTTTTCTTGTTCTTATTCTTAACTAACCATTCAAACAACACTGAGAATTACATGAATAAGCAATTCTTCACCATCTCTTATTCACTATCTTTATTCTTGAACAAGCTATTCTATTCTTATTCACCACACTTCCAAACATGCCCCGTATATTTATAGTTTAAATTGGGAAAGGTTCAATACTGTAGCTCTACAGTGTCACAATTTATCTATATGTAATTTTAAACGAATTTATATAAATAGCTTTTAGTTTTTTGTACATTTAATAATAATTAACTATTGAACTTCGCTTCTACAGTATTGTAGTTAAAATTCTTTCGTTTTACATGTTGGTCATAAGATCTTAATTAATTTAGGAAACACGTTCTACTATATGAAACAAATAATTTTTAGAAACTCTTACTACTGAAAGAAAAATAAGACCGAAACAAGCTAATGTTAGAATCCTAGGTGTCTTAATTTTCCTGGACGCGTCTCATAAAGTGCTTCGGGTTGTACAAGTTGGTTATTTGTCACTATCGGAGCATAAATGGTGATGCGGTCCATTCCTTTGTATGTATGTACTAGCTAAAAGCAACAATGATTTTCTTTAGCGTCTAACTTGGATTTTAGAGAATATCGGATATCCTCTATTTTTTTCTATTCGGATATAAATTCCTCTAATGCTATTTTGTTTGGATATAAATCTTTTTCATTATTTTTAAACATATTTTAAATATGAAAATTCAGATGTTTAATATTATGACCAAAATATCCCTACATGTCCACATCTCCGCTTGTTTTATGCATTATTTGGAATTCAAACTTGCCCTTCAATCTCCTTCTTATTCTATTTTTTCTGACCAACCATTTTTTGCAATGTATATGCGTAATTACCATGTATAATCTAATTTTTTAAAATAAATAAAATATGAATTATATTCTAGACAATATAAATAGTTTAAATATAGATTATTATGATGAAATGAAATAGAATGAATTCAGAAATAATTGAAATGCTCAAATGATACACAAAATTGATTTATTTGCACCTTATATGTGTAACTACTGTGTAAAATCCTATCATCTTCAATAAATAACACACGAATCATATTCTATACAGTATAAAAAGTTTAAATGTTGATTATTGTGATGAAATGACTTAGAACAATCCATAAACAATTGAAATGCTAAAATGATACTCAGAATTGCATTGTTTGCACTTTATATGCGTGATTATCATGTATAATCTAATTTTTTTGTATAAATAACACATGAATCATATTCAAAACAGTATAAAGAGTTTAAATTAAGATTATTGAGATGAAATGGCTCAGAATGAATCCAAAAATAATTGAAATGCTCAAATGATACTCAGAATTGCACTATTTGCACTTTATATGCGTAATTACCATGTTTAAACCAATATTTTGAATAAATAACACATGAATCATATTCTAGACGGTATAAAGACTTTAAATGTGGATTATTCTGATGAAATGACTTAGAATGTATCCAAAAACGACTGAAATGCTCGAATGATAGCCAGAATTGTATTATTTACGCTTTATATGCGTAATTACCGTGTATAATCCTGTTGGAGTTATGTCCTAGAAGTCAATAGTTTAATGAATATTGTATTAGTTTACGTTATTAATGATACTTGATCATTTGTTCCTAGATGACAGATCATTCAGGTTGAGGATCTGAATTGTAGATCTCTGTGTATCTCTAAATAGTCCATAATCTTGATAATTAACAATGAACATTAATTATCATATTAGATTAGTATGCAAGTTAAGTATTGATTAAGTTCTAAAAATCATAGGTAAGGAGTTACCGATTTAATTGCATATGTGTATGTTATTGGAACATAGCACAGGACATGACCCAATGAAATAAATATATGGATTGTGTTATGTGTCATTATGTATTTCATACGTGTTTGATTCCGAGTTTGAGATGGTTCAGTTTTTCACATGAGGATAGATTCTATAAATATCGTCTAACGTTGATTCCTGATAAGGACTGCTATACGGATTTTATTTGTGTTCTCTTGAATTGTGCGGGGAAAAACTGTTCATCAAGACAACCGTATGTCCCTCATTAGTTCACCTAGTGAGTGATGATATCTACTGCGCCCCTTGATGGAGTTGGATCGTATGCGCGCAACTAGGCGGTCAACTCTAGATCAAAAAACGTATAATCTGCAAGAATGACACATTCCTATCTTGGATTATACAATGATATCATGTGACATAGGAATCAAAATAATAAGATACTTTTTCTTATGCAGGATTGAGTACTGTATTGGTACAGTATTTATTTATGCGAATTGGGAATCATAACGTGTTGCTATATACCGCTTATGATTATTGGAAATAAATGGTGATTTATTTTCCATGGCCAACATAGCATAAATCCTCAAAGGGTCACACAAATAGGACTTTAACCATACGTGCATTATTTATTTATTCGCAGTAGCGAGTACTGCAAAAATATGATAAGTTGATTAATTAATTATATACCGTTGCGAACCGTTATAATTAATTAACTCAAGGGGATCATATAGAAATAATATAATGCGTATTGTAATTCCAAATTAATTATTAATATATTAATAATTAAATTCGTTGAGCATATATTAATTATATTGAGCTGATCGGACTTTTATTTAAATAGTTAAATAAAAGTCCGATTTGAGATTAATTAATGGAGTGGATTAATGTACCATTATATCATGTGGATTAGCCCACATAAATCCTGAAATTTTCATATTTTGAGGGGTATTTTTGTCTAGATAAAAATTGAAAGAGAGCTAGTCTTTATATAAGGCAATGTTGTTTATGGAAATAACGTGGAAAAACCCTAATCCTCTCTCTTCCTCTTCCCTTGGCCGACGGCTCAAGCAAGAGAAGAAATCTGGTTCTTCTCTTGTGTGCGCCTCTCCTCCCCTCTCTAGCTCATGTGTTGAACGTTCCTCCTTCCACTTAATCCGTTAAACGCGCGTAGAAGGAAGACAGGAAATTAACTATAATCTCGGACAAGCTAGCACTTGACTTGAGAGTTTTGGCTAATCTTCTAGGTGGACTCGAGGCAACCAGAGGTTGTCGTGAGGGTGACGAGCACGCCACCAACTCCAAGAGATTGGATTCGAGCCTTCCGAATATGATTTCGGAAGAGGTAACCTCCTACGCTTCTCCTTTTATGTGTTAATCACATGAATAACCAGATCCGTTTTTTCGTGCGTGTTAATTAATTGTTAAATGTTATTAAAAAATTAAAATTGCACAAGGACTTGAGTTTCTAACAAATCCAACCTTTTTGAATACATAGCACATGAATCATATTCTAGACAGTATAAAGAGTTTAAATGTAGATTATTGTGATGAAATGAATTACAATGAATCCAGAAACGATTGAAAATCTCAGATTATACTCAGAATTGGATTTATTCGCACTTTATATGCGTAATTACCACTTACTATCCGATCTTTTGTGAATAAATAAGACATGAATCATATTTTAGTCAGTCTAAAGAGTATAGATGTAGATTAATGTGATTAATATATTAGAATGAATCCAGAAACGATGAAAATACTCAAAAGATACTCAGAATTGCATTACTTGCACTTTATATGCGTAACTACCGTGTATAATCGAATCTTTCTGTGTAAATAACACATGAATCATATTCTAAACAGTACAAAGAGTTTAAATTTGCATTTTATATGCGTAATTACTACTTATTATACAATCTTTTTGAATAAATAACACATGAATCATATTCTAGACAGTATAAAGAGTTTAAAAGTAGATTATTGTGATGAAATGACTTAGAATGAAAACGATGGTAATGTTCAAAAGATACTCAGAATTGCATTAGTTGCACTTTATATGCGTAATTACCACGTATAATCCAATCTTCTTTGAATAAATAACACATGAATCATATTCTACACCGTATAAAGAGTTTAAATATAGATTATTGTGATGAAATGACTTAGAATGAATCTATAAATGATCGAAATGCACAAATGATACTCCAAATTACATTATTTGCAGTTTATATGTGTAATTACCATATATAATCCAGTTTTTTTTGTATAAATAACACATGAATAATATTATAGACAGTATAAAGAGTTTAAATGTAGATTATTTTGATGAAAAAAATACTGAAATGCTCAAATGATCCTCAAAATTGCATTATTTACATTTTATATGCTTAATTACCACTTATGATGCAATATTTTTGCAAAAGTTACACATTAATCATATTCTAGACATTATAAAAAGTTTAAATGTAGATTATTATGATGAAATGACTTAGAATAAATCAAGAAACGATGGTAATGCTCAAAAAATACTATGAATTGCTTTATTTGCAATTTATATGCGTAATTACCATTTATAATCCAATCTTTTAGAATAAATAACACATGAATCATATTCTAGACAGTATATAGAGTATGAATGTAGATTATTGTGTTGAAATTACTTAGAATGAATCCAGAAACGATCGAATATCACAAATGATACTCAGGATTGTATTATTTGCAGTTTATATGTGTAATTTCAGTATATAATCCAATCTTTTTGTATAAATAACACTTGAATCATATTATAGACAGTATACAGAGTTTAAATTTAGATTATTGTGATGAATGAATTAGAATGAATCCATAAATGATTGAAATGCTCAAAAGATACTCAGAATTGCAATATTTGCACTTCTTATGAGTAATTACCATGTATAATCCAATCTTTTTGAATAAATAACACAAGTATCATATTCTATGCAGTATATAGAGTATAAATGAAGATTATTGACTTGAAAAGACTTAGAATAAATCCAGAAACGATGGAAATTCTCAAAAGAAACTCAGAATTCCATTATTTGCAGTTTATATGTAATTACGTTGTAAAATCCAATCTTTTTTTAATACATGAATCATATTCTAGTCAATATAAAGAGTTTAAATGTAAATTATTGTGATGAATAACTTAAAATAAATCAAGAAATGATTGGAATGCTCAAATGACACTCAGAAAAAAGAATCATATTTTAGTCACTATAAAGAGTTTAAATGTAGAATATTGTGATGAAATGACTCAGAATTAATGCATAAATGATTGAATGCACAAATGATACTTGCAATTACATTATTTGCAGTTTATGTGTGTAATTACCATGTATAATTGAATCTTTTTGTATAAATAAAACATGAATCATATTATAGATGGTATAAAGAGTTTAAATGTAGATTATTGTGATGAAATGAATTAGAATGAATCAAGAAATGATTGAAATGCTGAAATGATACTCAGAATTGCATTATTTGCAATTTATATGCGTAATTACAACTTATTGTGCAATTTTGCTGAATATATAACACACTCATCATATTCTAGACAATATAAAGAGTTTAAATGTATTTTATTATAACAAAATAACTTAGAATGAATATAGAAATGATGGAAATGCTCAAAAGATACTCAGAATTTTATTATTTGCAGTTTATATGCGTAATTACCACCTATATTACAATATTTTTGAAAAAAATAACACATGAACGATATTCTAGACAGGATAAAGAGTTCAAATGTAGATTATTGCTATGAAATGACTTGGAATGAATCCAGAAACGATTGAAATGCTCAAATAATACTCTGAATTGCATTATTTACATTTTATATGCGTAATTACCACTTATAATTCAATCTTTTTGAATAAATAAAACATGAATCTTATTATAGACAGTATAAAGAGTTAAATGTATATTATTGTGATGAAGTGAATTAGAATGAATCCAGAAACGATTGAAATGTTCAAATCATACTCAGAATTACATTATTTGCACTTTATATGTGTAATTACCATGTATAATCCAATATTTTTGAATAAATATCAAAAGAATCATATCCTAGACTGTATAAGGAGTTTAAATGTAGATTAGTGTGATGAAATTACTTAGAATGAATCCAGAAACGATCAAAATGCACAAAATATACTCAGAATTGCATTATTTGCAGTTTATATGCGTCATTACTATATACAATCCAATCTTTTTTTTTATATAAATAACACATGAATCATATTATAGACAGTATAAAGAGTTTAAATGTAGATTATTGTGATGAAATGAATTAGAATGAATCCACAAACGATTGAAATGCTCAAACGATACTCAGAATTGCATTATTTGCATTTTATATGCGTAATTACCACTTGTTATACAATCTTTTTGAATAAATAACACATGAATCTTATTGTAGACTATATATATAAATTAAATATAGATTATTGTGATGAAAAGCCATAGAATTAATCCAGAAATTTTCAAAATTCTCAAATGATTCTCAGAATTGCATTATTTGCAGTTTATATGCGTAATTATCGTATATAATCCAATATTTTTATATAAATAACACATGAATCATATTATAGACAGTATAAAGTGTTTAAATGTAGATTTTTATGATGACATGAATTAGAATGAATCTAGAAACGATTGAAATGCTCAAATGATACTCAAGAATTTCATTATTTGCAATTTATATGCACAATTGCCTTGTATAATCCAATCTTTTTGAATAAATAACACATGTATCATATTCTAGACAGTATATTGAGTTTAAATGTAGATTAGTGTGACAAAATGACTTAGTATGAATCCAGAAACTATAGAAAATGTTGAAAACATACTCAAAATTGCATTATTTGCAGTTTATATGAGTAATTACCATGTATAGTCCAATCTTTTTGAATACATAACACATGAATCATATTCTAGACAGCATAAAGGGTTTTGAATGTAGATTATTGTGACGAAATGAATTTGAATGAATCCAGAAACTATTGAAATCCTGAAATGATACTCAGAATTGCTTTATTTGCACTTTATACGCATCATTTATTGTCCAATCTTTTTGAATAAATAACACAAGATTCGTATTATTGACAGTATAAAGAGTTTAAATGTAGATTATTGACAAGAAATGACTGAGAATGAATCTAGAAACGTTGGAAATGCTCAAAAGATACTCAGAATTGCATTTTTTGCAGTTTACATGCGTAATTACCATGTAAAATCCAATCTTTTTTTAATAAATAACACATGAATCATATTATAGACAATATAAAGAGTTTAAATGTAGATTATTGACATGAAATGACTTAGAATGAATCAAGAAACGATTGAAATGCTCAAATGATACTCAGAATTGCATTTTTTTTTTCAATTTATATGTGTAATTACAGTGTATAATACAATCTTTTTGAATAAATAACATAAGAACTATATTTTGGACAGTATAACGATTTTAAATGTAGAATATTGTGAAGAAATGACTTAGAATGAAAATATAAACGATTCAAATTCACCAATAATACTCAGAATTGCATTATTTGTAGTTTACCATGTATAATCGAATCTTTTTGTATAAATAACAATTGAGTCATGTTATAGACAGTATAAAGAGTTTAACTGTTGATTATTGTGATGAAATGAATTAGAATGAATCCAGAAACGATTGAAATGCTGAATGATACTCATAATTGAATTATTTGCATTTTATATGCGTAATTACCATGTATAAATCCTATCTTTTTGTATAAATAACACATTTATAATATTCTAGACAGTATAAAGAGTTTGAATTTAGATTATTGTGATGAAATGACTTAGAATGAATACTGAAACGATGGAAATGCTCAAAAGATACTCAGAATTGTATTATTTGCGTATGGAAGCATAACTACCATGTATAATCCAATATTTTGTATAAATAACACTTGAATCATATTCTAAATAGTATAAAGAGTTTAAATATAGATTATTATGATGAAATGAATTAGAATGGATCCATTAACGATTGAGAAGTTCAAATGATACTCAGAATTGCAATATTTGCAATTTTTATTGTTATTAGGATTTATTATGCAATTTTTTTGAATAAATAACACACAAATCGTATTCTACACGGTATATGGAGTTTGAATTAGATTAAAAAAGATTAAATGAATTAGAATGAACACAGAAACGATTGTAATGCTCAAATGATACTCAGAATTGCATTATTTGCATTGTATATGCGTAATTACCACTTATAATCTAATCTTTTTGAATAAGTAACACATGAATCATATTATAGACAGTATAAAGAGTTTAAATGTAGAATATTGTGATGAAATTACTTAGAATGAATGCAGAAACGATGGAAAATGCATAAAAGATAACAAGAATTGCATTATTTACACTTTATATTTGTAAATACCATGTATAATCAAATTTTTTTGAATAAATAACACATGATTCATATTATGGGCAATATAAAGAGCTTTAATGTAGATTATTGTCAAGAAATGACTTAGAATGAACCCAGAAAGAATTGAAATGCAAAAATAATACTCAGAATTGCACTATTGGCAGTTCACATGCATAATTACCATTTATAATCCCAATCTTTTTGTATAAATATGACATGAACCATATTATGGACAATATAAATAGTTTAAATATAAATTATTATGATGAAATGAATTATAATGAATTCTGAAACGATTGAAATTCTCAAATGATACTCAGAATTGCATTATCTGCAGTTTATATGCGTAATTACCATTTATAATCCAATTTTTTTGAATTACAAACACGTGAATCATATTCTTGACATTATAAATAGCTTAAATATAGATTATTTTGATGAAATGACTTAGAATGAATCTAGAAACGATGGAAATGCTCAAAAGATACTAAGAATTGTATTATTTGCACTTTTTATACGTAATTGCCATGTATAATCTAATCTTTTTGAATAAATAACACAAAAATCATATTTTCGACAGTATAAAAAGTTTAAATGTAGTTTATTATGATGAAATGACTTCAAATGAATCCATAAATGATTGAAATGCACAAATTAGACTCAGAATTGCATTATTTGTAGTTTATATGCGTAACCATGTATAATCCAATATTTTTGAATAAAAAACACATGAATCATTTTCTAGATAGTATAAAGAGGTTAAATATAGATTAATGTGATGAAATTACTTAGAATAAATCCAGAAACGATTGAAATACTCAAATGATACTCAGAATTGCTTTATTTGCACATTAAATGCATAATTACCACTTATTATCCTATCTTTTTTAGTAAATAACACATTAATCATCTTCTAGACAGTATAAAGGGTTTAAATTTAGGTTATTGTGATGAACTTACTTAGAATGAATCAAGAAACGATGGAAATGCTCAAAAGATATTCATAATTGCATTATTTGCAATTTATATGCGTAACTACCATGTGTAATCCAATATTTTTGAATAAATAACACAAGAATCATATTATAGACGGTAAGAGTTTAAATGAAGATTATTGTGATGAAATGAATTAGAATGAATCCAGAAATGATTGAAATGCTGAAATGATACTCAGAATTGAATTATTTGTAATTTATATGGGTAATTACCACTTATTATCCATCTTTTTGAATAAATAACTATTATCTTCAAGACAGTATAAAATGTTAATGTAAATTATTTTGATGAAATGATGTAGAATGAATCCAGAAACGATGGAAATGCTCAAAAGGTACTCAGAATTGTATTATTTGCACTTAATATTAGGAATCACCATGTATAATCCATCTCTTTTGTATAAATAATACATGAATCATATTTTAAACAGTATAAAGTGTTTAAATGTACATTGTTATGATGTAATGAATTAAAATGATCCAGAAACGATTGAAATGCTCAAATAATACTCATAATCGCATTATTTGCAGTTTATATGCGTAATCACCATATATAATCCAATATTTTTATATAAACTACACATGAATCATATTATAGACAATGTAAAAAGTTTATATGTTGATTATTGCGATGAAGTGAATTAGAATGAAATCAGAAACGATTGAAATGCTCGAATGATACTAAGAATTGTATTATTTGCACTTTATATGTTCAAATACCCCATATAATCCAATTTTTTTTTGTATAAATAACACTTAAACCATATTCTAAACAGTATAGAGAGTTTAATTTTAGATTATAATGAAGAAATGCCATAGAATGCATCCAGAAACAATTGACATGCTCAAATTATAATCAGAATTGTATTATTTGCACTTTATATGCGTAATTACCATTTGTTATCCAATCTTTTTGAATTAATAAAACATGAATCATATTGTAGACATTACTATGTTGAAATCAATTAGAATGAATACAGCAAAAAATTGAAATACTCAAAATTGCATATTTTGCAATCTATATGCGTAATTATCACTTATAATCCAATCTTTTTTAATAAATAACACATGAATCTTATTATGTACAGTACAAATAGTTTAAAAGTAGATTACTGTGATGAAAAGACTTAGAATGTATGCAACAACGATGGAAATTGTCAAAAGATACTCAGCATTGTATTATTTGCAATTTATATGCGCAATTACAATGTATAAACCAATCATTTTTTAATAAATCACACATGAACCATATTCTAGACAGTATAAAGGGTTTAATTGTAGAATATTGTGATGAAATGAATTATAAATCCAGTAACGATTTGAAATGTTCAAATGAAACTCAGAATTGCATTATTTACACTATATATGTGTAATTACCAGTTATTATCCTATCTTTTTGAATAAATAACACATGAATCATCTTCTAGACAGTGTAAAGTGTTGAAATGTAGATCATTGTGATGAAATGACTTAGAATTAATCCTGAAACGATGAAAATGCTCGAAAGATACTAAGATTTGCATTATTTGCACTTTATATACGTAATTACCATGTATAATCCAATCTTTTAGAATAAATAACACAAAAATCATATTCTAGACAATATAAAGAGTTTAAATGTAGATTATTGTGATGAAATGACTTAAAATGAATCCATAAATGATTTGAAATGCTCAAATGAAACTCAGAATTGCGTTATTTGCACTTTATATGTGTAATAACCATGTATAATTCTAATTTTTAGAATAAATAACAAATGAATCATATTTTATACAGTATAAAGAGTTTAAATATAGATTAATGTGATGAAATTACTTAGAATAAATCCAGAAACGATGGAAATGCTCAAAAGATACTAAGAATTGCATTTTTTGCACTTTATATGCGTAATTACCACTTATAAACCGATCTTTTTGAATAAATAACTCAAAAAATCATATTCTGATCAGTATAAAGAGTTTAAATGTAGATTATTGCGATGAAATAACTTAAAATGTTTCCATAAATGATTAAAATGCACAAATGATATTCAGAATTGTATGTAATCCAATCTTTTTTGTATAAATAACACATGAATCATATTATAGATAGTATAAAGAGTTTAAATGTAGATTATTGAGATAAAATGACTTAGAATGATTCCAGAAGCGATTGAAATGCTCAAAAGATGCTTAGAATTGCATTATTTGAACTTTATATGAGTAATTACCACTTATTATATAATCCTTTTGAATAAATAACACATGAGTCACATTCTAGACAATATAAAGACTTTAAATGTAGATTATTGTGATAAAATGGATTTGAATGAATCCAGAAACGATGGAAATGCTCAAAAGATACTCAGAATTGCATTATTAGCAATTTATATGCGTAATTACCATGTATAATCTAATTTTTTTGTATAAGTAACACATGAATCATATTTGGGACAGTATAAAGAGTTTAATTGTAGATAATTGTGATAAAATGACTCAGAATGAATCCTGAAACGCTAAAAATGCTCAAAAGATACTGAGAATTGTATTATTTGCACTTTATAAGCATAACTACCAGGTTAATCCAATCTTTGTAAATAAATAACACATGAATATTCTTCTATACAGTATAAAGAGTTTAAATGTAGATTATTGTGATGAAATGAATTAGAATGAAACCATAAACGATTGAAATGCTCAAAAGATGTTCAGAATTGCTTTATTTGCACTTTATATGCGCAATTACCATGTATAATCCAATATTGTTTTAGTAAATAATACATTAACCATATTCTAGACACTATAAAGAGTTTAAATGTAGATTATTTTGATAAAATGTATTAGAATTAATCCAGAATTGATTGAAATGCTCAAATGAAACTCAGAATTACATTATTTGCACTTTATATGCGTAACTACCACTTACTATCCAATCTTTTTGAATAAATAACACATGAATCACCTTCTAGACAGTTTAAAGAGTTTAAATGTATATTATTGCGATAAAATGACTTAGAATGAATCATGAAATGATGAAAATGCTCAAAATATACTCAGAATTGTATTATTTGCACTTTATATGCGTAACTAGCATGTGTAATCCAATATTTTTGTATAAATTACACATGAATCATATTCTAAACAGTATAAAGAGTTTAAATACAGATTATTATGATGAAATGAAATAGAATGTATCCAGAAAATATGGAATTGCTCAAATGATACTCAGAATCGCATTATTTGCAATTATATGCATAATTACCAATTATAATCCAATCTTTTTGAATAAATAACACGTGAATCATATTCTATACAGCATAAAGAGTTTAAATGCAGAATATTGTGATTGAATGACTAAAAATAAATCCATTAACGATTTAAATGCCCAAATGATACTCAGAATTATATTATTTGCAGTTTATATGCGTAATTACCATTTATAATCCAATATTTTGTACAAATAACACATGAATCATATTATAGACAGTATAAACAATTTAAATGTAGATTGTTGTGATGAAATGAATTAGAATAAATCCAGAAATCATTAAAATGCTCAAAATGATACTCATAATTGCATTATTTACACTTTATATACGAAATTACCATGTATAATCCAACTTTTGAATAAATAACACATGAATCATATTCTATACCATATAGAAAAGAGTATAAATGTATATTATTGTGATGAAATGTCTTAGAATGAATTCAGAACCCATGGAAATGCTCAAAAGATACTCAGAATAGCATTATTTGCACTTTATATTGTAATTACCACGTATAATCCAATCTTTTTTTAATAAATAACACTTGAATCAAATTCAAGACAGTATAAAGTGTTTAATGTAGAATATTGCGATTAAATTAATTTGAATGAATCCAGAAACGATTGAAATGCTCAAATAATACTTGGAATTACATTATTTACACTTTAAATTTCCACTTATTATCCAATCCTTTTGAATAAATAATACATGAATCATATTCTAGACAGTATAAAGAGTTTAAATGTAGATTATTATGATGAAATGACTTAGAATTAAACCAGAAATTATTGAAATGCACAAATGATACTCAAAATTGCATTATTTGCAATTTTTATGAGTAATTACCACTTATTATTCAATCTTTTTGAATAAATAACACATGAATCACATTCTAGACAATATAATGACTTTAAATGTAGATTATTGTGATGAAATGAATTAGAATGAATCCAGAAACAATTGAAGTGCTCAAATAATACTCAGAATTGCATTATTTGACTTTATATGCGTAATTACCACTTATAATCCGATATTTTTGAATAAATAACACATGAATCATATTCTAGACTGTATAAAGAGTTTAAGTTTAGTTTATTGTGATGAAATGACTTTGAATGAATCCAGAAACGAATGCTCAAAAGATACTCAGAATTACACTATTCGCACTTTATATGGGTAATTACCAAGTATAATAAAATATTTTTGAATAAATAACACATGATTCATATTATGGTCAGTATAAATAGTTTAAATGTAGATTATTGTGATGAAATGACTTAGAATAAACCCATAAAGAATTAAAATGCACAAATGATACTCAGAATTGCATTATTTTGCAGTTTATATGCATTTTATTATAAGACAGGAATCATATTATAGAGAGTAAAAAGAGTTTAAATATAAATTATTGTGATGAAATGAATTAGAATGAATCCAGAAACGATTGAAATACTCAAATGATACTCAGAATTGCTTTATTTACATTTTATATGCGTCATTACAACTTATTGTCCAATCTTTTTGAATAAATAACACAATAATCATCTTCTAGACAGTAAAAAAGAGTTTAAATGTAGCTTATTGTGATGAACTGACTTAGAATGAATTGAGAAACGATGGAAATGCTCAAAAGATACTCAGAATTGTATTATTTGCACTTTATATGAGTAATTATCATGTATAATCCAATATTTTTTGAATAAATAACATAAGAATCACATTTTAGATAGTATAAAAAGTGTAAATGTTTAATATTGTGATTAAATGACTTAAAATTAATCCATAAATGATTGAAATGCGCAAATGATACTCAGAATTGCATTATTTGTAGTTTATATGCGTAATAACCATGTATAATCCAATATTTTTTAATAAATAACACATGAATCATTTTCTAGATAGTATAAAGAGTTTAAATATAGATTAATGTGATGAAATTAGTTAGAATGAATCCAGAAACTATTGAAATACTCAAATGATACTCAGAATTGCTTTGTTTGCACTTTAAATGCATAATTACCACTTATTATCTAATCTTATTGAGTAAATAACACATTAATAGTCTTCAAGACAGTATAAAGAGTTTAAATGTAGATTATTGTGATGAAATGACTTAAAATGAATATATAAATGATTGAAATGCACAAATCATTCTCAGAATTGCATTATTTGTAGTTTATATGCGTAATAACCATGTATAATCCAATATTTTTGAATAAATAACGCATGAATCATTTTCTAGATAGTATAAAGAGTTTAAATATAGATTAATGTGATAAAATTACTTAGAATGAATCCAGAAATGATTGAAATACTCAAATGACACTCAGAATTGTTTTATTTGCACTTTAAATGCATAATTACCACCTATTATCTAATATTTTTGAGTAAATAACACATTAATCATCTTGTAGACAGTATAAAGGGTTTAAATTTAGGTTATTATGATGAACTTAATTGAGAAACAATGGAAATGCTCAAAAGATATTCATAATTGCATTATTTGCAATTTATATGCGTAACTACTATGTGTAATCTAATATTTTTGAATAAATAACACAAGAATCATATTATAGACAGTCTAAAGAGTTTAAATGTAGATTATTGCGATGAAATGAATTAGAATGAATCCAGAAATGATTGAAATGCTGAAATGATACTCAGGATTAAATTATTTGCAATTTATATGCGTAATTACCACTTATTATCTAATCTTTTTGAATAAATAACACATGTATTATCTTCAAGACAGTATAAAATGTTTAAATGTAAGTTATTCTGATGAAATGACGTAGAATGAATCCAGAAACGATGGAAATCCTCAAAAGGTACTCAGAATTGTATTATTTGCACTTAATATTTGGAATTACCATGTATAATCCATTTTTTTTATAAATAATACATGAATCATATTCTAAAGAGTATAAAGTGTTTAAATGTACATTATTATCATGTAATGAATTAAAATGAATCCAGAAACGTTTGAAATGCTCAAATAATACTCATAATTACATTATTTGCAGTTTATATGCGTAATTACCGTATATAATCCAATCTTTTTGTATAAACTACACATGAATCATATTATAGATAATATAAAGAGTTTATATGTAGATTATTGTGATGAAGTGAATTAGAATGAATTCAGAAACGACTGAAATGATCGAATGATACTAAGAATTGTATTATTTGCACTTTATATGTGTAACTACCACATATAATCCAATTTCTTTTGTATAAATAACACTTGAATCATATTCTAAACAGTATAGAGGATTTAAATGTAGATTATTATGATGAAATGACATAGAATGAATCCAGAAACAATTGACATGCTCAAATTAGAATCAGAATTGCATTATTGGCACTTTATATGAGTAATTACCATTTATTTTCCAATTTTTTTGAATTAATAAAACATGAATCATAGTGTAGACAGTATAAAGAGTTTATATGTAGATTACTATGTTGAAATCAATTAGAATGAATAAAGAAACGATTGAAATACTCAAAATTGCATATTTTGCAATCTATATGCGTAATTACCACTTAGAATCCAATCTTTTTAATAAATAACACATGAATCTTATTATGTATAGTACAAATAGTTTAAATGTAGATCTGTGATGAAATGAATTATAATGAATCCAGTAATGATTTGAAATGCTCAAATGATACTCAGAATTGCATTATTTGCACTTTATATGCGTAATTACCACTTATTATCCTATCTCTTCGAATAAATAACACATTAATCATCTTCTAGACAGTATAAAAAGTTTAAATGTATATTATTGTGACAGAATGACTTAGAATAATCCTGAAACGATGAAAATGCTCGAAAGATACTAAGATTTGTATTATTTGCACTTTATATATGTAATTACCATGTATAATCCAATATTTTCGTATAAATAACATAAGAATCATATTCTAGACAGTATAAAAAGTTTAAATGTAATTGTGATGAAATGACTTAAAATGAATCCATAAACGATTGAAATGCCCTAATGATACTCAGAATTGCATTATTTGCAGTTTATATGCATAATTACTTTGTATAATCCAATCTTTTATATAAATAACACATGAATCATATTATAGACAATATAAATAGTTTAAATGTAGATTGTTGTTATGAAATGAATTAGAGTGAATTCATAAACGATTGAAATGCTCAAATGATACTCGGAATTGCATTATTTGCACTTTATATGCGGAATTACCATATATAATCCAATTTTTTTAATAAATAACACATGCATCATATTCTAGACCGTATAAAGAGTTTAAATGCATATTATTATGATGAAATGTCTTCGAATGAATCCATAAATGATTGAAATGTTCAAATGATACTCAAAATTGCATTATTTGCAATTTATATACGTAATTACCATGTATAATTCAATATTTTTGTAGAAATAACATATGAATCATATTCTAGATAGTATAAAGAGTTTAAATGTAGATTGTTGCGATGAAATGACTTAGAATGAATCCAGAAACGATTTAAATGCTCAATTGATACTCAGAATTGCATTATATGCAATTTATATGAGTAATTACCATATATAATCCAATCTTTTTAGATAAATAGCATATGAGTCATATTCTAGATAGTATAAAGAGTTTAAATGTAGATTATTGTTATAAAATGACGTAGAATGGGTTCTATATCTTAATTAGTACAATCCTTAAACCAAAGAATCAATTAGCGTCTTTAAATATTGAAAAATGTTAGTATTAAGCATTAAGATAACGCTTCGTTAATTTTAGTGAAGAGTACATTACTGTAATTCATTTTCATGAAATTTGTCGTATTGTGCAAGCAAAATCATTAGATCTTTTTGGATTTTCCAAAAAAAAAAAATCATTTGCATTTCGGA
This sequence comes from Rhynchospora pubera, assembly GCA_028095005.1. NCBI lineage: Eukaryota > Viridiplantae > Streptophyta > Magnoliopsida > Poales > Cyperaceae > Rhynchospora > Rhynchospora pubera. The sequence continues at coordinate 27,686,458 of CM051459.1, forward strand.
AATTTAAAAAAGTTGATACAAACATATCATCAAAATAATTTAAATTACATCAATTTGATGTCTTGAAATTTAAGTCACACTGATATTTTTTTTTCAAAACGACATTGTTTTAGGAAAATGTGAGGAGAAATTTTTGCTTTTCGAGAGAGGGAGAGAGCGAGGGATTAGAAAAAATAACTTAGTAATGGAAAGAAATATGACTAATAAAAATTTTCCTTAGTGATTTGGAAAGAACATTGTTGGAGATGGAAAGATGGAGCAGCACCAAAAAGCAATGGGTTGACATGAGTATTTGGGTCATAAATTAAAGTTATTTATTTATTATATTTAAAATATGTATAAAAATAATGAAAAGGGTTTATATTCAGACTAGACAAAACTAGTGTGGTTTATATCTAATTTTAAAGATTTGAGGGGTTTATATCTGGATAGAGAAGATTAGAGGGGTTTATATCTGATTTTCCCTAGATTTTATTAAATATAATTAAGTAGTCTTTTGAAAAAAAAAACTATTCCATATATTAAAATATATCGTTTAGAACTGTTATACGAAATTACGATAATACAACAAAATGGGATAGTATGTTCCGTACTTGCTGCTGAAATGTCATTGCTTCAGAGAATGAATTTAATGAATAAAAATAAATAAGTACTTTCTACTATTGGTAACATTGGTGTTTCTTTCAAGTTTCAACTTTTATAGGAACTAGCCGGCCCAAAATAATATATCGTTTGCACAATAAGGCTAAGAAGAGTCGAGAGAGCCTAACAACTCCTGAACAGAAGTTTAATGTCCGGTTTTGTCTGTCTTTCAGTTCACACGTGAATTTGGGGGATTATGTGAGTAGGCCTGTCAACGGCTGAAAAAAACGCGTTATGCCGTTTCGTTAAGGCCTAACGAAACGAATAACGGCAGCGAAATGAATTTCGTTTCAATAACGAAACGGCAAACGGAATGCAAATATGTGCCGTTTCGATCGTTTCAGTCTAGTTTCAAACCGTTTCATGTGTAATATGTGAAGTGGAACGAATAACGGAATGGATTTCTGTGCCGTTTCATAAACGAAACGGTTTAACGGAATGAATGTTGAAACCGTTTCTTTAACGGAACGGCAAACGAAATGGGCTCTGCCGTGCTTTTGGGCCACGTTTGACAGGCCTATATGTGAGTGTGACGCAGAATATGAACCAAGTTTAGAAATAAAAAACTGTAACCATGAAATATGGGCTGTACCTAGTCAGATAACTGGCTTGTAATTTTTATAGGACACCAATGTACGGTTAAAAGATCACTTTTCTTTATAGTTTATTCGACGGAGAGAATTATGGGTTGAAAAAAAGGGGAAAAAAATTGATCCGGGTAGAGATCGGGGTTTTGAACCCGACGTGAATCGAACACGCAACCTTCTGATCTGGAGTCAGACGCGCTACCATTGCGCCACGGATCCCGGTTGTGATACGAGTCAATATATAACATTAATATAGATCTTGTTTTACTGATCCCGCTCATAGCAGCCTCGAGGCTGCTGTCGCGCCTATCCACAAATATTAAAATGGGCGTCTTATTAGGAGAAAAATCTTTTATTATCCACTCAAGTGAGAGGAAGCGAAGGAAGGAGGAGAGATAGGGTTACTCCTGCCTCAAGTTCCTCTTGTTTCCTTCCTACCAGTTTTGTTCCACCAAGGGAGCACACTCCAAAGATACTTTGAGGTATAATAACTAGTTCTTATGAGAACCCCATTTTTAGTTAGAGCTATCCTAAGCTAACTGAGAATTAGTTATAGCTAAAGTATCAGAAGCAAGATTGGGTTGGTGATGCTTCTATTATTTCTTTATTATGTTTTGGTTTACTTTGAATGTCGTTTAGCACTTTTAATTTGATACAGTATACTGCACTTTCCACAAAACATTGCAATATTACTGTCCAATTTTTTTTTTTTTTTTTTTTCTCTCAATGTGTTCATAATTCTATTAATGACAGCATCATTAAATGTTCCTTAGCTAATGAGCTCGACATGATTAATATACTATGTGAGTTGTGATTTATGAAAATATTTGTGTAGAGCTGACAATCCATTAACATTTATCTCCAAATTATAATAGAAGCCCGGCTTTGGGGACTGATTTGATTGAAGAATGACTGCATTGGATGCAACGAGAGCAGAACTTGGTCTGGTGGTCTTGTACCTGAACAAGGCCGAGGCAAGAGACAAGATATGCAGAGCCATTCAATATGGATCAAAGTTCATCAGCAACGGTCAGCCTGGCACAGCAAAAACTGTTGACAGCACTACCACCTTGGCCCGCAAAGTCTTTCGCCTTTTGAAGGTCTTTATCTTTGTTGTTTTCCTTTTCTTAATTTTCTGTTGTTTACATTTCTTGTACTCATGCTCCCATGATGGATTGGCCATCATTGTTCAAGGTTAACTATTTACTATTTTTCTAGTAACATGGAGGGTTTACATCTGGTCTCACCTACAAAAGAAGCTCTCGCTCACTGATATGTTTATTTAAGCTTTAGATGTAGTACCAGTCTCCTTAATGATAAAAAAAAAAGAACATACATTTCACTACTGGATCATCCCTTATTGTCCAACTCCAACCAAGAAATTGAAAAAAGAATAAGTTTATAAGTCGTCATTACAGAAAAGATTACACAGATATCTAGACTGATCAGTCTCACCAGCAACTCCAGTTATCGCTAAACAACTCAGCTGGTTCTCTTTCTCCTGTAGTCGTACCAGTACATTCTTCCATCTCCATCTTGCCAGCTATGTTCTCTGCATTATCTAGAACCAATGCCTCAATTAAATCCAAGTCTGCATTCAACAAGCTCTTTAGTTTTTTTCCCCTTATTTTTTCAAAAAGGCGGTATACTGTCAGAATATTTTGACAAGCCAAATGACAACACACTTGTTCAACTAATTACATGTTAAGCAAAAACAACAAGAAATAACTGCCTTTTGTTTTATAGAGTCAAGCCTGCACAGTTCCATCCAACAGTGACCATCCTGCATTTGACTGTTTCGTGCCAATCTAGTACCATTGAGTCATTAATACCAGTCTCCCTTTCATCATCTATCTGTCTTGCTAAAGCCTCTATATCTATAGGCACTATCTAGTGCATGAATGATGCTCAGTAATGCCTAATCCATTCACCTAAGAGGCATCAAAGATATTCTTAAGCTAGAAATCCAGAACTTTACTAGTGATATGAGCATGCTGCAATAGATCTGCTGGATCTGTGCTATCTAATGACTAATAAATATGTCATTCTACTTGCAGAAAATCAAAGATATAGTTTAGATTAAATGATTAGATGTCCTTTCTAGTTAGAAATGTAACATGTTTGAACTTTTAAGTACTACTTCCAATTTTGACCTTCTAATTCTGTGAGCATTAGAAAGGAAGTACAATGATACCTGAGATTAGTGCATTGTGCTTATATCAAAGCATTATGATTTATTAGTTAGCTCTACTTAAGTTACTAATTATGGATCTTTTGGCTTGCAGTTTGTTAATGATCTACATGGACTTATTAGCCCACCTCCAAAAGGGACACCACTTCCAATTACCCTGATCGGGAAGGTACATGTCTTGAACTCCTTACTCTTTATTCATATTGTGCACAAACTTTATGATTTTCTGACTCAATTTGGTACGGCTTATTTTTTCAGGCTAGAAATGCACTACTTTCGACATTCTTCTTCCTGGATCAGATCGTGTGGTTGGGAAGAACAGGGATTTACAAGGTTCAATCTCTGGTTTCAACTGAATTACATATTTTTATTTAAGCACCGAGATATTGCTGAAATTTATTATCATATTTCTTTACTTTTGGTGTACAGAATAAAGAACGTGCTGAGTTGATGGGCAGGATATCCTTGTTCTGTTGGATGGGTTCCTCTGTATGTGGCACATTGGTCGAGGTACTTTTCCTTCTTTTTGTCCTTTCAATATAAGAGTTGAAGCATAGAGCTAGATTTGCATTTTGATCTGTATCAGCTATTCTAATTGATATATATGAACAAATCATTAGCAGTTTTTCTTTTCTTTGTTCTTCACTTGTTTTTCTTAAAGATTAACTCCAACATATTAGACAATTAACTAAAACTTTAGTCAAATTCTGACAATAATACCGTGTTCTATCATATTTCAGTATCAGATATGTTGATAAAAATACGTGCATGGGCCATATGGAATTTTTTTTTTTTTTTAAAGTTATTGATATATAGCAAGTGTGCATCCAAAGAAAATAAATCAGCTTTGTGGTATATTTTATTACTTTATATCGAAAAAATATTTGGGCCTTTCTATCTTGATCATCTTAATCACTGACTAGACAGGCGGCAGTTATTTATCTAGATCAGTTTTTTGTGTAGCAGTGTACATAATTATAAGTTCCTAAGTAGATACTGAGGTCTACTATTATGCATGCTCTTCTCAGCTTGCAGAACTTGGAAGGTTATCTGTTTCCATAAACAAATTAGAGAAAGAATTGAGGCATGTTGACAAATATCAAGTATGTTGTCATTAAACTCTCTTCCTTAACTTATATTCTTATTTAGTGTTTCCCATCCAATGCTCTATAATCATAATGAATTATGCAACAGGATGAGCGATACCACAACAAGCTTAAACAGTCAAATGAGAGGCTTCTTGCTTTGATAAAATCATCAATGGATATTGTTGTTGCAATTGGGCTTCTTCAATTAGCTCCTAAGAAGGTCACACCAAGGGTCACGGGAGCCTTTGGGTTTGTAACATCTCTTATATCTTGCTATCAGGTAAATTATTCAACCTTTCTTATAATAAATGTTTCATAATTTGGCTTTCTTATATTGAGTGCTTCAAACAGCTGCAACAGAAAATATATAGCAAATCCAAAAGGAGTATTTGTTTAAAGTGAACACCATAATAAGTAGGTATAGTTTATCAAGCAGAAAAAAATGTACCAGGAAGGGTATACTGACTCAATGAAATTGATTTCTGTTATCTTTTGTTTTTTTTTTTACCTTTCCTGCTATAGACATTCCCTCTTGGTAATTTTTTGACATCATCTTTTGATAATTTTGTGTAGCAACTCCCTGTCCGAGCAAAAGCCAAGTCCCAATGAAGATTTGCCAGTTCATTGTGGTCTTATGGAAGGTAGATTGGCACTTTGGCAGTAGATGATACTAGATAGTACGCTGCTGTAATTAAAACATTATGTAAATGGAGAGCTAAATTCTATATTGCTACAAGGTGCAAGGTCTATATGTTAATGGATTGTTTAGTTATTATAGCGAGTTGTGTACTATTTCATCATGTGACATTTCCTCTGGGCCGGAATTAAAGCTCTCTGTGCAATTCAGCCTAAACAGTAAATGACTTGGCCCAAAAATATTTATTAGTGGCCCCAAACTTGTTTCTCTCCCTTTTTCTTTTTAAACAAAAGTTGTCCTAATTCAGAGCTTTTTATTCCAAACAAGTTGCGGTATGTTAGAAACGACACTCCAGTGGTCATTTTTTTGTATACATGGCTAAGATTTTACGTGGGCTTACCATGTCTATTGCAAGCATGTGAGCTTTAACTTGTATCTCTTATAATTCAGTCTAATGTTCTTATCACTAGAGCTATTAGATAGACCACATGAAAAGGTAGCCACTAGTTTTTTTGTTTTTTGAAATTTCTGCAAATCATCAATTTATCCGAACGAAAAGTTACTCTTCATTAATGTTCTTCGAGGAAAAATTATATATTGTTGTTTCTTATAGAGGGTTCTGGTATAGGGACAATCATAACTTCAGGTATAATTCAATATTGGGAATTTCATTTCATAGTGTGAAAAAAATAACAAAAAAGGACCCACAAATAAACGGAACAAAATAAAAGCAAAAACGCAAACATGCATGTTGGTTTCTCTGAGACCAGGGCAATGATTTTTATATTAATGTAAAAAATCTTTTTGACATTTAAAGACTTGCTGTCCCAAGTGCTAAATTTGGTATCTTTCCATTTCGTTATATATAATCACACTCCTCTAGTTATAATGGATTAGGAGTGAGAACGCATGACATCCGGGTCTTTTTGTGATTTTGTTTTACGACCTACATTTCCATAATACCACAACCCTTTTACCTTTTTTCTAGATGCTCGTGGTCGCGAGATTTCACACTTAAAAAGTCTCAGAAAATGACCATGTCATTTATAGTGTGCATACTTCACAACCATTTACAGTCTACAGACAAAATCTTGGTCTAAGCCTTTAGACCATAGAGGCCCAATCGAAGTAAAAAGATGACCAAAGATAAACAAAAGCAAAAATGAAATTATTAAAAAAATTTCTCGTTGAAATATTTACGTGCGGCTTAAAAGCAGACACGTGAGGTCATTCTACTATTCCAACATATCTTTTAAGGCTCATGAAGATTGTGCTACATGCAAGCATGGCAGCATGCAACACATTTTTACTTTATGATTTTGTGTTTTGGGGTAAACTAACTTGTTAAACCTCGAAATTTCGGTCTTTGTTACTCTTATATGTAAAATTAAATGCTATTTTATTGATTAGGAAAATCAGAAACTCACAAATCCCACAACCATATTTAATGTTCAAGAGAACATGAATTAATTGATCATTTGTGTAGAACTATACTCATCAACATACTTTTTGGTATCGTACGATTCACGTAGCGAATCGTACGTAGCGGTACGAGTCAAAGGCCAATCGAGACGAACCGTGCCTCTGTATCGCCGACCCTTGGTATCGTTGGAATCGTGAGCGCGACGGCGTGCGATTCGCGTATCGTATCGATGCGTACGATACGAGCGATACGCTATCGACCAATCAGAGCGCAAGATGCACAACGGCGTTCAACTTTTTTAATAAAATATTTCTTCGTCCTTTGTTCGTGCCGACTAATCGTGCGCCAGAGATGGTAAAATGTGAATGGGAAAAGGAAAGAGAAGAAACCGACATGTGGGACCCTTGACATGAAATGGGCTCAAGTGGGCTTTATCCTGTGTTTCTCTTTTCCGTATAATTTCCATTATATAGTATAATAATAATAATAATAATAATAATAACAATAATAATAATAATATAATATAATGATTATGATAATTATAATTTATATATTATATAGTATAATATTTTATAAACAATATAATAATTAATAATGAATATGAACATTATAATAATATAATATTATACAAGTACAACATAATGAATAACTACAATTTTTATATTTTATATAGTAAATATAATATAATAATGATAATAAAAATATAATAATTTATAATCTAATTTTATAATTTATTCATATGATGTTACTAAAAAACAATTAGATAGATTATATAGTAATAAGTAATAACCAATAGTCATAGACTACACCTAATGATGCCTAGATGGATAAATGATTATAATAATGATATAGTGCTTTACTAAATCTTCCTTTTAATGAAAAATTTTCCAATATATGTTCTAACTAATTATTCTACTTAATTTCATGGATAGCTTAGTGTATCTTTGACGATTCGTTACGATACACGATACACGGTTCGATACTAAATCCATCGATACACGATACATTTTACGATTCTAAAAGTATGCTCATCAATAGTGTGCAGAGTCGAAATTTCTAATGCTTTCACCGATTATTGTTGATAGAAAAAAAAAGAAGGGCTTAATTTTGCATTACCAAATATCTCCATAAACGTGCTTGAGTTTGGTTAAGCAATGATAAATACCTACCGTCCTACCCTCATTTCAAATTACCTCTAGAAGTTGCATGATGACTTCTCACAAATTTAGTTCATTTTCTGTTAGGTTGAACAACGACCACTATGTGAAATCATATCGATTCCCAAGAAGGACACATCATAAGAAAACGTATATCTGATTCATATGACCAGCATGGATTTCTAAGAGTTTGTAATGACAGATTATGTGAGAATCTTTTGCTTTTATTGTTAAAAAAAGGAATCAGAATGAAATTATATCGTCCAGTTCCTCTTTTTGCACTTTGGTCGATTTCTATTTCACTTTATCGTCTTCAAATATTCCGTTGGAGATGTAAAATGGCCGAATAGGAATGATTTTTCTAATGACCAAATTTCCTTTTTTTTTATTGCTTCATTCATACAAGCTGAACACGAGTAAAATAGTGTGGTAACTGAAGTTTATTCTCTTTTTTTCACTCTTCCACAATTCGCTCGTACCAAGCACCTCTAAAGATGTCTGCTTTGTTGATTTTTAATCAGATATCAATAATTTTTATATTGTATTAATTAGATACATTGTCTTAAAAAAAATCTCAATTTTTTTGTTCTTTGTTTAATAAAAAGTTTCAGATATCAATTTTTTTATTAATATATCCTGGTAGTACATATCTAGCTAGATTCACTATTAACGTCCAGAGGAAATTGACAACAACGTTGATCAAATACCTCTTGGGCTTTCGGTTGGTTTCAAAGATATTAGCCCACAAATTTGGATCAAATCACAAGCTGTTGTTTGACTATCTTGGTATTTAGGGCTGCATAACGTCTAAAACGAAGACGAAAGTGAGCTATTGCGTTAACCGTTGCGTTATGGGACGAAAACTTTTTTGTCTTTGCGTTTTGCGTTCAAACAATGAACACAAGCTTGCGTTAACTGTTTCGTTGAATGTAACGATCGAAAACGATTAAGACGGTTAAAATTTGTAACCGTTTTTCACATGAACCACAAAACTACAATTTGTCTACAGAACGGAAGAGAAAATTCCAGTTTCATTTATTACCAAATTAAACCATCTGGTCTACAACACTACAACTTTGAAATTCAAAATTTAAAAATAAAATGAGTACATATGTTTTTGTTTTTTTTTTAAACACTACCCCTGCCCCCTGGGTAAACTTTTCATTAAAATAAAAGTTCATCTTACAAGCAATTACGCACAATAAACAAAAAACATCAAACTGTCTAGCTTTAACTACAAGTCTACAAGTACTACTAGCAAACAGAAACTAAAAAACTAATCTGGTCTTGAATAAAACGCACACTACAGTTAAAAAAAAACAGCAAATAGAAAAAAAAAAAAGAAAAAAGCAAGGTGAAATCAACTTGAAACAAAGCAGTATTGTGAATTCCCTGAACTCTTCTTGCGAAACTAGATAGCAGTACATATGTCTATGTTATAAAATCCATATCAAAATCAGCTACCAAAAATACAATAATCACAGACGTAGAAGAAAAATCACTACCACATCAATCAAACAAAAATAGTAAGAGAATTTGGTACTGGAACCATCATCACTTATTTGTTTCTGCATTGAATTGCTTCATTTCCCTAGCAAGCTCTGTATAGAATTTGGTTCTAGCACCATCATCACCTCGACGGCGGTTGTACAGGGCGAAAAAAGAGAACAATTTTGCCCATTGAGTTCAGGGCAGAGAGAGACAAGATTTGCGGTCAAGGGAGATTAGCCAGCCATGGGGGATCCAATACATATGCAACCAAGAGTGTCAATTAGCTGGGGAAGTGGTAAGAAGGCAGCGCCTGGGGAACGTGTTGAGAAGGGAATAGGGAAGGGATAGCCGAGAGGACAAGGGGCCGGGGGATGAATGTCCCGTGGCCCATGGGGGGATGAGGAGGAAGGGGATTTTATCGGATGAGAGCAGAGGGAAGGAGGTCATGGAGAGGGAACGGCGCCAGTTGGAGCAAACGCTGTGTAGAGATTCATAGTTTGCGACGGCGGTTGATTTGGAGGCGATGATGGACAGGAGTTCGGATGGGAGGTCACTGGCCTAGCGTAAGCCATCATGGGCAGTGGGTGGCTTGTGCTCCAGTTGTGGTACGGAGGCGTGAGAGGGAGAGGAGATGTGATACTGGTGGGTTCGGCGGAGAAATGATAGAGCGGCGCGCAGAAAACCTAAAATTAGTCGTCTCTCTATCGATATCTCCGCCTCATTTCTCTGCAATAAAAAACTAATAGCACTGTAGAATTTAAAAACGAAACAGACGAAACAAACGATCACGAAACAGATATGTTTCGTTAACTGTTCCGTTCCATAGACGAAATATATTTCTATTTGCACCGACCGTTCCGTCCCTTAAACGAAATCAAAATCCTTAACCGTTACCGTTCCGTTTCGAACGAAACGAAACAAAATAACGATCGAAACGACTACCGTTTTCAGCCCTATTGGTATTAGATAATTAGATGGCCTACAGGTCATATTCAAGAAGAGAACAAATTACAACTGCTTGAGAAAGAGTATTCTAAAGGTGCGTTTGGATGAGAGAAGAAGAAGATGAAGAAGGAAGATGGGAAGAAAAAAAATTATAAACAATTCAAACTCTTCACAAAGTTACACACTTCCCAATACTTCTTCCCTTCTTCCCACACCTATCCAAACGCACCCTAAAGGAAGAATGTCAAAAGTTATTTGCAAAATATGATGGCTACATATCTTTATATATTATGAAAAGAAAATGATAATATTTGCAAAAATTGATTCTCATGGCAGAATTTCCCATTGATAATATATACGCGTGAAGTATCATGGCATGGTACAACCGCGCTTTGTTTAAAAATCGGACATATATATAAATGTGCATGATTTCTGTTTGAAAACTTTATACATAGTTTATACTTGTTCAAATTCTTTGAACATAGTTCATACACGTAGCATGCTAGTAGAGGATATATAGTCCAGAGAATTTGTACCACAACCTTTATGTGAATTTTGTTTTTACTAAAAGCGATTAATTGGATCGTGTTTACACCTTAACCTGCCATCTACCGTCCACATTCGTTACTCATATTTGCTTGCTTACGCATGCAAGCATAACATCTCGCTATTTGGATGGATTAAATAGCTTAGATTTGTGTCAAACTGTATATAGTTTCATTTCACTTGTTTGTTTTATTTTCACATCATTTTTTAATGTATCTAAAAATCATTCTACATGATCTTCTATATACAGTTACGTAAAATACAATGCTGATACAGGTCAGTTATGCAAGATGGATACTCAAATATAAGTCTATAAATAGTAATAGACATCTGTTCGCAAAATATAATTTGAGGGATCAACCAAATTTGATTCAAATATTTAATAATATACTGCACGACAGTTTGTAAACAAATTCACTAAAACATGTTATGAAAAAAAGAAAAACAGAGTATTATTACAGATATCGTGCATTTTGAAAAATTGTCATATGCATGGCAGCACGTCTTATGAATTAGTTGATGAGGTCAACCACATATAACCATTAGCTATACCTTAAAAAAATAAAAGAAAATCAAAGACAAAAAAGAGAAAACATTACAATAAACTTTAACTATGTTGGTAATTAAAACGACTAAGAATTATAAGATCTGTATTTAAAATTGGGTGTGATAAGCGTGATCTAGCAACATGTCATCCGCGTCATTTAAATCTTCCTTTCATCCCTCGCGTTCCTTTTCCTCAATCTCCCTCGCGCTCCATCCAAACCTCCCTTCTTTCTTTTTCCTCTGCCTTGCCTCCTCCTATCCTCACCTCCTTTCTGTCATGATATTTTTTCCATGGACTCCACCTCTTTTTTCTACCTCTGTCTTATTCCTATTTGCCTCTAATATGTGCACTCCGTCTTATTTTTTTTAAATTGAATATATACGACAATATATATACAACATAAACATAAAAAAGAAAGATGTACATGATAGATGGGAGGGAGGTGAGAAGAGAGAGAAGAAGGGGAGAAGTGGAAGAGAGAGGGTAAGGCGTTGAAGAGAGAGAACAGAGAGTAAATGCGAACAATAAGGGTGGGAGGGGAGGAGTGGGAGAGACACAGAGAAACCATGCAGACGCGTTGATGGATGAAGTTGGATGATGCACACTAGATGGTAAATAGTAATTTCCACATATATAGTTAGAATTGAAATTGTCTCGAGCCTGTTCTTGAAAAACTATAAATTAGAAATATTAAAAATAATGATAACGATTTTTGGAGGAACAAATATTCATTTCTACAATTAAATAAAGAAAGTTCCATAACAAAAGTCAATATGCGGGTTGTTAATCTCTACTCTTTATAAACGCACAGATCCAAGAGGTGTTACACACTAAATTTAGTGTTTGAATATTTGTTTGCGTCGTTCGATCGATTTGATCTGTGGTTGGATATCAATCGTTAGACGAAACAACAATATATTTTGGTTTTTTTGTCAAATTATGAAACAAATTGGGCAACATAATTATCTATATCGTTGGTAGATTGAATAACATATCTTTATTATTTGACATTATTTTGTTTTTTTTTTCCCCCACATATGAAAGCATATTTTGCTAGTTTAACAAAATCTGCATGCTTTCCCTTGTTAGCATATCAAAATAAAAATAGAGAATTTGAAAAATAAAAAACCAATACTATTTTTTTGTCCTTCTTTTTTTCTCCGTTTTTCTCTTCTTAAGCAAGACCTAAAGTAGTGTGTAAAAGAAAAAAATATGACAAAGTTAATTTAATGCACCATAAATTGAATGGGCTCTATAATGATGAAAATTATTATGGGTTTTTTTTTCGTTTTTCATTAAATATTGTATGTAATTAATTTTTTTTTTAAAAAAGCATACTTTTTTCACTTGAAACTAAAGTTCTGAATTTTTATTTGGAGTTAGCATCTGTATCACATATTCAATTAAAGTAAAAAAAATAACAATACAAATAGTATATAAATAGTTGGAACACCATTCAATTGAAACTTTTACAATCTTAAATTGATGTTTTTATAGGTCTGCTTCAGGAAGGTGTAGAGGGGACGAAAGGGAAGATGAAACTATCCTTCCTCTGCCCAAGAAATTCACCTTCTTTCTAATTTAAAAAATAAAATGAAAATATATGTGAATAGAAAATAATATGATAAACTCCATGTAGAAATTTGATCAATTTTGTGATTTTGTCACTCTCAAATTTGAAGATTAATTTTTTATTCTTCCTTTCCATCTCTTTTCTCTTTCGTCTTGTTTATGGAGCAATGCCTATAAATAGTAGGAATTAAAGTTATTTATCTCGAGAGACATAATCTGATTATTTTAAAAATTTCTCTTTTCAGAATTGCTTAGTGTCATTTTTTCCTTAGAGTCATCATCTCATCTCCTTTTAAACATGTTAATAACTTTTCTTTCATTTTCGGAAGCCCCAGGAATGAGAGAATGAGTGTCAGAGGATGAGGACAAAGCGAATTAGAGGAGAGGGAGGGGAGGGGATGAGAGAGGGGTGAGGGGGGAGGGAGCAAAATAGAGAGGGATAGAGGGGATGAGTCCTAAAGATGATTTATTAACTAGAACAATTAATATATTAACAAGAATAATTATATATTTAACTAGAACAATTATATGTATTAACCAGAACAATTACTTATATTAAATAGAACATATTACATATATTAAGTAGAATAATTATATATATATATAGAGAGAATGGCTAACGCGCCATCGATGGCACGGGCCATCAATTTTCTATCGGCTCGTTTTTCGAAATTCAAAAGTCAAACGGTCAATCCAAACCGTTCAAGTTGATCAAAATATTGAAATACCTTTGGAGACCAAATTTTACATTTTTTTGAATTTTTTTGCTATTTATTATGATATTTTCAAATTGGAGGGCCTGAAATACTCTAATCATAATATTTTTAAAAATATCATAATAAATAGCAAAAAAATTCGAAAAAATATAAAATTTGGTCTCCAATGATATTTCAATATGGAGAACAACTTGAATGGTTTGGATTGACCGTTTGAATTTTAGATCTCGAAAAATGACTTGATGGCACGGGACCCTCCGTGCCATCGATGGCACGTTAGCCATTCTCTCTCTCTCTCTCTCTCTCTCTCTATATATATATATATATATTAACTTGAACAATTGCTATATTAACTAAAATATTTATATATATTAACAAGAACATTTAAATGCATTAAATAGAACAATTGTTATATGAACTAGAAGAATTATATATATTAACTAGAACATTTACTATATTAATTAGAATATTTGTTCTCAGAACTAAAATAATTAGGAGGGAGAGAGTGAGATAGGGGAGTGTGACATTGAGAGGAGGGAGGGAGCGAAATAGAGAAGAGTGAAAGATGAGCGCTAGATTTCCAAAAACGAAAACAACCGTTACGATATCTCTTATTTCATATTTTTAGAGATGATGGAAGATGATTCTTATCAGCCACGTTTTTTTTTTCCTTTTCCTTTTCACGTGTATATTGAACCGAATCCTTGACACCTAGAAAAACGATGGGGCCACCTAGAAACTGCATTAAGACGTTCGAAACCAAACAAATTAATTATCTTATTATTTTTTTTTCTCTCTTTTCATTTCCTTCCTCATTAAACTCGAACCATATGGTGTTCATACAGGGAGTTCATTGCCCTTAGGACGGATAATTAAAGAGTCATAATCGGAAAAATTTTCGAAAGAGCAAGTTGATTCGCAGCTTCACATAAAGGACTATAGTAATATGAACCACAAAAAATATGTCGCTTGGAAAACAGGAAGGCTGCCCATAGATATCTGCCACGCTTAAAATGTTATTTGACTTGAATATACGTTAAGAAGTTAGACTTACGGGTTCATTAAAAAAAAATTAACGCTAGCATGCAGTTGTACGTTTCGAGTCTGACGCTAACAATAGAAACTGACAATTATTTGACTTGAGCCTTGGTCTTATCTATATCTATACTACTGATAAACGTATGGACCGTAGAGGTGTTATACGCTAGATCTAGCATGTAAATAGGTGTTTGTACCGTTCGATCGATTTGATCTGTGATTAGATATTAATCGCCATACGAAATAACAATATATTTTAATTTTCTATCTAATAAAGAAACAAATTAAATAACATATCAATTTGTATCGATGTTAGATTAAGCAATATATATATTTTATTATTTAATATTATTTTGTTTCTTTATTTGCCCACATATGAGGACATCTCAAGCTAGTATATGCCATAAATTCCTGTACTATTGGGTGCACCTAAAGAAATTTGGTATTGCGTAGAATTGAAACAGATAGCGTTGTTCCATATTTTAATGTTTTTCTATTTTACTTCATCTTATTTTTGAAATTGGAACCACGTAAAGTTTAATAAATTTAAACTATAGAAAACTGAAAGTCTTCATATTTTTTTTAATTCAAAAGTCAATAGGGTTGAATTTTGATGTGCATGTAATACAGAAAAGTTGACAAATGCATGTTTGCGGATATAAATATAGTGTTATCGAATCAACTTTGACTTGAAAAAAAAAGAAGTATTATTTAGAATCAAGCTTTAATTTACTTCCAAGGATCATAATTTTTAGGTGGAGATTTATAGATTTCAAATTCAAGTAATGTATTTATCAGACTCAGACATCTGTTTCCAGTATTTAATTAAAGATGCACTCAATTTTTTTTATCTAAAAAGATTATATTTAAAATTTTAAATTTACGACAACTCGACCACAACCTTAAAAAGCAATTCTCCTCCACTAATTTTTCGTAACATTAAATATAGCTCTATAACATATAGTTTATGATCCGAATGAGTATGTTTTTTCGGTGGAAATTATGGAATACCCATATTATTGAAATTCTCTGTTCAAAATAAATAGATTTGATTTTATATGAGAAAACAAACAATTGTCGGATCGGAATAAATAGATTTGATCGAAAATTTTCATATTATTAAACATAATGAAATCTTTAAAATCAAATAATGAAATATTAAAAATCAATTTGAGATCACAAATGAAATTTCACTTAGAGAACCAGCTCTTGATCTAGTGACAAATAACAATACATTTTCATTGAAGATTGCGGGTACGAAACCCAGTTGGAGGTCCTTTGTGATGTTTAATTTCGAAATAGATTAAAAACTTGACTCCCATCTTATTATTTAAAAAAAAAAAATCAAATTTCATGTGTAAACACTATTCCGATCAAAGCAAATTGAACTCTATGCCAGTTGCTTGACATCCTTGTAACGGTGTAACCACTCGTGTATAAAAACAAGAGAAACCATAAAACACTCAAAACGAGTAGCCAATTCAGAAGATTGCACCGCAGCACAGCTGCATAGTCCTCACTCCTCAATCCTCATAGACTTTTTTTTTTGATAAAACTGCAACGTCAGCACGAATCTGTGATCTTCTGTGGAAATTCACAGCTGCAGGCGTGGGTCAGAAGCTAGTTTGTACGCAGAAACTATTAAGTTTGAAACTATTTAATATATGAGAAAAAGAATATATTGCTTTTGCAAATGTTTGTTTCCCGAGCATCCTAAAATGACGTTTATTTTCTCATGTGTAGATATCAATGTGATTAATATGTTTTTTTTTTTTGAAGAAGAAAGGCCCGTAGGCTAAATATTTTATTAATAAAAATCTTACAATCAATATTACATACCCATATACACTTCTTTAATTTAGGACATCATACAATATCAATCCAAATAACTAACCAATTAATACACACATAAAAACACACATAAGCAAATAAACTATAATTATATCACACAATTATTGAAAATTAAAAGGAAGAAAAAAAAAGAAAAAAAATGAAGATTCAAAAGACTTCCAATATGGAATATCTTCTTCTTCATAGGATTCTTGTTTTTAATGTCGCTTCACCGTCAAATAATGATAATCATTTTGTGATTGTTAAGAAACCTGAAAAAACAACCATGAAACCATAATATAATCACAAACTATATATTTATTAAACTGTTTAGGTAAGAAATGGAGAGAATATCAGACAAAGAAGAGTAGAAAAGCGAGAAGCCAAAGAATAGTAGAGGAGAGGAGAAACGTTGAGAATAGAAGATGAGTAGAAAGACATCATTGAACATGATTAACAAATCTTTGAAAAAAGAAGAAAAATTAAAGAGAAAAAAAATAAAACAGAAAATTAAGAAAATAAATACTAATGGAACAAATCAAACGACGAAGAAGAATTATAAAAAATATCTAAATTAAAGATGCCACGGCGGAGACTCGGTTTTGGAGTTTTTTTCTTTCGTTTTTTTTTCTTTTCCGAAGATATCAATGTGATTAATATGTTAATAATTAAAACAAAAATTATCAATAATGCTTTACTATATACAATAGTTGTTAATTACAAAAACGCATTGGATCACATCAATATTTACAATAAATGTATATTTCACAATGCACGTAGCGGTATGTACCACCTATTTTCTTAGGTTCCGTTTAGATCGTATGAGAATAAGAGTAGAATTAGTTATTCAGGATTAAGATTGTTAGTCTCAAATTCTTAAGAATAAGCTTAATCTCAGAATAAAGATTTTTGTTTGGATGTAAGAATTACAATGAGCTTTATTTTTTACCGTTAACAAACCAAAATCTTAATCTCACTTCTTATTCTAACATCTAGTCAGATTAACTAATCTTACTTTGATTTAGAATAAGCCCTTAATCCTAGACTGTTTGGATTGTCTCTTAATCTAGATTAGCTGTTTAGTCCAGAATAGCTCTTATTCATGACTATCCAAACAGAGCCTTATATATTAATATTGTATCACATATTCACGTCACTTGTGTCCCAGTATTTAGTAATTGGACTAGCGAGGATAAGCAATGTTTTAAATACCGTACCGGAGGTCAAACCGGCCGAGCTATAGGTACGGGGTTTACCGGTTTAACCGGATAAACCGGTCAGAAATACCGGATGATGTTATGTACTTATTTAAAATATATATACATGCATTAAAACATCTAAAAGTAATGAAAATTTCAGCAAAAATAATATAACTTTTAAACCATAAACTTACAACATTAATTTCAATATTCAATTAATCTATGTTGGACAAATTACAACAATATTCTATATAACAACATAAATTTTAACTTTAAAAATATTCCAATTTTTAAAAACTTGTGCAACAAACACAATACTACTGCGAGTTTATCAATAATAAGAATTTCTAGATAAACCAATACTCCTTGCATATGAAGTCAAATCAATCCCTTGATCATCAGCCACGTCATCCTCATTATTTTCATTTCCTATAAATTCAATCACAAAGATGATAATATGAGACACAGAATCAAGCTTATATGATATAGCACAATTCATTAGAAGGATGCTCAATTTGCTTTTGTATCTATTTTACAAAACAAAATATATTTTGCCTTTTGCAAATTACTAGCCATCAATGTTTGGGGGCTCTACATCAAGCATGTTCTCTATGTCATCATAATCAAGCTCTCCTTCTGGAACGTCCTCAACTTCCTCAACTATCCAGTTATCAGTAAGAATCAGTTTGATCAATGGATTCATAATCAACTGGATCATAATTCATCTTGCATTTACCCCTATTGGTGTTTAAAAAAGAAATTTAGAGCCCCCAAACATATGTCTATAACAAAGGAGCACATGAATTAAAAAGTAACGTCTAATTTAAAAATGGAGCACCTGCAAATTATTATATAATTCCAAATTTTGAAGGGACCACATGCACATTTTTAATTTCAATCTCTCTATTTTAACCCATCCTTTCAACCTGTACGTATAGCAATAACCAATTGACTCAACTCCAAATGCATTCGCCAAAATTAGACCTTTTTTAATAATGGCACCACCAAATATATAAGTGATTCAATCAATTTTTTACTATCTTGAGATTAATTAACTGATTTTGTGTAAAAAACTAAAAATTCGAGAGAGAATCAAAGGAGAAATCATGGGTACCTGGCAACTGAAAATTGGAGAGAGAGTAGATAAGTGGAGGGGTTCGTTGCCGTCGCTGGTTGGCCCAGCAAAAGAGGCGTAGGAAGGGGGAAGAGTTAGAGGCGTGCGTAGTTTCAGACCTAGTCACCTAGGTATTGTAAACTTCTTCTTTCTTTCGGAAGAGTTGAGACGGTTAAATACACAAGCCAGGAAAAAGATGAACCGGCCGGTTCGATACACATAAATACCAGGGTTTACCGTTTTTCATCCGGTTTTTCCCGGTTTTTTAACCTTCCGATTTTTGGACTTAACCCTACCGCTCCAGGCTCCGGTTTCCGGTTTACCCGGTTGAACCGGCCGGTCCGGTCCGGTATTTTAATCATTGAGGATAAGCGATATAATTTATTTTAATTATCACCAGATTCGTACTCCAACTCTTCACCAAATAACATAATTTCACATTGCTCAGAAGCGTTAGCTCTATTTGTATTAAGTGTAAATTATGTACCAATTTTCAGGGAGATTGTTAGAATTTAGTGGAGAATAATACAAAACAGTTTATGATTTTTTGGTTTTGGATGGAAATTTACAGGGTCAGAATTCGTCGATTCTCACCGAAAGAGAATTCTCGTGCCTCTTTTGTCGGTTCCAATTAGCAGATTTGGAAAAAAGAGATTTTTGCTTTTATTTCTCACGTTAAATATCCGATTCTGTTCAGAGCCTAACAGAGACATACAAGCTATGTGTTCAACTGCAAGGCTCAAACATCCTGAGCTTGAAAGAGGATGCAGAAGATAAAGTTCAGTCCTACATTTAAAGGATGGATATCCCGTGGTTAATATCAGGTTTGATCAAGATTCATGTGGTTCCTAAAAATCTTTCCATTGATATAAAATCGAACGGCTCGGATCAAAAGTTTGTAGAGGGCAGACTTGAAAAGTCCGCAGAGGATAGCGATCCCATTAGAAGGTGTATGTCTCTGCATCTCATAGAACTTTTTAGATGCTGAATGTATATATGTATATATACTCATCGTATTTATTCATTGTATAAAGTAATGGAAAAATTTTATTGTGAACAAAAATTTTAAATCCTGATCATTCATCTATGTCTATAATTTTAAATGACGATCCATATTGAAGTCTAGTTACAAAATTAGTTTGCCTTATTTATTTATGATGCTGCGTATACATTTGAATATTTGATTCGTTTCTTCTCTGAATGATGATTGCAAGATCCTCTCTTTAAATCTTACAGCAAACCCCATACATGATTTCTTTTCCCGTTTGAAGATTATAATCTGTCTTGGACAATAGTGATAATTGAAACCAGCTTAATTTTAAGCAAGTACATCTTAGATTAAAAACAAATGATTTGAAATAAAAGCTGGCTTCCGAATTAGGTGATTTTAGATTTTGGAGTTCACAATGCATAAATTAATTATTAATCTCAGTATTGTAAACATAAAAATGACCCATAATAACCTAAACTATGGCGAGTATGGCCCATAAATATTACATATTCAGCAAAGCAAAATAACCCATAATATTTTTTTTTAAACAAAATGGTTCTGCGATCCCAATATTAGATGACCATTCAAGTTTCCGAGCAACGTATATAAATAAACGACCTCATTTATGAATTATGTCCCAATTAAGTGGAAAAAGAGCAAAGAAAGACCGATTCAAATTTAAACTCAACCAAGTCCCATCTCTAACAACACTACCGATCGACCTCGGAAGGGGGGGGGACCCGGATCCTAAGCAGCCAAAAAAGCTGCTCCAAGCAGTCATTTCATTTTTTTTTAATATTTAAAAATTTTAAAATTCAAATGAAGAATCTAAACGGTTGATCTTGTTAAATTTTACAGGCGATGCGTTTTCATATAAGTTTTATTAAATTTGAAGTCGATTTGATACTTGATTAAGTGACCAAATTATGAACGTATTAGAATTAATCTAATTAACCAGATTCGTTCATTTGTTGACCACTTGATCTAGTATCAAATCAACTTCAAATTTTATAAATCTCATAAGAAAACGCATCGCCGCCTCGCCGGTAAAATTTAACAAGATCAACAGTTTGAATTCTCCATTTGAATTTTTAAATTTTTAAATATTAAAAAAAGGACTATTTGGAGCAATCCTTTTTTGACTGCTAGGGAGGGGGGGAGGTAACCCCGCGCACAAGGCACAAAACAGTACAAAGAAAGACATGGAGAAAAAGTTTTTCATTTTTTTTAGGCCAGCTGAGGAGAGTGAGCCAATGAAAATTTATTAAATAATTAGAAAGAAATTTACAATCTTGTTACAATAAATTAGAAAATTATTACAGAATTAATTCTTGTATGTGTATATATGTTCTAAAACAACTAGACCAGCAGTTAATGAACCATTGTCGTGATAAAGTGAATTTGTCATTAACCAATAAAACAAGTGTCAAGGAGCAATTAATGGATATTTTCACATTTTTTTTTCCGTCCAAATGAGCCGACAATTTGCTGTTCATATTAAATGCCAAAAAATAAGTTCCGAACCGTTTTATGAAATTTTTGTTCTTCCATCGAAAATCAAAGATTTTTAAGCTATACATGATTGTTTGTCCTCATTAGTTAAAACCAAGTTATTTTTGTAAAGATATTTCATGACTAGGAGAACTCTATCATTAGTATCCACAAAAAGTATTAAGAATACAATTAGGAATAAAGGCCAGATTCGGTTTATAGATTAGTCTGTGTCAATACTGTGTCTTCAAGTATGAATGATTAATTTCTAGACAGATGCTAATGAAACATTCGAATGTTTACTTGAAAAAACTTGTCATTTCAACAGATCATTAGTTAACATTTTGATCGAAATATTCTGCTCGAAATTCCAATTTGGATCATTAAAAAACAATTAGAGATTCCTTATAGAAAAGGGTAAAAAAAAGCCGTAAAGAAATTAAAACAATATCTGTATTCGTTTTCACCCTACTTAGTTCGTTTCTTGTTTAGCAACTTATCTATGGGTGCGTTTGGATGAGAGAAGAAGAAGAGGAAGAAGGAAGATGGGAAGAAAAAAAATTATAAACAATCCAAACTCTTCACAAAGTTACACACTTCCCAATACTTCTTCCCACTTCTTCCCTTCTTCCCTTCTTCCCACACCTATCCAAACGCACCCTATAGGGCTGTCAAAAGTGTTTTTTTTTTTTTGCACGTTTTCGTTTCGTTCCGTCCGAACAGAACAACTAACGGAAGTGTTTTCGAAAACGAAACGGATGCTGGTAAACGTTAGTGTTCCGTTTATCGAAAAATTGACTGAAAGCAAAGAAAAATGGACTAAAATCAATAGAAAATGCTGAACGGAACAACTGACGAAACAAAAACTGTTTCGTTTTATGAAACAAAACGGAAAAGAAATAAAATTTATTTACGTTAGCTAGAACAGAACAAAAACTAAACATATCAGTTCCGTTACCGTTTCGCATGTTTGACACTCCTACCTATAATCATCACAAGTTTAATACTTGTCAAAACTCATGTTGCCCTATCTGGCATGAGCCGACATAAGTTCATATGACCTCGGATCTTCTCTTAACTCTCAAGGAGTCAGTGAGGCATCATAGCTCAAGGACTTACGGCAGGTCGGCAGCATAATAGTCTGGCCCCTGTTTTTTCATTAACAAACCCTTGCTGTCTTAATTCTTAAGGATTCACTTTCATTCTTGACAAGATTTAATTAAGAGAAAGTTTAATATGCACTATAGTGTATAGAACTTTTTATGCACCGTAAATTTTTTCAAAGGTATTTTTATAAATTGACAAATTTAATTTACATATTGAAATCTCAAAGCAAATCAAATTTTAAAATTTTTGAGATTTTATTACTATTTTTTTCAAAAATTTTTAAACATGTCATTTTTGGAATGTTGTAAAAAGTATAACATTTTAGTTGTATATTGTATATTAAATCACTGTTGTGCATTATCATAAGGCACTTATCACTTAATTATAATCCATTTCTGCTGTTTTTTTTCCTCCCTTTTAATAGATCATTAAGTAAATGATTAACCCAAAGTGTGCCGAATTCATTCTTGTATATATAATTATATATTCTATACTTCTTCTCGGAAAAAAGAAATTACTCGTTCAGATTCCGTCCTTGCTACTGGATATTATGATAAAATTCAATCATTAGAACAAAAAAAATAACTGCACTCTGTACCATTGCAAACATTTTATAGTTGTCAACTACCGGTACATAGGACTGTCAACGGCAACGGAATTCAACATTTTATTTTCCGTTCCGTTTCAATAACGGTACATATCAATAATTTCGTTAGCCGTTCCGTTTGAACAGAATAAGATGGAATGACCAAATTTCAACTAAATACCACATAAATGTATGACAAAATCTATTTCATTATCGTTCCATTTTTTTAAATAAAATGTAAATTCGTACCGTCATCCGTTCCACTGAAAACGGAGAACGGTACTCCGTTGATAGGCCTACCAGTACATTAAGAAGGTATATATATGTGTCGTCGTCGAATCTGGTTGAAATTGACAATATTTCCGCTGCTAAAACTCAACCAGTTCACTTGTTTCATTTTATTTTTTGTTACGGAAATAAATTAACAATCTTATATGTCACGTAAAGAAATTGAAATATACGATACAGACAATAGAAGTTCCGCATTTAATTATTTATTTTTGCATAATTGACTGATCGTCCTTTTCGTGTTTATATTTGTTTGTTTTTTTTTTTTATTTTTTTGGATGATCTGTTTCATATATCTTGACTTCACCGTTGGATGAGAAGATAAAAGAAAGATTCAAAGCGGAAAAAAGCCACTTTAAACATATATGTTTTGAATTTTGCGACATACTCCAAATCGCCAACATAAATAACAAAATAAAATATTCAAAAAGGTAAAAGCAGGGCTCCTCCTGATCCTGTCCTATATAAACCCCCTAATTCCCGTATTTTTCCCACATCCATCTTCCCCCTTTCAATAGCAATCCAAAATCATTTCCTTCCGAGTATAAGAATTTGGAAAGTTGAGCCGATTGTGTCCTCTGTCCCCTCAACACTCTTACCAAATCTATTTCCGCACATATATAATCATCCTTATCCTTAAGTCGAATTAACTCTATATATACATACCATTTGCAAAAGCCCTACACTTCACCAATTCCTCTAGCCATGTCGAACCAAACCTCCCATGACGGGAAATCGAAAGAGCGAATCGTCATTATTACAATACCAGAAATGGCCCTGTTGGAACCACAAAAAGGAAGATGGTTCGGTCTCTCAATATGTTACGGAGGCCTGGTCTATTCTGGGACTCTCCACACCAATGATCCTCACCGGCCTGATCATGTACCTCCGTTCCATGATCTCCATGCTGTTTCTCGGCCAACTCGGTGGGCTAGCTCTAGCAGGCGGGTCTCTCGCCATCGGCTTTGCAAATATCACAGGATATTCAGTTCTCAGTGGTCTAGCCATGGGTATGGAGCCAATATGTGGCCAGGCATTTGGGGCCCAACGCCATGGCCTCCTCGGTTTGGCTCTTCAGCGAACCGTACTTCTCCTATTATGTGTTTCCATCCCTGTTGCATTACTCTGGACCTATATGAAGCCAATTCTGATTCTCTGTGGTCAGGAAGAAGATATTGCTTCTGCTGCTCATATCTTCATTCTGTACTCCCTTCCCGACCTCCTCCTTCAATCTTTCATCCATCCTCTTCGAATTTACCTCCGCACGCAGTCTATAAATTTTCCACTGACATTTTGTGCTATGCTTGCAATTTTTTTACACTTCCCCATAAACTACCTATTCGTCTCAGTTCTACACCTTGGGATCAAGGGCGTTGCATTGGCATCAGTCTGTGCGAACCTTAACCTTGTCATATTTCTCCTGACATATACATATTTCTCAGGGGTGCACAAGCTTACTGGTGGCTTTGAGATTACAAAGGAATGCCTCAGAGGATGGGGCTCACTCCTTGCTTTGTCAGTTCCCAGTGCCATAAGTGTTTGTCTTGAATGGTGGTGGTATGAGATAATGATCATTCTTTGTGGATTGCTCTCAAATCCTCAAGCCACGGTTGCATCGATGGGGATCCTTATCCAAACCACCTCGCTCATATATATATTTCCTTCATCTCTCAGCTTTGGTGTTTCGACCCGTGTTGGCAATGAGCTCGGTGCCAACCGTCCCAGTTACGCTAAGAGAGCTGCAACAGCCGGCATCATACTAAGCTTTATACTTGGCTCAATTGCATGCAGCTTTGCCACGTCAGTGAGATATTCATGGGCAAGAATGTTCACAAATGATGAAGACATCCTTAAACTCACTGCAACGGTGCTTCCAATTTTAGGTCTGTGTGAGTTGGGAAACTGCCCCCAGACAACTGGTTGCGGTGTCTTGCGAGGAAGCGCACGACCGAAAATCGGAGCAAATGTAAACCTTGGATCTTTCTACGTGGTAGGAATGCCCGTAGCTGTAGGGTTGGCGTTCTGTTTTGGACTGGATTTTAAGGGACTTTGGCTCGGGCTTCTCTCCGCACAACTGACTTGTGTGGTGCTCATGCTTGTAGTCATTAAAAGTACAAATTGGGAATTGCAAGCTGAGCGTGCGTTAAAACTCACGGGAGCATGCCCAGGAGATGAGATTGATGAGGAATGTGGGGACACCATTAGCAAACAACAGACGCAGAAAATGCAAAAAACGGCGGCAATCGATGGAGATGAAAAGTCAAATTTGGTAATCAACGTCAAAGACGACCAGTCGACGGATTAACGGGAATTGGTCTTTTCTTTATTTTGATTTTTATTATCTTAACTTTTTTTTTCTTTTTTTTGGTGACGAGTGACGAGGACAATTACGTCGATTAGATGGCAATATAGATCCCAAAGCAAGTTATACATATTTACTTTTTCTTATTTCATTTATGACAATACAGTAAATGAAATAACCATATTTTTTTTTCTTTTCTGCGGAAAAAATATATTGCAAAGCGCAGTATATTAAATGATTTATTGTAAACAGATAATGCAACAGAGGCTTGAATTAATGTAATTATTCCGTTTCGAAACAGTAAATTAATTTAATCGTCTGATTCTCACAGTTGTTTACATTTCTTTATATATATAAACAAAAAAAAAATTGATGCTGGTTGCTGGATATTGATGATATCGTTATTACAGTTGCTATGGAGTAACAATATTTGTGCGTATTATTTTTTAAAGATAAATTGAAAGTCGAAATCATTTAATTTATTTTTAAATTAAATATCTATTAAAGACTCACTATCTGGATTTCGACCCCAGCAGTATTCTTAGTGATTCGTTAAGAATTTTGTACAATTTTGAGAATGTTCCCCAAAAGTTCATCGGTTGGTGTGTACCGATTTTGATTGAATGATTGAGATCGCGTGTGCGTCAATAGTCGTAGTATCATGCATCTATAGACGAATTGGTACGTATTCAAAAAGTACCGTATGATAATGATTGCTTGAATTACAAACAGTAAAACCTGAAGAACGTAGATAGTCAAATAATTGATGAGGATTGTGAACGAGATAATTTCATTTCATGCCGAAGCAGTAAATCAGTATAACAACAGTTCTACGTTAGTCATAAAATCATAATTGAGAGTCGGTTATGGGTACAGGGTATTGGAGATTGTTTTATGGGCTATAAGAATTTGATATTCGGCCCGAAATTTGCTTTTTGCTTTTTCCAAGTAAATTCGCATGGAGAGTCAAACATGTAATAAAACTACCTATCTAAATCGAAACATATATTAATCCTGGGTATTTAGATCCGGATCCGACACTGTAGCTAAGCACTATTGGAGAATAGTAACTGAATCTGGACCGTTCATCTCTTCCTATCGATCTGGACCGTCCGATTTGGTTGATCTGAAACCTCCGATGGCTTCCTTCGAGAGTCTTCCGGGAATATGCTGAAGATTCCCTTTCTCTCTCCCATTCTCTTTCCCATTCTCTCGCTGCTGCATCTGAAGGACCAGGCAGAGAGCGTTCCCCATGTGGTTCGCGTACGGACGGATTCCGGTGGCTGCTCCTGGTCTGTGCGCCGGTTTCTTTGTGTTGTTTGTCCTGCTCTTCCGGTGTTTCTTCGTGGTGCATCGGTTGGTTTTTTCTTTTTCTCTCTGTCGGACTGTTTCTGTGCGCCGCTGGCTCTCTCCGCTGCTTCTCTCTACTGGCTTCCCATGGTATTGGTCCATCCTTCTTTTTTTTGCCCTATCAGCTTCTCTCAGTCTTGGTATTTCCACCATGTCTACTCTATTCTTCTCCTCTTTTTTCTTTTCCAGTCGATTTCATCCCTATGCTAATATGAACGCTTCTTCTCTATTGTTCCTGCTATTCTTCGTTGGTCACGATTCTTTCTTTGCCTCTGACTTTGTCACTTATTTTTCTATTCTTTCTCATCATTTTTCAGTCAAATTTCTGATTTGTGTTCAGTCTTAGGCTTATTGCCTTTGTTTATCTCTAATTTGCAGGTTCTTAGTGGAAACTAAGGATTGCGTTCAGTCTTAGGATGCCATTCTGAGTGTATTTTTCTTATTATTTTTACAGTTTTGTTACCTTCTTAAACGAGTTTATTTTGTTTAATGAGGTGGCTTTCTAATGAATGGAGATCGGAGCATGATTGTAAAATTAATGACTATATTACAAAATAATGGAAGAACAAATCATAGCTTTTTCTTAATCATCACTTAATTTATTTATTTTGTACCAATCTTTATTGTTTTCTTTTGTTGTTAATACTGATTTCGTTTCATTTTTCTTGCCTAGGTTCTTATTGGTAGCTGCAAAGAAATCAGCGGATTTGTGAATGATTATATGTAACAAAAAAGAAAAACACTACTGAAAAATCTGAACAGGTTGCCATTTCTCTCTTTTCTTTTTACTATTTGTTTACAGTGCTTTTGTGTTAAAAAAAAAATGTGATTTATTGGTGTTGTATTAATACTACCTTCATTTTGTTTTGCTTTCATCAGTTTCTTTATGGTACCTGTAGCTAGAAAAATCAGCCAAACTTAGAAAATCAAAATCAGACGAAATTGAAAAATGTTGCTTGAAAAAGCACAATAGCCTTTAAAACTGTTGATTCACTATTGTTTAATGCAGACATATACAGTAGTTTGGAAGGGATGTATATACAATTTGACTTTTCTTTTTTTTGGTGGCATTGGTAAAGGAAGAAAATAAGTCACATTAAAATTGTTTTACTATCTTTTATCATTGTTGCCATCGTTTATAACAGTTCAAATTTAATGTTATTTTTTGCTTTGTAGTGCGATTTACAGTAATATTGACTTGATTCTATCAATTAGTTAGGGACACGAATGAGTGGTTTTTATTTTCTTATGATCAATCAACTGTAGTCAAACCATTTACAAACACCCAAAATCGCAAATAGAAAATGTAACACAGATTACCAGTGAAAAGAATAAAAATGCAAATCTAGACAAGCCTAAAAAGCCACCGTTTTTTTCAATTCAAACAATCATCACAACTAATCATAAAGCATGCCTGTTTAGTGCCATTGTATCGGTATTTTCTGAGAACTACATAAAAGAGTTCTCTTTTTTTTTTTTTTGCCGTAGACTATAGCTATTAGGTTTTTCTCTACTGTTATTACTTATATATATTTTTATTAAAATTATTGATGCTTCCATGTACTGTTATTTGATCTCACAAATTTCGACCTTGGACATCAGCTTGCAGTCTTGGTTTATGATGCTATGTCCTGGAATCATTGTTTCCACCTCGCTTCTTTCTCATACCTACAGTTTGGATAGAGGAGAAGCCAAGAGGTTCGAAGTTATGCCATAGAGAAAACTATTTTCAGGAGGTAATTTTGAACATGTGGCATTTTTTGTTTAGAATATTTTTTGCAATGTTATTTGAAATTTGGTCAGAAATTTCTAAGGTCAATGCATATGCTCAAACTCCAAGATTGTTGCTCAATGCATATGGTCAAACTCCGACATTGTTGCTTTTAATTTACTTTCTCGAAGCATTAATAGGTATGTTTCAATAGAGAGAGAATTAATTCATTTTCTCATATCTTTTTTTTAAATAAAGATATTTATGGGGGCATCCTGATTTTAGCTATTCCTTTGCCACATCTAGATTAAGGCTGAAAAACTTATGTTGGGAAGGACCCAGGTTCAATTTAGCTATTGATATTTCTCTGTCAATTTAATATTTCTTCTATAAAGATACTTATAAGAGTCATTTGATACTAATGAACCTATGCTCACATTTACTTTAAGTCGTTTATCAAATAACTGAGGGTTAACAGTACTTATGCTCTTAAATAAATAGGATGAAAAAAAAATAAGTAAGGTTTACCGGTACTTATTTGATACTAATAAACCTATGCTCTTCATGTTTCTGCTTAATGATATATATAGTGTTAGCTTCTCTCTTACTATGTGCATCACATACATAATTTTATGTCTGCGCTTCTTGCTACTGACAATTGATGATTTTTTATCTGTCGCCTGCAGTATGCTAATTGGTTGTCTGCTTTCTGCAGGTTCTTCACCTTTCTTCTTCACCCACTGAGGTACTGTTCACATCATCCATTACTTGCTCCCTATAAGCACTTCATCGATCACACACAAAACTAATCAACCTAAATCTTACCCTTATAATAATTGGGTGAATTAATGTGCAAGTCAGATGCCTTCATTTCAAGAGAAAAGAAACATTTCATGTATCTGCTATGTATCTTATATGCTATTTATTTCTAAAATTGTAGAAAGTATTGCCTATCTTTACCGATGTACTGATGGAGTCTGATGATCGAACGAGAATTAGTAAAATAATGTCATTTTACCTAGCTTAATGAGGATGTAATCTTCCCGCATGCAGGTGAGAACCTTTTTCTTGCTTGGGCTAATTATTTGTTCTTTTATATTGTTTATTTTTTCCCTTCAGCTCAGTTATGCAATGAGGCACAGAGCTGATTCATGAAATGGACCATTTTGCCCTTATTTTCCAACCTGTATTGCTTCAATTCATGTGCATGTTTTATTTTCTTTGGTTGGTTTTAATTTGTACTCTTCATTTATCCAGATAAATTGCTCTTTTCCATATTCATTTTTTGGGGCTACTGTGTTTGATTGAGGCTTCTTAGGCTCAGCTCTTCTGAGATTGATTAAGGCTTCTTAGGCTTGGCTCTTCTTAGGTCAAAATGCTAAAATGGAATCTAAATAGTTTATTTACTTTCTCTGTGCAATTTGCCAATTCCACAAATCTCTCCCAGAGAAACCAAGCAATAAGTGTGGTATATAAGGACAATTATCAGAAAATCAAATGATGTTGGTGCAGTTTTTTCTTTTGTATATTGTTTGTTTGTTTTTCTTCCTGAAGCAAAAGGCAACAGCAAATTGACAATAATTAGCTTGCTGGATTCTTGCTCCTTCATACAAATTGCATGGGATATGAAAGATTGTTACAAATTAAGCAAACTGGATTCTTACAAATCAAGCATACTTACTGGATTCTTAATGTATCAGATTATACTTTCATTGCCTTTTGCTCATGGCCAGTAATCAGCTTATTTTTCTTTTATTTGGGTCACTATTATACAAATTATACTTGGTACCAAATACAACTATACGAGTAATAAGGTAGCTGTAAAACTGAGCTTGCTTACAAATTTAATTTTTTTTATTTAATGTTACGCACAAGAATTCTACTTGCGGCTTACAATTTGGGGTTAATTGATTTTTTTTTCTTTTTTTCAATACTTTACAATGTCATATATTACATTCTTCAGTTTCTTTTTTTTTTCATTTGCCATGTTGACGCTGACAAAAGATTCAGGCAGGTTTTTATCCTTAAGTTTGTATATATAATATAAATATTTTAAAAAAAAGGAGAGATGAACGTTTCATTAGGGTAGGCCTGGATTTCCATTTTTTTTTTTGGATCCTTCAGTCTCACCTGATCCCAGCCTTTATTTGATACGCTAATAATAGTAACGATTCAAGAAAACAAAATAGCAAAAAAAAAAAAGGGTACAATACATTTATTAAATTAAATAAAACTTTAATTTTAATAGTAACGATTCAACATGAACCATTAAGTAAAAAAAAACATAGACTGATCGTGCAATGTGAACAAGTACCGTTATAGTAGTATAATTTAAGAAAAAAATAGATCGCGCAACGCGCGAGACCCCGCTAGTATATATTAAATCCCGTTCTACTAAGTTACTGTTTTTAAAACTATTGGTGTACAGTCTGAATGACAGATGGACCCCTCTTTATAGAGTTGGATTTTTTATCTCTATACTGCCACGTGTACGTTGCCCATTTGAGCATGTTCACCAGCAAATGGCCAAGTGACAAGTGGGCACAGAGACGCGAATTTTCTATAGTAGGAGGAACAAATCTCAAACACAGAAAGATTCAGATTGTCACAAAAAATCTGATGTCTAAATCTGGACATGTGGGTGGGCCACGCGTTTGGATGAATTTGCAGGATTTTCTGTGACTGTTGTATCGAAAATCAAACATGTTTAAAAAAAATTGTCACAGAGAATCTAATTCCTACATCCATGTGGGTGGGCTCCACATAATTTTTTCAAAAAAAAAAACCAGACAACTACTCGCCATCTCTCTTTTTTGTGCTCTCCACTTTATTTATAAATGAAGGCCTCGAATTCGAGAAGCTTACAAAAATATATATTATTTCTTTATTATTGTTTTAGGCCCTTACAAATTGTATTCCGGCATAAAATTTTGTATGCATGCTCAAAGAAATAGATAGAATTTTCGGCAGTAAAATTGTTTATTATTCGAGTTCAGAATAAATAATTTCACAAACGTCATCATATTTTTATTTCTATGTTTTCAAAAAATATATTTACCTTTTGAATGATTTTTTGCCTTTTAAAATTATATTCTTCAATGAATTTTATATGTATCCTCACGAAATTATCACAGAATTATTGATGAAATCTTTTTCATTTTATGCTTTTAAAATATTTTAGGTTATTTTATATATTTTCTGAATTAAAAATACTATTTTATGTCTTTTTCAAAGCTTTTTCGAATTTGTTTCAATGAATTTCCTAAATTGTACACTATGAAGTGTTATCAGAAATTATTTAATATAAAAATTCAGACACCAAAAAATTTAATACAAAGAATTATTTATTTTTTTTTAATAAGAAGAAAGTTCCAACGCGTTTATAAACCGCGTGACTCTCTCTCCTCTCGAACGCGTTTATAAAACGTGTTAGAAGCCTTTTAGCGCGTTTATAAAACGCGCTAGAGTCTGCAGTGATTGCGGCGAAAGTTTCTGACTTTGCGCGTTATTTTCTGATTTTACGCGTTTATAAAACGCGTAAAAGGCCTTCTTACCCTTTTATAAAACGCGTTCGAGAGATCTAATTTCCATATAAATACCCAACCTTCTGTCGTCCAAAATAAAAAAAAAACAGAAAAAAGATCAGAAAAAAGAAAAAAAATGAGAGCAAAAGAAGAGTTAGATGGTGGAATGCAAAATAATATTAGTTGGTGCGAAACTAATAGCCATAAGGGTTGTATGCGGCACACTTATTCACTGATACAGAGTCGCACACAATCCTTATGGCTATTAATATTCCACCAACTTTAAAATAAAAACTTTCCTGTGGAATCTGTTATTACGTGTAGAGGACGGTTTGTTGGGCTGGGTCTACGAGCCATAACACCGCAGCCGACATCCTTGGATGAGAATCTGCATACATGCAATCATCCTCATCCAAGTCTCAGAAAAAGAGGGGGTCAAGGTGACAATCAGTCGCCCGACTCTTCTCTATTAGTTGCGGTGATGTTTTCTCTTCCCACCCTTAGCAATGGATCTTCTACAATTTTTTTTTATGTGGTTCAAAATTTTAATATCATGTATTTTGTAATTTTTTTTGTTGTGTATTGTGTGGTTCAAAATTTTAATAAATTATAATTTTTAATTTGTATTGTGTTTTTTATTATAATGTTCATTGAGTTGTAATGTCTAATATAATTTAAATAAATATTAAGTCTTTTAATATTAATATTTCGAATTTCACAATAAAAATGAAAAAGAATAAAATAAAAACTAAAATAAATTAGATAATAAAACTTACAACACATATACTACACGAATTAATACATATACTAAAACACGAATTAATACATATACTAAAACATAAAAGAAAACATATAATAATAGAACACACAATAATAAAAACATCTAATTATAGAAAACCTAATTATAGAACACACAATAATAAAAACATCTAATTATAGAAAATCTAATAATCAGTCCAAATGATATATGTCATTTCCATTTAACGGGTGATTTTCAAATCCAGGAGGACATGCCTGTTGCAAACGCAACCAAACGATTCCATCTCCACGTCGGACATGATATCCTCCATCCCTCTTAACTACATCCGTCCAATATTTCGGCCCTCTGACTTCAAAAACGTCGCGTTGAAAAACCTTCACGTAAAATTTGTCGGAAGGATAGTGCAAGTAGACGTGCCGAAGAATATCTCGTTTACTTATTCCTCCATCTCCTTGTAGAAGCACGCCGGTACAAACATGACGTGGTTTAGTTGACATTATGTTTTGTCGATTTCTTTTCTCTGCGTAACTTCTCTAAAGTTTTGGTTTTTGATTTCTGAATTTTCGACGTGAATTTGCGGAGAAGCAGGACTATTTATAGACTCAACCCTTCGTACGCGTT
The DNA here is from genome assembly GCA_028095005.1 of Rhynchospora pubera. Classification (NCBI taxonomy): domain Eukaryota; kingdom Viridiplantae; phylum Streptophyta; class Magnoliopsida; order Poales; family Cyperaceae; genus Rhynchospora; species Rhynchospora pubera. The sequence continues at coordinate 27,719,912 of CM051459.1, forward strand.
TATAAAACGCGTACGAAGGGCTAAGTTAATGGAATTCAATACTTTCGCAGGCTGTCAGTCTGTTTTACTGTTTTACCTGACTCCACCTTTTAGCGCGTTTATAAAACGCGTTCCAAGGCTTCCAACGCGTTTTATAAACGCGCTAAAAGGTGGAGTCCACTTTTTGAGCAGTCACGCCTGAGCAGCGTTTTAGACCCCTATTCTAGCGCGTTTTATAAACGGCTAAATAATTGCCTATATATATCTCAATTCGTTCTCCTATTTCGTATCACAAAATCACAAACAAAAGACACGTAAAATCAGAAATTTGAGAAATGGAGAAGGCTCAAAACAATAATAAGATGGGGGAGGAAACATCCAAGGTGGGAGAGGGAACATCTAATGTGGGAGCAAAAAGGATCCCATTTTACGGCCCTCTGAAGAGAAGGGCCGTCTCGGCTGTACGTCGTTTTCCTCCAGGATGTGGCAGGAGCCCTGATTTTAGTATGGGGGTTAAAATAGATGAGAGTTCTAGTGAGAATAAGGAGGAGGAGAAGAATAAAGAGGTTAAGGAAGTGGAGAAAAATTAGAGTTTAATTGTGCTAGAATAATGGAATTTATCTATTTTATTTTCTATGAAATTTAATTTGTAATATGAACTTCATATCTAGAATTTATGTTATTGTATGAATTTATATTTTATCTATGTTTTAATTAATTATCTAAATTATTGTGTATGAATTTATGTTTTATCTATGTTTTAATATTTATAACTAATTAATATAAAAATTAAAAAAAATTTCCATTACAATAACTATCATTAATATGAAAACAACGATTTAAATTAATAACAATTTTCATTACAATAATTCTCATTAATATGAAAACAACGATTTTAAATTAATAATAATTTTCATTACAATAATTCTCATTAATATGAAAACAACGATTTGCGGAGACTCATGGACAGTTATCCAATTCTGCGAGAGCCTTCGACAGTCGTCGAGTTCTTCCCTAATTGGGTCGGCAGAACTCTACCGCCCATTATCCATGATCGTAGGCAGCAGAGTGTTGGTCTACCTCAGATGATGATGAAGTTAGCGAGCTGTCCATCTGGGCCGACCTTCGTACATAATAACAGATTCCACCGGAAAGTCTCTTATTACAATTTTGCACTTATTAACATGGAGAGGTGAGAATGAGAGAGGTGAGAATGAGAGATGAGAATGATATTCAGAGGTGAGAATGAGAGATGCGAGAATTGGGCGTTTTATAAAAAAAGATAAAGCCTTTTAACGCATTTTATAAAAGGGTACAAAGTCTTTTAACGCGTTTTATAAAAGGGTAAAGCCTTTTAGCGCGTTTTATAAAAGAGTAAAAAGCATTTTAGCGCGTTTTATAAAAGGGTAAAGCCTTTGCACGCGTTTTATAATAGGGTAAAGCCTTTTAACGCGTTTTATAAAAGGGTACAAAGCCTTTTAGCACGTTTTATAAAAGGGTACAAAACCTTTTAGCGCTACGAGCTAATTAACTGCTTCTCAACGCTAAATAGTTAATTGAATGCTGAGGGTCCCATCATACGAGTTAATTAACTGCTTCTCAAAGCCTTTTAGGATTAGGGCTTTTTGTAGATAACAAGAATGCATGTCTGTCAATGCTCTTACAATAAAATAATACTAAATTAAAACTAAAATTAGAATGCATAAAAATTATAATACATAATTTCGAAATTCATAAAATAATAGTATATTCTCTTACAATACATTCCATTACAATATATAAAATTACGACAACCCTTAATCTTCAATTATTTTATTTTTTCTTCCTACCGAAAGACAGTATATTGCCAAATTTCCCCCCAAACAATCCTTTTCGTCCTCTCTCCCCTGATGTATTGCCTTGATCTGTTGGAAATCTAGCCGACTCACTTCTCATATTTCCAGATGCGACATCTCTTACCCGTAGATCAATGCTTATAGAATTTCTCTGTGGTTGTACAGATCCTTGGTCCTCCCTATTATTGTTGCTTCGTGGATCAATATGCAATGACATTCGTCCTGGTTGAATGGGTGTTTGACGAGTCCGAACCGTACGCAATGAATGGGTGTTTGACATTATTGTTGGACTGTTGGCCCTTGTTGGTGGTCTACTGGTGTATCGACCGGATTGCAATGCGTCCATCGGATATGGGGGTTGAGGTGCTGCTAGTCGCGGTTGACTGGTTGAAGCTTCTCCTTGATTTTTCTTTTTGGTTTTTCTTGTGGAACCTCCACCTTTCCTTCCTTCCATCCTATCCATCCACATTTCTGCACGAATGATTTTGCGCCTTCCTCGATTGACCAAACTCTTGTCGGGGACAATTATCGGACCTGTATAAACTGGCCACTCTTCCTCATCTTTGTAACAATGAAACCGACCTGCTGACCAAATCATGTGCTGGTTTTGCATGCTATAGTGACCATCCACAAATTGATCTACATTGTAATTTGTCTCCCTGCAAACAGCAATGACATGTGCGCAAGGGATACCTGTCAATTGTGGTTTTTGGCACTCACATGTGGTTCGAGTGAAGGGCAATTGCACATCGGTTTGCTCCATGTCGGGTGGAATTTGAACTGTGTAATGGGAATAATCGTAGCCTACACCATCACGGTACTCCTCGCGAACTTTCACGCGAAATTCTCCAAGGTCCAATCTTAACACGAATGTGCTCATAAACTCCTCTGAGATTGCAACAAAAAGATGAAGTTAGTTCAAAATGGATTAAAATGAATGAATGAATTGAATTCTTTTTCTTTAAGTACTTACGTGATTTTCCATCATGCTTGATCAATTTATTCTTTACTCCTTCCGGCCATCTTTCTCCTAAACTCAACCTTTGAAGTGCTTCTTGTGTTCGCTTGTTCATCCAGTTGGCACATTTATACCACGTGACTTCTATAAGTGCTGTCACTGGTAATCTTCTCTCTATTCTAAACACATTATTCAGACTCTCCGATCCATTACTCGTCATTATACCCCACCGATGCCCATTGTCAAAACTCTGAGCCCATTTATATAGTTTTGGCCGCTCGTTGTTGTCATTTTCATTAATTTTACCACAATTTCTTAGATACTGATAAGCCCTCAGGTTGTTTTCCTTCAGTACTCCCCAATTCTCTCTAAAACGTCTAGGGTTTTTCTTGTTAGCAAGTCTTCATTTGAAAAAGTTTTTCAAATCAGCATCTTGTGACCCGCCAGCCTCCTTCCATAAGTTTTCCGCAACATGCTGCATGCAGAACCGATGAATCGCTACTGCATGCGCACCTTGTGCCTTCCAACCGTAATCTACGGATGCAAATACCGCTTTTATTGCCTTATGACGGTCAGATATGACACAGTATCTAGTGTTCCGCCCTAAAACTTCCCATCTAACCCAAGACATAAACCATCCCCAAGTATCCTTATCTTCTTTCTCGCCCAATCCGAATGCAACCGGAATTAATCGATTTTCTGGATCATAACCACACACTGAGAACAATCTACCTTTGTATCGGCCCGATAAAAAACTAGCATCAATTGAGATAACAGGTCTGGCATATTTCATCGCTTCTATGCACGGACCAAAAGCCCAGGCTGCCATTTTGAAGACGCCAACGTTAGGATCGTTTGTAGGCCAAGAAACTATTGTGTATTTCGTTCCTGGGGTCGTCGCCTTCATTGCCTCTAGAAGGCGTGGAAGTTTATTGTAGGCCCCTTCCCAAGACCCAAATAATTGCTCCAACGCTCGCTCTCTCCCACGCCATAGTTTATTATAAGTCGGTTCAATACGTGGATATCTAGCCCTTATGAGGCTTCCTATATCCTGGACACTTTTTCCCAATTTTTTTTTCAATTCATCCCTAACGTGTTCGGCAATGAGAATAGCTGTAAGGTTTGCGTGACCTTTTTGGCCCGGGGGTCTCGAACAAATATGCTCATTTGGATTGGTAGAGATCTTCCAATTTGTATTATAACTCTCACGTCTACCATACAATCGCCACTTACAATTCGGTTTTTGCATGCGAACCATTACAATTTTTTGTTTATTGCTAGTTTCCGTTCGAACTTCTCGATTTGTTTTGCATGAAACATCACAGACAGCTAGAATTAGTTGTTTTTTGGAACCGAATCGTTTACCAACAGCAAATTCGCCTTGTTGCCCTAAACTACGCTCCGGCATACCAGCATACTCAAACATGGAAATATCACATAATTCACTTACAGGATGGTGCAAGTCCGTCCTTCCTGAAACGTATGGCTGGTCGCAGTTTGCATAAAAAGGCACTTCTCTCTCGGAGAAGTCCTCCACATCGGTATATTCTTCTCCGGTAGGAAGGTCGGAGTAAGTCGCCGGACCCTCATCTTCATCACCATCGGCAACCTCGACTTCATCTCCTGATGTGTTATTGTCTTGCGTAGGAACGGACTGTTCGCCAGTGTATTGGTAAGGGGTGGATTGCTGGCCACACATAAGGTTTAAGGAAGTGTTTGGCTCACTGCTACCGGGCTCGTCAAGGGGTGTTAGGTTCAGATCTGGTCCCGTGCCATATACGGGGATGAAATCAACATGCAACTCAATAATCGGTAACCCTCTCGTCTCGAATGTCTCGTGGTAAAAAAGACGCCATTGATCTTCAGAATTTACAGGAAGAAATAGCGATTCATATCTTCCATTTACAATTTCGTTGTAACGACCATGGATATTCAAAGTGTACTGGGTTTCTAAAATCTGTAGCCTGCTGTATAATTCATTTCGAATTTCAGCAAATGTGGTATGCATATTACAACCGATGTGGAAGTAAGAAGCACCAAAAGTTGGACATTGGTTGACATATATTGTAATTGTAGATATTTTTGGATTTGATTGATAGGTTTTTAAATTGTAAGAGATAATCTGTTGTGGACGATTTCAATTCTGCGAGAATGTATAGTCTTATATAACTTCAAATAACGCGGTTATAAATTCACAAACTTATAGACAGAAATGACTAATGTTCGCTCGAAATGACTAAAGTTTGATCGAAATGACAGAAGTTGGAATATTGCCCTCCCAGCGCGTTTTATAAACGGGTAAGAAGCCTTCTTACGCGTTTTATAAACGCGTTAATTGCGTTTTAACTATTCCGAAATTTCACCCTTTTAGCGCGTTTTATAAACGCGTTTTAAGGCTTCTAACGCGTTTTATAAACGCGTTCGAGAGGAGAGAGAGAGGCGCGGTTTATAAACGCGTTGGAACTTTCTTCTTATTAAAAAAAAAAAATAATTCTTTGTATTAAATTTTTTGGTGTCTGAATTTTTATATTAAATAATTTCGGAAGTGTTATTATTATTTTTTTCAATCTTGACGTTGTATTATATAAGTTTTAAAGATTATTCTATTCTATGTATGTGATTTTACAGTTATATTTTGAGCTTTAAATTATTTTGAGTCCCTTCTCAAATAGATATTCTCTTTAATTTCTATCATATTATTTTTTTTCATGGGCCAAAAAAATTATTTTCTCATGTAAGTTGTGTGTAGAACATATGACATGCTTACGAAAAAATTTAGCAATTGATATAGAATTATAAAAAAATAGCTCGCGCAACGTGCGAAAAGACCCCTAGTAATATCGAGCTTGGGCGCGATAAATATTGTATGAAAGTTGACTTTTTTTTTTTATTTTTCTTAAAAGCAAAAGTATCGATATTTTAAAATTTTGTACAATCCAGAATGTAAAAAATAATCTAAAATGTTGTAAACGAAATTTTAGAAGTTCAAAATAAAAAAATGTATATATTATTGGATATTAAGCTAAAAATTGTAACAATATTCATAACATTTAATCAAAAAATAATAGGAAGAAAGTTTGCAAACAACCAAACAAAAGTAAAAATATAAATATAGAAAATTTAAAAAAAATGAAAATGAAAATATTATATCAGTTGATTTTTTATAGATTATACCAAGTCACACTGCTATAGCAATGCTATTGTGAGTATTGCGGCCGCTATTTAAATCATTTAATTACTAATACTGATCAAACTAGGATGGTGTGATGGCAACTGCACGACGACACATGGGAAACGAGGTATGTCCCGAGGCTAGCATTTGAAGAAAATCGTCAAAACATGCTGGATGGAAGTAATACTGGCACAAAAGCACTCGAATCTCCATCCCTATAGAAAATTCATCTATACATATTTTAATATTTTCAAAAAGTTAAAAAAATGAAAATATTAATATATTGTATAGAAAAATATATCACATAATATATTGATCAATAATACTCTTATGAAGATGTATTAAGCAAAGTGTTATAATTTTTTAATCCCAAAATATATATAAAGAAATAGCATCAATTTTTAAAATTTGCGAAAAATGTTAGCAATAAAATAAAAAATATATCATTGAATTTCTTGTAATTTGTTAAAAATATTCTTAAAATTTCATGCAAATATGATTTGGAATGCTTGTAAACAATTAAATAGAAGAACTAAAATTTCTGAAGATTATTGATTATGTAATAAAAGAAAATAGATGGGCTAAAAAGTAAAAAAGAAATTATAATATACTTTAGGGGTCAAAACAAAAAAAATATAATACTTCTTCCCAATGGGCAATGGCGCTGGTTTTATTTATTGATTATTTGCATGAATATCTGTAACACCCCACCGACTAAGGATGAATCAATTGTCTCTGCCGCGAACACACAGTTAGAAGATATTTTCTTTTTCCTTTCTTTTCCTTGACAACACCCGCTTATCAGTTTAACATGATATATATATAACATAATCAATTGTCTTTTCCTTTCTCTTGTCTAATAAAACAAAAAAAAAGCCAACTAAAAACAATTCGTTTTTAGGTTCGCACATCAATCATGTAAAATGAAATTTATTTCAATATATATATGCTGTCAGTAGTTTAAGTATTGAAATATTAAAATGTCAAGGACGTCGGAAAGAAATACGGAAATTGATTACTGCCATCTGCAGATTTGTCATCCCTGTCATCGCTAAATATAAAGTGAGCATATACAGCAAACAAAGTAAACATATAGACGATCTAAGTGAACACATACAAACTAATAAGTTCAATGAAAATAAGTTGAATATGCATGTAAACTTTTGAACAAGTGATGATAACACTTATTTGTTTGTAAGTATTCACTTAGATCGTTTATATGTTCACCTTATTTACTGTATATGTTCACTTTGTATTTAACGATGACTGGGATGGTATATTTTCCGATGGCACTTATAATTTCTGAAGAAATACTACTTTAATTTCTCGACACCACTTCTTCTATTCGGATATCAGCGTTGCCCGCATGCTAAATTATTATCATTATTATTTTTTTGAATGTAGATGTCCGCATGCTAAATTAAAAACTGGTTGCTCTATTTTGTAAGTAATTACGAGTAATCAAGGTTTTGGTTATAAAAAAAAAAATACTTATTAGACTTAGGGTCCGCATACCTAATAATAGCTTAGAAGTTAGAACCCAGATATCTTTATGAATATTTTAAACTATCAAAGATAATTGTCCAAATCCGCTGGAGCCGACGGAAATTCATTAGCAGTTCCAGTACTGCTTACTTTGACTTTCCATTTTAAAGTATAATATATATAACATAAAACTGAAATCGCATTGGAGTGACTAATCTCTGACTAAGTTAATTAACATTTGACCTTGTGTAACTTGCATCAATTATTTTCTTTATATATACAAAACAAGGAGAGATGCTGACTCGACAATGAGCTGCTCTCTTGCTGAGGAACCAAGTATCACAAAAGGTGCACTTGCTCTCATGTTTAGAGACAAAAAAAATGCGTAAAAGATATTTATTATTAATATTAGCACCCTACTTAATTAATTCTATAACTAATCCTCTACTCCTAGCTAGCTAGGTGTCTAAAATCTCTTTTGATTAAGTAATCGAGAAGCATATTCCTATAACTAAGAGCCAACCTACAGGCTTAGATTAATACTAACAACCCCCACCCCCCTCTCTTTTTTATTTTTTATTTTTGGGGGTAATGCAGCTAGCCAATCTCAATTGCATGCTCTTAGTGGACTCGTATACATGGTCCAACGTACTAGCTTGCTCTTAATTTATCATGAGATATATCTGCTCTGAAAGCACCAATATCGGATCTGATTTGAAGCGCATTCCAATCCAGCTAGCCTATACTGATCAGTAGCACTCTTTAAAGAATATTCGAAGTATTAAATTGTTGGATTGTTACTATAATTAAGCCCTGCCAAGAAGAGATCAATGTTTTTAAGTTAAATATTAAATGCTTAATATGCTACTATACTTTAATTGATTAGATAAATTTATGCACTACATATGATCTATATACTTAAATACTGGCGTCTACTGGAAATAAAGATGTGTCACTTTCGCATCAATATAATGCATTATTTTTATTTGATTCGGGGTATATACTAAATGATAATATTCATTAGTCCGATTTCTCACAGTTCTGCCAATAAAAACGTTTCAGAAAAATTATATATTGCTTGACCTTCTTGTCCAGTAACATATATAGAAGATTACTTAGCTTTCAGAATAAATAACTAATATAATACGTATTTATTTGAAATTTGTTCTGCCAACAATATTGATTTATTATTAGAAGATTAGTTTGTAAGGAAGAAATTCTTTCAACTATAATAAGTCTTTATTCTTATTCCACAAATTGTTAGTTCACATTTTTCTTAGAGAAAGTTTAATATGCACCATAATGCATAGATGTTTCTATGTACCGCGGACTTTTTCGGAGATATTTTTGTAAATTGACAAATCTAATTCAACCAATCTAATCTACATATTAAAATCTCATAGCAAACCAAATTTTATAATTTTTGAGATTTTATTACTATTTTCTTCCGAATTTTTTAAAATATGGCATTTTTGGAATGTTATACTATTTACAATATTCCAAAAATGGCATGTTTTAAAAAATTCGGAAAAAATAGTAATAAAATCTCAAAATTATAAAATTTGGTTTGCTATGAGATTTCAATATATAGATTATATTGGTTGAATTAGATTTGTCAATTTACAAAAATATCTCCGAAAAAGTCTGCGGTGCATAGAAACCTCTATGCACTATGGTGCATATTAAACTTTCTCATCGGACTTTTTCGGAGATATTTTTGTAAATTGACAAATCTAATTCAACCCATCTAATCTACATATTGAAATCTCGAAGCAAACCAAATTTTATAATTTTTTAGATTTTATTACTATTTTTTCCGAATTTTTTAAAACAAGCTATTTTTTGAATGTTATACTATTTACAATATATTCCAAAAATGACATGTTTTAAAAAATTCGAAAAAAAATAGTAATAAAATCTAAAAAATTGTAAAATTTGGTTTGCTATGAGATTTCAATATGTAGATTAGATTGGTTGAATTAGATTTGTAAATTTACAAAAATATCTCTGAAAAAATCTGCGGTGCATAGAAAACTCTATGCACTATCACTACGCCATTTAATGACATTAGTACCGGTTTTTTGTGTTATTAGTACCGGTTTTGTACCGGTACTAATAATAGGGGGTACTGAAAACAATAAAAAACCGGTACTAATAAGCCGGTACTAGAAGGTGGTGGAAAGTGGCGACAAACAAAATTAGTACCGGTTTTTAACTAAAAACCGGTACTAAAAATATTACATTTAGTACCGGTTTTTTATAAAAAACCGGTACTAATTAAGTTTAAAAAACCAGATTTAATTTTAAAAGTTTAGTACCGATTTTTTATAAAAAACTGGTACTAAATTGATTAACAAAAATACGAAATTTTTTTAATTAATTTAGTACGGTTTTTAACTAAAAACCGGTACTAAATTAATTTAAAAAATAAAAAAATTATTTAGTACCGGTTTTTAGTTAAAAACCGGTACTAAATTCTTTTTTTTAAAAAAAAAATCTATTTCTGGAAAATTTTACATCGTCTTGAAAATTATATTATTAACAAATTACTAATGTCAATTTGAATATTTTGGAAACAAGTGATATAAAACAGATAGAATACTGACCCTGTTAGGAATTTTCCAATTCAAACTTTGCTCATCCTTTTATTTTTTTGTAATTAATTGTTTAAATACTTGAGTTGCTTCACTGGCTTGCTAAATGGGTTTTAAGTACGGACGATCTAATTTAAGCATGAAATGTGCTCAGATGTATTTTGTCTGATATAAAACAGATAGCATACTGACCCTGTTACAAAGTCGTCTGAGCACGATCTACAATATGTTTATTCAGCCTTATTACAAAGTTAAGCTTCTTCAGTTCATGACTAGTAAAAATAAAATCCAAAATTCAAGTCTAGAATTCTCTTAATTAACGAAACGTTGATTAAATGGAAATCAATAAAATGAAAATGTAATTCTGCATTGCAAAGTCCCTTTTGAGAAAGAGAATGAAGGGAAACAAAATTGATAGAGGAGAAGAAAATATATGACCTGCTTGATTTCTGCATGAAGAGTATGATAGAGGTGCTATGCTTCGAATACGGTAACCTCTAGTATTCCATGGAGAAGATTTGAAGCCTCCATCTCCTCTTCCATTCATTTCTCTTTGCCTCTCTCTCTCTCTAACTCTCTCTTTCTTTTTGCAAGGCTTTGAGTCTATATCTACTTTAAGATACGTAATAGTCGACTGAAAAATAATAAAAAAAATCGTTTTTAATTTAGTACCGATTTTTTTTATAAAAAACCGGTACTAAATATCAATATATTAGTGAAGGAAGACATAAAGCTCGACTAAAAAATATCTGCCTATTTTTAGTACTGGTTTTTTATAAAAAACCGGTACTAAAAATCGCTTGAAAATAAAAAAAACCGTTATATTTTTAGTACCGGTTTTTTATAAAAAAACCGGTACTAAAAATATAACGGTTTTTTTATTCTTTAAATGTTTAGTACCGGTTTTTTATAAAAATATAAAAAACCGGTACTAATTAATTGATTTTTAGTACCGGTTTTTTATAAAAAACCGGTACTAATATTAAACTGTTTTTTTTAATAAATCCAAACCTTTATACCGGTTTTTTTATAAAAAACCGGTACTAAAAATCAATTAATTAGTACCTATTTTTTATAAAAAACCGGTACTAAATTAAAAATATATTTTTTTATTTTTCAGACGATTTTTACGGTACTAAATAATATATCTGACAATTACGAAAATGTCATGATTTATTATTAGTACCGGTTTTCTTAAAAATCGGTACTAATGAGCCGGTACTAATAATCTTTTTTGTTGTAGTGTATAGTGCATATTAAACTTTCTCTTTTTATTATTAAGATTTATGTACATAGTCGGATAGCAGATTCAGCGCGCAACTTTTTTTTTCTCATAGCGAGAGGGTACCCGTGCAATTAAGAGTGCTATCGGTTCATACTATATATGATTCTTTAAAAACTTTTTTAATTTATAAAATTCAGATATCCAAAAAGGAGTGACAAAAGTCGGAAATATAAATTGTATGTAAACTTTCAACGACAATACAACAGACTCAATTATCATATAAAATAATAAAATAAATTAAAATTGTAGATATCAAAGAAAGCAATTTGATAAAATATCACATCAATGGATTTTAATTGCATTGATATAAGTGCATTAATTCTATCTAATAAATAAGAGGAACCTTATTTATAATTGTAAAATTTTCGATATATAAATGTTGATTGTAAAATTTTCTCATATAAATTTGGTCGTAAATGTGTATCCCATGGATAATAGAATCGCATCTATAACAATTATTATTCATGAAAAACACAGAAGACTCGATGAAGATAAATATTTGATTAAGAAAACATCATATAAATGGTCATGTTTGACAGAAACTTAACTCTTATAATAAGTATTATTTGATTAACATAAATATTTGATTAAGAAAACATCATATAAATTAATGGTCATGTTTGACGGAAACTTAACTCTTGTAATAAGTTAAGAATTTATAACTAGTTAAAGTGACCATACTCTAAAATTAAGTTGTGTTTTGTATAAAATTTAAAAATTAGTAAGACATAAGATAAGTATTTTTTTATTAATATTTAAAGTGTTAGTTGTAAAGAGACCAAAGTATCCATGAGATTTCATAATTAAAAGCTTCACACTTGCCTAGAGTATTTACCCAAAAACGTGAACTAAAAATGGTAGCTTTACCTTCCCTCATCCTTTGACACATGAAACAAAATAAATATAAAATAAACCCAACAAGTAAAAATATATTAATAGTATTAAATAGATATATCTATTTTTATCAGCTATCTTTAATGGCGACATATTAAATTTGGGAGCGTTTTATTTAGAAAATAGGCGCTATCGTAAATTGCATCAATGTTTCTGTGTTTCTAAATTTAAGACACTTAGAGAGCAATAATTTAAGATGTCCCATTAGTATTTTTCTTTTGAAGGCAAAATCAACTGTATGCCCTTCAAATCTTCTCTAATTAGCCATATACTCTTCTATTCTTTAATATTAGTCATGTACTCCTCAAATCATGGTTATTATTGCCATTTACCCTTTTGGCTAATTTAAATAATATAATAATTTTGAAAATCTAATTTACAAAAATTAAAACTGAAATACCCCGACCTTTCTCCTCCCTTCTTTCCCTTCTGATAGATCCAAAACAATATTTCTATATATATTGTATTTTTTTTTCATATAACATCGAGCTATTGTGATACTGTACTACTAGCTAAATTTTGTAGTTTTCCGCGGGCTGGTTTTGTGTTTCTGACTGACTGAAGAAGCTCTCCTTTTTTTTTTTTTTTAATGTGTTCATCCTTTCACTTTTTTGTACTCGAAATTGAAGTCAAATTTCCAGTTGTCAACTTAATTATAGGCGTGCTTCATGACTCATGAGTCATGAGTACAGTGTACTTACAAATTTTTTTTTTTTTTGCACTATTAACAATGTCAACACGTTAGGCCGGCCGTAATATATCATCAATACATTTGAACAATTCTAATTACCAATTTCCAATACAAAATGGTATTAAGAGACAAAAGTAGGGATCTACTTGATTTTTAAAGATGCAACGCAGCAAATTATTGAAAACCCTTGCCAAGTTCCAACTAATACATATCTCAATTGAATAATGATGAATAAGAATTAGGATCTCGAAATGTGTGTTTGTCCAACTTTTTTATTCTAATACTATAATTTTGTTAGAACATGAATAAAGATCAAAATTCTTTATTCCATGTTTGTTCGGGTTACACAAGAATAAAAAATTTGAAACTTATTCTTACGCATCCAAACACACCATATGTTCATTTCACAATTAAAACTAAAAATTATACTTTGTTGACGAAAAATAGGTATCGAATGAATATAATTGAGTTGAAACAAAAGATTGAGTTATTTGTCGTGTGAATCTTCAAATACGAAAGATCGACTAGATTATGAAGGCATGTAAGCATAGAATTTTCCTTGATACTTGCTGCTGCATTTCCCGCGGCACTAAGGCATGCAGCTGTTTCTTATTCTTTTTATTTTTTTTTCCGTTTGCATCACTATATCTTGAAAGTCAAAGAGCGTGAAGTCAACAAATTTCTTTAATTTTAAACCCGGCTGTCAAATCAAAATTTCTTTAATTCTTCATTGCAACAAAAACTATTTCTTAGGGCAACAGAATACGAGGCAGCTTGACAAATTTCATAGTTGACCAGCCCAGGGTTTAAAGAAAAAAAGAAGAGAAAAGAAAAGAAAGGCATGTCAGATAATTAACTGGTATACCCGATGGCCATTAAGGGCTAGATTGCTGCCGGCGCAATAAAATAACAAGTCAAACTTTGAGTATACTAATACCTGTATTTTTTTCATTTAAGCACAGTTATTTATTTATTTTGTATCCAGCACACCACATTCATGCACCACTCTCCGGCTCTACGCCTCATAATATGACACCCAGCAAGATTTGAGCTCCACTCAATTGATTATTCTATGTAAACTCAGTTGTGGCTAAAACCACCACTGGATTAGCTATTTGACCCCGCCGCAAGATTCAAACTTCATGGAATGATTAATCTATATATGTAACTCATTATTTAGTTCAGTCGAGGCTACAAGAGATTTGGTGGCCGGAGAGAATATCTATAGCTCCGTTTGGATAGGTGTGGGAAGAAGGAAAGAAGTGGGAAGTATGTAACTTTGTGAAGAGTTTGGATTGTTTATATTTTTTTTTTCCCTTCTTCCTTCTTCTCCTTCTTCTTCTTGCATCCAAACGGAGCCTATGTTATATAACAGCGAATAGCCTCTAAACTATTTATTAATACAGCAAACCTTTATTAAAAAAAATGACAAAAAACAGGAAGATGAGTATGTTGTGGTTTTTCAGGACAGCATGGATAATAGAGCAATTTGTTTTTTTTTTTTTTTTGAAGAAAGAGGGAGGTCTTTGCCATCCAACTTTTTTGAAATTAAAGGTGCATGCGGGGCTTGAACCCTTGACCTCATGGAGGCCAACCTAGTACTCTTACCACTGAGCTACTAGGCCACATGGCAATGGAGCAATTTGTAATTAGTGAATAATATAGTAAGTGAGGATGTCAACGTCAACTGATGATTGCAGGGCAACGAAGAAGTCAACATGTATCTGTAATATAGGAGATGTTTTCTAGTGTCTTCCTGTTAGGAATTTCGAAGAGAGATAAAAACAAAAACTAAAACAGAGTTTGTTCAAAAAAAAAAAAAACAAAAATAGAGAGAATAATAGATAAATTTATGAGGAAACTTAAATGCACTGCTTTATTTCAAACAAAACAACTAACATAAATAATATATTACAATATTACATATTAAACACAAGAATTAAACTAGTTCTTCTTTAAAATAGAATGCCAAATCCTCCTTTTGACTAATTAAATGCTTTAACAGACAGCACGTAGCTAATTAATGGCGAGATGAGAGACACATATTATCTCATGGCTCGATGTATCATCCAAAAACAAACATGGGTTACGTGTTCGCTGGGGCGGATCTATATAGAGCCAATGGATTACGTGCCTGGGCTTAAGTCCGCTGAATCAGTCTCGTGTCTGGACTGGACCTGGAAAGGCTTTATTTTTTCCTTGCTACGCTCCACTCAAAGGCACACGCGCGCGTCGAGTCGCGTTTTAGATTGCAGGAATTATAAGTGTCATCGGCAAATATACCATCCCAGCCATCGCTAAATACAAAGTGAACATATAGACGATCTAAGTGAACACTTACAAACAAATAAGTGTTGTCATCACTTGTTCAGAAGTTTACATGCATATTCAACTTATTTTCATTGAACTTATTTGTTTGTATGTGTTCACTTAGATCGTCTATATGTTCACTTTGTTTGTTGTATATGTTCATTTTATATTTAGCGATGGTAGGGATGACAAAATTGCAGATGACAGTAATCAATTTCCTTTAGATTGTGTTTAACATCCTATATATTTGATTAGCATTACTCTAATTTTCAACTGCTCATTGCTATCATAACTTCACCAAGCAAAGGCACTTCAAAGTCCAAACAAATATGTGACGAACTTCAACCAAAATCAGTTTGGTATACTCTATATTGTATCCGTTGACAAAATCAGTTTGTACTTCAACCAAAATCGGTTTGTACTCTACTCTACATTGTATCAGTTGACAATTTCGTAATATCAGTTTGCATTAAAACCCCCAACGTATCCAAAATCGCAGGTAGAGCATAAATTCCAAAATCACAACATATCCAATATCAGTTATAATAAAAGAAAAGAGTAGCATTTATAGCAAGAAATTTCAACCAAAAGTCCAAAATCGCAAAGCCAACACAAATTTATCTAGACAAATTCGATTTATGAAATTGAAGGTGGCTAGAATTTAAAGGTTGCAAAATTCGAGAACTTGCCACGTCGGAGCTCAATCTAGGTTCCTCTATCGAATCCTCTCGCTTATCGTCTCTCACAAGCTCGATCTACGTTTTTCTCTCGCCAAGCGGAGGAAAATTGGAAGCAGTTAGGAAGGAGAGAACGAAATCGATCAGGGGCACACCTGATTGCTCATTCACTCCCAATTTTTTTAAATGACCAAAGTACCCTCTCTCCAGCGCTAATATCTGAGAAAAACAAAATGGGAGAGGATAGTTTGGTCATTCTAAAAAAAAATAGGAGTGAATGAGTAACGGAGCCGTTCCCTAAGCAATTCTTGTTTTCCTCTCTAGACTTTTAATTTGTTTATGCGGGCAGCTGAGGAAAATATATAGCAGGCTCCTATTATTTTTGTCAGTTTTTCCTTAATTCCTACTTTTGCGTGTTCTTGGATCTCGATCGAACGGGTCGCATCGTGTGACAGAAGAAGAGGATGCGGTTCCACTGAATTACGTCATGCTGTCCATGCTGCTGTCAATCACCATATTGATCTCGGACAAATTATTGTCAACAGTCGATTTCTATCCAGGTCATACTCATGCCCTCCTGATCAGATATCCTTCAAACTAAATAATTTTACATGAAATGGCCCCGACATGTAGGAATGCCCTTTGAAACACCGAAAGGTACGTAGTTTTAGAATGTCCTTCCAATTTTCATTTTCCTTTTTGTGAATCCTGTCTCTATATTTTAGTCAAATTGTTCATTAATATTTGACCTCTACTAGAAAAGAATTTGATCTTCACTCAGGTATTGCGGACTAGGAAATTCTGGCAACTAAAAAGTGCGAGGGTATTAAGGGCCGGCGAGAGATCAGTCCGTGCAGACCGTGCTGTTCAATATATATTGTGAGCTGGTAAAATCGCATTGTGCCAAGACTTTTAAAACGCCGTTAATTAGATGCTAGGCCGTAAATAAGTAAATTATCTATCTGTCGCTATGCAGCTTCTCAGGAATTAATGTTCTAGAAAAGTGTTGTTGTGTCATATTAACAATAGAAGAATATATATATCACAACTTATGAAAGGCATTCATTAACATTAATTTATTGTATTGTTTGTTTACTGAAGCTGAAGCTGAAATTTATTTTTATAATTTCTTCTGCAAAACAAATGGTTAGCAACAAAAAGCTCTAAAGGCTACTTAATAATATGCCCTGTATTTAGCAAGCAATTTCTACGTACATGAGAGCTCGAAATGACGTAAAATTACGTGCTTTTTTCAGGCTACAATAAGAGCATTGCATGATGAGTAATAAACAGAGAAAGGCGACAAGAAATGCATGCTAGCTTACATTTATCCCATCCCCCACACCCACACACATACACACACACGTTATGTATCTGTCGGTGAATACATTGATAGAAATATGTTTCAAGACAGCAGAAAATAAAAACCATTTCTATTATGTAACCTATCCAGTGATAGATATATGAACAGCACATTGAATATCGGAAATTGTTTCTAGCTCTTTGAAACCTGTCCTGTGGAAATGGTAATGCCCATGTAGGCAAATACAAAGATTTTGAACATTCAATTAATAAAATTATTATTCTTAACTATTCTAAAGTCTAACATTATTGTATTATTCTCAAAGTTGAACAAAAAAAAATAGTTGATGAAATACCAAGCCAAGTTTCAATGTTCAAATAATTTGACAATTGTAGAATTTAAGAATACGTATAACATCAAAATATAAAAAAAATTAGAATACGTCATTTAGAACCGTCGATGCGCGTCATCGATTATTCCTTTATTATATATAATCTTAATAGTGTATTTACAATTTAGTTTTTCATGCTATGATTAATGTTTTGTAAGTTTCACCTGTAAGTTTTTATATCTACATGTACTCTGTTCAATACAAATTGCTTTCTGTACATATGCATGGTTTGGAAAGTATGCTTGTCATGTTTCTTTGGCTGAAATTTCTGTTAGCTATGTATTGATATTTGGCTGTGCTATGCGCTACATTACCTTGAAATTAGAAGTTTCAGATATCAACCATAAAACACATAATTGAATTAGTTTTAAATGGACCAATATGTTAATCGACAAACTGAAACTCATAACCGTGGGAAGATGTAATAATTTGATCACTAATATATACTTGAATTTATATGTATTGAATTATATACCCTGCATTTGCAATTGCCATACATGCGGCGTGTTACAATATTAATGATTAGGAAATTTGAATTGTTTGCATCGGGGAATTATCCTATAAAACCTCTCGTACACCAATACAAATTCAATCAATGATATATAGTTAATTTTAAAGTATTAAATTGAGAAACAAACATTGAAAGTCCAGTACAAATTCAATCAATTATTTTATTTATTTAAAAAAAAATGGGTCTAGCTAATTCCCGGTGAGAGCATAAAAGAAATAAAAATATATTGCACATTATGCTAATTTTCTTTTTACATATATATGTAAGATTTCAATAACTAGCGGTATTATAATCTTGTAACTAATGAATGTAACTTCCAGCAATAGTTGCTAGATAGTTTTTTTTTTTAAAAAAAAAAACTTCCTGCATAAGTTTTGACAGGGTCCAATTCTTTGTAGAGGTTCTGACCCAGCTCTTCTGCTTTTGTTTGAAGTTTACAAATCCATTTTGGTTTTATGATTTTATAAGGGGTCGCTGCGATTAATTTTTCATTTTTTTTAGTTTTTAGTGATTTTAGTTTTGTATTATATTAGTCAATATATGACCTGTTTTGATTGGCTTATGTTTGTTTATTTATTTATTACGAAGATACGTACAGATCAACTCTTGCCAAACTTTGAATGGGAAGCAACTTTGTTCATCGGCCTATTAATTTGATTTATATCACCAAAAGTTTGAAGAAACTACAGCCACAAGAAACCACGAAAAAAATATATATCATGAAGCCATATCAAAGTAGTAGAATAATCGTTGCATTATCATAATCGTTGACATTCACTGTTACTAATTCATTGTTAGCTTCTTTCATTAATTAATATCTTGTTTTTATTTTATGTTTTATTATTATGAGTAGGCTTAAGCCATGAGTTTTTTTTTACCACAAATTGTCACAATATTACTTCATTATTTACATTTCAAATTTTAAAATTCAAGCATCAAATCTAAATTATTGATTTTGTTCAATTTCATTAAAGATGTAATTTCATATAACTTTATAATTTTTAAAATTCATTTAATATTAGACCAATTGACCATAAACAAATGAATATGGTAAAATTATAAACGTAATGCTAGAATCTAACATGCATGTTTAATTGTGTGTCCATCAAATGCGATGAAATATCAATCGAGATTACAATGATCAATTCCGAACTGATCAATTTTTGTCTTCATAATAAAATATCTTCATATAGATCATATATTGTGTTTTTAATTAATTTTTTTCTTGAAAATTTTGGTCTACAAGGATATTTTAAATATAAATACAAAGATCACATTAAGTTATTCGGACTAACCATTTGAAATTTCAATAGTTGAGGTACAAATCAAGTTTGACATCAAATATGTTCGACTCTAGCATTACTCAAATTATGATTGATTAATTTTAATATGTTTATTTTGACCTCTTGTCTTAATATTAAATGAACTCCAAATTTAGAAAATTATAAACTATACATCTCTTATGAAATTGAATAAGATAATTCGACATTTGAAGTTTAAATTTTTAAGCATGATGAAGAAATAGCTTGCGACAACTTCAGACAAAAAAAAAATTGTGGTATTACCATCCTCTTATAATTAAGTAGATTACTTAGTTCTAAGGAATTATTGATATCATTTATATAGAAAATACTTTGCTGAACTCTTGTTAAAATTTCGGTAAACTTTTTGCTTAAAAATATGCAGCAAATACACTTGTACGGAAATACGTTTAGCAGAAAATATTTACTCAGTATTTTTTAAAAAAAGAAAATCGGCAGATTTTATTGGTCAATGATAATTTATCTTTATTCCAACAATTATTATACAATTAATTTCGGGCGTCATCAATTTGTACCATCGTAATTCGTAATTAACTTAGTCCAACAATTCCAACCCAAATAAACGGGCTAGTGGATATTCGGATTGGGAATGCCGACAGAATGAGTCAATTTGGGTCGATGGGTTAGAATCTGGACCCATTCAATTTAACATTCAATCCACTAACAAAAATTAGATCCGAACCCATATAATCGTAAAAATATTCTGTTAAGCCGTTCTAACAAGTAACAACACCAAATTACGAATTTACATTTCGGCCACCAAATCAGTCAAATTCCAAAAAAAGTCCCTGACAGAGTTAGGGTTTGTACCAGAACGGGAAACCAGTGTTATCTGACTGATACCATGTCAAAGAAAATCAAATAAAAGTGCAGAAAAATGAAGAATACCTCAATCAACCAAGGCAACAAGCAAACCACAGCTAGAAGTTGTTACACTTACAGGCCTTGTCTGATGTCTCCTTCACCAACACCACTCAGAAACTCACAAATTGGTTGGGAAAGGCGATGCTTAAAAGCAAGGGCGAGGGACTGAGGGAGAAAGCCAGAATCCAGACGACGGCGGAGAAAAGCAAGAGAGAGAGATTTTGAGGTACGATATGAACGGAGATGGAGACCGGATTGAAGAGGGAACGAAAAGAGAGGAGATTTTGAGGTACCATATGCGATCGAACGGTCAGAATAATTCGAGATTAAAAACCTAAGATCCAGTGGCTGATATTTGTCAAAGGCTTTAGTTATAATCATTGTTTTAGATAGCCGATTAGCAAGTTAGTTAGCTACTTTTTTATTATCATTTGCTAAAAGTTTGGATAAATATTGTGTTTACAAAATTATTTATCTTCAATATGTCTTTAACATAAATAAGCTTATGAAAAGTACTTTTTTATCATTATGCGAGAATTGGATATATATTCTCTTTATAAGCAATTTATATTTATAATTAAGGAACTTTGTTTGTGCCATATCACATCTGGTTAAAAAGGAGTTGGTGATCATAGTGAAAGGAGATAACCAAATTTTTTAATATTTTCTTGATTGAGTATATAGCAGATTCAATTTGTTAATTTATTTTTAATCTGTGGAAAATAGTAAGGTTGTTGTGCTAACTAGTATATACTTTGCATGTACTTAAAAGTGATTAGTTTGGTTTAATGTAAAGTAATATCTAATTTATTATGGTATTTATAAGAAAGTGAATGGAACGAATTGACATTCGGCATTAGAATTTTTCAATATTTTATAGAGAATTAGGATGTATGTAAGTATGTGATCTCACCACCGGCAAAAAGATGTACTCATATATAGACAAATAAAAAATATATATATTAGATAATAAAGATATATTGCTCATTTTATCATGTGTTCAATTTATTATCTTATTAGATGAAAAACGAAAACATATTATTGATTCATCTAACGATTGATATCTAACAACATATCAAATTGATCGAATGACAGAAACATGTGTTAGCACGCTAGTAACACCTTTTGAATTCATGCATTTATTAGTAGAGATAACTCAGTTTAATCAAGAATTTAGAAATTATAGTTAAAAGAAACTATATTGATTGCATTATTTACTTTAATTTTGGTTATCTCAGTTAGAGTTCCTCATGTGAAAATTCTTGAGAGAATCCCAAAATTTCAGTACTATCAAAGATAAACAAATAAGAATATTTAAACATTACGTCATGCCATATCAAATTGAGCACATCAAAAGAGTCTCTTTCAAATGAAGGGAGAGACATCATCATCAAATTCTGCTAAATGTGAGGGAAAAATAAAAGACGAAAATGCACATATGTGGCAGAGCACGGCAAAAATATTTATAGGTTTAATTCTCTCTATATAATAAATGAGCAAGTTTCTGTCACATTTTTTTTTCCACAACTGTCACACTTTACTTTTCTATTTTAAATTTTAAATTTTAAAATATAATCATCCGATCCGAAGTCCGAACCATTGATATTGTTCATTATAACAATGAACGTGTTGTCCTAAAATTTTATTATTTTAAAAGTATATTTGATACTTGATCAAGAGGTTGAAAAATGGACATATTAGAATTAATCTATTTTAGTTATTTTGATTCGTTCATTTTTGACCTTTTGATCAAGTATCAAATAAATTTCAAAAATTATAAAATTTTATGACAACGCATCCATCGTTAAAATGAACAAGCTCAATAGTTTGGATCAGATGATTATATTTATTTTTAAAATTTAAAATAAAAAAATAAAGTGGGGCATTTTTGTTCATTCATAATAATATTGATTCAAACTGTTTTCGCATATCATCATTTTTTTTATGGTTTGAGATTATGCCGACAATGAGATGCTGCAGCTTCAGTTAATTATTATTTTATTAGCCGTCATGACGGTTGATATAGAACTTTTCTTTCGTAATGTTTTAAAGAAAGGAAGACTGCATCTCTACCGACAGTTTCGAAAGGTTTTTTTATACCGTGAGATCGTCACTTATGTATGTTGCAAAATAGGAAACACATCTTTGGTCGTTCCCGTGATATCGTATGAAGTCATTTCCAAGTTTCCAACCAAACAATGCATGGAAAAATTTTGTATTTCACGGGAAAAGAAACCTTTTCAAGCGCTCGGTTTAAATGTTTAATTAGTTCTTTTCTGGTAAATTTTGCCCTCTAGAAGCCAGGAAACCATGACATAGAGTGTGTATTACAAATAAACAGAGTAATTTTAACTCCAAAGCACTTGCAAATTAGAAGGTTATAAACTTATAATTATATATGGATATGGCTCTTGCTATATTAATACAGAGGAAAATAAAATTCGAGTCAGTTAAAAAATCATTAAGGGAATTAAAACTTTGAACAATTTAATCTTAATTCTAGGAAGAATAAAAAATTTCTATGTCAATTTGACTTTTGTATATATGGAAACACAATAATAGTCTTCAAATTTTGAGAATTAATTTTGTTCTAGTGCCAAAGAATAATGTATTTTGAGTAGAGATCACAGGTCCTGAAATCGGTTAGAGGAAGTTGATTTTTGAAGCGAAAAAATTTGAATGCTTTGACCCAAAAAAAGGAAAGCAATCCTATAAATTTTGTCACACAAATACTTAATTAGTTTTAATAATAGTGAGAAGTTGAGTGTTGTCATATAATAAAATTATATCACTATCAGTGAATTCTATAATAATTAATTCAAATATTTGATCTCCAACTTTTTTATTTTTAATAATTCAATGGACGAATATGACCTTTTTTAATTAATAATTTTAAGTTTAATACTTATTGTTTAATTATTTAATTAGATTTATGAGGAGAATAAATGTTTATATAAATTTGTAAATAATCAGAACTACCTTAATTGATTCAGCTGCTTATTTTAATAGATGACAAAAATATTATAAAGTTTTATATCAAGTTTGATATATACCTGCAACGTGTCTAAATGCAAAACTAGTATGATTTCGTAACTAAATCAATTCTGATTCCACCAATAAATACAGCATAACATGTTCCATAAATCTTCATTTTATAGCCGAAAATTAGTAAAGTGCGTATATATAGCTGGGAGTCCTTAGCCTTTACAAGGTCCATTTGGTTCCAATCAAACTATTTCTTAAGCGAAAATTTTATTCGAATTCAATAATTATAAATCAAAATAACTGAATGCTCCCAACAGTCAAATTATAAATAAAACTTTTTTCAAATTTAATTTAGCCGAAAGAAAGTGTCAATTTATGATCACAAACACTTTTATTAACTTCATAATAAATTATTTACGAACGTATGTATCTTATAATACCAACATAATATGCATTAATTTTTGCTTAATTTGGTTTTCTTTGTCAAATTAGACTGAACAAATTAAACAAAACGAAGAACCCAATTATTTTATCCAAAATAAATTTAATTAAGTTAAAACAAAATATAAACGAACTGTTTGGATACAAAAAAATCTTCAATTAACAAAAATATTAATCCTCAAGAGAAAAGTACCAACATTTATTTAATGGAGTAATTTTTCTGCAAGAATCTTAAATATACATCGTATAAATGACTTCAGATGTTTTTTTGCTAATTAAAATGATTTTGACTAGCAAATCAATGTAGTTATATTTACTAGACCCCGACTAGGGTTATATATGAATCGAGTTCGAGGAAATTGTGGACAAAACTTGGCTCGGCGGTAAGTTGTGCGGGCTTTAGCCGAGTTATAGAAGCTTTTTCGAGCATTTTAAACTAGCTCAAATTCGAGCTGGCTCATGAATCAAGAGCTAGTTTGAATAACATGTCCTTTAAAATTTTATTGATTTGGAGTAAAATATGTTTTGAATTTCTATCTGTCTTATGTTATATCTATCTAAAAAAGTATTAAAGAAAAAAATCTTATAATTAATCTATAAATTTTGATACTCTTAAATTCTTTTGATAATATTTTCTGAAATAGAATTGTATGATATTACGATTCAACTCACATGTTGCGAGTTGAGTTAAACTTATAATCTTCAACTCTCGAGTCGGCTCACAAATTTGATTCGTCAGCCAACTTAGTTAGTTCAACTCTTATAATTCAAGTTCAATTGCCTTGAGTTATAATCGAAGTTTTCTGAATCGAATTTGAATAAGCTAAGGAGTTATGAGTTTTTTTCTCACCCTAGACTCCGTAACAGGAACGAAGCATGAAGCATATCGAAGCTCTAATTAGGTTACGATAAACTAAACTTATCACTAATGAGCAAGAAAGAAAACCATCAAAATTAGTCTATTTCTATTTATTTTCAAGTTTTAATTAGAATATTTCTAATTATTTCCATATTATTTATTTCCAAGTTTTAATTAGCATATTTCTATTTATTTCTATATTGTTTATTTTAAATTTTTAATATGTTGAATTAGAAAATTTATTAGGATTTTGATTATTATGCAACTATACATAGATGATTCAATTGTAAGGGAAGAAGTTATGTTTTGAGAATTAAATTTTATTAAAAATCTGAGAGTCTGTGTGATCTCAATTAAAATCTCTCTTGTTCGTATTTTTCCATTATCTTTCTCTATTGTTCGTCTATCATTTGGTATGAGAGTCCAGGATAGCGGATGTGAATCGTGGTCATGGTAGAGGTCGTGGCCGAGGAGGTCGGAGTCGCGGAGTCGACCTCAACCTCGAAGAAGAAGAGTTGCGCCGCCAGGACCAGCGAGATCTAGATATTGCTGCAATGAAAAGACGGATCCGAGAGTTAGAGCGCCAACTCGCAGAGGCAAGGATGATCTCTACAAATGGAGAAGAAGGAGAGGAGTCAGAGACCCTCGACTCTTCTGAAGCAGACGCCAACTCCGCTCATGGAGTTGTTGCACAATTTGAGACTAATCGAAACCAAGACCGCCAAATGAGGCATGGTCCTTCGAGAAGCATATCTTGTGGGAATCGAGATCGCCGATTGAGGCATGATTATTCCACAAGTAACAATCGTGTGAGTCGAGATCGTCGAACGAGGCACGATTCATCGAGCTTCATTGATTTTTCTGAATGTGTTGTGAATGAAAGTGTATCGTTTAATTCGCCACCGATGTTTGATAAGTACCCCAATGATGACGATGGCGATGGCGATGTATTTATTGGGACGAGTGAGATCGAGATAAATGTGGAGCTTTTTGATGGTCCCATATCTTTATTGAAGAGAATTTTGATAATTTATCGCTGCTCCCAATCTGTCCTACTATCCTTGTAAAGAGTTCAACCTTGGAGAGTAGTTCTTTAGAAATAACGGGTGTAATGCTCGAACTGGAAATTTTGTATTTAATTAACAGCGAGATCATGAGTTTAAAATTTAGCGACTCATTCTTACAACCAAGCCCCTTGAAAGCAAATGCAAAATATTTTATATTCTTAAGCGGTTGCAATTCTCAGTTTTGTATTATTTTGATCAAATAAAAGAATTATGTGCGAGATTACCTGTTTGTGAATTACACCACTCGATTCTAGTCTCTCGATCCGATTTGAGTGATGCATCATCTGAAGTAGAGGATGAAGTGGCAGATTCGAGGACGAATCTTTTTCATAGGAAGGGAGAATGATGTCAGAAAGAAAACCATCAAAATGAGCCTATTTCTATTTATTTTCATATAATTTATTTTCAAGTTTTAATTAGAATATTTCTATTTATTTTCATATTATTTATTTCTAAATTTTAATTAGCATATTTCTATTTATTTTCATATTATTTATTTGAATTTTAATATGTTGAATTAGAAAATATATCAGGATTTTGATTATTATGCAACTATATATAGATGATTCAATTGTAAGGAAAGAAGTTATGTTTTGAGAATTAAACTTTATAAAAAAAATCAAAGAATTTGTGTGATCTCAATCAAAATATCTCTTGTTCGTATTTTTTCATTATCTTTTTCTATTGTTCGTGTATCATTTGGAATGATGCACGAACGATAGAGAAAGACAAAGAAAAAAGAACGAATAATGAGATTTTAGTTGAGATCACACAGATTTTGAAATTAAGCAAATGGTTGCCATCGAATACTAATCACTAAGCAAATGGTTGCCATCGAATACTAATCAATTTTCTGTTTAAACTTTTACACTTGCCGCCTTCTTTTATACTTAGTACATAAGCACTTTTATGGAAATAACAAAATATAATTACGATTGCATAAAATTAAAGATACAGGGCCTCCAAAATCATATTGCCTTCGTCCATCATTCTCCCCCTAAGAAAAAGATTCGTCATTGAATCTCCCACTTCATCGTCTACTTCAGATGATGCATCACTCAAATCGGATTGGGAGACTAGAATCGAGTGGTGTAATCCACAAACAGGTAATCTCGCACACAATTCTTCTATTTGATCAAAAACAATACAAAACTGAGAATTGCAACCGCTCAAGAATATAGAATATCTTGCATTTATTTTTAAGGGCTTGGTTGCAAGAATGGATCGCTAAATTCTGAACTCATGATCCCGCTGTTAATTAAAAGCAAAGTTTCCAGCTCGAACATTACACCCAGTTATTTCTAAAGAACTACTCTCCAAAGTTGAACTCTTTACAAGAAAAGTAGGATAGATTGGGAGCAGCGATAAGTTATCAAAATTCTCTTTAACAAAAATATGGGACCATCAAAAAGCTCCACATTTATCTCGATCTCACTCGTCCCAATAAATATATCGCCATCGCCATCGTCATCGTCGGGATACTTATTAAAGATCGGTGACGAATCAAACGATACACTTTCATTCACAACACATTCAGAAAAGTCAATGAAGCTCGATGAATCGTGCCTCGTTCGACGATCTCGACTCACACGATTGTTACTTGTGGAATAATCATGCCTCGATCGGCGATATCGATTCCCACAAGATATGCTTCTTGAAGGACCATGTCTCATTTGGCGGTCTTGGTTTTGATTAGTCTCAAATTGTGCAACAACTCCATGAGCGGAGTTGGCGCCTGCTTTAGAAGAGTCGAGGGTCTTTGACTCCTCTCCTTCTTCTCCATTTGTAGAGATCATCCTTGCCTCTGTGAGTTGGTGCTCTAACTCTTGGATTCGTCTTTCCATTGCAGCAATCTCTAGATCTCGCTGGTCCTGGCGGCGCGGCTCTTCTTTTTCGAGGTTTAGGTTAACTCTATGACCCCGACCTTTTCGGCCACGACCTCTACCATGACCACGATTCACATCCGTCAATCTGGTTCTGATACCAAATGATGCACGAACGATAGAGAAAGAAAAAGAAAAAAAAATAAGGAATAGAGGGATTTTAGTTGATATCACATAGATTCTCAAATTAAGCAAATGGCTGCCGCCGAATACTAATCAATTTTCTATTCCGACTTTTACACTTGCCGCCTCCTTTTATACTTAGTACATAAGCATTTTTATGGAAATAACAAAATCTAATTACGGTTGCATAAAATTAAAGATACAAGACCTACAAAGTCCGGCCCAGGTTGCCTTCGTCCATCAACTAAGGGTGTACTTGGATCGTATAAGAATAAAATTAAGATTAGTTATTAAAAGTAAAGATATTATTCTTAAACAATCAAGAATAAGTTTTTTTTAATCTAAAATGTTATATTTAAATAGTCTAACATTTGATGTAAATTTTTATTCTTAACATGTTTGGATCATCTTCTTAATCCGGTTTAAAAAAATATTGGAACTACTTTTCAATCTGGATTAGAAAGATAGACCAAACACCCTAAAATAAAAATTTATTATGAATATTGAACCAATTAAAAAATACTTTATATCTCAAAAAAAAAAATATCATCCTTAAACGTTTGAAATAATTTTCAGATAACTAATCATAAGAATAAAATCATAATTTTATTCTTAGATCGACCCAAACGCTCCCAAAATTTTTTAATATTCCTTTGCCTATATAAGGAGGTTGATCTTGTGTTTATTCCCCATCCCCGTCCGTCTTAACAACGATTTCAAAGCAAAATCCTTCCCCCGTCCCTCTCACTTAACTTCCACAAAAGGTAGCCGCAGTTACAATCTAACTAAAACCAAACAACGACATTATTTTGTTTTACTGTCTGATTGCTCCGCCGCTTTCTGCATATCCCACTGACAAATCCTGATCTGAAAAACATGCCTCATAGCCATGAGTTGCAAATCCGCCTCAAATAATGAAAAATTACACATACAATCCAGCAACCAACACGTCTCTCATGAGCGAATCATTATAATTACTGCACCGGACACAGTCCCGTTGGTACAACAAAGAGAAAAGGACATGCTTTTTCAGTATTTAGATGAGGCCGGGTCGATTCTCGGCTTATCTGTACCAATGATCCTAACCGGTTTAATCATGTACCTCCGTTCCATGATCTCCATGCTGTTTCTCGGCCAACTCGGGGGTCTTGCTCTAGCGGGTGGGTCTCTTGCTATTGGCTTTGCAAACATCACGGGCTATTCGGTTCTCAGTGGTCTAGCCATGGGAATGGAACCAATATGTGGCCAGGCATTTGGGGCACGCCGCCACGGGATCCTCGGTTTGACTCTTCAGAGGACCGTACTTCTCCTATTATGTGTTTCCATCCCGGTTGCATTACTCTGGACCTACATGAAACCAATCCTGATTCTGTGTGGGCAGGAAGAGGATATTGCTTCTGCTGCTCATATTTTCATTTTATACTCCCTTCCCGACCTCCTCCTCCAATCTTTCATCCATCCGCTTCGAATTTACCTCCGCACTCAGTCCATAAATTTTCCATTGACATTTTGCGCTATGCTTGCAATTTTCCTCCACTTCCCCATAAACTACCTACTTGTCGCGGTTCTCCACCTTGGAATAAAGGGTGTTGCATTGGCGTCAGTCTGCGCAAATCTTAACCTTGTCATATTTCTCCTGACATATACATACTTCTCAGGGGTGCACAAACTTACTGGCGGCTTTGAGATCACAAAGGAATGCTTAAGGGAATGGGGATCACTCCTTGCTTTATCCGTTCCGAGTGCCATAAGTGTCTGTCTTGAATGGTGGTGGTATGAGATAATGATCATTCTTTGTGGATTACTGTCAAACCCTCAAGCCACCGTTGCATCAATGGGTATCCTTATCCAGACCACCTCTCTCATCTACATATTTCCTTCATCCCTCAGCTTCGGTGTTTCAACCCGAGTCGGCAATGAGCTCGGTGCAAACCGTCCCAGCTATGCTAAGAGGGCTGCAACTGTAGGCATAATACTAAGCTTTATCCTTGGCTCCATCGCATGTTGCTTTGCCGTGTCAGTGCGACATTCATGGGCAAAAATGTTCACCAGTGATGCAGACATCCTTAAACTCACAGCAACGGTGCTTCCAATTTTGGGAATGTGTGAGTTGGGCAACTGCCCCCAAACAACTGGTTGCGGAGTTTTGCGAGGAAGTGCTCGACCGAAAATAGGAGCAAATGTAAACCTTGGTTCTTTCTATGTGGTTGGAATGCCAGTAGCAGTCGGCCTGGCTTTCTGTTTTGGGTTGGATTTTAAGGGACTCTGGCTCGGGCTGCTCTCTGCACAAGGGACATGTGTTGTGCTCATGCTTGTAGTTATTAAATCTACAAATTGGAAACTACAAGCTGAGCGTGCTTTGAAACTCACGGGTACCAGTCATAATGAGGTAGATGGCGCTGATGGTGAATTATTGGAGATGATTAAGCAAAAAAATAAGGTGCAAACAACCGTTGCAATGGATGACGATGAGAAATCAAGCTTGGTTATTGATGTAAGAGAAGATTTACAGTTGTTGGATTAGTTCGCTGGGCTGCACCTTTGACCTTTCTCTTTTACCCATTCTTACGGAGATCAAATTAGACAAAATTGTCTTTAATTTCCTTGTATATTCTTTTTTTTTTTTACCTTGTAAATGATATTACTGTATAAGTTTTGCTTGGCTATATATATAGTTTTTGGCAAGCGCATTGTATTTATTTTGTTTATTGAATATTTTGTAATATTCCATATATATAGTGTAAGTGATTGATATATGATTTTGCCTTGCTTATATATATATTTTGGGAAAAATATATGAGTAATGCTAGAATTAAACATATAGGACGTCAAACACGATCCAAACGTTGCACATTAAAATTTTAAACGGTCGATCCAAACCGCTCATATGATCTTTATATTAAAATATCCTTGATAATAAAATTTTATATTTTTTCATATTTTCTAACTATTTTTTTCAAATTTTCAAAATTGAAGGGTTCAGAACTTTTTAGATTGAGCATATTAAAAAATTCTAAAAAATTAGTAAAAAAATTTGAAAATAAAATTTGGTCTCCATAAAGATTTTATAACATAGAACAATTTGAGCGGTTTGGATCGGCCATTCCAATCTTAAAAATTAAAATTTTGTCGCGTTGGACAAGAGTATGTGTCCTATATGTTTGACACTAGCCACTCCCAAAATATATTTAGGGCGTAAAAATGAGCGGTTTAGTATTTTGCATTTAGAAACAGCTGTTTCTAACAAGAAAGAAAAGGTGATTAATCCTCAAGGGTTTAGTATTTTGCATTTAGAAACAGCTTGTGATACTAAATCTTCAGGGCGTAGAAATGAGCTCCCCTGACCATACGAGAGCAATCAGTGATTTAAATAGTAGCGCTTTTGTAAGGCGCTATGAATTGTAATAGCGCCGCTATAACAGTACGACTTGGTAGACCACTATGTTGCGAAACTAAAAATGTCGCTATAACGGTGTTCATTGGTACGTATATAGTAATTAATATTACAAAATATAGTTGCATTATAATGATATTTTAGAGAAATATAGCGACACAATTTATTACGTGCTAGTATACAATCAATATTACGAACATCTTTGTCATATAAACTCTAACTGACTTGATCCAATATTAAGTAAAATGAGATTTGTCTATTGCAATAATGGATTGTAAAGTTTATGTGTTAAATTTAACTATTATAACATGCATATAATTTAATATGATATTTAATTTGTAATTAAAAATATGTATATGATATAATAAATAAGTACATTTGTACATGTCCGTTATGATTCCATATATAGTGACCGCTAAATAACCGCTACCCGTTATCTGCTATAACATGAAGTTGTCCGCTACCAATCTACTATCCGCTATTTAAACCTACTCTCTCCAAATTACAAACGCCAGGATTGCCAAGAAGCTTTTCTGTGTATTACTAGTTTTGGAACCTGTGATAAAATTAACCAACCCAACAAGCTGCACACTGGTTAACGCCTAGGGAGGTAAGCATGCACTACTAGAATGTCAATTATTTGCTTCGCAAAAAGACGTCCCTATTCTGACACGAAAAGCTATCTGCGTCCACCTAAAGACGCTACCTAAGCGACCCCGATACTCTAACCGCTAATAATAAACATCTGTGTCGCGAGGACACGGATTACTTAACGCGTCTCTATATTTGTGTCGGGATAACAACGCATACGATGTTCTCCGATCGCTTATTCAAACAGTAAACGCGTCTCTATTTAGACGTTACTATGTCGGTACACCGACGTCTTTATTAAGCGACCCAGATAATATATTGTCAGAATTTATCGGGGTCCGCAAACTATATTTGTCGGTTTACCGACACCTATGACCAGTGACACTGATAATATATCAGAATTTAACGGGGCCCACAATTTACAAAATAGTCAGTATACGGACGCCTTTGATTAGCGACATAGATAATTTATTGTCAGAATTACATTTATACAGCCATTCAATTCTTCCCGGTATCGATTTGGTACCACCATTATTTAATTCATATGATTTTAATTATTCACAACTATTTGAAATTCACAAACATACATACATTCACAGAGTCAAACAAAAATTACACAAATATCTATTATGCATTGAATTGCAAATCAACATCCAGTACATCCGATTGAAATAACAAACTTGCATAAGTTTTGATACATGATAATGAAAAGACAATTCTTTGATTTTTTCCTCCCTCAGACACTGCTTGCTTAGCTTACATATTAGTTGTGATGCTCCTCAATCCAACGTGCATAATCCATGTCAATCACGGCTGCTTCTAAAAGAAAAATAAACAAAAAATTATTCCTAATCTAGTAAAATAAAATAGTGTGACTGGAATACCAACATTTCAGTGTGTAGCTATAAGGATTGCGTACCTGAGCTGATACTCTGAAGGCCAATTCGAATACCAGACGTGCCCTGTATTGTAGAAGTATTAAAGTAATTCACAAATTTTGAGAAAAATATCATTAGTTTAATTTACATAACTCAAAATATTCACACAAAAATTTTGAAATATGTATGTTGGTGCAACTTGGTATCTGAGCTCTAAATTTTTGCACCTCTTATTCTAGCTGAGCGAGTTTTATCCTACTGGCTAGATTTCATTTTTGCTGGATATAATTCTAATTATTTATAAAAAATGATAAAACAATCAAATAAATTATGATTGCGTATATATGTATTTGGTTACAGTTGTTGGATATAAGCCTAATTATCTGTAGAAAATGATAAGACAATCAAATAAATTATGATTGCTCATATATGTATTTGATCATCTAAAGGAAAAAGTACCTTCTTTCTCAGACTACTCTTCCTAGCTGCCTCACTATTTTGTGCTATTCTTAATGTCTAGAAAAGACAAAAAATGTGAAAGGTCTAATAAAAGTTCAATGAATATGGAAAAAAATAAATAAATATGCATCTGCATGGAATTTACCTTTGGGTCTGATGGTCTTGAGTCGGAGATTGTCAATTCCTTTCTATTGTTTGCTTCTTTCTACATTCACAATGAAGAGTTGATTGAAGCTAACAATTATCGAGAGAGAAAGAAAGATATATATATATATATATATATATATATATATATACCTTAACAACTGCTTTCGCATCCTTCTCAGGCTCTGCTAAGCCATCAATTCTAGGGCATGATGAAAACTGAAATTACTCTGCAACAACTAATTCACCTCACAACACATAATTTACAATATACCAAAACAATACAAGTTTATTTTATCTAATTCTATTTTTCAAAGGAATATTGAATTCATGAACCCAATATAAACAAGCTTTAAAATTACCTTGTACATAATCTGTCTAGAGATGTGTTCTTATTCTTCATAAACAACTTTAGGAGGCCTATAAAATTTGGAAATAAGATGAATGTGCTCCAAAAAAATATATCACAATAATTAAAAATGTACTTACAAGAGAATACATACCGTTGTGATCTATTTTTATGCCAAAATAACTGTTAACAACATCATCCAACCTAAAAAAAATGAAGATTAAGTACATTAGAAAGTTGCATCATCGGGTTGCGCAACTATTAATGTTAGATTATCTCTCCAATTGCTGTATACAATAAAATTACATTTCAAATAGCTTGTTTACAATTAAATCACACAAAGGGAAGCTAAATGAAGTAGACAATTAGAAATATTCTTATTTGTTTAATTTTTTTGAATGCTCCAATACTTTCCACAAAACATATAAGGCTCTGGCATAGTAATTTCACATGGTGATTACATGTACTACAAAAAAATTACAAATGTTGATAATTAAAATTACTTTTATATGCTTTACAATGTTTACCTATAATATATAAATCACTATTATTTGAGCAAGTACCAAAGTACCAACACAAACCTGTCAACCTAGATAGAATCAATAGTCCTGCACAATGACTAAAGAAGGCCGTCTAGATTGAAACTGAAGAAGATAAACCAATTGTGACTAATATTTGTAAATTAGTCCTGATTTCTAAGAATTCGCAATACTGGTATCTCACTGGTACAGATCCAAAAGTGAAAGTAGCAAAATAAATAATACTTGCAAATTCAATTTTATGCCAGAAAATAACTTGTTTATTTGATTTTGAATATTATCATGTGAATTTTATGCCTTCCACTATTGTCTGAATTGCAAAAACATAATTCAAATATAATATAAATCATGCTAGAGAAAGGAAGTTAGAGCAGCCATACCTCCAGAAGTTTGAGCAGTGAAATTAACCTAAAGAGAAGAGAAATTAAGTAAGAAATTCAGTTTGTAAATATGAAAATTTTGGTGAAAGAGAGAGGAGGAAAAGCTATAGGACTAAATTTACATATAATATCAAAATATTCGTGTTGGAGTAGTTAATCCAAGTATATATATACTGTCAATTCAAAATTTCATACAATAAAATCAATCAAAGAGGAAATGTGAATTCAGATATATTAATTTGCTAGATAAAGAAAGTTAGAGAACACATACCTCCATAAGTTACAGTCTGCTATCGAAATTAGCCTAAAGAGAAGAGAAATTAAAGAAGTAAGAAATTGGGGGAATTCAAAAGTTTATGCAGAAAGGAGAGAAGGAGATTTTCTGGTTAACATGCTAATTTTGTATCAATATGTGACCATCTGCATCTATTTTTGAAAAATACAAACCATATAGGTCGTCGAAAAGGATAGCTAAAGTAACAATTAGAGAAAAAAGCTCAAAATATTAAACATGAATAATTGTACGAAACCTGAGGTTGGCAATTACATGAAATCCAAATTGTAGTATGCTCATTTAGTCTCCAAAGAACAGCGCAATCAATCCAAGCATATGGTTTACAAGAGAAATCTCAATCGACGCCTCGACGCCTCGTTCGATCTGCGCATGAAATCGGTGATCTCCATCTTCAGCTCGTACTATCTAGCAAAGGAGAAGCGTCAGGGTGAGGAATTTGTCGAGAAAGAGAGATAAGACGGGAGAAATTTGGGGAAGATACGATTTGAGAAATTTGGGGATCTGCCTCCCTCAGCAGGGAAGAAACTTGCCCTAATTGAGGTATTCTATTTGTGTGGAATTATTCTATGAACAATCCTGTCGTCCGTTCAATATCCAACGATTGAGAATTTTAATGCAGATTTTTGCATTGTCGATGCAATGGATTTCGATGGGTGAAATTTTTATGTGAATAGCCCTCCATAAATTTCGCTCTCCAAAAATTTTAATGTGAATTGCCGCTAAAATGAATATTAATACTTATATCAAACATTGTGATATTAACGATGTTAATTTATGTTTCATATGATCAGTATACTCTAATAAATGAATATTAATAATTTTTGTATCTAGATTCTAGAGTACACTTAAAAGTTAGTGCATTTCATACGATCGATCTTAGACTATATGCCATTTATATACAAAGTATTACTTATCCATATTTAAATTTTATTGAAGAAAAAAACATATTTTGAAAACTTCTTCCTATTTTTGGGACTTTTAAAATTGTTGTATTGGAGAGTCAAAACATGATTAATTAAGAATTTTCTAAATATTTGAAAATATTTAAATATTTGAATTTTATACTTCTATTTTTATTGAAATATAATTTTTCTAAGTGATCTAATAATATGGAAGAAAATTAGAATTTGTTTGTGCATATTCAGTTTTTACAATTCGCCAATTAAATATTAATTAGTCTGTGATTATAAAATTTTCGAGTTGGCGGGTCTATTTTTGTTCTAATTTTTTAAATTCAAGATGACTAACAAAAGTTTATAACTTGAATGAATTTAATAGAGATGTCAAAGATCATATTCACATTATTTACAACCACAAAATCAAATTTGAATTCCTTGAAGGTCCTAAATGTCCAAGATTTATCATAGAAATAATCCTAAATGTCCAAGATTTATCATAAAAATAATCCTAACGGTCGAATTTATAGCAATTGAGTATTTTATTTCTTTTATAATTCTAGCGTGTATCCTATATCTTAGAATGCATCTAAATCTAAATGATTAAGTTAAAAATGTTGATTTATTACTCATCTTATAGAGAATGGCTAACGCGTCATCGATGGCACGTTCCATCAATTTTCTATCGACTCGTTTTTTGAGATCTAACATTTAAATGGTCGATCCAAACCGTTTAAGTTGATCACAATATTGAAATGTCTTTGGAGACCAAATTTTACATTTTTTCAATTTTTTTGCTATTTATTATGATATTTTCAAATTGGAGGGCCTGAAATACTCTAATCATATTATTTTTGGTATAGTTGGTTAACTTTGAATAATGAACTAAATATATTCTAATAAATGAATAATAGGACTTTTGGTATATATGACCAATAGTAGGGCAACAAAATTAAGTGTCAAATTTTACATATTAAATCACATAATATATTAAATCAATAGTATATTACACATAATTTACATATCTCTCTTGGAATATATTAAATTAACGCTAGCATATCGCACATAATTTACATATCTCATGTTATAGATATATTACACAGTATATAGTATGTGAGGAGGGTTCCGGTGCTCACAAATTGAATACTCCAAATGTTTCAAAATTCACTTTTTGATGACTTCTTAACATATAAAATTCAAATTTTGAATCCAAACCGTTGATCCTATTCAATATAACTAGTGATGTATTTTCATATAAGTTTTATGAATTTTGAAGTTTAATTGATACTTGATCAAGAGATCGAATATTTAACGAATCTAGTTACACATGATAGATTAATTCTAATCTGTTCATATTTTAGCCTCTTGATCAAATATCAAACAAACTTCAAAATTTATAAAACTTATATGAAAATGCATCGCTTGTTATGTCGAATAAGATCAACGGTTTGAATTTTATATTTTGAAAAAATAACCAAAAAGTAAGTTTTAGAACATTCGAGGGCATTTAAATTGTGGGCACTAGAACACTCCTCACAGTATATTAGTCAATAATATTTTATAGAATATTTTATTAATAGTAATTCCACTTATAGAAATAATATATTATGAGGTTTTTTTATGATCAATATATATATTGAGATGGGCTAAAATCAGCCACGACTGACGGATGCAACCGTCAGCTACGATCAAATCTCAATTTTTGAGATTCTAACAGTCGATCCGAACCGTTCAATGTGTTCTCCACATTGAAATCTCATTGGAGACCAAATTTTATATTTTTCTTAAATTTTTTAGTATTTGTTTGATATTTTACAAAATTCTTAATCTAAACAATTCTGGACCCTTCAATAACTATGATTTTTAAAAATCTCAAAAAAATAGTAAATAAAATCAGAAAAATGTAAAATTTGGTCTCCAATGAGATTTCGATATGGAGAACACAATGAACGGTTCGGATCGAATGTTAGAATCTCAAAAATTGAGATTTGATCGTAGCTGACGATTGCATCCGTCAGTCGTGGCTGATTTTAGCCCATCTCATATATATTATGAGGTGTTTGATTTTCGATGAAGTAAGAAATCTTATGTGGTGCGTAACTGAAATTTTTTTTTGGAGGGAGGCGGGATTGGTAAGCGCCAAAATTTTATCGAAGAAGATTTTTGGAGGGATAAATTTCATTGGCCGAAATTTTTGGGTCAAAACAATTTTGAACGGAAATAGAATTTGAGGCGCGCAGGAAGAATATTTCGGGAGATGGATTTCACGATGACTTAATTTAACCAAGAGGCATATCCATAAAATATTCCTATCTATCCGATTAAAATCTAATGGTTATTTTATTAAATGCTGACATGTTGCATCCTCCAAGATTCATACGTGGGTAAGTCCCCCATGTCTTGATAATTAGTTGGGGATGCATTTACTTAGGAAAATGCATCGGAGAAGGAAAATTGGGGATGCATTTAATAGGACAAAAATATAATATCCAATAGTTGCATAAATGGAGAATTGAGGCTAGGAAATTTTGCCTTTATATATAGCACAACACAAGATAATTATACTTGTGAGCATTATTATTGCAATTACTATTATTAATTGTGTAAATTTCAAGTAATATTAGCTTATTTTTGTTATCATACAACTTAAAATAGGGTCGAATTGCATAAGCATGAAATTATTTTTGAGATACTATATGTGCAATTAAATGGTCCAATTATTATTGTAGTTGACTTGGTTATTTTACAGTTGTTATTCGAAAAAAGAATTTTACGGTTGGAAGTGAAATACTATGGTAAAAACATAATAATAACAGAAAACAAAATCTCTACCAAATATTTTTGGCAAAAATATTTTTGGCGCCACTTGAATAACTTGGCGCCATCTATAAAAAAATTATGTTGAAATAATTGGCGCCATTTGTGAAAAGAAACTAAAGATTGATAAAAAAAATATTAATAGAATTTGTGCTGCTCAAAATTTGTCTGGCATGTGGTTTTGACATATAATTAGCAACATATCAATT
This sequence comes from Rhynchospora pubera, assembly GCA_028095005.1. Classification (NCBI taxonomy): domain Eukaryota; kingdom Viridiplantae; phylum Streptophyta; class Magnoliopsida; order Poales; family Cyperaceae; genus Rhynchospora; species Rhynchospora pubera. The sequence continues at coordinate 27,758,492 of CM051459.1, forward strand.
TATCTTTAATTTCGGTATTGTAATAATATATAATTAGCAAGAAAATAAGTCAATTAGAGTAAAAAAAATTGAGACGGCTCAATATAAAAAAGGACAAATAGAGAAGGCTTTCTAATGGTGCGCTCAATTTATAAGCATTATTGTTCAACTGCTCTAATGATTCATATATTATGCATTTTTTAAGGAAAATATTGAAGTATTTGGGTTCCCGTTAATGGCAGAGGTAACGGATTTTTTTATCGAATAATGTGAGGAAAGTTATTGGATAAGACAAATAAAAATTTTGGGGTGAATGATTTTGGCGCGCAAAGTTTGGCGCCGTTGGCATTTAAGTGGAATTGGAATATGGTTGGAAAAATGCGGCATAAAAGAAAAATTTGTTTAATAAGGCAAAACATCAAGTGCAATTATTTTAATAATATCTAATGATATTTTAATTTGCATTTTCAATCTATTCACTCACTAAGATTGCAAATGCCAAAAAAAATCATATGGCAATGGATGATTCGCTATAGATGTGTCGTCTCATACACAATTGTGTTGACATGAGTCGACACAATACGAAAACTGATACGACACGATTGACACGCAATGTTGACACAACACAATATAGTCATGTCAATCGTATAGACGTGTCAAAAGTTTATTTTTTTTCCTCTAAAAAATAGTTAAATATATTTTAAAATTATTTAAAGTTAGAAAACAAAATTTGAAAAAAAATATTAGGCGATGAAAATTGAAAAGTTAAAACTCAGATTAAATCAAGTTTTGAATATTATAACAGTACAACGCACTGAACTAAATTTACATCTGATTTGAGCTGTTGGATCTTGAAATAAACCCAAAAATATTATGCGTCTCTCATTATACGTGTCGGAGTACTGACGTCAATATATTCAGCATATTTGCGTCCCTACACAGAACTTGAGAGCGTCTCTCTTTTGAATATTTATGCGTCTTAACTTATCTGTGTCGGCCCATCGACACCCAGTAAAAGCCCTCCCGCCCACTTTTTTCTTTCTGCGTCGCTACTTGATTTAGCGACTCTAATATATTGGTGGTCCGACACAGATAAACGAAATTCTAGTAGTGATGCACACTGGTTACCTCAACCTCTTGTACCTCTTGAAACTACGAAGTCATTAAATTCTAACATATTAACGAAAATCAATGTTTTATATTTATTACTTTTCGTGATATAATATCAGGAACACTGGAAACTGGATATCAGATAAAAAGAATAGTAACTTACGCACTCTCTCTCAAGAAAATACTGAAAGTCTGAAACCGTGCATCGGAGAAGAAAAAAATGCTGACAATAACACACTATAGCCATTAATATGCATGTTTCCACAACAATGATTTCACCCAGCCTCCAAAGAACCGAAATTATTTAATATAAAAATTTAGACACAAAAAAATTTAATAAAAAAAATTATTAAAATTTTTTTTAATAAGAAGAAAGTTCCAACGCGTTTATAAACCGCGCCTCTCTCTCTCCTCTCGAACGCGTTTTATAAACGCGTTACAAGCATTAAAATGCGTTTATAAAACGCGCTAGAAGGCTGCAGTGATTGCGGCGAAAGTTTCCGACTTTACGCGTTATTTTTCTGATTTTACGCGTTTATAAAACGGGTAAGAAGCCTTCTTACCCTTTTATAAAACGCGTTCGAGAGGATCTAATTTCCCTATAAATACCCCCAACTTCTGTCGTCCAAAACAAAAAAAAAAAGGAAAAAGATCAGAAAAAAAGAGAAAAAAGAAAGAAAAAGAAGAGTTAGATGGTGGAATGCAAAATAATATTAGTTGGTGCGAAACTAATAGCCATAAGGGTTGTATGCGGCACACTTATTCACTGATACAGAGTCGCACACAATCCTTATGGCTATTAATATTCCACCAACTTTAAAATAAAAACTTTCCCGTGGAATCTGTTATTACGTGTAGAGGGCGGTTTGTTGGGCTGGGTCTACGAGCCATAACACCGCAGCCGACATCCTTGGATGAGAATCTGCATACATGCAGTCATCTTCATCCAAGTCTCAGAAAAAGAGGGAGTCAATATGACAATCAGTCGCCCGACTCTTATCTATTAGTTGCGGTGCTGTTATCTCGACCCACCCTTAGCAATGGATCTTCTACAATTTTTTTTTATGTGGTTCAAAATTTTAATATCATGTATTTTGTAATTTTTTTTGTTGTGTATTGTGTGGTTCAAAATTTTAATAAATTATAATTTTTAATTTGTATTGTGTTTTTATTATAATGTTAATTGAGTTGTAATGTGTAATATAATTTAAATAAATATTAAGTCTCTTAATATTAATATTTCGAATTTCACAAAAAAACAAAAATGGATAAAACAAAAACTAAAATAAATTAGATAATAAAACCTACAACACATATACTACACAAATTAATACATATACTAAAACATAAAAGAAAACAGATAATAATAAAACACACAATAATAAAAACATCTAATTATAGAAAACCTAATAATCAGTCCAAATGATATATGTCATTTCCATTTAACGGATGATTTTCAAATCCAGGAGGACATGCCTGTTGCAAACGCAACCATACGATTCCATCTCCACGTCGGACATGGTATCCTCCATCCCTCTTAACTACATCAGTCCAATGTTTCGGCCCTCTCACTTCAAAAATGTCGCGTTGAAAAACCTTCACGTAAAATTTGTCGGAAGGATAGTGCAAGTAGACGTGCCGAAGAATATCTCGTTTACTTATTCGTCCATCTCCTTGGAGAAGCACACCGGTACAAACATGACGTGGTTTAGTTGACATTATGTTTTCTCGGTTTCTCTTCTCTGCGTAACTTCTCTAAATTTTTGTTTTTTTATTTCTGAATTTTCGACGTGAATTTGCGGAGGAGGACGACTATAAATAAACTCAACTCTTATTACCCGTTTATAAAACGCGTAAGAAGGGTTGGAGCGCATTTTATAAACGCGTAAGAAGGGCTAAGTTAATGGAATTCAATACTTTCGCAGTCTGTCAGTCTCCACTTTTTGAGCAGCGTGATACTGTGTTTGAGCAGCATCAAACACAGTAAATTTTGGCAGACCCCTATTCTAGCGCGTTTTATAAACGGGTAAATAATTGCCTATATATATCTCTGAATTCGTTCTCCTATTTCGTACCACAAAATCACAAACAAAAGACACGTAGACTTTATCCAACAACTTTAGAAAACACAAAAAGTGAACGATAGAAAATGTTAATATTCCAGCAATTTTAAATTAAAATTTTTCTCGTGAAATCTGTTATTATGTGTAGAGGACAGATGCCACAAAATGGGGTCCGACTTTTTTGTACTGAGCGGCCCGACTTTTTTCTCGTGAAATCTGTTTTTAGTTGGAGAGAACAGTTTATTCTGAGCGGCCCGACTTTTTTGTACTTGTTGTAATGTATTTGAATTTACATTTTTTGTTTCCACTTGTTGTAATAGATAGCCAATCTTAATGCATTGAAATTTTATTTACAATTTATCTTTCATTGTCTTGTTGAAAATTAATATTGTTATAATATTCATAACTCATTAATATAAAAATTAATAAAAATTTTCATTACAATATTCAGAACCCATTAATATAAAAAATAATAATAATTTCCATTACAATAACTCTCATTAATATGAAAACAACGATTTAAATTAATAACAATTTCCATTACAATAACTCTCATTAATATGAAAATAAGGATTTGCGAAGACTCATGGACAGTTGCCCAATTCTGCGAGAGCCTTCGACAGTCGTCGAGTTCTTCCCTAATTGGGTCGGCAGAACTCTACCGCCCAATACCCATGATCGTAGGCAGCAGAGTGTTGGTCTACCTCAGATGATGATGAAGTTAACGAGCTGTCCATCTGGGCCGACCTTCGTACATAATAACAGATTCCACTGGAAAATCTCTTATTATAATTTCGCACTTATTAACATTGAGAGGTGAGAATGACATTCAGAGGTGAGAATGAGAGATGAGAGATGAAATTTGCGGCTTGGGTTCGGTTTATAAATTGATATGATGAAAGAAAAAGACAAGAAAGTAGGGCTTGAACCCGTTCTTAAAACGGGTACAAAGCCTTTTAACGCGTTTTATAAAAGGGTGAAACCTTTTAATGTTAGAAAACCGCTCAATTTTAATTTTGTGACTAATTACCCTTAATTAATGCAATTAAAACACAAGCAACAAGAGGATCTAGTACAAAGCCATTCGACACAAGAGATAGGTGGAAAAATCAATACCTCATCCAATATCGTAATTGGATGGCTCGACCTAGGCATTGATATCGATGGGGTGCTCTCCTTCGCCTCCTCCAAGTTGGCCTCGAGTCCACTAAGGTATTAACCAAGTTATTCTCGAATCGTGCTAGCGATGAGAATAACAAGTCTAATCCCATAGCTTTCCCTTTCTTCAATCAATTCACTAATTAATTTGTGGAAGGGAAAGAGCTCAACACATGAGCAATAGAATGGAAGAGAGAAGAGTGGGGCGGCGCACCATAGGGGAGGTGGCGGCTAGGTGGAGAGAGGGAGGAAGAGAACCATCCTAAGGAGTCTCCATATAGGTCCTTATATAGCCTCCAAACCCTAGCACAAAGTTCACACTAATTACAAGTGTGCCACCCCACTTACCACCCTAATAGGGCCGGCCTTCTAGTGGGCTATGTTGGGCCACTAGCTCTTCTATTTAATGCCTCAATTCAATTAATTAAAAGTCCATTTAATTGCTACTTAAATTGGACATTTAATTTACCAATAAATTAAAGCTCAATTAACTTAATTAAATTAAGTGTGTTGTTTATAAATAATTATTAACTTAATAATAATTATTTTGAGATTAGACAATGCATTAATTTATTTCTATATGACCCATTTGATTTAATTAATTATAACGGTCCATAACGTTATTTAATTAATTAATCAACTTATCATATTTTGCAATACTCACTGTTGCAAATAAATAAATAATGCACGTTTGGTTAAACACCTTATTATGTGTGACCCTTTGAGGATTTATGCTACGTTGGACATGGAATTAAATCGTTATTTAATTCCAATAATCATAAGCGGTATCTAGCAACACGTTATGATTCCCAATTCGCATAAATAGTGTACTGCTACAATATTTCAATCCTGCATAAGAGAATAAAAGTATTTCTCTATTTTGATTCTTATGTCTCACGATATCATCGTATAATCCAAGATAGGAAAGTGTCATTCTTGTTGGAGTTATGTCCTAGAAGTCAATAATTTAATGACTTAAATATTAGTTTATGTTATGGATGATATTTTATCATCTGTTCCTAGGTTTATTATTGACAGATTATTCAGGTTGAGGATCTGAATTGTAGATCTCTGTGGATCATTCTTTAGAATGACAATAATAAATCTAAACGGTTCTTAATCTTGATAATTAACAAGGAACATTAATTATCATATAAGATTAGTATGCAAGTTAAGCGATAATTAAGTTCTACAAATCATAGGTAAAGAGTTACCAACTTAATTGCATATGTATATGTTATGGAACATAGTACAGGACTTGACCCAATAAAATAAACATATGGATTGTGTTATGTGTCATTGTTTATTTCGTTATGATTTTGGTTTTAAGTTTGAGATGTTTATCTTTTCCACATGAGGATAGGTTCAATAAATACTGTCTACCGCTGATTCCCGATAAGGGCTGCTATACGGACTTTATTTATGTTCTTTTAAATTGTGCGGGGAAAAGTTAATCATCAAGAAAACCGTATGTCCCTCATTAATTCACTTAGTGAGCGACGATATCTGTTTGGGCCCCTTGATGGAGTTGGATCGTATGCGCGCAACTAAGCGATCAACTCTAGATCAAGAAACGTATAATCTGCAAGAATGACACATTCCTATCTTGGATTATACGATGATATCGTGAGACATAAGAATCAAAATAGAGAAATATTTTTATTCTCTTATGCAGGATTTAAATACTGTAGCAGTACACTATTTATGCGAATTGGGAATCATAACGTGTTGCTAGATACCGCTTATGATTATTGGAATTAAATAACGATTTAATTCCATGGTCAACATAGCATAAATCCTCAAAGGGTCACACAAATAGGACATTAATCACACAGTGCATTATTTATTTATTCACAGCAGTAAGTTCTGTGGAAATATGATAAGATTGATTAATTAATTATATACCGTTGCGAACCGTTATAATTAATTAAGTCAATGGATCATATAGAAATAAATTAATGCATTAACTAATCCTAAAATAATTATTAATGAATTAATAATTAATTTATTTCAACACTTATTAATATAAATAGTTATATTGATTAATTGGGCCGTTATTTAAATAGCAAATATATAGCCCAATTAAAGAGCAAAGTTGAGGGACCTTAATTATATGAATTAATGGTCCAAATGAAGGGGTTAAATGGCCCATAAAGGCCCATTTCGTGGCAGCCACTTATGGTGGTAGGTAGGATGGCATAGTTGTAATTATGCAAGAGGTCAATTAGGTTTTGTGCTCTATGTAAGGACCATTTATGAGAGCCTCCACCTAGCTTTTCTCTCTCCTCTCATTCCTCCCATGAGGCCGCCATTTTTCACCCTCTCCTTCTCTCTTTTGCTCATGTGTTGAGATATTTTCTCTCCACTAAATCAAGGTTGTTGATTGATGCAAGAGAGAAAACCATAGGGATTAGGCTTGTTCTTTGGGTATGCTAGCACGTACCTTGTAGAACGTGATTAATCCTCCTTGGTGGACTCGAGGGCGGTTACGAGACGTGGTGGAGACGGTGGAGAAGGCACGCCATTGATTCCCATGCCTTGGTCGAGCCCCGCGAATACGATTTCGCGGGAGGTATAATTTCCACCTTATTCTCTTGTGTCGAATTGCTTAAAGTACTAGATCCTCTCTTGCTCTTTGTTTAATTGGATTAATTAAGGGTAATTAGTTACAAAATTAAAATTGAGCAGTTTTCTAACAGTGGTATCAGAGCACATGGTCGTACTTAAGCTATTTTGACACTTAATTAAGAGAAATTGGCTAATTAACGGATTAGTAGAGATGATGCGTTTGTTTGCTGTCTGAAAATGGTATTTTCTGTGTTGTTTCACGTTTTTCGCTATGATATGTTCTCTGGAAGTTTTTTTCGTCTACATTAAAGTTGTAGATCTGTGGATTTTGATTCGTATGGCGTTAGATTCACATTTTTCTGAAATTGTATGGATTTATTGTGAATAAAACGGCGACAGTGCGCAGAACCAGTTTCTGCTCGTACTGTCCTGTTTGAATGGCTTGAAAGATTTATATTTTGAATATAAGTACCAGTGTTATATGGCTAGAATCAAAGAGGACTTGAAACTCTTTCTGAGAATGTGTAGATTGTTGCATGACTCGGATTAATTTGTGGGTTTTTAAGCATGAAAAGGAAGATCTTGTCAGATCCAGTTTATTGAGCAAATCGATTTTTCTAATAAACTGTACCAACTGAGAACTCCTTTAAAAATTCTGTTTAAATGGATTTGTTCTATTTTGAGTTAGGATTCCAGAAAAATTAATTTCATAATTTTCCATGGAAGTTTGGACCTTCAACTAGATTAAAACATTTCGATCGACAGTCTGTTCCAGTACAGAATTTGTTGATTGTTTAGTATGTAACTCGAATTTTTTGAACTGAACTTGGTTGTTTTCTTTTCATGGATGGGTAGCCTATAGTCTAAACTAGTTTTTCTATGTATATTATATATATAAAAACTGGATAGAAGGTGGTCTAACAAACCAAATGATTGAGAGGATAAGCTGAAAATCTCATAACGGTGTTTCGTGCACTTGTAAGAGATTTATCTTTTTTTATTCTCCCAGATGGTTTAAGATCTCTTCTTGAAATTTTTACTGGTAATCACAACTATGATAAGGAGAATAAGTAATTTATTTGAGAATTTTTGGAGGCAAAAAACTATTGATTTTGTTGGATTCCATTAGTTACGTTTTTTGGTAAATTACTGTTTTTCTAATTATTCATACTAGTTGAAAACAATTAGAATACTCCTTGTTTGATCTCCTTTCAGTTATGGGATGTTGAAAGAATTTTCTAAATAAATTTAAACAAGTTTTGTTGTTTAAAATTGAGAATTTGTACACGGAATTTGCTTATGCCAAACAATACGCAAAGATGCTAGAAAATCGTTAATTGGAAACAAAGTGCTTGTATGTGCTAACTTTGTTTTGTAGGTGGAAAGTGGGTTTAGTATGGCTCATGACTCAATGCCTTGTGGTTGTAAATTGAATGCATGTGTGAATGTTTGTAATGCGGTCTTTGGTGTCATTAATTAATTAATTTGTTGATTAATTTTGATGTAACTTGTGTGACTTGCATGCCCCTAAGGCTAGGATGGGAATAGGATATTTTCACATGTATTTTTGTTTCTTTATTTTATATAGGATTTAGATCCGTATAGAATTTAGTGGGAGGGACAAGGATTAGATTAGTTTTGCTTTATGGACGATGTGGCGAAACTAATGCAAGCGGGAGCCATACAAACCCACAACTATGGATGAGATGCTTATATGTGATTGCTATGAATTGTCATAGGCTAAGTATGGGTGTATGCTTACACGACCACCAAACAAGTGTCTTATGATTGATAGTCCCAACTAAAACTCGATTAAGTGAAATCGCTCTCCTTCTCTCTATCCCCTTCACGCCGATTATCACTCATGGCGCGGTCCGCCCAAACGGACGTCATGGTTGCCAATTCGGTAGTCGGGGTGCAAATAGCTAAGATTTGCAAGGAGCAAATAGTGAGAGGTTACTTTTCGATGGACCCAACTAGAGTTTGGACATCGGGGCGAAGTTTGTAAATATACTTAGATATTCACAAACCAAGAATCATATGGTCGATATGATTGGTTGGAGAACCTACCTTGTCTAATTAAGTAGGGTGACGTGCCATAGCAGGCTCTACTTGATGAAAACTGGGATCTTGGAAAACCAACTACATTTGGGACATTAAATAAATATAGTGGGAGTTTTATTTGTTATAAATAAAACAATTGCATAAACTAAATGACCTTAAATTGATTTTGTTATAGATGTTAAAGTTGTTAATTTTGTTGCGATCAATCTTTGAAAAATTAACAAACTGGTTTCTAAAAGTATTTACTTAAAGAAGTAATACCGATTCCTAAGACACGATCTTAGTGAAAAGAAATTTGAGTATGTCAATTCCCAAAACTTTCCTCAAACTACCCGAACGTAGCAACGCGATGATTGATTGACTTTTGGCGAAAAGTTATTCAATAAAGCGTATGGCTAATATCCTCATTTGAAATTTCTAGACCTTTGAATTATAGAATTCATATGGACTAGATTTAACTCGTACGCTCTTATCCACTTACTCAAGAAAGTGTTCTTGGAGAAAGTAGATATTAACTCCATCATTTATGATCGAGTATAAAGAGTATGAGTTGACAAAGAGATTCTTCTTTTATAAAAGGATACATGAACGTTTCATTGGCTTACAAATCGAAAGATTTAAGTAGCTAATTTATAACTAGAGATATTGATCTCCGATATCAAGAATTATTGATATTGTCATACGATCTCTTTCTAGTATTAAAGGATATGACGTTACCTTTTACGCACACTTGTTGGTGAAAAAGATAATTGGTTAAGTATTCAAGAAATACTTCACCAAGGTATGAGTTGAAATTTCGAGACTCTCATTTATGACCATACGTCACATGAGATGTTTCATTTGCCGTTTATGAGAGGCATTTGAAAGGTTGTCGGAAATACCATGATTATGACGATTAGAAATATTCTAATCCTAAAGTGTATTTGTCGTTCAAATTATCTCACTATCTCTAATTTACACTAGTAACTTGATACTAGTTCATATGCTCGCATTTAACGAAATGTGTTAGTAATGAAGAACAAGAGAAATATTGAGAGATATAAAGTAAACTCCGTATATGAAATGACTTATTCGTTTAAGTCATTACCATTGAATACGTAGAGTTATCTTTATTAAGAGTTTGTTTAGGAATTGAAGGTTGCATACCTTAATCCTAACTTCTCAAAACATCTCCATTTCATATTCGATGAAATGGATGATTATGTTTAATAAAAGACAAGTTCTTTTATTCTGGATTTGTTTATATGATTTCATGCATCTTGATTGAATTTGCTTGAAATAGATAAGCAAGTTTTGAATGACAAATAGGATGCGTAAGACTTGACATAAAGTATTTAACTTTCATGTTATATATATAACCGCTTAGTCACATACATAAACGAGAATCGCATTACGAGAGTCTCCATAACGTAGAGCTCGTAATTCAATTCGATTTCAAATCGATTGATATGCGAATCATGTTTGTTAAATGACAAAAGCGCCTTTAACCTATGAAGGTTTAAGGACAAGTGAATTAATTAGGACTTATACATATCGATGTATAAAGACCTATAAGTACTTGTGCAATGAAAGGTTGTTGATACTTTACTACTTAACCAACGATCATGGTAGATATTAACATATCTATTTGATAAGGTATAAGTATGAACCTTTTGACTTGTTCAAAGGAGTTCAAGAGTAAAGTTTAAAAGACCTTTCAAGAAAAATGGAAGTCTTACAATTAATCGTGGTAAATAAGTAGTTAAGTCATATGATTTGAAATATTATCCAAAGAGTATGAAAATAGTTTCACAACTCACTCCATGAGGAACATTATAGAATAATGTGTCCAAGAATAGAGGTATCAAACATATTTCGATCGGTAATAAATCAAATTGACTTATTCGACTCGTGTTAGGAAATTATGTTTGAGGACAATATTGTTTACACTGAATGGTGTTCCATCGAAGTCTATTGAGGAAGATATCTTACGAGATTTTGATCTCTAAGTATAATACTTCTCAAGATTTGGTGTTGAGAAGCTTATTTCAAGTATTGTTGACTTGTAAGCTTAAACCAAATAAGACACTATATATTTGTAGGATGCTTTATATTAAAAGGCACTACTTCCACGAATATGATAAGAACAAAGTAGTTGTTGCTAATCATAATGTAGTCTTGATGAATTGAAATTCTCAAGAAGAAATAGTGGGAGTAAAGTGAGCATTAAAATAGTTTATGCGTCACTAAAAGAAGTACTCTTATGGGAAACTTGTCACTCCATACATGGTACTTAGTGGGAGTTGAGCGAAACTTCATTCACAAGTTGTTTTGAAAGAAGTTTAATAGTACGCTCCTTTCAATGAGGACTCAACCATCTCACGAGTTGATGATGTTTGAGAAACTCGTGGAATATATGAGGAGTCAAGAACTCGTTCAACAAATCATTGTGGAAGAAGTTCATGAACCTCAAGTACCAATCCTACAAAATATCAACGAGAGTTGATTTCCTAAGCCGTTTGGTGCATAGGTTGTCACAACATTCTCGTACTTAGTATATGAGAATTCGTTGATAAACAAAGAAACGATGGAAGGATCCGATTCCACATATATGGTTTGAATTCATATGATCTTTAAAGAGCAATCCATGTATAACAACAAGGTATAGACCTTGGTTGATGTTCATGAAGGAGCAATCCATTAAGAACGTTTAGATCTTCAAAAGGAAAGATTGACATTGATAACAAATTGACTATGTACAAAGCACGGCTTCTCGCTCGTAGCTATGTCTAAGTCGATGGCTAGTTGACTATGTACAAAGAACAACTTCTTGCTTGTGGCTATGTATAAGTCAATAAAGATCATTCTAACAATAGCTATATTTCATATATGCTGATATATGGAAAAACACATAAAACCGCCTTCTTCGTATGAATGAAGGAAGATGTTGTGCATTTGACACAAATCGAGGTTTTATTTAATTGCTAAAAACATACGCATGCTTCAAGGATCCATTAATGGATTAAAGCAAGTGTTGTGGAGATTGGAATAAAAGTTTTGACAATGAAGTCAAGGAGTTGAACTTCGTCAAAAGTATCTTGTATATACAAGATATTCAGTGAAAGCATAATTTTATTACTTGTATTGTTCAAGATAACAATTCATTAAATTGTGAATAACATTAAGAAAATGAATATTGTCGAGATCTCTTTGGAGAATGCTTTCTCAAATGAGAACTAAGGCGAAATCACCTGATCCTAGGAAACAAATCTATGAAGATAGATTATGATGGATGTTAGGTTTGAGCAAATATGCATATATTGACGAAGTGTTCTAGAAACACGAAAGTTACACTCCAAGAAAGGATGTCTAACTGTACGTCACGTGGCATGACTTGAGTGTTTAACTCGGTCTAATGCAACTCAATTAAAGAAAGTGCATGAAATAGTTCAAGCATTCTTTCATTATGAGTTTCATTTCGTACGCCATATTTATGCATATGTCCCAATGTGTAGTATCCAAAAGATATGACAAACAGTTGTCAAATGGATACAAGAGAGACACATTTGGACGACAATCAAGGATATCCTCGAGTACCTTATGAGAAAGAGTGATATAATGTTTCATCTCTTAAGATGAAAGAAATCTTGTGTAAGTTGTTACACTAATAAAAGTTTTTCAAAAGATTGATATAATCACAATTGAGCTACATATTTTGCTTAAAGGTGGTGTTGTAAGTTTAGAAAGTGTTCTAATTGGACATTTAATTTACCAATAAATTAAAGCACAATTAACTTAATTAAATTAAGTGTGTTGTTTATAAATAATTATTAACTTAATAATAATTATTTTGAGATTAGACAATGCATTAATTTATTTCTATATGATCCATTTGATTTAATTAATTATAACGGTCCATAACGTTATTTAATTAATTAATCAACTTATCATATTTTGCAATACTCATTGTTGTAAATAAATAAATAATGCACGTTTGGTTAAACACCTTATTATGTGTGACCCTTTGAGGATTTATGCTACGTTGGACATGGAATTAAATCGTTATTTAATTCCAATAATCATAAGCGGTATCTAGCAACACGTTATGATTCCCAATTCGCATAAATAGTGTACTGCTACAATATTTCAATCCTGCATAAGAGAATAAAAGTATTTCTCTATTTTGATTCTTATGTCTCACAATATCATCGTATAATCCAAGATAGGAAAGTGTCATTCTTGTAGATTATACGTTTCTTGATCTAGAGTTGATCGTTTAGTTGCGCGCATACGATCCAACTCCATCAAGGGGCCCAAACAGATATCGTCACTCACTAAGTGAATTAATGAGGGACATACGGTTTTCTTGATGATTAGCTTTTCCCCGCACAATTCAAGAGAACGTAAATTAAGTCCGTATAGCAGCCCTTAACGGGAATCAGCGGTAGACGAGATTTATAGAACCTATCCTCATGTGGAAAAGATAATCATCTCAAACTTAGAACCAAAATCATAACGAAATAAACAATGACACATAACACAATCCATATGTTTATTTCATTGGGTCAAGTCCTGTACTATGTTCCATAACATACACATATGCAATTAAGTTGGTAACTCTTTACCTATGATTTGTAGAACTTAATCATCACTTAACATGCATACTAATCTTATATGATAATTAATGTTCCTTGTTAATTATCAAGATTATGGACCGTTTAGATTTATTATTGTCATTCTAAAGAATGATCCACAGAGATCTACAATTCAGATCCTCAACCTGAATAATCTGTCAATAATAAACCTAGGAACAGATGATAAAATATCATCCATAACATAAACTAATATTTAAGTCATTAAATTATTGACTTCTAGGACATAACTCCAACAATCTCCCACTTGGCCTAGAGTCAATCAGTAGTGACTTCTAGCCAACGAAGAATTGAGAACGATGTCATATATCTACATATATACTGTTGGAGTTATATCCTAGAAGTCAATAATTTAATGACTTAAATATTAGTTTATGTTATGAATGATATTTTATCATCTGTTCCAAGGTTTATTATTGACAGATTATTCAGGTTGAGGATCTGAATTGTAGATCTCTGTGGATCATTCTTTAGAATGACAATAATAAATCTAAACGGTCCATAATCTTGATAATTAACAAGGAACATTAATTATCATATAAGATTAGTATGCAAGTTAAGTGATGATTAAGTTCTACAAATCATAGGTAAAGAGTTACCAACTTAATTGCATATGTATATGTTATGGAACATAGTATAGGACTTGACCCAATGAAATAAACATATGGATTGTGTTATGTGTCATTGTTTATTTCGTTATGATTTTGGTTCTAAGTTTGAGATGTTTATCTTTTCCACATGAGGATAGGTTCAATAAATACTGTCTACCGCTGATTCCCGATAAGGGCTGCTATACGGACTTTATTTATGTTCTCTTGAATTGTGCGGGGAAAAGTTAATCATCAAGAAAACCGTATGTCCCTCATTAATTCACTTAGTGAGCGACGATATCTGTTTGGGCCCCTTGATGGAGTTGGATCGTATGCGCGCAACTAAGCGATCAACTCTAGATCAAGAAACGTATAATCTGCAAGAATGACACATTCCTATCTTGGATTATACGATGATATCGTGAGACATAAGAATCAAAATAGAGAAATATTTTTATTCTCTTATGCAGGATTTAAATACTGTAGCAGTACACTATTTATGCGAATTGGGAATCATAATGTGTTGCTAGATACCGCTTATGATTATTGGAATTAAATAACGATTTAATTCCATGGCCAACATAGCATAAATCCTCAAAGGGTCACACAAATAGGACATTAATCACACAGTGCATTATTTATTTATTCACAGCAGTAAGTTCTGTGGAAATATGATAAGATTGATTAATTAATTATATACCGTTGCGAACCGTTATAATTAATTAAGTCAATGGATCATATAGAAATAAATTAATGCATTAACTAATCCTAAAATAATTATTAATGAGTTCATAATTAATTTATTTCAACACTTATTAATATAAATAGTTATATTGATTAATTGGGCCGTTATTTAAATAGCAAATATATAGCCCAATTAAAGAGCAAAGTTGAGGGACCTTAATTATATGAATTAATGGTCCAAATGAAGGGGTTAAATGGCCCATAAAAGCCCATTTCGTGGCATATACATGTTTCGGACCTCAAAATAAATAATACGCTTAAGCTAGTTACTCATACGTCTACCACGTATGGATGCATAATTGCATCTCGTATACTACTCAAAGTAGAGGTCAAGTTAGAGTGTTCCCTGTGTTCGCGAACCTATCCAAATTTATTCGACCCTATATATATATACTACTATATATATGTTCTTGATCATCATCATATGATATCAAGTGATATTGTTATAGATCATATTTGAATCTCCAATGTAACATTCGATTCTTTAGGAGTAAGTTGTGGTTCGAGATGCATAGAACCATAATAACTCGACTAAGAACTCGATCCCAAATAAACTTCTTTTATTGCTTCACAAGTTGCTATGTATTTTGTTTTGGTGACGGAAACGGTTGTGATATTCTATTTAGAACACTTTCTAAACTTACAACACCACCTTTAAGCAAAATATGTAGCTCAATTGTGATTATATCAATCATTTGAAAAACTTTTATTAGTGTAACAACTTACACGAGATTTCTTTCATCTTAAGAGATGAAACATTATATCACTCTTTCTCATAAGGTACTCGAGGATATCCTTGATTATCGTCCAAATGTGTCTCTTTTGTATCCATTTGAAAACTGTTTGTCATATCTTTTGGATACTACACATTGGGGCATATGCATAAATATGGCGTACGAAATGAAACTCATAATGAAAGAATGCTTGAACTATTTCATGCACTTTCTTGAATTGAGTTGCATTAGACCGAGTTAAACACTCAAGTCATGCCACGTGACGTACAGTTAGACATCCTTTCTTGGAGTGTAACTTTCGTGTTTCTAGAACACTTCGTCAATATATGCATAATTGCTCAAACCTAACATCCATCATAATCTATCTTTATAGATTTTGTTTCATAGGATTAGGTGATTTCGCCCAAGTTCTCATTTGAGAAAGCATTCTCCAAAGAGATCTCGATAATATTCATTTTCTTAATGTTATTCACAATTTAATGAATTGTTATCTTGAACAATACAAGTAATAAAATTATGCTTTCACTGAATATCTTGTATATACAAGATACTTTTGACGAAGTTCAACTCCTTGACTTCATTGTCAAAACTTTTATTCCAATATCCACAACACTTGCTTTAATCCATTAATGGATCATTGAAGCATGCGTATGTTTTTAGCAATACATAAACCTAGATTTGTGTCAAATGTACAACATCTTCATTCATTCATACGAAGAAGGCGGTTTTATGTGTTTTTCCATATATCGACATATATGAAATACAACTATTGCTAGAATGATCTTTATTGACTTATACATAGCCACAAGCAAGAAGTTGTGCTTTGTACGTAGTCAACTAGCCATCGACTTAGACATAGTTACAAGCGAGAAGCCGCGCTTTGTACATAGTCGATTTGTTATCCATGTCGATCTTTCCTTTTGAAGATCTAAACGTTCTTGATGGATTGCTCCTTCATGAACATCAACCAAGGTCTATACCTTGTTGTTATACATGGATTTTATTTAAAGATCATATGAATTCGAACCATATATGTGGAATCGGATCGTTCCATTGTTTCCTTGTTTATCAACGGATTCTCATATGCTAAGTTTGAGAATGTCGTGAAGCCAATGCACCAAACGGCTTAGGCAATCAACTCTCGTTGATCTTTTGTAGGATTGGTACTTGAGGTTCATGAACTACTTCCACAATGATTTGTCGAACGAGTTCTTGACTCCTCATATATATTCCATAAGTTTCTCGAATCATCATCAACTCGTGAGATGGTTGAGTCCTCATTGGAAGGAGCGTACTATTAAACTTCTTTCAAAACAACTTGTGAATGAAGTTTCGCTCAACTCCCACTAAGTACCATGTATGGAGTGACAAGTTTCCCATAAGAGTACTTCTTTTAGTGACGCATAAACTATTTTAATGCTCACTTTACTCTCACTACTTCTTCTTGAGAATTTCAATTCATCAAGACTACATTATGATTAGCAACAACTACTTTGTTCTTATCATATTCGTGGAAGTAGTGCCTTTTAATATAAAGCATCCTACAAATATATAGTGTCTTATTTGGTTTAAGCTTACAAGTCAACAATACTTGAAATAAGCTTCTCAACACCAAATCTCGAGAAGTATTATACTTAGAGATCAAAATCTCGTAAGATATCTTCTTTAATAGACTTCGATGGAACATACAGTGTAAACAATATTGTCCTCAAACGTAATTCCCTAATACGAGTCGAATAAGTCAATTTGATTTATTACCGATCGAACTATACAAAATATTGTTCGATACCTCCATTTTTGGACATGTTATTCCTCATGGAGCGAGTTATGAAACTACTTTCATACTCTTTAGATAATACTTCAAATCATATGACTTAACTACTTATTTGCCACGATTAATTGTAAGACTTTCATTTTTCTTGAACGGTCTTTTAAACTTCACTCTTGAACTCCTTTGAACTAGTCAAAAGGTTCATACTTATACCTTATCAAATAGATATGTTAATATCTACAATGATTGTTGGTTAAGTAGTAAAGTATCAACAACCTTTCATTACACGAGTATTTATAGGTCTTTATACATCGATATGTATAAGTCCTAATTAATTCACTTGTCCTTAAACCTTCATAGGTTAAAGGCGCTTTTGTCATTTAATAAACATGATTCGCATATCAATCGATTTGAAATCGAATTGAATTACGAGCTCTACATTACGGAGACTCTCGTAATGCGATTCTCGTTTATGTATGTGACTAAGCGGTTATATATAACATGAAAGTCAAATACTTTATGTCAAGTCTTACGCATCCTATTTGTCATTCAAAACTTGCTTATCTATTTCAAGCAAATTCAATCAAGATGCATGAAATCATATAAACAAATCCAGAATAAAAGAACATGTCTTTTATTAAACATAATCATCAATTTCATCGAATATGAAATGGAGATGTTTTGAGAAGTTAGGATTAAGGTATGCAACCTTAAATTCCTAAACAAACTCTTAATAAAGATAACTCTACGTATTCAATGGTAATGACTTAAACGAATAAGTCATTTCATATACGGAGTTTACTTTATATCTCTCAATATTTCTCTTATTCTTCATTGCTAACACATTTCGTTAAATGCGAGCATATGAACTAGTATCAAGTTACTAGCGTAAATTAGAGATAGTGAGATAATTTGAACGACAAATACACTTTAGGATTAGAATATTTCAAATCGTCACAATCATGGTATTTCGGACAACCTTTCAAATGCCTCCCATAAACGGCAAATGAAATGTCTCATGTGACGTATGGTCATAAATGAGAGTCTC
This sequence comes from Rhynchospora pubera, assembly GCA_028095005.1. NCBI lineage: Eukaryota > Viridiplantae > Streptophyta > Magnoliopsida > Poales > Cyperaceae > Rhynchospora > Rhynchospora pubera. Next base: position 27,776,952 of record CM051459.1, read on the forward strand.
GAAATTTCAACTCATACCTTGGTTAAGTATTTCTTGAATACTTAACCAATTACCTTTTTCACCAACAAGTGTGCGTAAAAGGTAGCGTCATATCCTTTAATACTAGAAAGAGATCGTATGACAATATCAATAATCCTTGATATCGGAGATCAATATCTCTAGTTATCAATTAGCTACTTAAATCTTTCGATTTGTAAGCCAATGAAAATGTTCATGTATCCTTTTATAAAAGAAGAATCTCTTTGTCAACTCATACTCTTTATACTCGATCATAAATGATGGAGTTAATATCTACTTTCTCCAAGAACACTTTCTTGAGTAAGTGGATAAGAGCGTACGAGTTAAATCTAGTCCATATGAATTCTCTAATTCAAAGGTCTAGAAATTTCTAATGAGGATATTAGCCATACGCTTCATTGAATAATTTTTCACCAAAAGTCAATCAATCATCGCGTTGCTACGTTCGTATAGTTTGAGAAAAGTTTTGGGAATTGACGTACTCAAATTTCTCTTCACTAAGATCGTGTCTTAGGAATCGGTATTACTTCTTTAAGTAAATACTTTTATAAACGAGTTTGTTAATTTTCAAAGATTGATCGCAACAAAATTAATAATTTTAACATCTATAACAAAATCAATTTAAGGTCATTTAGTTTATGCAATTATTTTATTTATAACAAATAAAACTCCCACTACATTTATTTAGTTTATGCAATTGCTAGCCTATGACAATTCATAGCAATCACAAGCAATCACATATAAGCATCTCATAGTTGTGGGTTTGTATGGCTCCCGCTTGCATTAGTTTCGCCACATCGTCCATGGAGCAAAACTAATCTAATCCTTGTCCCTCCCACTAAATTCTATAAGGATCTAAATCCTATATAAAATAAAGGTACAAAATACATGTGAAAACATCCTATTCCCATCCTAACCTTAAGGGCATGCAAGCCTCACAAGTTACATCAAAAATTAATCAACAAATTAATTAATTAATGGCACCAAAGGCCGCATTACAAACATTCACACATGCATTCAAATACAACCACAAGGCATTGAGTCATGAGCCATACTAAACCCACTTTCCACCTACAAAACAAAGTTAGCACATACAAGCACTTTGTTTCCAATTAACGATTTTCAAGCATCTTTGCGTATTGTTTGCCATAAGCAAATTCCATGTACAAATTCTCAATTTTAAACAACAAAACTTGTTTAAATTCATTTAGAAAGTTCTTTCAACATCCCATAATTGAAAGGAGATCAAACAAGGAGTATTCTAATTGTTTTCAACTAGTTTGAATAATTAGATAAACAGTAATTTACCAAAAAACGTAACTAATGGAATCCAACAAAATCAATAGTTTTAGGTCTCCAAAAATTCTCAAATATATTACTTAAGCTCCATATCATAGTTGTGATTACCAGTAAAAATTTCAAGAAGAGATCTTAAGCTATCTGGGAGAATCAAAAAAGACAAATCTCTTATAAGTGCACGAAACACCGTTATGAGTTTTTCAGCTTATCCTCTCAACCATTTGGTCTGTTAGACCACCTTCTATCCAGTTTTTATATATACAATATACATAGAAAAACTAGTTTAGACTATAGACTATCCATCCATGAAAAGAAAATAACCAAGTTCAGTTCAAAAAATTCGAGTTACATACTAAACAATCAACAAATTTTGTACTGGAACAGACTGTCGATCGAAATGTTTTAACCTAGTTGAAGGTCCAAACTTCCATGAAAAATTATGAAATTAATTTTTCTGGAATTCTAACTCAAAATAGAACAACTTCATTTAAACAGAATTTTTAAAGGATTTCTCAGTTGGTACAGTTTATTAGAACAATCGATTTGCTCAATAAACTGAATCTGACAAGATCTTCTTTTTCATACTTGAAAACCCACAAATTAATTCGAGTCATGCAACAAACTACACATGCTCAGAAATAGTTTCAAGTCCTCTTTGTTTCTAGCCATAGAACACTAGTACTTATATTCAAAATATAAATCTTTCAAGCAATTCAAACAGGACAGTGCGAGCCGAAACTGGTTCTGCGCGCCGTCGCCGTTTTATTCACAATAAATCCATGCAATTTCAGAAAAATGTGAATCTATCGCCAAAAGAATCACAATCCATAGATCTACAACTGTCATGTAGATGGAAGAAACTTCTAGAGAATATATCATAGCGAAAAATGCGAAACAACACAGAAAATGATATTTTCAGACAGCAAACAAACGCATCATCTCTACTAATCCGTTAATTAGCCAATTTCTCTTAATTAAGTGTCAAAATAGCTTAAGTACGACCATGTGCTCTGATACCACTGTTAGAAAACCGCTCAATTTTAATTTTGTGACTAATTACCCTTAATTAATCTAATTAAAACACAAGCAACAAGAGGATCTAGTACAAAGCCATTCGACACAAGAGATAGGTGGAAAAATCAATACCTCATCCAATATCGTAATTGGATGGCTCGACCTAGGCATTGATATCGATGGGGTGCTCTCCTTCGCCTCCTCCATGTTGGCCTCGAGTCCACTAAGGTATTAACCAAGTTATTCTCGAATCGTGCTAGCGATGAGAATAACAAGTCTAATCCCATAGCTTTCCATTTCTTCAATCAATTCACTAATTAATTTGTGGAAGGGAAAGAGCTCAACACATGAGGAATAGAATGGAAGAGAGAAGAGGGGGGCGGCGCACCATAGGGGAGGTGGCGGCTAGGTGGAGAGAGGGAGGAAGAGAACCATCCTAAGGAGCCTCCATATAGGTCCTTATATAGCCTCCAAACCCTAGCACAAAGTTCACACTAATTACAAGTGTGTCACCCCACCTACCACCCTAATAGGGCCGGCCTTCTAGTGGGCTATGTTGGGCCACTAGCTCTTCTATTTGATGCCTCAATTCAATTAATTAAAGGCCCATTCAATTGCTACTTAAATTGGACATTTAATTTACCAATAAATTAAAGCCCAATTAACTTAATTAAATTAAGTGTGTTGTTTATAAATAATTATTAACTTAATAATAATTATTTAGAGATTAGACAATGCATTAATTTATTTCTATATGATCCATTTGATTTAATTAATATTAATTTCCATAACGTTATTTAATTAATTAATCAACTTATCATATTTTGCAATACTCACTGTTGCATATAAATAAATAATGCACGTATGGTTAAACACCTTATTATGTGTGACCCTTTGAGAATTTATGCTACGTTGGACATGGAATTAAATCGTTATTTAATTCCAATAATCATAAGCGGTATCTAGCAACACGTTATGATTCTCAATTCGCATAAATAGTGTACTGCTACAGTATTTAAATCCTGCATAAGAGAATAAAAGTATTTCTCTATTTTGATTCTTATGTCTCACGATATCATCGTATAATCCAAGATAGGAATGTGTCATTCTTGTAGATTATACGTTTCTTGATCTAGAGTTGATCGTTTAGTTGCGCGCATACGATCCAACTCCATCAAGGGGCCCAAACAGATATCGTCACTTACTAAGTGAATTAATGAGGGACATACGGTTTTCTTGATGATTAGCTTTTCCCCACACAATTCAAGAGAACGTAAATCAAGTCCGTATAGCAGCCCTTAACGGGAATCAGCGGTAGACGAGATTTATAGAACCTATCCTCATGTGGAAAAGATAATCATCTCAAACTTAGAACCAAAATCATAACGAAATAAATAATGACACATAACACAATCCATATGTTTATTTCATTGGGTCAAGTCCTATACTATGTTCCATAACATACACATATGCAATTAAGTTGGTAACTCTTTACCTATGATTTGTAGAACTTAATCATCACTTAACTTGCATACTAATCTTATATGATAATTAATGTTCCTTGTTAATTATCAAGATTATGGACCGTTTAGATTTATTATTGTCATTCTAAAGAATGATCCACAGAGATCTACAATTCAGATCCTCAACCTTATAATCTGTCAATAATAAACCTAGGAACAGATGATAAAATATCATCCATAACATAAACTAATATTTAAGTCATTAAATTATTGACTTCTAGGACATAACTCCAACATTTAACACGTTTTATAAAAGGGTAGAAAGCCTTTTAACGCGTTTTATAAAAGGGTAAAGCCTTTTAACGCGTTTTATACCCCACCGATGCCCCTTGTCAAAACTCTGAGCCCATTTATATAGTTTTGGCCGCTCGTTGTTGTCATTTTCATTAATTTTACCATAATTTCTTAGGTACTGATAAGCCCTCAGGTTGTTTTCCTTCAGTACTCCCCAATGCTCTCTAAAACGTCTAGGGTTTTTCTTGTTAGCAAGTCTACATTTGAAAAAGTTTTTCAAATCACCATCTTGTGACCCGCCAGCCTCCTTCCATAAGTTTTCCGCAACATGCTGCATGCAGAACCGATGAATCGCTACTGCATGCGCACCTTGTGCCTTCCAACCGTAATCTACGGATGCAAATACCGCTTTTATTGCCTTATGACGGTCAGATATGACACAGTATCTAGTGTTCCACCCTAAAACTTCCCATCTAACCCAAGACATAAACCATCCCCAAGTATCCTTATCTTCTTTCTCGTCCAATCCGAATGCAACCGGAATTAATCGATTTTCTGGATCATAACCACACACTGAGAACAATCTACCTTTGTATCGGCCCGATAAAAAACTAGCATCAATTGAGATAACATGTCTGGCATATTTCATCGTTTCTATGCACGGACCAAAAGCCCAGGCTGCCATCTTGAAGACGCCAACGTTAGGATCGTCTGTAGGCCAAGAAACTATTGTGTATTTCGTCCCTGGGGTCGTCGCCTTCATTGCCTCCAGAAGGCGTGGAAGTTTATTGTAGGCCCCTTCCCAAGACCCAAACAATTGCTCCAATGCTCGCTCCCTCCCACGCCATAGTTTATTATAAGTCGGTTCAATACGTGGATATCTAGCCCTTATGAGGCTTCCTATGTCCTGGACACTTTTTCCTAAATTTTTTTTCAATTCATCCCTAACGTGTTCGGCAATGAGACTAGCTGTAAGGTTTGCGTGACCTTTTTGGCCCGGGGGTCTCGAACAAATATGCTCATTTGGATTGGTAGAGATCTTCCAATTTGTATTATAACTCTCACGTCTACCATACAATCGCCACTTACAATTCGATTTTTGCATGCAAACCATTACAATTTTTTGTTTATTGCTAGTTTTCGTTCGAACTTCTCGATTTGTTTTGCATGAAACATCACAGACAGCTAGAATTAGTTGTTTTTTGGAACCGAATCTTTTACCAGGAGCAAGTTCGCCTTGTGGCCCTAAACTACGCTCCGACATACCAGCATACTCAAACATGGAAATATCACACAATTCACTTACAGGATGGTGCAAGTCCGTCCTTCCTGAAACGTACAGATGGTCGCAGTTTGCATAAAAAGGCACTTCTCTCTCGGAGAAGTCATCCACATCGGTATATTCTTCTCCGGTAGGAAGGTCGGAGTAAGTCGCCGGACCCTCATCTTCATCACCATCGGCAACCTCGACTTCATCTCCTGATGTGTTATTGTCTTGGGTAGGAACGGACTGTTCTCCAGTGTATTGGTAAGGGGTGGATTGCTGGCCACACATAAGGTTTAAGGAAGTGTTTGGCTCACTGCTACCGGGCTCGTCAAGGGGTGTTAGGTTCAGATCTGGTCCCGTGCCATATACGGGGATGAAATCAACATGCAACTCAATAATCGGTAACCCTCTCGTCTCGAATGTCTCGTGGTAAAAAAGGCGCCATTGATCTTCAGAATTTACAGGAAGAAATAGCGATTCATATCTCCCATTTACAATATCGTTGTAACGACCATGGATATTCAAAGTGTACTGGGTTTCTAAAATCTGTAGCCTGTTGTATAATTCATTTCGAATATCAGCATATGTGGTATGCATACTACAACCGATGTGGAAGTAAGAAGCACCAAAAGTTGGACATTGGTTGACATATATTGTAATTGTAGACATTTTTGGATTTGATTGATAGGTTTTTAAATTGGAAGAGATAATCTGTTGTGGACGATTTCAATTCTGCGAGAATGTATAGTCTTATATAACTTCAAATAACGCGGTTATAAATTCACAAACTTATAGACAGAAATGACTAAAGTTCGATCGAAATGACTAAAGTTTGATCGAAGTGACAGAAGTTGGAATATTGCCCTCCCAGCGCATTTTATAAACGGGTAAGAAGCCTTTATAAACGCGTTAATTGCGTTTTAACTATTCCGAAAGTCCAGCCTTCTAGCGCGTTTTATAAACGCGTTTTAAGGCTTGTAACGCGTTTATAAAATGCGTTCGAGAGGAGAGAGAGAGGCGCGGTTTATAAACGCGTTGGAACTTTCTTCTTATTAAAAAAAATTTAAATAATTTTTTCTATTAAATTTTTTTGTGTCTAAATTTTTATATTAAATAATTTCGGTCCAAAGAAACAATACTGTTATGAATTAATAACAAGGTTGAGTCGTTGGCAATGGCAGTATTGATTGGATTCCACCATACGGCTTATAAGTCTTTACTCAAATGAGGTACATAACCAAATTTAGGTGTTGTTTTGGATTATATATCAGACGAGGCTTAGTGCAAGGTACTTTGCTAAATCGAGTTTAGATTCCTTTGAGTCATAGTTAAGTCCAAATTAACTTAAATGACAATGTTGAAGGCATCAGCGCCAAGTGACCATGTGAACTTTTGAAATTAGTACTTTAGTAGATGATCAGAGCATCCATGGAAATTTAATTTTGAAATCTAATACAAATTATTAGCGATGGATGTGTCCCGAAACCTAAGTAATTTAATTATTTTAGTTTTAGTGTAAATTACACTTCCACAGTTGACATATTAGTACAATCTCCTATATATTTCCTGTAGTTCAATGTATGTGTCCCGAAACATATATTCCGTACTGCCTTCTTTTTTAAAATAATCAATTAATCATGAACAGAAATTATTTGATCTGGCAGTTATGCTTTGATGATTGTACTTCACTGTTATATCGCCAACTTCTGACGCAAAAAGGAAATTCTCTCTCGGTTGCCTACAGAGCACCTGTTGACAAGTTAGGATTTGACTTTTTTTGGCTTAAACAAAACTTTGCTGGATTTTTAAATTACAGTCATGTAAGTGCAGAAAATTTGTTCACTCAGCTCTGTACTTAATTGAAGGAAGTGTGCAGAAATAGATACAAAACTTGTTTTTTGAACCAAAGACAATCCAATCAAGATTACTAGTTCCTTGAGGTCAAAAATCAACAAACAAAGAAAGAATTAGATTCTAAACAGTATCCATAATCAAACATTCCTCAGTAGTCAGTATCCATCTACCAAATTATTAGTACATCAGCTCACATAACGATGGAAAAATTAAAAGACAAAGTAGAAAAGTGGCCAGTATTGGAAACAAAAGGAAAAACCAGAACAAAGTCAATAACACACACAGATTTCCACCTCTAATCCAGAAGATCAATATTCACATTAGACAGTAATAATGTAGCCATCTCCATGCATGCCTTTTCTCAGCCTGCCTAGCTCTAGTCTAATGTTCCACCAGATTTTTTAACCTACCTCCATATCAAGCTATTGAAACATACCAAGCTAATTCCACGATTATTAAACAAGTTAAAACTAATCCATCTTAGTTGTTAGATTTATGTCTCAATTTTCAATTTCCTTTTTCCCTGGACGCAAATATTGCTTGCTAGTTGCTAGCATTACAAGTCATCTAACAAATGCCAGCAATTTCAATGTCCTCTCTATTTAAAATTTTCCTTAAAATTTCATTAAAATTTCATAGTTATTGAATTTTTTTTACCTATTAAATTAAAAGTCGATTACATAGAAATTTTTTTTTTTGTTTATTCTGACTTCATGGAGACATTAACTGTATGGTCTGACCCTATTTTTTTCTACTTAATTTTGTTGATTTTTTTTTTTTTGTTCTGACTTTTGCTATGTTGTAGATTAACTTCTATTGTACGAATAGCTCCTGTATTTTATATATACTCCGGGAATGAGGTCAATGTCAAAACCCATATATTTTTTTTTTAATCTGATCAAGGTCAAACCTCTTTGTCAACCCAGGCGTGCGTACTTATATGACAAGTTAAAGTTTTCCTTTTTTGCGTATATATTAATGGTGTTGGATAATAGGATAGCATATTAAAATACGCTTGTTTAAAATGATATGTACACCAGCAACCCATGCACGTCAGTTCAGATTGGCTATCTGTTTCTTTCTCTTCTTCATTTTTTTATATTTTGTACTTATTTCGTTATAATATTGAAAAATACCACGCAGGTCAGCACTGGCGCTTTTTTCTCTCAGCAAATGCGAGTCAAAATTCGTGTAAGGCTATATGTAATATCATGATCAGCACTATTTTGATATTCTTCATTTGGAGAGGTTAACTTGAATTGTGTAACATGTTTGAGCCCTGTCAATTATTATTCAAGACATTTTCGCTCTACTAATAACCTACCGCCACATTACATGCTACCACCAGTCGATTAACACAAGTAGTTAGTTATTTAAGTACTTGAGGAGGATTCTAGTGCCATATGTTTTTTCGCCACAAATATCATAACTTCTCTTTTTCATTAATGTTTTAAAATTTAAAAAATTCAATTTTCAAATTTAAATCGTTGATCTTGTTCAATTTTACGAGTGATGCATTTCTATATAATTTTTGTAAATTGTTAATTATAACAGGTTAATTTTTCATACCTTCATGTGTTGGTCTCTTGATCAAATATCAAATAAATTCCAAAATTTATAAAAAAAATACATAGAAATGCATCGCTCATAAAATTGAACAAGATCAACGGTTTGGATTTGAAAATTGATTTTTTTAATTTTGAAATATTAATTAAAAAAAAGAGAAGTTGTGATATTTGTGGCATCAAAAATTTATGGCAGTAGAACTGCTGATTAAGTTTTGACATGATTCACACTTAAACCAAAGGACGCCGACTTGTTAAAAATTTTGCAATATATATATATATATATATATAGAGGTTGGCTATTGTCCTTTGGATAGGACTGATGGATGTTCCTATTCAGTTTTAGACCATCGGATAGTTTTAAGATTTGTGTTCAGAGATAGATGTGTGGTGGGGATGAATGCGCTGAGAGAGTTTGTGCGTTAAAATTTTCTGTTCAGCACCTTCGTTCCCCTCTGTTTAGACCTGTCAAAATGTGGCCGTTTTAACGTTTTAACGTTCCGTCTAAGGCCCACGGAACGTTAAACGTAGCCCATTTTGGTTACGTTTGGGCCAACGTAACGTAAGCGGAAATGGGCCCTTACGTTTCGTTTATTTCCGTTGTTACGCATAGTATTGCAAATAAATGGAATATATGATGGATTGCAGAGAAACAACGGAGACAACGAGGATTTCACCTAATGCGCCGCATCCTCCCCCATTCTCCGCACGCTTCCTCTTCTCTCTTCATCTCTTTCTCTTTGGCTCTCTCCACAGCTCGCCGTCTGGTTTCTCTCGCACCGTCGCACCTTCATCATCTCTCCTTCTCTCTCTCAGCTCTCGCTGTGACCTCCTCTCAGATCTTCGGCACAGATCTCCTTCTCATCTCCGATCCACCTTCACTGCCTCACACCTAAGCACATCCTCCCCTTGGACATTGGAGAAGGATTATTCTTTGCCAACGCCATCTCCAACTCCCAACTCCTCCTCCGTTCAAACCAGGTAACTCTTCCCCTTCAATTAGGCAACTCTTCCCTTTTCTCTTGAGTTGCTCATGGCTTTCTCACTTTTTCAGACTGTTCTTAGCTTTCTAGTTCGTTTTTGATTTCAGACATTGTTCCTAATAATAGCCTATGATGAATTAAAATATGAGGCCAGATGTCTCTCTAAACATTTTTATTTTTACTAGTATACATCTCTTTTGAATAATTATGTCTTTGCTTTGAATTGATAATGCTTTTGTGATGTCTTGCTTTGCTTTAAACATTTTTATTTTTACTAATTTGATTTTGCGTTGAGGTTCACCAATGGTGAGCTCTATGACCAGTGTGAGGATCATTGATAGATACTTGACTTCTCTGTACCTTGTACCAGGTCGGTACAAGGCTATATTCTTTTCTAGTACAATTTCAGGGACTGATCTGTGAATATGTGATTCAATTAGTTTTTGAGGACCTTTTTGTAAATTTATTTGAACTAGTCTAAGGACTTATTTGTGAATTTGACATAAAACTGAGAAATTGTATGTTTTTACTGAGTTTACAACACCAGATTTTTACTGTTATGAGTTTCATTTGCATCATGAGTATGAACTGATTTGTGTAATATGCAGTGACTTTCAATTATGCTTACAATATTGTTATGTTACAATTTGTAAATTGTGATTTGAATGAAATCTGAGACAATTTATTTGGAGATAAAACGGAAACAACATTTATAACGTTTTAACGTTTGTGACGTTTAAACAAATGAAACATTAAGCGGAAGAAAAACTTCTTACGTTTAATAAACGGAACATTAAACGTAAGAGTTCATTTCCGTGGACATTATGAACGTTTGACAGGTCTACCTCTGTTACTACTCTTCCCTGTCTCCGTCTCCCAAAATTGCTCGCCTCAAAATTGTTTGCAACTAGTCCCCCTTTTATTTTCTTTTACTAACTAATGCAATCAGAATTAGAAAAAAATTGTAACATCAATATATCAAATATCAAAATTAATCTCCACGAGAATTTAATCCAAACAAAAATTTAGAATTAACAGAAGATATATATCTTTAGTTTTCTTTTTTAATTTTGGGCCATCCTAGCACAAAGCTTATTATAGAAAAATTATATCAGGAATTCAAATTAAGATGAGTTAGATCGATAGAGTAGTGGGGGGAGAGGGCGAGGGCCCAGTTGGCCAGAATTGGATTTAATAGGAGAATAAGAGATGGGTTAGAGGAGAGAAACGCGAGAGGGATAAGCTAAACTTTCTACCATTGCTGATCTCGAAAGGAGCGTCAAAGATAGAGCGAAGTCTGCACAAGAGAAACCAGCACGAGTTGGTTGCGCTAGGTTAGGGGGAGGGTCGGAGAGACGAGGAGAGCTCAATTATCTATGTTTTAATGTCGCGTACAGAGAAAGGACGGAGAAATAAGGGGGAGATAGATGGAGAGAGAGAGTGAATAACAGAGAGGACAGACGGAAAAGTTAATAGTTTAACTCTTCTCAGCGCTAATTTTATAGCTTTCGGATCTCATCTGCACACAAATCTTGATACAATCGGACAGTTGAAAATTGAATAGGAAAACTCCTCTGTCCTATCCAAAGGACATTAGCCATTCTCTCTCTCTCTCTCTCTCTCTCTCTCTCTCTATATATATATATATATATATATATATATCTCTTCAATTGCTTGGCAAGACAAAAAGATTAAATAAGGCTATGATCAAAATGAATTTCAAGTGAGATTTCATTTCATTAGAATTGATTTTTCGAAATTTTGTTTGGTCTAATACATGGAAATTCCAATCAAGACATGAAATCCATCCATTTTGGTAAAAAATTTTCTAATGAACTAAAATGAAATCCCTGTGGAATAAAAAAGTAAAAGTCTAAAAGATATTAATCAAGGCCTAAATAAAGAATCAGACTTCCATCTAGTGATTAAGAACAACAAACATTAAAATACGAGAAACAAGTTCAAATTCCATATAAATATTTAATTTTTTTTTAAAGTCTAAAAATTTGAAGTTGGGAAGTATGATCCGAAGTTTATCGTTTACAAATAAAATTCCTACTTGCGATTCAATGAGTCGTATTATAAAGGCCCGGAAGTAAGACAGGCCGAGATGTAGCGGTCTTTTGTACCAACCCAGTATCCTTAATTGGAATGTTGAAATTAATTTGGGCCAAGACGTCTTACTTTTTTTTTTCTGCGCAAACAAATTTCATTAGGCTTGTTCCCTCCTGCTTAGTAATTAGACACGTGACAAATAGAATTATTTCATTTGATACTTCACAAATAAAGGCTGTTCGTTTTAGCCAGTTGGACTTGTTTGTCCCTGTCGCCTTAGTAAAACAATATATCTATTACTTGAGATCCAATATCGAGTGTTAGACCAAAGAAATTATCGGCCCTGCTCGTTTACAGTAGTTGTTTCGATATAATACAAAGAAGATAAAATGATCTGCTTCCAGCTTCAACAAACGTTTTGTTATTCCATTCAAGAGAATTATACGGCCTACAAGCTGGTATAGTTGGAAGCCCAGAAATGGATCACATTACTAGGCCTGTTTAACGTGACCAACGGCTAGGGCTGAAAACGGTAGCCGTTTCAATCGTTCTTTCGTTTCGTTTCGTCCGGAACGGAACGATAACGGATAAGAATTTTAGTTTCGTTTAAGGAACGGAACAACTAACGCAAATAGAAATATTGTTTCGTCTTAGAATGGAACGATTAGTGAAACTGGTACGTTTCGTGGTCGTTTATTTCGCGCATTTCGTCTAAAAATTTTTTCATGGTTTTATTATTAGATTGCAGAGGACCTCAACGGAGAGATCGAGGGAGAAACGAGTAAAATTAGATTTCTGCAGCGTCGCTCCCGTCATTTATCCGCCGAACACAGTCACATCTATCTCTCTCTCTTCTGCACCACCTAGTACAATCGCCATCGAGAGCGAGAGGTGATGATGGTGCCTCCTCCTCCTTTTCCGCTTGACCTAACTTGTCATTTCTCTATTTCTGTTTCATAGAAAATGCAGAATAGTTTATTTTTTTGCATCTTAATAAAAATGCAAAACGGTTAGGTAGTCAAAGACGGTTATAACCTTTTTGATCGTTCCCATCAACAAAACGATCAACGCAACATGTGTTAAACGGATGCAACAATCAACGCAATAAGTACAAAAATTTCGTGCATCAATGCAACAGTTAACGAAAATGACCACTTTCGTGGTCGTTTTCCACGTTATGCACCCCTACCAACGGCAACGGAATAGATCATTCCGTTTACCGTTCCGTTCCATCAACGATATGACCATTCCATTCTGTTTTCATTTCGTTTAAAAAAACGAAATGTCATTTCATTCTGTTATACGTTCCGTTTGGACGGAACGGAATGGAACAGAACGACATTTTTTTACACTAAAAACTACACTATTTGTCGAAACGGAAGCGAAATGACTCGTTCCGATTACAATTCTGTTTCGGCAATGGTATATCCTCTCATTTCATTTACCGTTTCTTTTCTCTGAACAAAATAAATTTGCGTATTGTTATACGTTCCGTTCCAAAGGAACGGTACGAAAAACCATCGGCATGCCTACACATTACCACAGCCTTTGTTTGGATGGGGTTGGAAAAAGGAAGAAGGAAGAAGGCCAATAAAAAATTATAAACAATCCAAACTTTTCACAAAGTTACACACTTTCCAATACTTCTTCCCTTCTTCCCTTCTTCCCACACCTATCCAAACGCACCCACAGAGACGATTTTGTGGAGTAAGGAATTTGCGCACGGAAAATCCGGGGTTAGAGAGGGAAAATATTTGTATTTTGTATTTAGTGAAAAGGTTCAACATGTGTGGGATGATTGGGATCCAAAAGAAGCGGACCATGTTGGTTCTGCAATGATTAAATATTAGTATATAAGATGATGAATGATTTGAACAAAATGCTAAAATAATCTGTAACCTACTCCTGAGATTCTTCAATTGAAACTCCGCAAGATAGTTTGTTGGTTTCGATTCATTTGGGATAAACAGAAAAATAACCCCACACTGATAAATAATTTCCCGGAGTTAGAAACTGATAACTCAGAAAAAATTCCTGAAAGTTTTTACAAAATCACCAGAGTTTAATCTATTTGTAATTATAATTCTTTGTTGTAGTAGAATTAAAGGCGTTATTGTTTTTTGTATGGTTGGGGACTATTGTGCTTGAGTAAAACCAATTTTTTAATATAATTAATTAATTATACTAACCTATATAAAAAAAATCGTTCTGACTAATTTTCTAAAAACAATTGAATTGCATTTTTCCTAAAAAAAATAAAGCGAAAAAGACCAATTTAATGGAAACTTAACTATCAAGTACATTATAGAAAAAGTTTATATTTACTAATCCGTGTATGACCTTATTTATAATTAGAAAAAGTGAAACATATGTTTGATGGTACAAAAAGACAAACGACCACTTTTGTGATTTTATTTTTACTATGACATCGGGTCACAGCCTCACAGGTGCTCGGACATTAGCGCGAAAAAAAAAAAGCTTCAAAATATTTGCACTGACAATTTCTATTTCAAAATACACAGCAATAACTAATGACAACATTTTCTGTTGAAATGCTGCATCAATACTAAAAAATAACTAATATAATCTTCATTTATAGTTTAGAATATGCAAAGATGCGATGTGTTTAGGAAAATTTTAATTTTTGACATAAGTCTAATATAATGCACAAATAATTATGAGGTAACTAAAATCAGTCGCGATTGATGAATGAGACCGTCAGTTACGATTAAATCTCAATTTTTGAGATTCTAGTAGTCGATCTGAATCGTTCAATGTGTTCTCCATACTGAAATCTCGTTGAAGACCAAATTTTACATTTTTCTGAAATTTTTTAGTTTATTTTTATATATTACAAAATTCTTCGTCTAAACAAGTAAACCCTTCGATAACAACGATTTTTATAAATCTAAAAAAAATAGTAAAAAAATTTTAAAAAATATAAAATTTGATCTCCAATGAAATTTCAATATGTAGAACATATTGTACAGTTTGAATTAGTCATTTGAACCTCAAAAATTAAAATATAATCGCGACTCGTGACTTATTTTAGTCCACCTCAATAATTATTACAATTACCATTTAACGCAATAATTGTTTTACATCTGTTGAACATACACTGTAATACTTATTGATTTCACGGACCCGAATCCCGTGTAGCGCGGGACACCGTGTAGCGCGCGTACGAGCCGTCTGATCTTGATCGGACGGTTCATTTTTTACGGGCCTATCAATCTAGGTTACATGCACGGGGCTCCCTTGTCCATTGGATCTTGATCAGACGGCTACGATGCCGCGCTACACGGTGTGCCGCGCGGCACCAGATCTGAACTCTTGATTTCACATGCCTCGTCTCGAAATTGCTTTACAAGTTGTTAAATTGCTCTCTCCAAAAAAATTATTTGTACGTTGAATCCAAAGCTCAGATGATCCAGACTCAATAATTTACTTTTTTTTTTTATTATTGTTGATCACTGAGAATCTGCGATTACTGCCACCTAGTACTTATTTAGTACTTTACTCTGGGCGGTGGTCTCCTCTCTCTCTCTCTCTCCAGAATCTTAAACAATGTCGACGCATACAAGCGAGCACCACCATGGCACGGCGATCCTGAAGGAGATAGCAGTAGATTACTGCCCGGAGGTGTGCCACCACAAGCCCGAGGACGACGAGATCCACATCACCTTCGACCACCGTGGTGGCGCCAGGTGGCGATCTCACCACCGCTTCCAGTTCGGAACCTTCGGTGGCCGCATTAAATGCCCCGCTGGTAACACCACCGGCCTCAATTTCAATATTTACCTCTCTTCCCTTGAAGGCGACAAGTCCCGGGTATTATCTTTTACTGAGATACGTGGCATTTTATGATTGCTTTAAAGTATAATTGTTATTGACAGTTAGGATTTTAATTCTGTGGACACCGATTGAAAGCGACCCTGTACAAATAAATGACCAATATGTTCTCATGTTCACACTTCATCAAACGAAAGAATAAAAAAATGCTGTACGCCTATTTTCGGAAAAGATGGAAGGAAAAAAGGCACTGTATGAGCCATCGAAAACTTGAACCTGACCATACCAGAATTTTCTGTTTTACTAATCAGAAATTTAATTGTGCCAATGCATTTATCCAAAACAATCCAGGTCTTGAACAGAATTGACCCAAACCCGGTACACATCTAACCTGAAAACCCAAATAACTTTAATTCTAACCAGAAGCAATATAAGACTTATGCAAACCTAAATGGCCTGAAATTTGAATTATCAAAATAAATTTGAGTTATCAAAATGCAAGATTGGGTACCTGAATGACCTCAAAATAAAGATGTCCAAATCCATGCTGTGAATTCCCACCTTTAGATAGAAGTTTTTGTTTCTAGCAACATGATTTAACGCTTATACTTAATAAAATTGAACCATAGAGCAAAATAAGTTCTTTTTTCTTAAAATGAAGATTGGTTACCTGACCATAATACTAGCACAACTGTCATACGCAATTGTACATCTAACTAGATGCAAAGAACCGGCCTTCCTTATCAAATTGGACTTTTACAAAGCATTTGATACAGTCCATTCTCAATTGGGTTTTCCTCCTCAATGTGTTGCAAACGTTTGGTTTACCACACAGATTTGTAGGCTGGATTGGAATGTTGCTAAGTACTGCCACTTCTGCAATCTTGCTCAATAACCAAGTGGGACCCACCTTTAGACACATGCAGGGGCTAAGGCAAGGCGACCCGTTATCACCTTTTCTTTTCATTATGGTAGCGGATGTCCTTGCAAAGATGTGTAATGCTATCGGTTCTTCCAGTAATGTCACCATTTCCAACAAGCTTTGATCCCCTTTCACATCCTTCAATACGCGGATGACACAATCATTTTCTCCACCATCAAAGGAAATACTGTCCAAGCACTAAAGCTGGCATTGACTATTTTCTCTCTGTGCTGAGGTCTTAACCTCAATCTTCACAAGTCAATGCTTGTACCTTTCAATTTAACAGCTTTGCAAGCACAGCAAGTGCAGCAAGTACTTGGGTGTGGTCTCTCCCAGCTACCACTGCCTTACCTTGGCTTGCCTCTAACTGCTTGTAGGCCACCCAAAGAGGTTTACCTCCAACTGATTGAAAAATTAGAAACCAAGCTAGCGGGTTGGAAAAACAGGTTACTATCAGGAGCTGGTCGGTTGACTTTGGTTTGCTCCGTCTTATCCTCCACACCGATTTTCTTTATGTCGGTTTTCAGATTGCCATCTTGGGTTATTAAATCAATTGATAGGCTAAGAAGAAGCTTCCTTTGCGGCCATTCTGCCAACAATATCAAAGGAATCAGCTTGCTAGCTTGGGACAGGGTCTGCTTGCCAAAAAAATTGGGTGGCCTAGGTGTACTGGATTTAAAGGTTTTGTATATGTCACTCTTGTTGCGATGGCTATAGAGGCTTTTTGATACCCCCTCTTCACAATGGTCGATTATTGCAAATATTCTCATTGCTTCTAGGTTTCAACAAACTCCTCTGAGCTGGTCGACTCATGGCTCTTTTTTTTGGAAGGACTTGCTTGATCTGAGGCATATTTTCTCAATTGCTACCTCAGTCACTATAAGAGACGGTAACGGTACTCTATTCTGGTACGCCAACTGGGGTAACGGCCATCTTCATTTTTTCAACAGCTCCTCCAAACCAGTCACACCTAAACTGACCGTTCATAAGGTCTTGCAAGACCCGACAACGGCTCTTGAGGCTCCATGGTCACGAGAGGTTCATGATGCAGTGCAACTTTTGCATACGGGCTCCACAAACCAAGGACACGATTTGATCACTTGGAAATGGAGTTCTTCAGGTTCCTTCTCAGTTAATTCGACTTATAAAATGCTGATCTCGGCTGGCAAAAAACAATTTCTGGCATTTCCAATCTGGAGCCTTAAGATAACTTTGAAGCTCTTTGCAGTTCTGCTTTTTCACAACAGACTGCTAACTCAAGAAGCCTTACATAAGAGAAACATCATGGTTCAGTCTGGTTGTGTGCTGTGCAACACTACAATTGTGGAGACGACTTCTCACCTTTTCTGTCTTTGCCCCTTTGTCACAGCTACTTGGAATAAATTGATACTATTCTTTCCTTCTCTATCAACAGCAAACTTGAGTGACCTGGCCAGGCCTCCATTTGGGAAATCGTTCTTCAACGAAGCAATTCAAACAGACCAAATACTAAAGGGGTACTTATTTTGACAACTTTTGGGCAATTTGGTTTGAACGAAACAATCGAATTTTCAGGCATCAGCAGAAGAATGAGGAAGCCCTGTTGCACTGGGTCGTTTACCAGCACACTTTGTTTTTAAAGCATTGCTAAGTTCAGCTTAGTCTTCAGTGTATTTTGGTCTCTTTCTTTCAGTTTTTTTTTTCAGTTTTTGCTTGATAGTCCTCTAAAAATAAAAAAATAAAAAAAATAAATGTCATACGCAAGATCTCATCTAAGCATATCATTAACCTGTAATCAAAATGAACCTCTGCACTATTGCAGTTCCATTCAGAACAAACCATTACATTTAGATCACCTACTGATCAAAACAATAAAAAACTACACAATTTTTTTTAGAGTTCAGAGGTCTCTAAATTTTGTTCTGACTGGCCAATAAACTTTAATTTGTCCAACACAAACTGCTGTACTTTTATTTTGCAACTAGTCAGTAGTTTTTCTTATGACTAGTAGAACTGTAGAATGTATGGGAACATAAGTGGTGGTAAAGCTTAGTAACCTCTGAAAATTTAACCCAGATCAAATATGCTTAATTCAACCATGGTTGCAAGAAACATAGTCAAGAGATAACGGGTATGTAGGTAACCAATAGTTTCTTCTTGATACACTTGCACAAAAATAAAATTGACAATTCAGTGGTTTGGGGGACAATTTTAAGTTATGTTATTTGTGATTGTGGGGAAAAGCTTAGTGACCTCCATGGAAACTTACCTATACGGCTATACCAATTAAAGAAGAGTATCATAAGCAAAAGTGAGTCAGCTATAAGAAATACTGTTCACTAGTGTCTACAGAATGTATGTTTGCAGTTTGCTAGATACCTAATATGCATTTAAATTTCTGGTTACGTTATTCTCCAGATTTTATTTTATTAGTTTGATTCCGTTTTATCTGAGTACACTACTTTCTATTATGATGACCAAATGTTATTCAAGTTTTCATGGAATATTTATCTTATAATGTACCAAATCTGCTTCTTGCACTTTCCTGCAAAGCACACAATGAGAAATGGACATTTGTAGGCAGTATTTTGGTCTAAAGCAAATTGAAAGCTCTACTAAATATAGGGTTGTAGCTTGTATTTCAGTTTGTGGACTTCGGTGTTCAGTTCCAACAGGTGGAGGGGGAAGTCTGTTTACTATGAGCCAAAACATCATGAACCATAGAAAATTGCATCTGAAAGTTCAAATTATGATTCCTGACTTAGCTCAAAATGAAATTGATCTACTTGTCCTCTTTCTGTGATCAATTGATCTTCCTCTCTTTTGGTCCCACCAGTCAACTATATAAGTTCCTAATTTTTCTTGCAGGCTTACATTGGTCTAATTATCTTCTTCTCAACTTTTGCACCTTTCTAGAAATAAGCTCGAGAAATTATATAAGCTAGATCCCTAAGAGATCTACATGACCTTTATTGGTTAGTCTAAATCTTCTGTTCCAAGGAGTTCATGGGAAAAGCACTATTGTTACTTTAAGTACAATGTTGTCTGCATCTAAATTATTGTTAAAAACTCCCAAATTTGGTATATTTGTTCAAAAGTAAAATTTGTACTCGAAAGGTTTGTTAGCCAAATGAAATAATGTTTAACCTCAGAACACTTCACAAGTTAATTTTATAGTAATCATAGTCTAATGAAATAATTACTGATTTTATAGACACGGAAATTTTTCTGCACACGACACTATTTGCCGAAAAGCATATACTTAACAGAGCTACCAATGCATGTTATTTCAGGATGAGATAGACTTTGAGTTCCTAGGCAAGGACAAGTTCTCAGTGCAGACCAACTTCTTCACAGTCGGGTGTGGCAACCGCGAGCAGATGCATGAACTTGGGTTCAACTATTCTGAGGACTTCCATGAGTATCTCATAAAGTGGGGTCCTCAGACCATCGAGTGGCTTGTTGATGGTAAGTTGATCAGAAAGGAGGAGAGGAAGCCCGATGAGGCCTGGCCCGAAAAGCCAACGTTCCTCTACTCTTCTGTATGGGATGCCAGTTTCATTGACGAAGGTAGCTGGGCTGGGAAATACGTAGGCTGTGATGCACCATACATTTGCAGTTACAGAGATATCAGGGTGCCTGTGGAAAATATTGTTACTGAAGAAAAAAAATTGGATGGTGTGTCACATGAATAATCTTTCTGTAAGATGCTTGAATTTGGATTCTGGAAGAAATAATTACCATCACTCTCCTTGGTAATTTTTCTTGTTTGATGATATAATAAATGACAACTACTGTTGCTTTGCTAGTAATTTTTCCCTGCTTGATAAGATACGTAGAATCAATTATTCATCTGAGGTATGTAGTTGATTCAGATTTTCTGTTACATTTTATGGACATTGACATGGGTCCCCCAAGAACGACGATGTCCGTCCAGGTTGTTATCAGTAGCTGTGTAACATAGTGTCTTTCAAAGAAGTCGAAACATGAGGATCTGGACGGGATCTATACACTTCTTGGTTGCTTGGTGAGACCTAGCAGGTAAATTTTGTCAGGTTGTAATAGCAAACAGAATATGCTTTGATGTGGCCTGTGAAAATCATCTTAGCGGTGCTTGTTCATTTGGCATGGTGAAACGGTGATGTGTGAACTCAAGTGCAACTTCTAAGTTGTGTATGACATAATGTCTTTAATTGCCAGGTCTATTTTCTGTCTCAATGTGTTGCTTTAGGAGTGGAGAAAGTAATTGCAGGGTCAAAATCAATCTTTTTTTGGAATAGTTGAACATTTTGTTTCACCATACATGGAAATTTTTTTCTGGCGAATGGTAATTCAGCTAGGAATTGTGCCTTTTCAAAATTACCTGATGGAAAACAAATCGCTCCTAGTAAGGTGTTCATAGGTTTCAATCTCTATAAAAAACTGTGTAATTTCTGGTACAGTTCTGCATTTTCAACTGTTACTTACTAGTATTACTTTAACCAATTTGTAACCCCTTCTTTATTTGCTACTGTTTTTGGCGGGCTTATTTACTAGTATTGTCACATGAAATAAATAGAGTGTGACACTTGTGTACTACCTGAAATACTCTGAGTTGTATTGAGATGATGCTTTCAAAACAATTGTATTGAGATGGGTGCCTAAAGGAATTTTTTTTCCCCCTCAAAAACAAAAACAAATATCGAGATGAGGACAAAATTACTTTCGACGATTATTGGCGAACCTCGAAACCATAAAGTTCGCACGAACTGACGAGCATGCATGTCATATTTAATCATTTTAAAATTTATATTGCGTTTACTATTCGGACAAAAGTTAGGATTTATTTTTATAAACGTTAAAAAAAAAATTAGGATGCAACGTATCCCTCTTTTCTCTCTTTTCTCAATTCTCACCCTTTGCAAGAATTTTCTCTTGATGAATTCGATACTTGATGGTTACCTTTTAGTTTTTAACTTGATTGTAATGATTTAGAATCATTTTCATGGTCAGTTTGAATAGATAGTTATTTTGAGCTTAGTTGTAATGATTAGTGCTTATTTTGATGTGCACTTTGAATAGATTGTTACTTGAATTTGAATTTAATTGTTATAGGAATAAGTACTCTATTATTATGGATATTGTAATTCCTTATGTACAAATATATAATCTTTGTATCAGCGTTAACTTAAGAATAAAATATATTTGAAGACTAATTGTTTAAAAAATAAGTACAAATTTTTTATATTATGCATACTTATTTGAACCTCTTATGATGAAATACTACGTTAGTTTATAATGGTACTACCTAATAAATAATTAATCATTTCTTGAAGACTAATTGTTGAAAAAATAAGTACTCCATCAATACGGATAATTTAATTCCTTGTGTATAAATATATACTCCCTTATATTACACTCGCACAGTGCCAAATGACGAAATTTGATTCCTTATAAACGTTGTTAAATTTGTTAAATTTTATAAAAAATACATTTCTATACTCCCCTGCATCAGTTTAAATACTTCCAATATCTAGGTGATGTCAACGTCCATGTGATGTCAATGTCCAGCGTCTGGTGTCTAGATCGCAGCATGAATTGCGTTGGGCAACCTGTTAATCCCGCCTAAATCTGTGGGATAGCAGGGATGCCATATCAGCTCCGCTCCATGACCCTATGGTTAGGTTACCTGATACTCCAAAAACATCTCGTATCTCGTATCCGACACGGATTCGTATGCGATACGCATCCGATATTCCACGTGGCGTATTTTATTATTTTAATATATTTGACTAGAAAATTCGGTCAAGATTCACTTGGATACGTCTTAAATACGCATGGATATGTTTCTAGATATGTTCATGAATTTCTTTTAATAATTTAGAGGAAACTTTTAAATCAAAATTCCCACGCTCAATTTTGGTAATTTATCTTAAATGATTTGGTTCACATTAATTATCAATTATATTTTCCCACGCATTAAATATTCTAACGATATGTCCATAACATCATATTTTGGTTTTAAGCTGGAAAGCCGTACGCCTTGCGAGAAATATCATGCATGCTATTAAATGCACAATTATGTATTATTGAAATACCGTTCGCTATATATTTTGGTAGTTTCAATCCACTCGCAAATGTGGATATGACATTTATAATTTGAATTGTAGAGTTGTAGAGTAAATGCATTCTTCGTCACATCAATAGTCCAAACTTGAAATGCTAAAAAAAATGAATACGATATAAATTAGAGTATTGCTAGAAACAAACGCGTTTTTAGACTGAACTATTGAAATTTCAAATTACCGATCCGAATCGCTCAATATGATCTTCATATTGAAATATTCTTACAAATCAAATTTTATATATATTTTTAAAATTTTTAACTAATTTTTCAGATTTTTTAAATTGAAGGGTCTAAAATTAATTAGACTGAAGATTTTCTTAAATCCAAAATAAATAGTAAAAAAAATTAAAAAAATATAAAATTTGATATTTCATTATGGAGAACAAATTGAACGGTTCGGATCGACCGTGACAATCTTGAACATTTGAGATCCGATCGTGTTTGACGGACCAAATGTCAAACGCGTTTGACTCTGAAATTACTCTATAAATTAAGGTAAAAATAAATGTTAAAAATTATATGGTAAAAATGTAATTTTTTGCAATTTACCAAAAGGAAAATGCTAAGAATAGACAGCGCGACTCGCCTATTCTAATTCTCTCGAGAGCTAATTAATCTTATTTTAGTTTGCTCGTCAACTCTTACTCGCTGTACCATGCGTGACGCAAGTGCTACCAAATTTAAAGAAAAGGTAAAATAAAAAAAAAGAAAGAGAATCTCTATTATTTGTACGGTGGACCACTCAAACACATGTTGACGTGGGCCTTATTTCTTTCCGAATTTTCCTAAACACCAATTAATTGGTGCTTAAAAACTCTCAATTATGAAATTTTGTAATAGTAACGACAAAAGTCTTTTTCGAATTATATTGCGCATGTGCTTTTAACTTCCATGACACTGATCAGCAGCATGTATGTAAAATATTAGGAAAATTTTCTACCTGTTATCTCTATTGCTTAGGTTGATATCACCGTCTCAGTAAATTTTTTTTTTTTCTGAAATTGCAGCAAATTAAATTAAATTCAACACACTCAGATAACAATAACCCCTTCTGGCCCTCCCCCTATGGTTCCTACTTCCTAGAAACGTAGAAATGGCATAGCATGCCATTTTTTTCAACAATAGGCTTAATTGTAAAGCTAATGCCTAATAGGACATTTATTTTTTATAAGCTAGTTGGACATATGCACGACAGCATAGAGAAGATCTCATTCCAAACCTATCGGAGGTATGCACGTTGCAAAGTAAGAGAGAGAATCTTCCTGCAGATCCCAACTGCTGCCGGCCATGTGAGAGATTCTTTCATTAAATGGGAAGTTCCGATTGATTTGATTCATTTCCGGATACAAATTGAAAATAAAAGTGAATCATAATTTTGTACTATAATAAATTTAACGAAGTTCCATAATACCGGTACAAATATTTTTCGACTATAATACTAACCAACCATGCAAACAATTATTATACACTCCATTTCCTTCGCTTTTTTTTTTCCTTCCTTCCACATTTTGAAAACTCGATATTTCTCATGTAATAAATCCAAAAGACAAAACGAAAATTTTAAGAGTAATGCTAGAATCTAACATATATGACGTTAAACACGATCCAAACGTCAACCGTTAAAATTTCAAACAGCCGATCTAAATCGCTCAATATGATTTTCATATTAAAATATCTTTGCAAATCAAATTTTATATTTTTTTCAAATTTTCTAACTATATATTTTTATTTTCAAAATTAGAGGGTTCGTAACTTTTTAGATTGAGCATATTAAAAAATTATTAAAAAATAATAATAATTTTTTAAAATATATAAAATTTGGTCTCCGTGGAGATTTTATAACGTAGAACAATTTGAGAGGTTTGGATCGACCATTCTAATCTTAAAAATTAAAATTTTATCATGTTGGACAAGTGTATGTGTCCAATATGTTTGACTCTAGCCACTCCCAAATTTTAATTCTATATACTTAACATTAATTTCTGACAAAGCATGCTCTGTTTAAGCTTAAAATTCTTATGTACTAAAAGTTAGCAAGTAACAATAATTAAAAAAATAAAGATTTTACTAGTTTATAGTTTTAATGAAGTATATATTAACTACACTCCGTGAAACCACCGTAAATGCCGATTCAATGATCGTTAGTGGGTCATTGTAGTAAAATTACGGGACAATGTGCTACATACAAATTATAATCGGGTCATTAAGAATATAATACAATTAGCCCTGTCAAGCATGGCGATAACGCGGTGAAAATACCGTTTCA
This sequence comes from Rhynchospora pubera, assembly GCA_028095005.1. Taxonomy (NCBI): domain Eukaryota; kingdom Viridiplantae; phylum Streptophyta; class Magnoliopsida; order Poales; family Cyperaceae; genus Rhynchospora; species Rhynchospora pubera. The sequence continues at coordinate 27,801,829 of CM051459.1, forward strand.
TTTGCCGTGTCATTAAGAATATAATACAATTTCGACGTTTGTTATTCGTTTTGTTTACCGTTTAACTAAACAGTATGTACAAAAAGACCCCAAAATTAGATATAAGCCCTGGAATCATCTCCAATTAGAAATAATCACTTTTAATCTTCTCAATCTTAGCTATAAAACTTTTTTAATCATTTTTATATATTCTAACAATATCTTTAAAAAAATAATGAATTGACGAAATTAAAATGCCTGATTGGAGATGATTCGAGGGTTATATCTAATTGGAGATAATTCTTCTTCGAGATTATTTCTAATTAAAGATGATTCGAGGGTTATATCTAATTGGAGATAATTCTTCTTTGAGATTATTTTTAATTGGAGATGATTCGAGGGTTATATCTAATTGGAGTTAATTCTTCTTCGAGATTATTTCTAATTGAAGATGATTCGAGGATTATATCTAATTGGAGATAATTCTTCTTTGAGATTATTTTTAATTGGAGATGATTCGAGGGTTATATCTAATTTTGCCGTATAAAAATATTGAATTTCAATAAACAATATGTAGAAAATAGTTTGAGTCACCCTATCGTTTGCCGTTGTGTTTCTTAACGAAACGAAATAACGTCTTTTCTTCTTCCGTTGGCCGGCCTAATTATAACATGTATTAATGTTGCGTGTCTGTATTAATTATATACAATTTTTTTAAGAAAAAATCAATAATCTAATTATTTTAATATCAGTATCTAACATCTAAAAATTAGGCTACAGAATTTGACATCGTCGTGTTAGATTCCACTAGAAATGATTGTGTATTTGAATGAGTAATTCACATGCATATACAAAGGCTACCGGATTCACTCATGCTTGATCGGATTGTTGGTATATAACCTGACAAACCTAGCCCGAAGCCCCGAATGTTTTTTTTTTTTTTTTTTTTTTTTTTAGAGAAGCTTGACCGTGGCTGTCAAAGCCCCGAATGTTTATCACTTTATTATCAGATTTGTAGGGAAAAAAATGCCAAGTTAATTAAAACTAGTTCTAATCTCGCGCGTTGCGCGATTCATTCCAATCCAAAAGTGTTATGAATCAGTTTCCTAACGAGTGCGGATACGTTACGGAAATTTTTGCAAACAAACGCGTAAGATTTACAATCATTGTTACAATTAAACAATCATCATTAATTGGAGTAATAAATAATGATAAATAATGAACACGTTATGTTGGTTAGATTTGAACAAATTCTTTTAGAAAGAGTACTTAATCATAAAAATAAAAACACTTGAGAAATACCACAATGCACAATGCAAACGAACACATTATGTTCCTCACAATTAACAAACCCTTCTAAACTAACTATTTGGTCTATTATACCAGCACTATTATGATTATAGATTTGTAGTAGACCTTCGAACGTCTAAATTCCCATATAATTTAAAAATAATACTATGTCACTCCAATCATCAAATAAACACGATATGTAACTTTTTGCATATCACAAACTATGTTTCTAACAATCAGAAAAAGATTTTTAACACAAAAAAATGAAAATTCAGCATTAGATTTTCTTTCTATTCCAATTTGGTAATTTTAGAATAGCGCCTTCAATTAATAATATGTTTAAGACTTGAAGTTCCTTTGCTAGGTCTTGAACTTATTTTGTTTAGGAGCTGAATATAGCTTAGAAGCTCATCCTTGCCTGCCCATCGAGTGGTCAACCTACCAACTATAGTTATCACTTATCAGAATGAATTAAAGTTTAAGAACAACTGACCCAGGGACGGAATTATGTATTACCCAAAGTGGGTATGGCCCCCCTGAACGTATAAAAAAAAAACTTAAGATTCTCTCAAAACCATTCAAAACTATAGTAATTTTTATATAATGGTCCCCCTTGAGAATACAAAATTTGCATATTAGATTTCTTGGCCTTTAGATTTATGATTCTGTCAAAAAAATGAATTAAGGTATGAGCATAAACCACATAATTGAATTAACGTAAGCTAATTTTTCAAAAATCAGCCATAAATCAACAGGTTCCTAGCTATATATATATGTATGAACTTGTGAGCAATCTTCATCAGCTTATTCCACACATATCAAATCAACATAAGAAAGAATGATATGTATTATTAGAGCAACTCCTACACCAAATAATATGTATTAAAAAAATTAATAGATTTATTAATTCAAACTTGTGATCATAGTGATATATCAAGTATTATTACAAATGAAAAAGAATTATTTGAGCCTATAATACTTATTTAATTGTAAATCATAATTGATTTTATATGAAAAATTGAGAAGTTCAGAAAAAAATTATAATGTCCATGTTTCAATCCCCATCAAAAGTCATGCAAAGGACAGTAAATGAATAAATTTATGTCTCTAGAACCTAAACCACATCCAACAGACCTCCATCATTGTTTTGCATTGTCCTCCTTTGAGTTTATCAAAATAAAAATTATAAAATAAACCTACCTACATATTTTAAAAAACTAATAAATAGATTTCATGAGTAGTACCTTAACGTCAGTTCCATTGTGATAAGCTCCATTGCTAATGATAACCCTATTAACAAAAAAAAAATGATAAGAAATCAATGAAAGAAACATTAGCCCTAAACTTCACATCTAATACTACAATTTCAGCAAAAAATATTCACATATAGTAGATGTTCCTAAATGGATCCATCTTTTATAATGAATCTTTTATATTCATCATTAGTAATCTCACACAGGATTAAAATCTACATCTAAATTAAGAAAAAAAATCATCAAAAGAGGCTAAACTCAATTAGGTTTTGCACTTCATGGAAGTAGAGCATATTGAGAAATTAAATGAAAATCAATTGATTGCTATGAATTGATAGATTAAAAGGAAACAAAAATGAGTTAATGAGTTTCGAAGGTGAAAGATCACCAAAATGAGAAGCTTGCATGCAAAGGATACTATTTTATTAAAAATTCGATGCATCCATCTCTAAGAAGCTAACCTAGACCTCAGAACTGATCCACCGCCCAAAATGGAGCTTGTCTGGAAGAGGAACTATCTTATTAAAAATGGCCAAAATTCTTTTAGCGTTATGCGTTTCAAAAATATTCGTACTAAAATTATTGAAATGATTTAAAAGCAGAAAGGTAAGTTTAGAATCACAAATCATGCAATAGATTTGACCATATTTACAAAATTATTAAAATCTTTCAAAATATATACCATACAGCATAATTCTTTAATTTTGAGTTATGAAATACATCACAGATTTTGATCCATTTTGAAAACAAACAAAAAAAATTTTACCTTTGCTAAATCGATACCAGGAAGTTCTCAATTGACTGTTTTTGAAAACTAAAAAACAAAATTACCTTGATTGTTTTTCACTCTCTAACCAGTGCAGTATAATCTGTTGGCACAAATTATGAATTAATATTTGCAAATGCAATCTTTTTTAATAATCATGCAATCTTCTTTATAATGTTTGTTAGTTCTTAGCATGTAAGATAGGACGATTGAAAGTCATCATCAAGATCACAGTGCTAGAAGATCAATTTTAAGGGCAAATAGGTCATCTTGAGGTTTTCTAAGATATTATTTTTCATTTTAACATATTATTTTCAAGTTGAGATTCTGCATATACAAAGGATCGATTACCATTGGATGAAGCAAATAGCCTAGCTGTCTTGTTTTCCTGCCAAGGAAATAATAAAAAGAAAAGAAAAGAAAATGATTACATAGGCAAAGAAAAGGCATAAAGAATTTATTGTCAGAATAATGTCCAATTCATGACAGTTAAGAACAATTCATGCCATAAGAAATATTTATTGTCAGAATAATATATGGAGATTTAGTTCAGAGGAGAGCAAAAATAGCATGGCAACAGTAGGGATATAAAGTAGCATATATATAAAGATACATTAATAAGAAAGCATGCTTGGTGGGGTTAAAATTTTGTTTTCAAAAACATCCTAAAAATTCCCAACCAACCTAAAACTTCAATGCCAATAATGCAGTTATCGTTTGAAACAGTAATACCATTTTCAATAACATTGCTTCATCTTTATACTAATAAATTGAATAACGACAAATCTGTAAAATATTTCATGGTTGCACATGTCAATATTAACAAATTAATACATGAAGACAACTCATTTTTCAAGCCTATCCTTTTTTTCTTGCAAATCAATATAACAGTTCAACTTAAAATCTAGATAGTGTGCAAAGAATAAATTAACACAGAAAAATGAGAAAAGAAATAATGAAAGAAACATGAAAAATCTAACCTGATTTTGAAGGCAAAAAAGGAAGTTAATTAACCTTCTGTTGTACCTTATTTTACTACCATAGAAGACAACTCTCAAACTTGAAATTGAAATAATCTGCAAGATAAAACAAAAGTGAAATTGTCAAACTCCACACCTCAAAATCTGGAAGCAGAATTGAAACATAAAGGAAAAAATGGCAACCATAAGAGCGCAAATATTGATCAACCATCAAGATTTTATAAGATAACATTTGATGGCCTCAGGTAAAAATTTAAGACAGTGGAATAAGAATCTTGAAGCTCCTCCCTCCTCTCTCAACCACCATATATTCAGCCTAAGCACCAAACATAGCTATTAGTAAAATTCGACTTTTAGAAATTATGGATTCTCAATCATGTATCCACATAAACCAAGCAATCAGATCAAAATTAAAATCAATTAATTCGCTAAAATCAGACATGTATGAACCAATTTCCACCATGTATCAATTTGCAAGTAACCTTCATACACGGAGGGTCTGTGAGTTGGTCTAACTACACATAAAATTCTTTTATTCTATTTGGGGAAGGGATGCAAAGTTGAGGAAAATAAACATGTTGTAGTGCTTAATGAGGTGCCAGTCCAAAGAGAAAAAAAATACCTGTTGTAGTGCTTAAACCTATTGTTGTGCTCAATACCACCAGATCCTCTAGCAAAAGAAAAAAAAAATCAAAGAGTACCAGGTCACAACAACTGAAAGTTAAACTCAGAATAAAAGCAAACCCAAAAGTTGTGTTAGTACCAGCCGAGAGGAGAGAAAAGAGAAGCTATCCTCTTTGTTCTAGCCGTATCAGTACCAGCTGAATCGCACCGTGGTCATGGGTAGCCAACAGATGGAGTGTCGTGACTTGCATATACTCCATCTTTGGAAGAGGAAAAGATCCTGAAAACGTGGGCACTGTAACCAGTTCTCTTCTAATTTCCTCTACCGTGTCGTGGTCATGGCTAGCACATACTCCATCTTTTCCTCTTCCAGCGCCATAGAGCCATAGAGGAAGAACACGAAGCAATAGATCTGGTCAGAGAAGAAAAAAGTAAGCAAAACCTAAAATTAGTACAATAGAGAACGAACCGAATAAGAAGGAGAAAGGAGTAAAAGTCAACAGAAAGAGGGAGCACTGAGAGGAGAAAAAGGGAAGAAGAGATGTGGTCATTCTCGAACCTGGTAAAAATGGAGCGCATCCGAGAGAGGAACAGACGATCTACTCATTCCCTTAGTCGAAGTTTCGAGGAGAGATCGAAAACGGTCGCGATTTCACGACGAACAGCAGCAACGTCGGGTTGCATTGTTTGTCGTCTAGGGCAACGCATAGAAAGAGAGAGAGAGAGCAAAAGAGAGACGATGATAGAGAGATGTGAAATTGCATAGTCAAAAGGCATAGTCCTTCAGTTTTGACTCCCAACGAATGGCTGAGATCAACAGAGAAAAAATCAACGGGCCAGATTTGTTACTGTACTAACCACAGTAACAAAGGGTCCGCACGTGCATTTCACGCCACACCAAATGAATATAGTTCTAACTAGCTAATGCATCGCGCTTCGCGCGATGTAAGATTAATCTAAAACGATTATATTATTTATTTTAGGACATAATTTTTTTCATTTAAGTTATAAACCGCCATGTTTTTTATTCAGATGACCGGTATTGTTTTTTGTTTCAAAATAAATCTATCTCAAATAGAAAAAAATTAGTAATACATGAATATTTCTGATAGTCTCATGTCAGCTTTCTTTTAATCAATAACATGGATTTTTAGAACTTCTATATGTTATGTGAAATATCCCTTGACACAAAACAAAGAAAGATCATATATGGCATGGAACTCCTAATACAAATAATTTTGAAATTTCTTAATAAATAAAAATGACAATAAATATTCGTGCATAATTTTGCTTAACAATAGCTATTTTGACTCCTTATATGGCAACACGCTATTAATAGAAGCATGTTGTGGTATAAACACACGTTCAATTTTTAAAAAAAATATCCAAGAATTCTTAAAATAGTATTACAAAACTTAATTTGTATCAAGCAGTCTAAGCTGATAAGAATTTTTAACTTCCTATCAATACGCCTATTAAAAAAAAATAACACCAAATGTCGTTGCTCTGTAATCAATAGAATAAAAATAAAGGTGAATAAAGAACAAAATTAGTACCTTTAGCCCCTTGTGCAGGATCTATTGGAACTCTAATGAACCTATGGACATGAACCTTGTAAACACATGAAAAACTGAACAAACAGAAAATAAAAATAGATGAATCATAACAGCAAACTTTTGTCAATCTTTGCGCTGCGATTAATAAAAATATTGCACAATGAGGAAATGCATGAACCAAAAGAAAATATGGACAATCAATGCCATCATATTAATAAAAACTTTGTATACAGGCCGATAGATATGGAGGAGAAAAACCTTGTCTAAGGCATGAATCAAAAGCTCCCAAAGTGAAAAAATCAAGAAATAAAAAAGCAAAATGGAAGAAGAATATACCACCTGTTATGGGAGAGTAGGAGGTAAACCAAAGCAAGAGGAATATGAACACCTTCTTTATTTTGTCTTTCTTCTCTGAGCAAAATTATTTTATGAAATGATATCATTAGTATAGACAGATGCACATAGAGTAAAAACGTTGAATGCAATTGACACACTTAGTTATCAATAATCCAATAAATACACATGAATTTTGGAAACAATAAAGATGTTACCAACTATTTATTCAATTAGAGAAATAATTAGATGTTACCAACAGATATTAAACCATTAAACCCATACATCTTAACGAAACAAAAAAAAATTAATAAAGAAAACTTACATGTAACTATTTTTAAATTAACTAAACAATTGATTATCATCAATAGCTCCAAGTTCATCTAGGCCCGGTAAACTCATCTCATGGGTTAAGGTGTTTCTAACATGTCTTTATCCAATTTCATTCTTTTTCTCTGCTGGACACAAAGCTACAAATGTTAGAAGAACCTGAATCAGAAATAGTCAAGCAAGAGAGATGCAAGATCTGAGGAGGAGCATCAAGAAGAGGAAAAGGTTGGAGAATAAAGTAAAACAGAGGAATATGAACACCTTTATTTATAAGTTCAATTACCTTAAGAAATACCATTAAGGCCATTATTTTTTTTTACGACACATTGCTCAGGAGTACTTATATGAATCAAAAGAATCTAACAATCAGAATATAAAAAGCATAAAATCATGAATCATTTCATTTATCTCTTTCAATCAGAGAATTATCTGTTAATAAAATAAGATGAAGCTTTTAAAAGGAATGTTCATAAATAATACCAAGACATTAGCTCCAGAAATCATGGAAGAAAATGAATAAAAAGTTAAATTTATTATATTGCCTATATCCTATATGTATATGTATACACTGTAATCATATCACAGAGCACATTTTTTTTTTCAATTTGAGAGTAAAGAAGGATATATAATCAAGCTGACTAACTTAACTTTGAGTTTGTATTATCAAAAGATAAAAATTGACACACAGCCAACCAAAATGGCATTACAAACCTTAATAATGGCAAGTTTTTTGAGCCAAAAAATTCACAACTGGCATAGATAACTGAATGCCAACATCTTAAGAACAACAATCAACATACTTAGAGCGGATAAATTAATGGCAACGTCATTTTTTTCGGCAAACCCCTTTGAATATTTAAATTGGATTTATGGCAATTAGCATCTGCCAAAGCACAAACAAAAACATCCAATATATATTGAAAATATGTAAGTGGAAAGAGTACAATACCAGTTCAGCCAACGAAGAGAAGATGCCAACTTTTTCCCCTCCAATTTACATATGTCTCTACCTTATATCTCTCACACTAACAATGCTAACCGAGAAATCAGTAAAAATATAATTCAAACAACACAAAAAATCAAATAAATTATGCACCATCTGGTAAAATACTTTTATAAAATTACAGTGCCTAATACATATCCCACAATACTTCTTGTTCCTTACAAATTGTAAGGAATAACTTCAGCTATTTATTTGAAACATTATTATATTTCATTTGATGTATGTAAAATAACCATGTTGCATACTTGTAATAACACAACACCATATACACAGAATCGAAACCAATGCTTCTTTTAAATTTAAACGTGATTTACCAAATCAGTTTCCAAACTACTATGCCTTTGTGTTGGTTAGACATCATAATTTTCTCTCTTAATCACATTTTTCCTAGATGATTCCAAGAGCTCGCTATATGTATTTAAATAAAAGAATACCCACACAATTTGCAAAGATAAGAAAATTACATAATTAGAAAAATAATCAAATATAAAGCTAACCTAAGTGAAAACATAAATTGTCAATCTGTTTGTGATTTTTTCTCGGTTTGTCTAGTTGCAACTCTTTTGGCTCAGCTTGGGTCTTGTTGTCTACATTTGTCGATTCTGCAATTGAAAAATCTAAAAAGGTGAAATTGAGCTAAAATGAAGAAAAATTTAGAAATCAAGCCTCACAACCTGCCGAGCAAGATATAGAAGGCTCACCTCATGGTCATAATGTTAATGGATCAAGACTCTCAATGGGACAACACTTGGTTATTTTTCTCTCTGTCATAATGTACAACCTAATCAGGACACCTCCAATGAAATTCTTGATCACCACAAAAACCAAAATGAAGAAAACACTTCATGTTTGCAAAAACACTCTATAGTACCAAATGACAGCCAATTATATAGAGTCCTCGATGACTGTTACACTATGATGTTTTGCGCATTTGTTCAAACACTTCATGTGCGTAGAAATGGGACAATCTATCAACATACCACTCTAAGAATAGAAAAGTATACGAATGGAGACTCTAAACACCAATAATCGAGATCCTCAATATCAATAAAAAAATTGTATACATTTAGTTAAAATATTTATGATAACTTCCCCAACAGCCACACTATCTAATCCCAATGACAAACCAATTTTAAAATAGCATTAACTAAGGAAAAAAAATTAGAATGGAACATGAGAAGAAAGAAAAATCAATTGTAGACAGGAGTTCAATCCTTATTATTAGTCAAAAATGAAAATAAGTAACCTGCCATCTGCCATGGCCTATATCTCTGAACAATCACCTTGTAGCTTAACCAATCATCCTCACTCACTTAGTGCCTCTGGCTCCATGTCCTTTCCTTCATGCCTGCTAAAGATCGAATAGAGTTGTAATTCATTTGAATGAATAACAATCTTACATCTATTGGTTAATTTTATGATGAATTGACGGGGTAAGGATGCAAAATAAAAAAGTACACATATCAAATTGAGAGATCATAAATCATCTCAGGCAAGAACACAAAATAAGAAGGATTAGCAACCCAGAAAAAAATGCAAAATAAAGAGCATGGTAGTATTTTTAAAATTTCAGGAGTTCGCAATCAGGTTGAACCATTGTTTGGCCGTATCATCTCTTCTAAAACACAGATCCATGACAGGAAAGGACCAGAACAGCACAGCTTACCTCGTCAAACCAATTTCAGGGTACGGAGAGCAGCAACAACCCTGAAAAATCAAAGAAAAAATAGAAAGAGAGGTCAAGAAGGACAATCCAAGGCAACCGAAGAAAAAGAAGGAAAAGAGTAGAAAAAACAAAATCCGAGCAAAGAACGTACCAAATGACGAAGGCAGATTAGCCCACGCCATGGCTGCCAAGGTTGCACACCGCCTAAACCCTAACCCTAGGTTGAAGACGGAGGCAAAAGGAGACCAAAGCCACTACGATCACTGACACAGGGACGACAATTACCAGGATCGTTGCTGGTTTCTCCAACCGCACCTCCGCCCGGCCATGAAGAGAGGGGAAGATGTCGGCGATCAGACCAGAAGAAGAAACGGTGAAAAAAGGGTTTGGTGCAGCCATGGAGTGAGGGGAAGGTTAACTGAGGCAGGGGAAGGTCAACTGAGGCGATCCTTCAGCGCAGAAGGAGGAAGGCGAAAGCTTTACTTCAGCGATTGATGAGAAGAGGGAGGAATAGAGAAGTTTCGCTAGGGACTCTCGAGAATGGTACGAAAGACGCAGCGGAGACGAAGGGTCCAGATTCAATCGAGTACAGTAGCACAACCGTTGCGATTCGATTTCTTTCTACAGTAAAATGAGGCTTTGAAATTGAATACTTATATATATTGGTATTCAGGCTATTCAGCTACCGGTGTCTATAAACGGAACAGTACCTGTTTTTATGAAAGGCGGAGTTACTTTTCAATACACGGGGATTGTTCTTAACAATTTTAGTAACACCTTCTCAAATTAAATTACATATATTTAAAAAGAAAACAATATAAAATTATAATTCATCTTATAAATTAGATCATGTATCAAATTTTGAGCAATTTCAAGCAGTAAAATTAACTATTTATTCACAGTATAAAAATATATTGCTCAAACTACCAGCGATACAAATAGATATATTATTCAATTTGTTTTTTTTATTAGATGGAAAACACATAAACACATAAATCAAATCGATCGAACTACATAAACACATAAACACCTCTTTCAAGCACTAAAATTAACTTTTGATTTATAGTATAATTTATAAATCAAATTAAACATTTTAAGTGAATGATATATATAGAGTATACACTACAGTTTAAATTGATTTGTTTCCAATATAGCACAAAGAGAAATTGAGCATATATCCAGCATATTGTAATTGTAAACTAAAATTAAAATCTTTGGAAATGTAAAGAAAATTACAGATCGAACATGCTAAAAAACATGAAACATTGCATAGTACAATCGATTTCACATTAATAAAATCACAGTGAAAACCAGCTAGAAGAACAGAAATTAAAACTACACCCATGGAGGAAGCTAAAAACACCTCTATTATAGCTCACACCTTACCACTAAACAAATCTCACGCCTCCTTCCTTACCTAACCCTTGTTCTATACTCTTTACAAGAACCACCATCTTATTATATCAGCCAAATCCATAACCCATCTACACTATCTCATTGTAGATCATACACATTTGTATCTGCTGTGTAGCAACCCAGAAGTCTGACAAAAACCGAGAACCGCTCGATCTCCTCGATTGCCTCCTTGACCACTGGATCCTCGATCGACCCCTCACAATCCACATACAGCACTTGCGGGAAGGCTCTTAGAGATCCCCGACCTCGCACGTCCAGAATCATCACCAGCGCTTGGCCCGCCCCGGACGAATTAATCACTTCCAATTTTTTCAAATTAATGTTGCGGCTTGAAAAGGCCGATAAAACCTTAAGCACCACCATCATCGAACCGCCGCGATGGGCAATCACCATGCTGGTTTTGGAATTTTTGAATACCTTCTTGGCCGGTGATTTGGACAGGAGGAGAAACCGGGTCACGTTCCACGACTCGTCTTGTAACCCCTGAGCCAGAACATCTAGGCCGTAGAGTGAGGCGGCACGGGGGCTAGCAATAGCAGCTGTGTCAAGGAGATGATTCGCGCGAAGCATCTCTACAGCACCAGCTGTGTCTTCAACCGGCTCACGGTCGAGCCCGAGCTGAGCCAGTGCACGGCCACAGTGAGCAAGCGCCATGGGGTGACTAATTACCCTTCTAAGCTGGGTCTGGCGTACACCGGGCATGGCAAGAAGGCAGTAGTGTACAAACAAATTGATCTCTTGAACGATGCAGAGGTCATGCCGGAGCAACAAATCGTAATTCCTTAGTTCCGTCCCCTCCATCGTGCTTTCCACAGGGAGAACAGCCCGATCGGCTTTGCCGCTCTCCACGGCCGCAAGCGCATCGGCAAAACTGCGTCGAGGGAGCGTGATGCAGTCGGGGTAAGCAGTCTTGGCGGCAAACTCGCTGTACGCACCGAAGGAACCCTGGAAAGCCACGCGTAAGCCTACATCGTGGTTAATCCCATCGAATCCGTTCAAGTGGGGTAAAGAAGATCCATTAATAAATCCAGATCCGTTGATTGGCTTAGAGCCGTTGATCTTAGGGGTTTTATGAGAGCCGTTGATCTTGGGGAACTCGCTGGAACCGTTGATTTGGGACCCCGCGGAGCCGTTGAGAGAGGCAGTGGGGAAGGAAACGGAGGAGGGTTTACGGGACTGAGAGGGTTTGGAGAGTTTGAGTCTGTGAGAGAGGGAATTTGGGAGGTCAAGCGAGGAGGCGCAGGCCATGAATTGGGGAGAGTTTTGAGGGATTGGTGCGATTGGAAGAGAGAAGAAGGGACAAGGAAAAGGGAAAGGGGAAAAGGAAGGAAGGTGGGATGTTTGGTGAAGGAAAGCCAATTGATTGTTGACTGATAGACTTGATTATAAAGCCACGACAGGGAAACGGGCAGGTATCCGATTTGTCAGGCCTTTTAATAATTTTCCTCTTTTGCCCTTCGGGATGGTACTGTACTGCACTGGTGGAGTAATTATTGTAGTGGTGTTCTTCTGGTGGATGGTTTTATAATCGAAGCCGTTAGTTGTTGATCGAACGGTTGTTAAAAGGAACTCTTAAAATCTAAACGGTAGTGACGGAGTAGCGGATACTGCGTTGGTGTTTTCTTTCTTTTTTAAAGAAAATTATTATTTTGTTTTCAAGAAAGAGCCGGTGTTTTTGGAGGAATGACCGGCTGCGGCTGGTGCCGTACTGCTCATGAGCGATAAGTACGTGAGCTTTTTAACCTTTTTTACCGCGAGATGAATCTCTCTTTTCATATAAGCACGTGAGAATCTCGTGCTGAAGAAAGCTTCTAGAAGAGTTAGGGGGGGGGGGGCAGAATAGTGACTTGTATTGATTGGAATGGGTTAGTGTGTTTTTTACGTTGACAGTTTTGTGTAAAAATGGGTGGTTTTTTTTTAACAGCGTTATAATCAATGGGTTACTTTTGCAAATTCCATGTATCTGTTGGATCAAAATGGAACAATAGTGTAAAATAAATAAGAACTTTTCACGGTTCAAACGAGATTACTTGAACTTACTGCTCTTGATAGACAAATCATAAGAACTTTATTGGGAAGCCTGATTTTATTTTATCACAAAAAAATATCGTAAGAACAATACACAACCACCGGTGCAACAAAAATCATATGTATCCACATTCGTGTCTTGGCATTTTTTTTTCCCATCAAAATTCAATTTTGAAATCTAGCATCATAAACATAATTACACAGTACAAATATCATGCCAATAAAATTTAATAAAAATTTATTAGATGTTATGCTACGGTGAAGTGATTTAAATAATTTCAACGAATTGATTTAATCACCTTTCACTAAATTTATTTTTCAATTTTCAACTTCATTTGAATTGAATCGAGCTAAAATATATTGTCAGTATTATTTGAACCGTATTCTATAATTATTTGCTGCAATGTTTTATGATATTGTTAAGGTGTAATTTTTCCAGCTTATCTCATCTATAGTGTTAATAAAGTCTTGATGCTTTTTTTTTTTCTATTTTTGACCTTTTTTTTACTGCATTTCTATTTTTATATCATCCATTCAATATGCACTATTTTGACAATCTAAATTAGTTTTTTTTCCTATAATTGGCTGTTATTTCTATAATTAAAAAATAATTTCTTTTTTTGGTTAAATATATTAAAAATATTCATATCAATCATTGTTAATTTAGGAATTAAATATATTTACAAATCTAAATTAGTTCATGTTAAATTATTGTCATCTAAAAAATATAGCGCAGCGATTGTCATGTTTACATTTATTTTTAGAATTGAATCGCCATCGATACATTTTAAATCGTTGCCACCTTTTATTGCGACGATTTCAAAGCTAGAGGAAGGCATCAGTGCATCACTGCACAAGGACTTCTAATTTTTTTTATTCCTTATACTTGAGAGAAGCTAGGAAAAGTTTGAATTGATGTATCTACTATTTCTGATGTAACTTTAGTCCTAGAACTAACAAAGTTTGAACTGATATATCTATTATTTCCCACGGAACAAACTTCGAGTGTTTTGATAGGTTAATCTGAACCCACCAATCAGAGGTGCTGATCCCAAGTCCCAACAGTTCAATTTTACAATAAGAAATTGTATATATATATATATTTTTTTTTACTAGCAGAAGATGTATTACAAAAGCAAATTAAAAAAAAAAACAAAATAATATTAGACTATAAAAATAAGTTACGGATAGATATGTTACTCAAATTATTTCTTTAATAGATAAAAAATCGAAACATATTATTGTTTTGTCTAGCTATTGATGTCCAATCATAAATTAAATCGATCAAAATATACAAATATTTATTTACACGCTGGATTTAAGATGTAACCTATTGAATCAGTACTTTTATAAGTTGATGAATCGGTACTTTTATAAGTTGGATCGTTATTTTTAGAAGGAGCAGAGATGACCTCAGCTCAGAAAAAAGATTCCATGTTCGGTTTCCAATACCATTACTGTAGAAACAAGCATTTTTTTTATAAACCAAAGACAAAGGCAGTTAATAAACCCATATCACTATTTCAGTAAAAGAAACCCCGCGTGCTGCTGCTGTCTTTGTCTCGTCAGGGGATAGAAATAAATAATGTGCACAACCAATCACAAGAGATGAGATAAGTTATTGGTGCCATATTTTCGGACTGTATCAGATATTCTAGATATAATTAGGAATAATTAGATATATGTCGATATGAAAAATTAATAATTAGAGATATATCATTTTTAAATTATAAATTAGTTTTATGCAACCATAAAATGATTAATAGTTTTATGTCATTATTTTCGATCAAAATTATAAATATCTCACTAAAATTAGAGAAATTCCACTCTAAATTTTAAAAAAATCTAAAATACCCTCTCATTAAAAAAATTTATTGGCATGAATTAAATTTTAAATTACAGCTTTAAAAAAATTCAATTTTCAAATTCTGGATTTTAAAAATTTTAAATATTTTAAACTTTCAAATTCAAAATGTTCGAAATTTTTTAATTTGAAATTTTGAAATTTGAATATTTTATGACGTAAAACCACTTATTACTAAATGGTGACATATTTCTAATTTTAATATTTGACTGTGGTATATTTATAATTTTATTATTTTATATTGGCATACTTAAAAGGGTATAATAGTCAAATTAATTATTCAGTGACATAAATCTAATTTTATCATTTAGTGATAGCATAAAAATAATTTGTCATTTAATGATGATATTTTTTTAATTTCTAATTTTCATGGTCTCATAAACCTAATTAACTCTATAAATTTATATCGTGACGGCGATTTCAAATTTGGACGACTGTGAGAGCGCGAGGGCAAAGGCAAATGGGTTTGTCCAAAGTTTTGGATAAGATACTATATATTATATAAGCAATCATTACATATAAAATAATACTAAATTTACTTCCCCAACAACATATTTTTTATAGAAGACAAAAGTTCCGTTAAAAAAAAATAACTTGAAAATAATGACTCCTAAAATTGGCTAAAACATAGAGAAGCTCTGCAACAGGTAATAATGGCAGCCGATGTGAATTGATATGACGGCCATTATATTTAAAAAATCGATGTACTGATGTGCACTTAAGGAATGAAATGAACTGTCTCGCTTGTTGACAGGTCTACTTTGTGGAAATCATAGATGCAATTATGAAAATGAAGATTAATTGTAAATTTCACTATTCAACTAAATTAAGTATTCTTGCTTGAATGGATGATTTTATCATGGCTGTCCATTCTGTTCCAAAAATCTTTCTGCTTTTGTCAAACAAACTTCTCTAATTATTGCAAAATGTTGTTCTCCGAGTTGGGGAACTTAATTATTAATTGCTCAGTTGGTCTCATAAGTCATAATTAATCATTCTCGCATTTATGTTTATTGTTTGAGAAATTTTGGTATTCCAAATTTCTACTCAGTTGTAAAGATTCATATTTTGACGTTTATTGGAAAATTTCTCCGTTTCTTAGGCTCCGTTTGGATAGGTGTGAGAAGAAAGAAAGAAGGGAAGAAGTGGGATGAAATATTGGGAAGTGTGTAATTTTGTGAAGAGTTCGGATTATTTATAAATTTTTTTCTTCCTTCTTCCTTCTTCTTCTTCTTTCTTTCTATATCCAAACGCACCCTTAAGGAACTTTTAATTACCTTCGTTTTCATAAAGCACCTTTCACATCTTTTATTTGTGCGATGGCGCACTACCTTCCACTAACACTACTAGTACTAAGTATTCAAACACATGCACAAGCAACAAAACAAAAAAATCAAAGGTTTTAAAATAAAGTAGACTGCTTGATTTCGTCTAAGCACTGCTTCTAGAACTCATATTATTATAATAATCTAGTTGGCTGTCAACGTTATAGTCAGTATCAGGTTTCGAAAAAAAACATTATAGTCAGTATCAGCAAAAGGCAAAAGAAAAAAAAATCAATTGTAATAAAACCATGCAGGCCAGAAAAGCACAAAAATATAAGCCCAATAAAAGCTTGAGAGCTCAATTAAAGTCCTCTTGACCGAAATTTTGAACATATCAACTGTTAGCAATGTTAATAGGGTGAAAACGGTCACCGTTTCAGTTTCAACGAAACGAAACGGTTGCGTTTAAAAAACGAATGGTTAACGAAAGCTTGAAATAATTTAGTTCATGTGTATTTTTGTGGTTTCGATGGACGAAACGGTTAACACAAATAGATAGTCAATTTCGTTTTAAAATGAAACGGTTAACGAAATCGACCGTTTTTTGGTCGTTTTAGACGTTATGCAACCCTAAATGTTATGATGGTACTTTATTATTAGTTATATTATAATGAAGTAGATTTTTGTCAACACTTGACAGATTCCAAGTTCTTTAATTACAATTTTTATGTTTATAATTGCAATAACCCAAATGGAACTCTTCCTTGCGATGTCCCAAAAAGGTCTATATATGCATTATTAAATTCAGCACCAATGATTCGCGTGATCTAACCTGTCATTTTTCTCTCTGTACAAATCTACTAAATGGAGGTCCAGCCCAGCCCAATTAGATACAGGCCACGGTTCATCTAACGGCTAAAGCGAACTGATTCTCCTCTGTTGTCAGAATTTCGAAGAGGAGAATGGGACACGTGGCACTTTTCCTCTCTCCTTCCTCGGTAGCTTCTCTTCTCCATGGGCGCTCCACTCGCTCCTCTGTGAAGAAACATCGCAGATTTTGCTCCTCTCCAGTTAGTGAGTCCTTCTGTTGTCTCTTTTATTTTATCTTCATTTCTCTCATATTGAAGCTATATATCTTTTCATTTCATTGCTTGTTTGGAACAACAGTGGCAACTGTGAGTGAAGACCCTATCCGTGAGTGGATTCTAACGGAAGGAAAAGCCTCAGAAATTACCAGAATCAGTTCGATTGGAGGTGGTTGTATTAACTATGCAAATCGCTATGATACTGATGTTGGTTCCTTTTTTGTGAAGACAAATAGGCATGTGTCTATGAGCTCGATGGTTAAATTAGGCAAATTTTCCTTTAATTAAGATATTGCCAGGCTTAATCAAGCTAAAATTTAAAAATATTCAATATTCGCTTCATTAGTGCCAAAACCCATAATGTTCCTTTCAGTTTGCATGGATTATGTTAACTTTTTGGAGATAGGGAGCATAATAGTAACTTGGTCAGCAGATTGACTCTTAACTTTTGAAGATTAGAAAGCTAACAGAAGTTTATTCCTTTATTCAGAGAAATTGGACCATCAATGTTTGAGGGAGAAGCCCTTGGTTTACGCGCCATGTATGATACCAAATCCATTCGAGTTCCTTTGCCTTATAAGGTAAAATATCTAATCGTCTTTATATTTATATCTCTGCAAAGTGCAGCACTAGGTATTTGGTAATTCAGGAACTCCTGTTGCAGCATAGTCAGATAGTTAATTCAACAAAGAAAGTGTATCCATAATGTGATTCGGATTTTTTGCATAGTGTAGGTAGGGTCACTTCCTCCCAGCGGTTCATTTATCATCATGGAGTTTGTTGAATTTGGTCGCAGTAGAGGAGATCAGGTCTTACAGTACACAATATGATGAATCATATCTAAATTATACCAATATGGTCCTTAGTATTTGATGAAATTGGCTTCCTTCTCCAGTCAGCCTTAGGAAGGAAGCTTGCTGAAATGCATAAAGCTGGAAAATCTGACAAAGGTTTTGGTTTCCACGTGGATAATACTATAGGAAGGTATAATAATTTCTATTGCCTTATTTGTTTTTTAGTTCAGTACTTTCATTTGTCAAATCCATACAAATTTAAAGATTGTTTTGCAAATTACGTTACTGTTTAGTGTACTTGAAAACAACACCCAGGCACCCAGCTGTTAAAACCAATGCTGTATTAAGTAAAAACTTGCCAGAAGGCCCTGAAATTTATATTGACTGAATTAACAATATCTTTATGAATTGTAATTTGTAAATATCATAATATAAAATTAGAAATTGTCAAAGGAGAGTTAGAATTGTAAACATCTAACAGAGCACATCTGTTGCTTTTGCAATTCTAATATAGCTGATTCTAAGTTTGAAATTCTTGCGAAATATCAAATGTGACAAGCAGGCACGGCATAAGTGGTCTAATGTCCTAAAGTTTGTTCCTGATATGTCTATCCTCATAACAGGTTCAAATATGCTTATTTGTCAATATTTACCTGGATGCAGTACACCCCAGATAAACACTTGGAAAGATGACTGGATTGAGTTCTTTGCTGAGCATAGATTAGGCTACCAATTGAAATTAGCACGGAGACAATTTGATGATCCAATTATATTGGAATTGGGTATGTAATTGAACTAATAAAGGCAAATTATGGTGGTCAAAATTAAGATAACAAGCTGATGGTCTGTTTACTCTTTTTTATTCATATTTAATTTTGACAGGTGAAAGGCTAATAAAGAACATGCATCTGCTTTTCGAAGGTGCTGTTCTTGAGCCATGCTTACTTCATGGGGACTTGTGGAGTGGTAATATCAGCTCCGATAAGGATGGCAATCCTGTAATTTTGGACCCTGCATGTTATTGTATGTATAAGAACAATTTCACCTTCAGAAAATATTTCAATAAAGTTTGCTCAAATTATTTATGCTTTCTATAACTTTACACACAGATGGCCACAATGAGGCTGAGTTCGGGATGTCATGGTGTGCAGGATTTGGTGGCTCCTTTTACAATTCCTATTTTGAGGTACTTAAATACTTAAAAATTAACATTTGGCATCCAAATTAAAAGCATAAGCAAATTAGTAAATTGCAATTTCAATTTTACTCTAGGTCATGCCAAAGCAGCCTGGATTTGAGAAAAGAAGGGATTTGTATATGTTGTACCATTACTTGAATCATTACAATCTCTTTGGTAGAGGATATCGGTCATCAGCTTTATCAATTATAGAAGATTACCTTAGAATGATGAAGGTTTCTACTGTGTAAAAGTCGGTTATTCATTTTGTCTCAAATCTTTTTAGTAATGGGTGTTTCTGTATCAATGCTGTCAGCATTAAGCATTGACATCCTTGGGTATCTTTAGAAAAAGAGGAATCCAATAGAAAGTACTTCTTGTAAATTCAATTTGCGCACTATTTATGAAATCTGCCATTTTGGTGGGTGAAGCTTTTGTTGTAAAGTTATTCCATATGTATCACCTTTTTTTCTTTTTTTTTTCTTGTTTTGGAAGAAAGGTGGCATCCACACGCACCGCCTGTTTCTGTTGCAGGAAACAGGATCTACACTGTTTAATGACACCGTCAAAAAGTAAAGCCCTTAAATGGAGCAAGCCTAGGCACTTATCTTAGCAACATAGGTAGCACACCTACTCACTCATATACTGTTATTGATGCATCATCATCTGATTCACATCCTTAAAACACACAACAACCAAAGCCTCTAGAAATTGGTCCCATTTTTAACAGAGGTAACCGTACAAATCAGCCCGCGTTTTTACATAATGGCCCCAGGAAGCTAGAAAATCACAAAAAAAAAACAGTCACTGGTACTGAACTCCTCAACACACCAATCTGCAGCTTTAGTCATGCCACTCCCATAAAGCCTATGCTCTTACTTTCTTGCTTCCTCCTGAACCTGTTCCAATCCAATATCCTCATCAAAGTCAGATCACCTGGTACAGTTGCTATTACCGATCTCCTCCATTGCTAGCTGACTGGCCTGGAATGTACCAACTTTCTTGACAAAATTTTACAGATTAATTACATTTGATTAACTCTTAGACTACCAATTCAACAATGTACTGGTTAAATGATTAATTCAGCTAATGATTTTTGCTGATATTGGCCTTTGTACTCTTGCATGGAACTTTGCCTAAGTTACTGTATAAAATAGCACTTTAAGGTGATACATTACTTAAGATACCATAATTACTGAAAAATGAACTCTCCAGACGTATCAAATTATGTAAAAGACTGTCATATCGGCATGGTTATGGAAGGAGGATTCTGTTTTTAAACTTTGCTTGGAAAAGTGTCATACTGTTTGTTATTGCTGTCGCATATTTTGTTATTCACACCGTTTCAATGGATTTGGACACTGATACGGTGTCTTCTATTTTGCCATTCAACCCATGATTTGTTGCGGGTACGTAATCCAACAGTACTCTGATTAAGACAATCCAGACTAAGGAAAAATAAATACAGCATTGATTCTCTGAATATTCTTGTATGAATATATTCACATCTTGAACCGGCTGATACTTGTACGTGATCAGAACTGGTTTGTTTATTAAATCGAATATGTACTTCGGAGTTAATTAATTTTTGATCGGAGTCTCCTTTCACCGTTTCACGGGTCTTAGGCGCACAATCGATGCTAATGTTAGTCCTAAGTTGACTTGGTCAAATGGAGAGAAGACTTTGAAGGTTTCTGGTAGACCTAATGTACAGAGTTCAAGATTAGATTCTTAACTATATTATGTTATTGGAAAACTCAGGCTCAAATATGGAAACACAATTAGGTTTTTGAGATATGAAAATGTTTTCTTTATTAACTCAACATGTCCTTAAATGAAATCAATTTTTTTAATGTAACATTATGGCTCCGTTTGGATGGGTTCAAGAATAAGGAAATAGCTTCTTCCTACTCCCAAATTTATTATAAACAATCCAAACTAGGGGTGTCAACTGTCAACGGCACAGTTTTTCACGTTATGCCGTTTCGTTTGTATTAAACGGAACATTTTGTGGCATGAAATTTTATACCGTTTTTAAAACGAAACGGTATGTGGCACAGTTGGTTATGCTGTTTCGACCGTTTCAACCCCATTTCAAACCGTTTTATGTGTAATTTCTAAAGTGGAACGGTTGATGGCACAGAAATCTATTTCGTTTAATAAACGGAACGGTAAATGACATACCGATTTCATACCATTTTTAAGTGGCACGGTAACGGCACGAGGCGAAACCGTGGTCGTTAACCACATTAGGCGCCTCTAATCCAAATTCTTCACAAAGTTATACACTTATCAATACTTCTTTCCTTATTCCTCTTATTTCCACACCATCCAAATGGAGCCTATATTTCCCAAATGAAAATAAATATATTGTCAGGTGTTTGGATCATCTAAGAATAAATTTAAGATTAGTTATTTAGAGTAAAAAAATATTATTCCTACATCAAGAATAAGCTTTTGAAATCTAGAGTGTTATTTTTAAGTGGTCCAACATCCGAATTTAATTTTTATTCCTAGGGTGTTTGGATCATCTTTTTAATTCAGATTAAAAAGTGATCTCAACCACTTCTTAACTCACATTAAGAATATGATCCAAACACTCTAGGAATAAAAATTTAATCCGGATGTTAGACCACTTAAAAATAACACTCTAGATTCTAAAAAAATTATTCTCGACCGTTTAAAAATAATAATTTTTACTCTGAATAATTAATCCTAATTTTATTCTTAGATGATCCAACGCACCCAATTTGTATTATCTTAGAAACAACATCAGATCTACGGAGTATCCTATATAATTTCTTAGTATCCAAAAGGTAGGGGCCGGCTTCTTGACCTCTGATTTTTCCTCAAAAAAATAAATAATAATTCTTAAGATCATATTTATATCAACGAGATAATTTTGCTTCAGAAAAATGTTGCTATAGCAGTGTATTAAGTTTATAGTGAAGTCAGCCAAGTGGAATCAAATATCACCCACAATATATAAAAAAAATATGCCGTCAACGAAAAGCAATATTGTGTCAAAACAATATAAAAATATGGATGATATTATAAAATAATGTCTTGAATGATTGAATTTGATATATCATGAACGTGTCATATGTTAATAGAGGGGCAAAATAAAATCGATCGTTCTATAAAAAGTTCAAGACCCTGAAAGGATATAAAGCTCGTGGCCCCAACTTAAAATTTACGTATAACAGGTCAAGACAGAGAGGTAAAAAATGAAAGATTCTTAAATCCACTTTAGTAGAAAATCACTTGAGAATAGATTGCGCAGACCAACCATTATAACAACTCCACTCCTGCCACGTAGACTTTCTCAAACCCCATGTAAATACGATATCTAATCGCACTTAGCAGAGTTTTATTATTACTTCAATTTTACTAGACTCATCTAGAATGATTCTATGTGGAATATTCAAGATGTCTCCAACATTTCCACACCTAACAAAAAAAAAAATGTTTGTAGCTGTTGATTTAAAATAGTTAACTCCATTTATTTAAATTGAATGCATGCATTTAATCGGGAGTTAAAAATATTTCTTAATAAAAAAAAGTCAATTATACGATATCCGATCTATTAGTTATTTTTCAAAATTTAATTATGATATATAGAAAGACATAACGCATGTGTGTACGCGCAATTTATCCTAGAAAAACTTTAAGCTGTAATAAACTTTTACAATATGTGAATTTCAACGATCACAGTGAAAAATGACTCATTTATTGTGATCACATATGTATTTTAACATTTAATTAATATATTTTGTACTTGGTAATGGAAACATACCATTTTTTGGATCCTTAATTAAAAAAAATTAAGAAAAGAGTTCATGAGAATTAATAAAATCTAGGCGATTTTATATGCATTAACTAGCATAAAAATAGTTTGTACAAATTGAATTGTTGATTAAGTAGAAAAAATTCCAGAGGAAATCGCCTCGGATAATTCCAGAGAAAATAAATCACCGATTAGCTATGTGGCGGTATGTAATAAGCCCGCAGTCAGAAAGTGAATGCACATCCTGATAACTCTTTTGTACTCTCTCCAAAAAGTGTCTTAATCTGCTTACCAGCTAATTGCAAGCTATAGCTCGCCAGGCGCCTTCGCCAAAGCGCGTCCGGCTTGAACCATTTCTTCGTCCCCTCTCTCTTCTCCTCTCCCTCTCACCATGGGCGCCACCACACACTTACACTTACTACATGTCTTAAACCCCGCGCTTCTTCTCTCCCTTTATAATAAACCCTTCGTACTCTCCATCTTATCCCTTTGTCTCTTCTCACTCAACCAAACAAGATACTTCTCATCATATGCATATCACACCAATCAAACATAATATAGTAATTCGACTGTTTGTTATGTTCCTTGTATAGTGTACAGATATATATAGCCTTTATTGTAAGATATATATATATATATATATATATATATATATATATATATATATATATATATATATATATATATATATATATATGGGTGATCCACGTTACTTGAACCAAAAGCCCGAGCTACTTTCCCATTATCAGCAAGGAACCAGTGACAATGCACCACAACCTGACCGCAACCAAGCTCCAAGCCCTACCGGCGGGCCACACCGAGCATCTAAATCGCCTCGTGGGAAACACCCGCTATACCGTGGCATCCGTTGCAGGAGCGGAAAGTGGGTCTCGGAGATCCGCGAACCACGTAAAGCAAGCCGTATCTGGCTTGGCACCTATCCAACAGCTGAGATGGCAGCGATCGCCTATGATGTTGCAGCATTCGCACTGAGAGGAACAGATGCAACTCTCAATTTCCCATCGGCATCTCGGCCTGTGCCGGCCTCATCCTCTCCTCAGGATATTCGTGCTGCAGCTGCTCAAGCGGCACTGGCGTCGATGGAGAAACCGAAGGAAGAGAATGCAGGAGGATATGTAGATGAGGAGATGCTTTTCGAGATGCCGATGCTTTTAGAGAGTATGGCTGAGGGTTTGATGATGAGCCCGCCTAGATTGAGCCCGACAACATCCGAGGAATCATTTGATGCATCAGAGGGTTCAAGCCTTTGGAGCTACACTTAGAAGCATAGGTGTATGTAGGAAAGAAAGAACAATCAAGGGCATTATATGCATACCTTGCTTAGTTTCTTGTGTGCGTATTATATCATTCAAGGTTAGTTAATTCAATTCTTAAATTTGTGTGGCGAGCTTAATTTTAAGCGGGATATATGTTTACCTACCAGAGTAATGTTAGTTACTTAGACTAGCTCGATTTTGTTTTTCTAGAGATGCTAGGTATGAAGTGTCCTGTATTCTTTTTTCTTGTAATTAACTTTTGCTTTTCGTCGTAAATACCTATGTAACTACCACTAAAATTTTGGTATATATTGTACGAAGCTTATTGTATTAATTGCTTCCTATGCTTGTGCATAAAATTGAAATATTATAGCTAGATAATATTATGACTGATGCATCTCGTATACCAACGTAATCTAACTTTTTCCTTAATTGTGTAAAGCAATTTGTGGAAAGTTTCTAAATTGTCATTCTGAATATACACAATTAGGGGGAAAAAAAACGAACACATTTAAAATGCGCCAAGTTATTTAATTAGCCTTGATCACTAGCCCAATTCCCTTTCTGAATGCAATAAGACGTTGCATATATGGTCCTGCCTTGCGACGACATGTCACTTTCCATGTTAGGAAAAGGTTTTTCGAAGGGAGGAAGCTAGAGAGACATGCAAGGTTACAAGAGCAAAACTAATGAAACTATATTCCCCCATGATATACCTTTTTGAGTTGGTTGGTACAATGGTACTTCACACTTTCACAGAATATTTTGTGCTGCCTAGGATAAACAACAGCTATACACGTGTAAGGAGGCCGCCGATTAAAACATTCCTCAGACAACTTAGTCAAGCCAATATTTCCTGTAGATTTCCCTGTCCCATACCCTTCCTGGATGCATGTTCCTCTAGAATTTGTACACCTCACTTTATCTGAAATCCACAGGTCTTATTTAATTAGTAAATTATAATTTAATAATTTATCGTGCACCTGGTCATCGATTCATCGTATAAATTCATTTGTTACCTTTAACAATCATCACAAAAATAATATATTTTTTAACAGAAATGGGAAGAAAGATGTCGTCCATTCTATGAAAATATGATATATATTGATGAGAATGAAATCAAATAAACACGTTTGATCGAACCCACTGTTAAATTTATCATATCTCAAATAAAAAAATTCAAATGTCTGATTCAAACATTTAATGCGATTTTCGTATAAAATCTCTTTGGAGATCATATTTTTATTTTTCTGATTTTTTTTTGAATTCTTAAAAATTCTAAATCTAATTAATTAACCTAGATCCTCCAATAACAATAGT
This sequence comes from Rhynchospora pubera, assembly GCA_028095005.1. Taxonomy (NCBI): domain Eukaryota; kingdom Viridiplantae; phylum Streptophyta; class Magnoliopsida; order Poales; family Cyperaceae; genus Rhynchospora; species Rhynchospora pubera. The sequence goes on from CM051459.1 coordinate 27,827,622, forward strand.
TTTTTTAAATCTAAAATAAATTAATTAATTTGGAAAACTAAAAAAAAATCTGGTCTCAAATGAAATTTTGATATGGAAATCACATACAATGGGTCGGATCGGCCTTATGACATATATATATATATATATATATATATATATATATATATATATATATATAGTTTTGCTATGGTGAGTTGCAACTCATCAAAGCGTCCGTGAATTGCGCTCAAAATTCCAAAATTTAGTTCAAAATGATCGATCCAAACCGTCTAATATGATCTCTCTATTGAAATCTCCATGCAGACCAAATTTTATATATATTTTTTAAATTTTTAAGTATTTATTTCAGATTTTTAAAAACTGTTGTTTTTGAACGGTTCAAAACTAATTAGATTAATGATTTTCTAAAATTTGAAAAAAAATACTTAAAAAATTAAAAAAATATATAAAATTTGGTCTGCATGGAGATTTCAATAGGGAGATCGTATTAGACGGTTTGGATCGGTCATTTTGAACTAAATTTCGAAATTTTGAACGCGACTCACGGACGCTTTGGTGAGTTGCAACTCACCATAGCAAAACTCTATGTATATATATATATATATTCATCGATGTCGAATATGAAACTTATAGTAACCAATAAAAAATAATAATTATGGTTTTGAAAATTTTCTTTCGACAATTAATTAAAAGTTATAAAAATTGAAATGATGAAAACTATATTTAAGATTTTAACTTATGCTTTCAAAATATTATTATCAAATTGAAATGCAAAGTTAATTTGTTATTTGACTTCTTTATTTAAGATGGTTACGTTTAACGAATCAGGGGGGGGGGGACAGTATCGCATATGCTTGATCATTGGAATCGCTCTTAATTTGGGATTGCAGGGGAATGATTCAGCTACAGCCGCAATTATATGGGACCAATTCCATAGCTAGCGTCGGACTCGAGGGATGCTATCCATTTTTCTTAGTTCGGATACGACTAGGAGTTCTAAATAATTAATTAGTTTTTTCGGGTCCAAGTTGATAGCTACACACAATTTACTCACATTTTTGTCAATTTAAAATTGAAGCTGAAATTAGTTCGTACTACAATTTAGTTCTGTTCGTATCCACAAATGGGAACATAAGTGCGAATCTTAAAGCCTACTGGTGTTAAATAATTTGTTTTGCAACAATTGCATATGAGGTAGACTAAAATCAATCGACGGATGAGTTCGTCATCCGTGATTAAATTTTTATTTTCGTGATTTAACAGTCGATCTAAACCTTTCAATATATTTTTCATATTGAAATCTTGTTGGAGACTAAATTTTTTTAGGATTTTTTTGGTATTTTACAAAATTCTTAATCTAAATAATTCTGGACCCTTCAATAACAACGATTTTTTAAATTTTAAAAAAATAGTAAAAAAATCAGAAAAATATAAAATCTGGTCTATAATGACATTTCAATATGGAGAACAAATTGAACGGTTCGAATTAGCCATTAGAACCTAAAAAATCGAGATATAATCGCGGGCTGACGGATTCATCCATTAGTCGTGGTTGATTTAGTCTACCTTATTTTATATATAGTTAATTAGACTATTTATTCTCAAACAAATGTTAAGCAAGGGAGATGATCAGCTAGCTCTTTTATTCTAAACCGTATGATCTCTTCAGAATTCACTCTTGATCTAGATTCAACGGCGTAGAAGTACTTTCTATTAACCCAAAAATAGAAAAGTAATTTTTGTATAACGGTTAGAGAACAAAATTGTAAATAGCTGTAGAACGAAAAACATATATAGTAGAGCGCTGCATGCAGTGAAATACGTATGAAAACACATTTTCATTAGACTTAGTTTGGGCTCCGTTTGGATGCGTTGAGAATAAGGTAGGAAGAAGGAAGAAGGGAAGAAATTTATTGGGAATTGGTAAATTTATTGGGAAGTGTGTAACTTTTGTGAAGAGTTTGGATGGTTAGAAATAAATTTATTGGTAAAAAGTGGTTATTCCTTATTCCTTATTCCGAGAAGAAGCCATCCAAACGGAGCCTTGGATAGATGTGGAAAGAAGGGAAGAAAGGAAGAAGTGGGAAGAAGTATTGAAAAGTGTGTAACTTTGGAAAGAATTTGGATTGTTTATAATAAATTTGGATCTTCTTTCTTCTTCCTTCTTCCAACCCCATCCAAACAACCCCATCCGTTTGGATAGATTAGTAAGAGGAAGATTGAAATATGATTGAAATGTGATTTTAATATAGCAATAAATTTAATTAGTTCATTTTATCGTTCACGTTATTATTCTTCTGTTCTTCTTTTTTATTTTTTGAAGATAAATACCTTTATTATTACCGTGAGGGGGTAAGATTTGAAATCAGCAGCTAATTGTCGAACTTAGGCTCCGTTTGGATGCGTTGAGAATAAGGTAGGAAGAAGGAAGAAGGGAAGAAATTTATTGGGAAGTGTGTAACTTTTGTGAAGAGTTTGGATGGTTAGAAATAAATTTATTGGTAAAAAGTGGTTATTCCTTATTCCTTATTCCGGAAAGAAGCCATCCAAACGGAGCCTTAGAGAAGCAACATAAGGCTTGCACACTATTGTTTGTTTGTGGGGACGGATTAGATTGCAAAAGAGTATGATATATCATAAAGATATTTTGAGTTAAGAAAATTATTTGGAAGAACCAATTTCGCTGATCCAAGCTTCATTATCATATCCGAAATGTTATCATGAACTTACCTGGTATAATTATACCTTAATTGCTTTGTTCGTATTCCATTTTTTTTATGCACTAGTTTTAAATTAACTTAATATATAAATAAATTTTAAGTAAAAAAAATATATAACCGACCATTTACACCGCCCCCCGTTGCCCTATTCTTATCCCCTTTCCATCTTACCCGTGATTAACCGGGCCCCCCTAAAATCTCTCTCGTTTTCATTTTTCACCGAGAAAAACCAAACAGGAAAGGGACTACAACAATGGCCAATTGATCAATTTGAATTGTCAGCCGGTTGGAATTTTTGCTTCGCAAATATTCTGGATAATTATTGTAATTTCGGTTGTGAATTCTGAAAAGCTCAATCGGATAATTAGATTTCTCTATTGTTAATTTCATATTGATTGATTTGATTATTGTTTGGTTCATTTGATTCAATTTGTTATTTAGATTGTGACTGATATATTTTACGAAATAACAGATCTTTATTCTGATGTCGTTTTGAAATGAAAATTAAAGCTGAATTTGATCCTGATCCTCCTTAATTGGGACAGAGAACCTAAACTCCACTTTTTTTTTTTCTTTTTTTTGAGAACCTAGACTCTACTCATCTCTGTAAAATATATTATTTGTTCTGTAGATTAATATAATCTCATTGAATTTTGCAATATTTTTTAATTATAGAGAAACTGCGTCATTAAATAATCGATTATTGAGATTTGTAAGTTGATTTTGATTGTTTATTTTGTTGTGACGTATGAACGCGAGAGGATGGATACAGAAAATACTGTCAACCCTCACGTCCTGTGGCATATCGGTGCGGATTGTGACAAATAATTATTGTTAAGCTCTTAATAGAATCCGTTAAAACTTTAAAAAATTCCAGAAAAAAGGAAAGTAACTTAGACTTTAGACCTATTCAAACCTCCTCTAAATTACTTTTTGACCCAATAAGAAAGATATATATTCTACCCCACTAGCTTGGTAAGTAGTATCTTAATCTTACAGTAATTTAAAGCAGGGTTGACATCTGTTTTGCACGGAGAGATAACGCATTACTTGTGTCCGTTAGCTAGCGAGCTAGCCCATGAGTCTATGACAAATCGACATAAATGATTAACTATTACCGCACCTTTGATTATTATTATTACATGAGGAAATTATACTAAGTGTACGCTACATTTTACCATAAAATAATTACACTCTTGACAATGTGGAATTTGCTACAGTATACAATTATCTCCTGCACGACAATTCACTAACTTGCATGATATATTTATAATAAATATTAATTAGCCAGAGGAAAGGTAAATTCATGTCTGTTGCTATTGCCAACCCGGACCACATAAGTTTGCATTTTTCAGTCTGCATAATTTCAATCAGATTTCCCGTGACAACCGAAAGGTAAGAATTTTACAATTCATTTAAGTTTTTCATGAAGTTGGTAGAATTATCTTGCGCATTCAATTCAGATTTTTTTTTTTTTTGGTTTCTTTTTTGTCGGAATATTAATCCTGCACAAGTCGAGCTGGTCCCTAGACAGCTAATATAGCTCATGCAAATGTAGATCCTAAAGAGAAGGACAGGTTGCTTTCTAAAAAAAGTGTAAAAAAAGACATCATTAGATTAAACTAAAGAAATCCTATATATTTAGCTGAACAAGTCTTTGCAACTTACGTGTTCATCAGATATCCAAACATCTAGTTATTGTTTATGCATATAAATACGCTGCTACCTCTTGTCATGGGGCCCAAATGTTTCCATATTAAACAAAAGAAGATCAGATAGGAGTACTGGTATTTTCGATATCGAAAACATTTGAATATGTTGGTTTCCCCGTTGGATTGATGCTGAAAGGGAAAATTTTAACACGTGTCAATATTGAGCTAGCTTTTATTTTTGTTGAAAATATGAAAACTATGTTAGTAGAAACCAATTACTTGTTAATAGACATTTCAGTTTCATTGTTTCTGGGAGAGTGATGATTATGGTTAATGCACAGTGACTACGTTTCTTTGAGAGCATCATATATTATGTATTTTCTGACAAGAGCTAAATGAACACTGGCTAGTGGCTAGCAGGCTCTGTTAATTATGAATGATTAATAGAGATAACTCAATGTAGAGCTAAAACATAAATTTTTTTAACACCAATCAGAGTCATTTTTGTTATTTTTGTAATTTGCTAATTCGTCCACTAAACTAAAATAAAGATATATCTGAGAAATGAGGTGATAATATTTTATTAGCAAAAATTGGGTAAAAAATCGATATACAACAAAAATTAAATAAGACCCACTAGCAAAAGATATTAGCGTGCCAAGATTACAATGACGTATGGAAAGCCCCAAAGCATTTTCCTTCTACTTTTTGCTAAAAAATGAGATCACTTTTATGGAACTATTCAAAATGTCACCGGCCGAATGTGTCCTTGTTATACCCCATTAAAAAAAAGTATAACAAGAAGTGGGAACATTCCACCGAAATATCCAAACACTTCTTTAGATACTGTTGAAAATTGTTTAAACTTGAAAGAGAACGAAAGAGGGAGGAAGCAGCATTAATATGGACCTTAAAAAAACAGAACCTTGGTTTTACATAGGCCGCCCAAATCACAGGCCGACAAGAGGTCACCTCTCCTCTGAAATCAGATGGGCCCAACCTCTTTTTCAAATGTGGGTGAACTGAAATCGACGTTTTTGAGCACAATTCATGCATGATATCTTCAAGTTATGAGCTCATTGATCTCAATCGTTAATTTCTTTGTACGAATTGTTGACTATATAATCCATTGTTTTATCATCTCCAGCGGAGCAACGACGCCTAAATGCATCTTCTTTGTTTTGTAACTGGTCTCACACGGTTACTACTCTTTCTTTGTGGGTGTATCTGATGAATTTGTGTCTTTTCAGAATAGATATAAACAAATGTTAAAGATATGAGGAGGTGAAAGAGTCTTGGTGATATCACCATATTGTCCACTAAGTATCACCAGTCTTTTTGCCAAATTTTTTATATAAGTAAATATTTAATTTTTATGTTCTCATTGCCGATCAATATGCTCATTTGTTGTGCAAAATCAACTAATCTTACTATTTATAAAACGTGCTGCTATTAAAAGGAGAGGGTTCTAGTGTCACAAATGTCATAACTTCTTTTTTTTATTAATATTTTATAATTCAAAATTTTAATTTTCAAATCCAAACCGTTTATTTTATTCAAGTTAACGAGCGATGCATTTTTATAATTTTTAGGGGTTGATGCTCGATCAACATGCCAACACATAAACGTATTAGAATTAATCTATATATTATAGTTAGTAATATTTCTTTTATTTTTTGACCTCTTGATCACGTATCGAATAAACTTCAAATTTCATAAAAAGATATAGAAATGCATCATTCGTTAAGTTGAACAAGATTAGCGGGTAGAATTCAAAAAATTAAATTTTAAATTTCAAAATATCAATGAAAAAGAGAAGTCGCGACATTTGTAGCTTAAATACTTGTGGCAGTAAAACCCTCATCACCTAAAGTAAGTAAGCATTTTTGGGAGTCAACTTTTTGAACTTTTTAAGTATTTACAACATAAAAAAATACCTGTTTTCTCAACTCGTGAAAAGTTATTCTTAGCTACTATATGAAAGACTATTCTCCAAGCTAATTTTTTATGTAATTTTTGGAGCCTAACAAATAGACAATTTATATTTAAGTCCCTAAAATTGTAGAATTAGTTTCATCTTGTCCCTAGACATTTCTCATCTACGAACATTAATTTTTTGGAATTTTACTGACTTATTTCTGTAAATGAAAAATGCCTCAGCATCCGCTAAATGAAGTAAAAGGTTGTAAAAGTTCGTCAACCAACAAGATAAAATGGCAAAGATAACACAACTTTATATAAAACAATCCTAAAGATTAAAACTAAAAATTTCTATGATTTAAGAAAAAATATCATCTTGCATAATACAGATTGTGACTTTCAGAAATAATTAATTGAGACAAAGTTCCCCAAAGATATAAATTTCAATGAGCAAACTTTCCCAAATAATTAATTGACTCATTTCCCTTAGAAGTTGGAACTAGGCATGCAAACAGAAGCCCATTTAACCGTTTTGTATTTCATTTCGTCCGGACGAAATGGTTAACGAAATAATAAAACGATTTCATTTCGTTGGACGAAACTGTTAACAAAGTAACGAAACGGTTTCGTCCATCACGAAAATTTCGTTAATTTCGATCATTTCATCCGGACAAAAGGATTAACAAAATTGAAAATCTGTTTCGTCAACGAAACGCATCACCGTTTCGATCGTTTTGCAGGCCTAGTTGGAACGATGGACAATTGGACATCACCATCTAACAAAGACAAAGCCTTATTTATATGGGCTTAATGGGCCTCACTGGGGTTTGTAGAAAAGCCCAACAACAAGCAAGCAGGCCGTCACATGACTCAACTAGACCGAAATTTTAAAAAATAATATTAAAATAATATAATCCAATAAAATTAATATCAATTTAATCAGTTTAATATAAATAGTATCGTAAGATCGGAATCCTGAATTCCGAACGTTAGATCGGATTCCTGGATTCCGATCTAACGTTAGATCGGATTCTCGGATTCCGATCTAACGTTAGATCGGAATCCAGGATTCCGAACAGTGCTGTAACTGCTCAATTTTGTCGTTTTTCATGGTTTTATTGTACTTCTATTATAAAAATTAATTAAATATATAAAATTTTAATATTAAATTAATATATTTTGAAGATAAAATAATAAATTAATATATTTTATTTTACTTCTATTTATAAACATTAATTAAATATATAAAATTTTAATATTAAATTAATATATTATAAAATTAATATATTATAAAATTAATATATTATAAAATTAATATATTAAAAATTAATTAAATAAAATTATTTAATAATTTGACTTAATTTAATGTAATAAAATCTTATTTAGTTGTTTGAAGTAATTAATTTAATTTAATTTCATTTAGTTAATTTAATTTGATTGAGCTATTATTTTTTTAACTACTTTAATTTAATTTACAAAACAATATAAATTATTAATTTAATTTTACAATTTTAATTAAAATATAATTATTAATTTACTTAAATTGAAAACAGTAAAAAGAAAAAGAAAAAGTATTGATTTAATGTAAGTAATTATATTTGAAAAAAATAATTTATTTTAGGTAATGAATTATTTTAATTAATGAATATGATAATTAATGAATATGATAATTAATGAATATGATAATGAATTAATAAATCAATTTTAATTACAAAAAATATAATATATATATTTAAATTTTAATTTATTAATTAATATAATTAAAATATTTATAATAAATATTATTAAATTAATAAAATAAATAACAGTAAAAAGGGAAAAAGACCAAAAACTGATTTGATTGGGCGGTGGATTCCTGACATGCTTAGATCGGAATCCTGGATTCCGATCTAAGCTTAGATAGGATTCCTGGATTCCGATCTAAGCTTAGATCGGATTCTCTCCGATCTAAGCTTAGATCGGAATCCAAGATTCCGATCTAAGCAATAAGTTGAGCACACTGCGGCAAATTATTTGATTTGATCGGGAATTGACGTGAACTTTTAAATCTGTTTGCTAATATCGGAATCTCAAATTCCGATCTTATCACTATAAATAGTTGGTCGTTATCACAATCTTAATATCATCTATCTTTTCCAATTAATTCTTAGTCATATAGAAATGTATTCAATTAGTGTTTTTGTCAATCAATCTCCCTTTAATCCAGCAAATAATTTTCGTTTTGATGTTTTTCCACAAACTGATTATGAATCTATTAAACAAATAATTTTGTCCTCATTGGGAATTTATCAAGGTGAGTTCAATTTGAGAATTGTTTCGCGTTTCAACGTAATTATGGACGGAAGGTTTCAACAAATTATTTTGCCGGTGAACTCTCAAAATGAATGGCGATACGTTCAACACGAGTGCTTTGAGGCAAGGCGACTTGATGGTCTAGAAATGCATGTCGATTTACTTCCGGCACAAGGTAAATTTAATTTTGAATTTAATTATGTGACATTTAATTTTGGAATAATAGAATTATTTGCTTAAATATATATATTTATATTAATATTAACTATGAAAATAATAATTATAGAATAATAATTAAAATCATATTAAAATCATATTAAAATCATATTAACTATAGAATAATAATAACTATGAAAATGCGATTTATTAATATTAACTATGCATAAAAACATAAATAAGAACAATTTCTAGAAATGGCTTTTAATAAGAACAATTATAACACATTTTTGTACAACTATCCAAATTGTACAATTTTTGTATGTGATTATAACAACTATCCAAATTGTACAATTTTTGTATGTGATTAAAACACATTTTTTTATTATAATTAGGTGGTTATTATAATTATAATTATAATGAACAACAAAATTATGAGGAAGAAGAACACCAACAACCAAATGCAACCAATCAAGAAGAAGAGAATGAAACCATTACATTAGATTGGGATCCTTGGGACCCTAACAGTATAGATCCTCGTGATAGTACACTTCAGGAAGAAGAAGGTACATACTACGAGTCTCACACCGGTCAAGGCACTTGGGAACATGGTGGTAGTAGTAGGCAAGAACATGGTGGTAGTAGTAGTAGTAGGCACGGCCGGCCACAAGAAGAAGAAGATGTCGTTCAAGTAAACGAAGAAAACGAAGAAGAAACACGTCGACTCGATGATTTATACGACCGAGGTCCCGGTTTTCAGTCAGACTATGCAACAGGTGAGGACTTTAGTGATGAAGAAGTGGACTTATTTGAGTCAGAGGGAATCGATGGTGGACCCCAATCAAACGTGAACCCCAATCACCAGTATTACCTTACAGGAAGGACAGAAACATACCATCCCGTAGGGCAATTTCTAGATATTTCTGAGTATAGAAATTCCGTACCTCAACCGTCTCAACCTCATGGATCAGGGCCATTAGCAGAAGGGACAATTTTTTTCTCGAAAGAGCAACTCATAGGAGAGTGTCAAAAATACTCATTACGTTTAAATGTACAACATAAAACCACTGCTAGTTCTCCGAAAAAATTAATATTGAACTGTAAGGAATATGGTTGTAAGTGGCGTATGTATGCCCGTACAGAAAGAGAAGGCAAATTTTGGAAGATAATAACGAATGAACACGAGCATACATGCGTGAGGAGGGCCGGAGACTTCACACATGATAATTTAACGGCTGAGGTTATCGCCAACTGTATTACAAATGCAGTAAAGAGAGATGTCGGTATTTCCTTACCCGACGTTAAATCTCTACTGGAGAAAGAATACCCGAATGTGGTGCCCACTTATAACAAGATTTGGCGGGGACGAGAAAGAGCAATCGAACATCTTTTTGGTTCATGGGAAGATTCGTACAACAAACTACCGAGTCTTTTATTGGCTATACAGAGGACGACACCCGGCACGCAGATAAAGTGGTTGTTTAAAAGCGTAGGTGATCCGAACAGAGCTATGTTCGAAGCAGCAGCATGGGCATTCGGGCCTTGTATCGCGGCGGTTCCGTATATTAGGCCCGTGATTAGCATTGATGCCTCTTTCTTATCAGGTCGCTATAAGGGTAAATTCTTAGCGGCTTGCGGTTACGATCCTGAGCAACGGCTTGTTCCGTTAGCATTTGCTTTAGTGAGAACGGAGGATGAAACTTGCTGGGGTTGGTTCATGAAATTTCTAAGGGAACAAGTGGTGGGACCAAAAAAATTTTGTGTTGTCTCAGACCGTCATTGGGGAATAAGGAACATGTTTAAAAGACCACAGTACGGATGGCAAGAAAGTGCGGAGCCTGCATTGGCCGTACATCGGTATTGTATGCAACATTTATGTGAAAATGTGTACAAGGTTTCTGGTAAAGACAAAGGTATACCACACAAATTTAGAAATAAGTTGGCTAACAAGAAAAAGAAACGGCCATTCATGAAAATGTGGGAGGAACTCCGAGTGACAAACCCTGAAGTTATCGATTATCTTAAGAAGTGTGGTAAAGAAAACGAGACAGATACCAATGAGCGAATGAGACCAGAGAGGTGGGCACAAACTTTTGACACTGGTGCACGTTGGGGTCTTATGACTAGTAACGGATCTGAAAGTCTAAATAGCCGGTACAAGGTTGAGAGAAGACTCCCAGTTGTTGGACTCGTAGAAGGCACTTGGTACAAGACTGTGCAGTGGTTTAATGAAAGGAAGCAAATAGCATTGGGAAGACAAGCAGATGGAGAACGGTGGCCAAAAGAGGTGCAATTAAAAGTCATGAAGCATACTCTTAAAGCGGGTAAGGATTACCGTTGTATACTTTACCTAAAATTAACCTTCATTTATATTTACATGTTTTTTATATATTTTAATATTTACAGCGCTGATGACTGTGGTAACGATTGATGTTGAACGTGGAGAGTTCGAAGTACAGGTGCCCAACGAGAAAGATTTCCCTGGAAGAACGTGGAAGTACAAAGTTCTCATCAACCGAAATTATCAACCGGAAGATCCTCAACTACCGACTAGGCGTGTGACGTGCAAATGTCAAAAACCTCAACTGACCGGAATACCATGTGCTCATGTTGTTGCCATATGCGGTACATATAGATGGGAAGTAGATGAATTTATAGACCCACTATATAGTACAGAGAACATGGTTAAAATATGATCATCAAGTGACTTCCACTGCTATGAAGACGAAGAGAACTGGCCTCGCTACGATGGACCTGTGGTGTTCCCTGATAAGAATATGATTAATCGGGGGCGGCGAAAGAAGGACCGTGATTGGATGTGGATGGATGCAATGCGAAATAATAAAAATAAAAAAAGAAGAACCACAGAGGACAACAACCCACAACCACCTATCTCTTTGGAGGAACTTCAATCTGGTAGGCGTGCCAACACGCATAGACGAACAAGTACAAGGAATAGAGCTCCGCCTTCAACAGGTAACCGAGGTGAAAGTTCTTTTTCCAGGGAGCCAGTTCAACCTGGCCGAAGTTCTGTTAGCGTAGATCCACGAACTGAAAGTCGTATTAGTCTTGGTATAGGAGGAAATGAACCACGCCGAAATTCCATTAGCGTGGATCCACGCTCAAGTTCTGCTAGGTATGTCACAAGTCAGGGGACATCAATTACAAGGGACAGTCAAGGAGCATCGAGTAGCAGAGCACAAACCGGAATACGTGGTGGAATTTTACGTCTTGGCGCAAGAATAACTAATTTTGCAAGAGGAGGAAGAAAATAATTATAATTTTTGTGGTGATAATGTAATATTTAGTTGAATTGTACTCTTATGTGATGTGAAAAATAATTGTAATATTCGTAATACTAAGTTGAATCGAGAGCTGTTTTTTCAGTTGAAAGTGTGACTATCTTGGTCCTTTGTTATTTTTGTTTTGAACAAATGGTACGCCTAAAAATTTTGAAATTTAAGTTTAGGAAAATTGGTCCGCCAATTAACAGCTTAGTATTTTTGTTAGAATTTTTCATAGCGTATTTCCTATTTTTCTAGCGCCAAACTTTTCGAATCCGGAGCTGTTTTTTCAGTTCTAATTTTTCTCATATTTAATTATCAAAATCTTAATTATTAAAAGAAAAAAAAAATTAATTAATTACACATAAATTTTCATATGAATTTTTCTTATTTTTCCGTATTTTTAAAATAATTTTACAATTTATTATCTATTTTTCTAATTAATTAAGTAGTTAATAAACAAATAAAAAGACAACAAAAAAAATCTAATATAATTAATAAATTACATATAATTTTAAATTTTATTTTTCCTCATTTTTTCCGATTTTTAAAATATTTTTGGAATTTTTTCTTTATTTTTTATTTAATTAACTAAATTAAAAACTAATAAACTAAATAAATAAATAATAAAATAATAAAAAAAAATTTACTGTTCTCAGAAGTGCGTCCGAGAGAGCGAGAGCGGCAGCGAAATCAGATCGGAAACCCATTATATATATAAAGGTTAGATCGGAATCCGAGAATCCGATCTAACGTTAGATCGGAATCCAGGAATCCGATCTAACGTTCGGAATCCAGGATTCCGATCTTACGATACTATTTATATTAAACTGATTAAATTGATATTAATTTTATTGGATTATATTATTTTAATATTATTTTTTAAAATTTCGGTCAACTAGAAAATTGGAAACCTTGAGAGATTTTAGTACCGACCGCTGGATGAAGATCAAGGCTGTAGTGTACTAGTGTGCCTCCGGTGATTGGAACTTTGCGTGGTTGTTCTCTTCCTTTCCTCACGTTGAGTGCAAGCTGCGCGGCCGTGCTCCGCAAGGAGCACCACTGCACCAGAGACAGAGAGAAAGAAAGAGTGACAGAACGAGAGAGAGAGAGGTGAGAAATGACGACGCGTATAGCTCCAGGAGTGGGAGCGAATTTGCTAGGGCAGCACTCGGCGGAGAGGAACCAAGACGCCACTGTCTACGTCGGCAACCTTGACCCTCAGGTTCTCTCCCTTCTTCTCTTCTCTTCGCTGTTATACTTGTTTCCTTCAGTCATTCTCTAGGGTTTCCTTTTTGCATAAGAGGAAATGATTCAGTACCCTTTACTAAGCTGAGAATTGAGGTTCTAGTTCAATTTAAGAGAATAAAAAGAATCCCATTTTTTTTCAAGGAAAACACTAATCTTTGTCATAGTTTGGAAGTGGCTTTCCCTTTTTTGTTTTCAGTAATTCGGTGCTAAACTTAAACCCTAAATGTAAATAGAACTTAATTCCCTTTTTGAACAGAGAGTTCTGGTGCTAGACTGATCCCAGAAAGATATATCAGCTTTGGTTCTTGTACTATTAGGTGTCTCTCTCACATTGAAACTTAGATGCTTCATTTTATTTCTCTAGGAGTTGGTTGGTTTTAAAAGTAAACTTCCATTATGAAATGTGACAATTGGTTACCAGAATTTTTTTAATTTTATTTTTTCTATTTTTCTAATAATAATATTATTTTTTCTAGGTTGGGGAGGAGCTCTTGTGGGAGTTGTTTGTGCAAGCAGGCCCAGTTGGTAAGTTTAAACCCCTTCTTTCTACAATCACCGTCTGTTCCCATACGATCTTTTATGTTAATTGGTCTTTGGATGGTTTGATCCAATAATTATTGTTTTATCTTACAGTAAATGTATATGTTCCAAAGGATAGGGTGACAAATCTGCACCAGGGATATGGCTTTGTTGAGTTTCGTAGCGAAGAAGATGCAGACTATGTGAGTACTAATAATTACTTGATATTTTGGACTATTAATTGTTGGTTGGTATATTTCTTTGCATTATTGTTTTTGATGGTGCCTAAAATGTGCAGGCTATTAAGATTTTGAACATGATCAAGCTTTATGGAAAGCCTATAAGGGTGAACAAGGTCAGTTAATCATAGTACTTCTCTTTTTGACTGCACTCTTGTTTGTTACCTGAAAGATCAATTTAGGTTGGTTCATTGAAAATTGGGTGCTAAGTTGTCGGGTTATAATATATTAAATGTGGCTCATTACAGCTATTATATGGGTTTTAGTGGGCCTTTATGGTCGGTACTAATTAAAATTAGCAATAGCCTATAAAATTGTTTGGGGAACAAACATTTTCTATCCAATGGTTTTATGATATTCTTGTACCATTACTGGAGTTAATCTCAACTGTGCTGATGATACTGGAATCCCCAAACTTTATTGTATGTTTCTGGTCAGTATGTATTCTTTTTGGTGGATTTTGATAAATTTTTGCAATTTAGGCTTCTCAAGATAAGAAGAGCTTGGATGTAGGGGCAAACCTCTTCATAGGCAACCTCGATCCAGTAAGTATAGAGCATCATGATAAGTTATGTTTAATTTACTCTTTCACAGTAGTTATTTGAGTAATTTTGATCTTGGTTTGTATCAACTGAGAATTTCAATTAATTCTGATACTGTAATAAACTCCATGTGTATGGCATGCGGTCTGATGTTTGTACAAGTTAGTGCTTTTTTTCGTTGTCATATGTGTTTTCTCTCATCACTGAAGCCAAAGATCGATATAGTAACCAGGACACTGGGAAGCCTTTATGATCCATATAGTAACCAACTTCTACTTCTAATTTTTTTTTATTTGCATAATAAGTTTATTTACTGACTACTTTTGTTTTGAATTAAACTAGGATGTAGATGAGAAGCTTCTCTATGACACTTTCAGTGCTTTTGGAGTTATCGTAACTAATCCCAAGGTGATCTTCTAGAACAGTACCCTTTGCTTCTTAGTATGCTATGTTCTGTCAAATAACTGTAAATAAGCTACTGATAGCATGCCTTGTGTAAAGTTATTTTTACCTTCATTTTTTCCTAAAAAGTTCGTGGAAATGTTCATTTTAGTATTTACCAGCATTTTACAATGCAGGTTTAAATTCTGAAAATGAATATAATTCTGGGTGTTATATCTTGGGCCATTTCTCTATTTGCATCTTATGATATCAGCTTTAATTTTTTTCCTTGTCATCTGCAGATAATGCGAGATCCTGAAACTGGTAACTCGAGAGGCTTTGGCTTTGTTAGTTATGATTCCTTTGACTCATCTGATGCAGCAATTGAGGTTATCATGACTTCTACTAATTTCATTTCTAGTTTAAATCTGTCGAGATTTTTGGGTGATATAAGGTTAAATAAGTCAAATAATTAAGGAACAACCTTTAACTGCAGCCATTTATTCTTTCTTTTTTTTTCTATCATCAGCTTAATTGTTTGTGGTCAACTAAATATTCTCTCAAGGTTTTATCTGGTAACTGAAATATCAACAATATATATATTTTTATTTTCAGGCCATGAATGGTCAATATCTATGCAACCGTCAGATTACTGTCTCTTATGCATACAAAAAAGACACAAAAGGAGAGCGTCATGGCACACCAGCAGGTAATTTTTTTTTTCTTTTTATATGAATTAGGTGCTTGATAACGGAAATAGTGAATCAAAAGAAAATAGCCGGAAGATTTAGTTTTGCTTCTTCATAATTCAATATTACAATACCATCAGGTATTTGGACCTATTCAATCTTGTTGCTTGGTCTTGCACACGCCTGAGCTCTATCTGGTAAACCAAAATCCAATTGGACATCAGAGAGTATTAAAACAAAGGAACTTCTTATTATGGTAACCATGCGCAGCCACTAGCTGGTACCTGGTGACAGTTCAGTCCGATAATGGCAGTGAGTCACTACTGGCATAAACTAAAAAGATAAAAAAAAATAAGCTCCTGATATTTGTATTATTGTCATCTGATTTTGTATTGTCATACAAGAACATAATATACTCTTTATACAGAGAGAGTACTGGCAGCGAGCAACCCAGCAGTCCAGAAGAACCGGCCCCATACATTGTTTGCTAGTGGACCTCCATCTCTGCCAAATGGGCCACCACAACAGGCTCCTGTCCCACCAAGGCCTTTCGCAAATGGCTCAGTGCCGCCTCCCTCTGTTCCAGTCCCTTCCATGCATATCCCGCCTCCTCCAGTTGGGGCTGGCCAATATCCTCCTCCAATGCAGATGGGAGCACCACCACACTGGCCGCCACCACCGGCTCACATGCAGCCAGGCCAGCCCATGCCACCACAAGGGATGCCTCCGCATCTCCAGTATAGGCAACCTGTCAGACCTATGACACAAGGCATGCCCCCGCCGCCTCCTAATGCTGGCATGATGAGACCGGCTGTTCAACCTCCCCCACCTCCTATGTGGCGGCCCCCACCGCCACCTGCTCAAATGATGCCGCCCCCGCCTGCTGGGATGAACTAATGAGCGTCTGGAGCTTCCAGTTTTGTATTTTAAGACTTGAGGTTGAATTGATGGATGAATATTAATGTAGTTTAATTAGATGAAAATTCGGAAAATTAATTCAGTAGATCTGCTCAAACGATGTTATCCTTTTTGCTTGCTGACATCTTAAATGAGTTATTGTGTAAGAGATTTTGATTTAGATAAAGCAGATTCTTATTCAATGTACCAAAGCGTTTGTTGCAATACAAACACCAAAGAATCAATGCCACCAGATCTCTAAACATTATACTAGCTTTTACATGGATATATAATTACACCCTAGAAAGATACCTGTTCGACCTGTGAACAAGGTATAGGTTTGTTTCATCTCCAGGTCTGTCAAAGTGGTGGCTCTGTGGATACTGCTTTGCATTTGTCAGCCCTTTATGGTCCCACTGTTGCCAACTAAGCTGGTGACGCCTTCATGTCCTGAAAAAAAGCTGCAAAAACAATTTGAAGTGGAGATTCCGTTTGAGACTAGGTGTTGATATCTTGATACTTTATTAAGTCAAGGCGTAAGAGGTTATTGAACATTTTGCTCTTATATCTTTCTATAATATGCATGTGCTGATAATTTTGGAGATTTCACTTGTCAGCATTGGGTTCGATGGTCCATTAGGCCTGAATGTAAAGCCTACAAGTTTTGAACCCAAACTTGAAAGACATTTAAGACTCTATCCGAAAGCATTAACTCTGTCCATGCTGTAATCTGAACGGCTGAACCTGATAAATTCCCACTAAATAAATCCACGTGTGTACCACATGATATTATACTTAGTTGGGATCTGCTGCTACTCATGCAAAGATATTGAATGCTGTTATTTAAATTCAGACCATCTGATCTAAAATGGATGTGATAGATTAAAAGAATTGTTTCTACCTCAAGGTGGGTATTGAATCTAGACTCATTAATCAAATTTAGATTCAGAACATTCCATTAAATCTTGATGGACCGTATATGAATACGTAAATAACAGGTCCAGCTATTCAGACAACAAAATAAAATAAAAATAAAAATAAACGGCAGTAACCAATCAAAGGTTAAATTTGAGCCCAAAATACAAACCAAATCGATACGCAGATACAAAACCAGTGAATGTACGTACCTGAACATTGATAAAGGTTCCAGAATATATAATACACAGCACGAAGGAACCAAGAAGGTAACCATGCAGATCTTCATAGTTCATGCACATGCTCTGTATAACATCTGGCTTATACAAATCCAGCATTAAAAACTCATACATCTACTAACGTAGGATGACAACTGTATGGGAATGGCCTAGTACTGCCACGATTAACTAGAGATGCAATGCTCCGTACAAGGTCTACTACCACCTCATGCATCTCTAGGTCATGGGATATGGCACAGCAGGCAACTCTGGCAGCTGGATGTACTTTGTTTTAATCAGTCATTAAGAGGGTAATTAAAACTTTGCAGAATTTGTCTTTTTTTTGTTTCAGGCTTTTAGCTAGTATTATTTGAAAAACAGCATTACCGCGTCTGATCACTGCAAGATTTCTGCTATGCAGTTTATGTAATTGTAATTGACTTCAAAATTTTGTTGAATTTTCTTCTTCTAATTACTATACAGGAATACAAGAACTTCCAAGTAATTTCCATCTCATTTGACTTTTAATTTGTTTAATTTTTTATAACAATGTGTTTTGCTTTGAAGGATTAAATAGTAACGATGTACCAAAAAAGTTAAAGACCAGTTCTAGCAATAGGTAATTAAAAATCATTAATGGTCTGCCAGAACAGCTATGAAACGAATTTCGAACTAGAAGTCAGAGTCAGGACTCTGAACAGCTAGAGCACTTAGTACTTAGTACCCTTTTCTTATTTTCAATATCCGTAGGTAAAACTTATTTTACATCAAACCTCCTCTGTTGCAAAAGATGAACAAGAAAACAAGTAGTCCCCGATCAAAATTCTATTTTTTTAACATGAGATTTCATTTCATTTTATTTCGTTGGACAATTTGTGATCAAAATGAACTGATTTGGTGTCATTTAGATGGAATTCCTATGTACTTAGATCCAACGAAATCCTATGAAATTAATTGAATTAAAATGAAATGAAATGAAATCATGTCTAAAAAACATTTTGATCAGGGGGCCTTAACCTGCCAAGTAATGAACAAAAGGGACACGTATAAAGCAAAATTTAGTGTAACCTTGCAAGTACATGCCGTGATTGTGGGTTCCTCAAAATTAATTTGTGTCAGCAATCTTCAATTCATAAATTCGACTGTAATACAATCTTCGTTCCACGTTGCGGGCCATATTACGTCCTAAAATGCCAGCAGCAAAGTGGGACAGAAAGGAGCAAGAAAATGCAGGAATATTAGATTTCTGAATATATATTTTTTGTTTACATATTATTATTAAGAATTGCATCTTTTTTTAAGATAAATTGAGAGTTAAGTCTCCTAATTTATTTTTAAATTAAATGTCTATAAAAATCTTTTTAGTCGGATTTCAAACCTGCAATCTCTTATTTTGAGATATTTTGCTCTTTGTCACTAGATCAAGAGCTAAAACACATCGTTACTATTGCTAGGAAACGAGGGTACAATGAATACGTGCCCAAAAAAACAGCTGTGTGCGTTTCAATTAGGAAACAAGGGTACAATGAAAAAAGAGAGGCCCGTCTAATGCAAATCTGACGAATGCGTGTTTCAATTTATTTGTATGTTTTTTTTCACATTTATTTCATAAATGAATATATAGCCGAATAGGTTTGGTGCCCGGGTGTTTGGACGCATGAAAATTTGCGTTTGATGACAAAGAAAGTCTATCTATGAATAAAAAAAAATATTGTTTAAAATAATGTTTAGAGAATTAGAAAAGAAAGAATTGAGTGTCGTTATTAGTACTACTGTTATACTATTGTGATTAATGTTATTGCTATGATGACAATGAAAATACTATTTTATTTAGAATAATATATATTAATACCATCATATATCATTATCATTGTTAGTATTACTATTATTACTATTGTTATATTAATACTAATAATGCTTCCATTACTATTATTATTATTATTATTATTATTATTACAACAGAAACTTTAGATGTACGTTTGGCAGTCCAGATAGTATTTTTTTTCCCCACTATTTGGCACTGAATCATCTACGGATGCGATTTTTTAAAGGACATTTTATTTTTTTTAGTTCGTAGTTGGATGATGAGCACCAATCCTCGACTTTTATTTGTAAGGTTTCTATTCCTCGAGAATCAAAGCCTAAAGATCTATGAACCAGCTCATACTTGACCAGCCAATCAGATAAATAATTTTGCAAATGATCATTCTCCATTCTATTGATCTCTCTCCCATTTTTATAAGTATTTCACCATAAAATTGTGAGGAAAGGTTTACTTGCTCTTTCTTATTCTGCAAAAAAACCCTATTTAATTAAGTAATTCGTAGGAAGATACTGAATCTTTAGATCTCAAAAACGTTTTAGAGGATATCTTTGAAGTATATTGTGATTGATAAATCAATCTTTGATCATAATTTCCAGTATGAGTACTGCGTTGAACATGAAATTTATGATCCGTAGTAAAACATCGATTTTCTTCTTGAGATCTAGTTCTGTCTTCCATAATTTCTCGGGATATCTTTTTACGAAGTTTTGTTATAGCATCTATAACTGCCTCTGGTTTAGGCGGACATCCCGGTAAATAAACATCTTAACTGTTGCTTTACTTTTTGTTAAAAAAAAAAATGGCTCACTGCTAAATTTTTAAACGAGTCGATTGGTGCTCATTTATGGAGTATAAATAACAATATTAACACGTTTGTACAATTGTTCTGAACAGTTAACCAATTATTTGCACTTCGACACTAATTGTGGGGGACAGCGAAATCATCCTTTCGTCATTTTTCTCTTTTGCTCGGAGGATGAAAGGTGATAAATTTTTTTTTTTGACGCTTTAATGTCAGTGAAGCATTGGTGGAAATAAAAATTATCGCAGATTTGCTATTTACAATATTAGCTGTGTTCTTCATATGTAGTTTTCTTTTGATTAATTATTTTTGTCATTAAATACAAAATTAAATGAAAATATTCAAAGTTTTTACCGTCGCAAATATGGCCAACAAGAAACATTGCCAGCAAAGTGAAATTAAGGCTCATTATATTTTTTGAATTTATTAAAATATGAAGACAAAATTCACACACATACAAAATCAAGTAATCAACTATTGGTTACAAGATACGGTCATTTCATATGAATGAGAATCCTCCACATAAAAATTTATTCTTGCCGTCTTGTGCAACCTTTTCCTCTTTTAACCTGCCACGTGGTAACGCTATTGTGGGCGCAAGCCTAGAATTTAATAATTTATTCGTGTAAACTTCTAATTTTTTTTTCAGATCGACCCTTTTGCTCTCTCTAGTTCTCTCATTAATCACCATTCACCAGTGTCAACCGTATGTGCAGTGAGGACTAGGACTAGGATTTCCCTATTTTCTACCCCTAAACAAAACAAAACTTCAGGATTCGGTCTCCCAACGAATCTCCTGCGCATGTGCACCCGCACGGAGTAACATTAACATTACTACAAGCCACAGCCAAGTCTAGTTAACTTTTGAGCACTTTTTATCTAATCTAATTTATTAATTGCTAGTTATCCCGAGATAATTGCGACGAATTTTGTAAATGCGAAAACTTATAAAATGTAGTATCCTTAATTACTATAAAAATGGTTTGAGGCAATAGTTCGATTTAGGGCTGGCAAAATAACTCGTGGCTCGTGACTCGCTCGAGGTCGATTCGACAATTACTCGAAATGAGCTCGCTCGAATAAAATTCGAATTATTAACGAATCGAGTTTTAAAGCTCGAAATAATAACGAGTCGAATACGAGCTATACACAACTCGCTCGTTTGTAACTCGCGAATTTGGTAGCTCGAATTTGTATATACTAAGAGGCCGTATATGGTATATATGAAGTCCAAGCCTCAAGCCCAGTTCAGTTTTTTTATACTAAACCTAGGTTTTTCCTCCCAGCAATTCCAAAATCCCACCACCATCAGAGATATTATCTGGAATATTCTCGCTACCTTTATCAATTCGTCTAATCACCTCTCTAGTTCTTAGTTCTACCGACTCTCGTTGCCTCTATCTCTCACTTTCTCACTTTCTCACTGTAATTCGAGCTATTAACGAATCAAATCGAGTTAGCTCGAATTAAATTCAAATCAAATAAAGGCTGAATATTTGAGTTCGAAATTCCTTTGCGAATCGAATCGAGCCAACTCGAATTAATTTCGGATCGAGTTCGAGCTAGGGCTAGCTCGCTCGAACTCGACTCGTTGCCGGCCCTAGTTCGATTGTACCGTTTCTTTTTTTTTTTCTTCTTTTTCAAAATGCGATGCGATTCATTTAAAATATCTGAAAATAACAAAAGTACTATAATGTGACAAAAAATTATTATCACTATTAATTAAAATATCATTTAAAATATTTTAAGTTATTCAATAAGGTGAAAAGGTAGTTTTAGCACCCACGTGTTGAGTGCCCATGTCCCAAGCTCACTTTTTTTATTATTTTTTGAAATTTAAAATTGAAATATCGAATCCAACAGTTGATCTTGTCAATTTTAACGAGCATGTTTTCATATAAGTTTTATCAATTTGAAGTTTATTTTTGATACTCAATCAAAAGTCAAAACAATGAATGAACTAGAAGCATCTATTATAGTTAACAATACTTGTTCATTTTTTCACCTATTGATCGAGTATTAAATGAGCTCCAAAATTATAAAGCTTTAAATGGTAACGTATCATTCGTTGACTTAAATATAATCATAGTTTGTATTGGACGTTTCGATTTTAAATTTTAAAAAAAAATAATAAAAAAGTGAATTTGAAGATATTATGGGACACCCAAGGACGGAGTTATATAGGGGCAAGCCCAGGCACGTGCCTGGGCTTATTTGCCGAAATTTATGGTGCAGTTAAGACTTTTGCATGTTAAAAAACTGAAAGAACTGAGAGTGCCTGGACTTGGATTATACATGTGCCTTGGCCTTGGTCTAATTTCTCTACAGTCTGCTCAGGCGCTCTCCTTAATGACTAGTTTTCCTTTATTTTTCTTCTGTATTTTATACTATTCTATTGTTGGGGTTTGCTACATTTAATGCATCATTGATTAAAAAGAAAAACGACAAAATCAGGAGAGACCATTGTTCTTGATTATTTTTTTCCTCCTTCCACAGTTCCACTACGTGCATCAACGCATGTTGCTACATGAGTTGAAACTTTCAACTTTTGTTCTATTCATGCTCAAACAACATGGAAAAAAATAGAATATAAAACAATTGTCTTTAAAAATACATGATACTTTTATTTATGCTTAGAAAAGTAATATTCTTTAATTATTTTATTTTATTATTTAAAATAATTTTTAATATTTAATTTATTAATTTATGATGGTGCCCAGCCTTAAATTTTAGCTTGCTCCGTCCCTGGGACACCCAAACTATGGGTACAGAAATACTCCTCTTTTTCTGTGAATGTGTTAACCAATTAATTAAAGTATTTTTCTTAATCAAGTTGCCAAGTATAAATTTCGATGCATTTTTTTTTTGTTCTCGTTGAGATTCATCTGTTCATGATTATTACGATTATCTTTAGATAAAATAATTTTTTGTGTGGCCTAAAATATGTAACATGGAATGCCGAACTATAAAAGTTGAATAAATTTTAAGAAACTATTATCTCTATACTTCGTCCTGTTACTCTATCCGCACTCTCTCTTTTTGAAAAAGTTCCTCTCATCATATTAATTAGCTTCGTATTTTTTGGCAAGATTTTGCACATGTATAATTAATGCAATTACTAGTAGATTTCTATAATACAACGCTCATAAAGTTCACGCAAATAAAATTGAAATATTGAACAATACAAATTATACATTTTTATATAATTTAATTTACATATATAAATTATAAATGTCACATCAGTAATGACGTGAATAAAGATAATCCCCACCATTGGTACATTGCCAATAGCAACGTGAAGAAAGATACTTTCGTCGGTAGGCAGCATGAGGTGTCCCAAAGTCCCAAACACACAATATTTATTTTCAAAGGGACTAGAGCGCAAAAAGACCACCTTCAGGAAGCATATAAACCCTCTGTTTTTGTCCCTAGTTCAGTGAGTGACTCAACAATTTCCACTTCCCTCTCTTCCATTTCTTCCAAATTAAATTTCCTCCATTTTATTTCCGTACATATTTCTCTTCCATCCCTTTTTTTTTAAAACATCTCCAAACTCCCTTCAAAATTCAAAATCTTCGCCTTCTCCATTTCTCTTCTCTTCTCTACTCGACCAGAATGCTTCCAGGAAAGCCATTGTTGTTGAAAGACTACCTCGAGCTAGACACAGAATCGAGCAACACTGGTTTCCAATGCTACCCTCGGCTTCCTCATACCGGTCCCACGGTGCGCCACCTGTTAGACGTCGAGCTACGTGGCAACGGGACACTGGTTCGTACAAAATCCAGAAACACCTTCAACAAACTCTCCTCGGCGATCAAATTCAGGTTTTTCCAAAAGCAGGAGTCAGGTTTTCTCTCGAGAAGCTTGTCTAGGAAGCTCAGAGGAGGAAGCTTCTGGCGAAGGAGGTGGCAAGAGAACGACATTTGCAAGATGCGATTCGAAGAGGAGATGGAGAGGAGGTCGTTTGATTACCCCTCGCCAGTGGTGAGCAGCTTCCGCAGCTGGTTAGAGATGGAAAACGGGTTCGAATTTGAATCAGGGTCTGGACCCGGATCCGAATCGACGACTCAAGCTAGGAAGGAGATCAGCGCCGTTGGTGGTGAAGAGAAAAAGGTATAAAATTCGTTCTTTCAGAATTTTATTATTAAATATAAATGTTTACATAAATTCAAATTCCGCTTCAGCTTCTAGTTTCATATTAGTTTGTAGTTGGCTGAGGTGACGTTTACAACTTTACATTTAGTTTGATTGATATGACAGTTTAGATTGTACTGTTTTTTCTCTCTCTCTTTGCATGGTAGTTTAGCTTGACATGAATGTTTTTTTCCATTTTTTTCTTGTCAATTTACTACACAGAGCTATCAATAGTTATCACTGCCCCACCTATACTGTACCAACCGTATTTTTTCACTGAATTGTTAGATGAAAAAAATAATGAAATATTACTCAAAACTAGTAAAACTCTGGCATGTGTTACAGTGTCAGCATTTATGCTTCAATAGTTCAGATTAATTTTTACAATGCTGCTTCAAATTGTACGTTCGCCGCGGGTTGCAGCTTTCTCGTTTGACCATCATTAATTAATTAATTAGTTTATCTTGCAATTTTAAATATATCTTTACGTTATCAAAACGATGTTGAAGGGAGAAACCCATTTATATCAAGTGTACATCAGTCTATGAGCTCTAATTGCAAGGTGCATATTCATAATTAAAAACTACAAAGGTATCTTTTCAACGGAAATCGGAATTTGAACATACTAATAAGCGCCATTTAGTTTTCCCAATGCATAAATAAGAGCGCAGTGCAATGAAATGGGTTTTTCTATAATCTAATAATTGGTTATTGCGCTAATCTCCAGACAAAGGAGCTTATTGATTAGGTAGATGATTATTGCGAATGAAATGGGTAGTTGGATACATAAATACCACCCCGTGGGACAATAAGTTTAAGTGTTCTGTCTTCTAGTGAAAAAAGCTATGGGTTGCTACATTTTTCTTAGAACGTGAACAAAAGCTGCACACGTGGCACATAAGTTCAAGTTGGTCCAGTTGTCATCCCCCTATTAAAACTTAAGCTTTCTTGAAATTCGATATCTTGTAATTAGAAAAGTTAATTACAGTTCAACCTACTGCTAATAATAAAGTGTATTTTGTTTCTTCTGTTGGAGGCGCCGAGACGGTGGATGTTGTCTTTTGTACACATTGCTATTTGCACTTTTTGAGTTTTTGTTGGGTTGATATGCATATTTTTTGTACCTGATCAGATAAATCCAAAATACCCACTCGTGCTCAACAAACGTTTCTAACATGCATTATTGAAACTGTTTCGTCTTTTAGTACATTATCATTTATGAGTTATCACATTCACTATTCATGTAATTAACTGAATTTGTTTGCTTTTATCCTTGTTAAAGGTTGAAGAGAAAGAGTATCCAATGGAACAGTGCATGGATGTAGAGAAGGAACAGCTAAGTCCAGTGTCAGTGATGGATTTTCCATTTGATGAAGAAGAAGAGGATGATGTGACAACAGCAACCACAAGCTCACCTTCTTTCCACAGAAGCACACCCAATAATACAGAGAGTGCGTCATCTCCACCCTTCTCTTTTATTACTTAATTTTTTTTAGTTATTTTAAGGTGCTAATTTAGTTTGATACTTTGAATAATTAAGATCCTTAAATTATAAATATAATAATAGTTGCCTTAGCTTCAAGCTAACGGCTCTCATAATGCTTGTTTCTTCAAAAGAACAGTTGAGGTAGATAGTACGCTCCCAACCCCCTCAACATGCAAGGATAGTGATGTATGAAGATAGATAAGGGTAGAGAGACGTTGAACTTAACATATTTTATTTAAAAAATATTCTTCTGAAAATCAATAATGTTCAATTTAAATTTTGCATAATTTACACGTGATGACAGGAACAGGACAATATTGCGTTGACAAAAGTTCTAAATATTATCATTATTGAATTCATGTTATGCTAGTTTACCGATAATGAGATAAAATGTGTAATTTGATATGAGGTATATATATTGAAAAAAGTAATCTTTATTTTGTACTCTTTTACTTTCATGCTTGTACCACTTAATAAAGGTAGACAGAAAAAATCCAATACATCACAACAGAAGCTGATCAAAATTCTCATGTTACTCCTCTACATCTACATATTGGTCCCTCTAAAAGCGCAAATTCAGACAATTTTTCGCTAGCTCTAGAATTTTAACATAGTATGATTACTAATTACAGATTACACTAAAGCACTATTATAGTTACTGATACAGTCAGATCAGAATACGGGCCTGATGGCTTTGAAGAGCCTCTTTTAAGGCCCGTATACAGAGGAAAGATCAAGAAAGATCGCATAAGGAAATCCTTCTTGGGGCCCCAAAAAGGAAGAGCGACGAAAGCTGTGACGATGAGGGTGGACCCAGAGCCGTTGCGCCTTAGGTGGGTCCAGGATAAGAAACCGTTAGAAAGGACTCTCCCTCGTGGGTCCCCCTGGAGAAAACGGTTTCTCAGGATAAGTGGTTTCGGTAACTACCCTGGGATACTCTGTGACCTTCAGAGGGCGTATGCCAGGGAAATCTCGGCACAACTTCGCACGAGCGCACTTGGGCTAGAAACCAAGGAGAGACAGATCGAGGTTAGGAGAAGTTTCAGCGACCTTCATGTCGCAATCAAATGAAGAGACGGAGCCACAGATAGGCCACAAAAGATCTGGAATGGGTGCTACCTGATTACTATAAATAGGAACCCCCCTCCATGAGGAAGGGGGGTTAGACATTCTGTAAACAAAAAGATCAATACATTAAACTAATAAAGAAAATTTCTTACTCCTCTTGATCTAAACTCTTTGTTGAGACCTATGAGCTAGATTAGGGTTTATCAACTGGCGCCCACCGTGGGGTACAGGAGCTCATCTTAACAATCGAGAAATACGACTTTTTTCTTATTGTTTGAGCTCCAATTCGTATGAAAGGGAGTAGGAATATTCATCCAAAAAAGTTAGACTTTAGTACACCATCAACAAAAACCATGGCAACCAGCACTGCAACCTTCAACACTCCAGCTACGACCCCACAACCTCCACCTCCAGGAACGGAGCAAACTTCCGATCAATCCGTTAGCATTTCCTTAGCCCCAAGACACAACCCCCCTACCATCACCAATGCTGCTTTACATGACATGCGCAATTATCAACCACCACCACATGTTCTCCCTTTTACAATGCCTTCCCTTACACCCTCCTCCGTCCACAGCAGCCACAACCATCAACCGCAACCGCCCCTTCCTCAGCAGTCTCAGGTCCCCCGCGATCCACCGTACCAACCTCCAGTTATCACCCCATCTCCCCCTCAGCAATATCCCTACCAACACCCCATATTCCCAGCCGATCAGTCAGGGATACCAGCCCAACCATCCAACCAGACACACACCCGACTATCCAATAGAGAGGAATTAGCTTTGCACAGCGAAGACTACAGACCGCAGTCGTCTCACAGGCGTCCCCACTACACTAACATCTCCAATCATTCCTGCTCTCATACAAGAGGTCGTTCCAAATCTCGTTCACGGCGGTCCAAAAGACGATCACCATCTTCGGGATATGATACTCATAGTTCGAGCGAACTGTCTTCCCGTAAGTCGCCTTCCAGGAGACGTCGCGGTCGTTACAGCACTTCAACTAGATCCTCGTCTCCAAGTCTTTCTCAAACAAGTGACACTAGCGACGGGAGATCCAAACCGCGCACTCACCGTTTGCGCAAAATCCCCTGGAAGCGGCATGGTAGCCCTTCTCCTCCTCGTGGAGCCTTGGCTCGACACTTATACAAAGGAAAGGCCCTTCGTCTCAAGGATTTTGCCAGCCTCGACAAGTATCCTGCTTATCCAGCTCATTATGCTCGAGCCTTTGTTAACACCTTCCGGGAGTCTATGCTCATCACTGGAGCATCTGAACGAACCATGTGTCTCGTTTTCCCTACACGATTAGAGGGAGTTGCTTGGGAATGGTATGCGCAACTTCCTCCTGGCTCGGTGTCCAGTTACAGAGACCTTACCACCAAGTTCCTTAAAAGACTTGCTAGTGTTCGAGCACCCCCCAAAACATGCATGGACCTCATGGGCATTCGACAACACCCCTCCGAGCATACCCGAGATTACCTCGATCGATTTTCCATCGAAGCCAACAAGTGCGGAGATTATCGGGAGGACATGGCACTGTTAGCTGTGCAGCGCGGGTTACTGGAAGGACCCGTCCAGTGGGCAGCAATGACGGAAAAGTTCTCCGATTTCGCTGCATTCAGGGAACGCGCTGAACACCTTATTCGCGCAGAGGAGCACATCGCGGCCATCCAAGGTTATCGTCACAACACATTTGCTGCACCATATAACAGACAAAGCACATCCCCCAAAAAGCCACAGCCCCCAAGTTCACCTCGTGATCGTCAGAGCAGTCGTTCCCCACGACCTCGACGTCGAGATGCTAAGCCTTCCAGACGAAACCGTGGCCGTCGCGCTAACTCTGCAGAAGACAATGCGCCATATTATAAAATGTACAACGTCACAACAGAGCCTCAGGATCGCGTGTATGATAGAATCAAGCATAACAAGGAGATGAGAAGGGCACCACCTATTACCAGGACCGAAGTTTTTGACAGGAATAGCTATTGTGAGTATCATGGCAGCAGCGGACACCGAACCAAGGATTGCCTTAAGCTCAAGGATGAGATTGAAAGGTTAGTGCGCCAGACAAACATCCTTGAACATTTTTTGGCAAAGGACGACAAGGGCAAAAGAAAGATGCAACACCTTCATGAATCGGGGACCAATGCAGACGATCGTCGCACTGAGCATCCCAGTAACCCGCGGCCCCAAACAACCGCATCTGACAGACAGCAACGCATATCCCCTCCACCAGTAATGTTCATCGAGGGTAAAGCAGCTGAAAATCCCCGCAGGCAGCAACCTTTCCACGTCTTCCAAATTGAGCACAGATCAGAATCTACCCAGGTCATCTCATTTGGTCCGCATGATTATGATGGTGTTCAGCTGCCTCATGACGACGCCATCGTTCTAATGCTCCGAATTAACGGTATTCGGGTAA
Organism: Rhynchospora pubera; assembly: GCA_028095005.1. Taxonomy (NCBI): domain Eukaryota; kingdom Viridiplantae; phylum Streptophyta; class Magnoliopsida; order Poales; family Cyperaceae; genus Rhynchospora; species Rhynchospora pubera. The sequence continues at coordinate 27,857,015 of CM051459.1, forward strand.
AGCGAATCCTCGTTGATACAGGCAGTTCCGCCGACGTGATGTACTTTGATGCTCTCAAAAGAATGGGCCTTGGAAAGTACCCCTTGCAGCCGATGACGACATCACTTGTCGGTTTTACGGGTGATAAGTTGAAGCCTTTGGGGACCATCGACTTGGACGTCTCGTTCGGGGACGCACCCCGAATGGTGGTCTCTAACGTCCGCTTCATCGTGGTGGACGCCCCATCCGCCTACAATGTCATTTTGGGACGCACTTCCCTTAACAGCATCGGAGCAGTTGTATCCACTCCGCACTTGATGATCAAATTCCCAACCCCACAAGGAGTGGGTATAGTGAGAGGAGAACAACAAATGGCCAAGGAATGCTACCGAATTACAATGGCACCTCAGATCGCTCACATCGAGCGATCTAGAAAACACCGCCAATTCGTGGCTAGCCTAGGCGAACTCAGCACAGAACCGCTAAAGACCCCGTCAACAGAAGCCATGGAAGATACGGAACCAGTCGTCTTACGAGACGGACAAGTAACTCAACTTGGCACCCTGTTACCTGCAACAGACCGACACATGGTAAGAGAGTGTTTGATTGCCAATAAAGACATTTTTGCCAACGAGGACGACCCGATGCCAGGTATTAACAGGGCCATCGCAGAGCATCGCATTGATACTTATGAAGAAGCACGTCCAGTTCAGCAAAGAAAGCGCAAATTAGGCCTGGAAAGGAGGAAGGCTGTACAAGACGAGGTAGATCGATTACTTAAGGCAGGGACCATAAGGGAAGTGGAGTACCCCCGATGGTTGGCAAACCCCGTCTTGGTGCGCAAATCAAATGGAAAATGGCGCATGTGTATCGATTACACTGATTTGAATAGGGCTTGCCCCAAAAAGCCCTTCCCATTACCAAGCATCGATGCCATGGTCGATTCTACCGCCGGCTTCAAATATCTCAGCTTCATGGATGCTTATTCCGGGTATAATCAGATACATATGCACCCTGATGATGAAGAGAAAACAAGTTTCATAACTGAGCAAGGATTATTTTGCTATAAAGTTATGCCGTTCGGTCTTAAGAATGCAGGAGCTGAGTATCAGCAGATGGTGAACAAAGTTTTTAAAGCCGAATTGGGCGGAATCATCGAAGCATACATTGATGACATGGTCGTTAAGAGTTGTACTGGCGAAGAGCATGTGCAGCATCTCAACATGATATTTCAAAGAATGAGGGATGTCGGCATGCGCCTCAATCCAAAGAAGAGTTTCTTTTGCTTGTCTAGCGGAAAATTTTTAGGTTACATCGTGTCTGAACGAGGCATCGAGGTGCATCCCAGCAAGTGCCGAGCTATCATCGACATGGAAGCTCCCAGCACTGTGAAAGAAGTGCAAGAACTTACAGGGCGGATAGCCGCGTTGAATAGATTCATAGCACGATCGGGGGAAGTTTGCAAACCTTTCTTTCAGACTATCAAGAAGGCCAAAAAATTTGAATGGACCCCGCAATGTCAGGAAGCATTCGAACAAATCAAGGCTTACTTATCCAGTCCACCAGTAATCAGCAGGCCAATCAAGGGAGAAACTTTATACCTATATGTCAGCGCTTCAGCGGTCGCAGTTAGTGCGGCCTTGATTCGAGAGGAAGACGGAGCGCAAAAGCCTGTATACTTCGTGTCCAAGGTACTGCGCGATGCCGAAGAAAGATACTCAACAGTTGAGAAGGGTGCTTTTGCCGTACTCATTGCAGCCAGAAAGCTGCGCCCTTACTTCCAGGCACACCCGATTAAAGTGATCAGCGATCTTCCCTTGAGAAAGGCTTTAGGTAATCTTGATGTATCAGGGCGACTCTTAAAATGGGCAGTGGAGTTATCAGAATTCGACATTTCCTTTTTGCCTAAAGCAGCATACAAGGGACAAGTGCTAGCAGACTTTGTGGTGGAAAGTACAGGAAGGACGGAAAATTCAGTAAAATGTACTTTGCCAAAATTCAGTAAAATGTTTTCTTTCCACGAGTGACAAATGGTCTTTACTTTGGAATTCATTGTTGTAAATTTTTCATGAATTACTTACATTATGGTAAGACTTTGGCCGCATAGCCATGCGCAGTCTGCCATCACAACAGACCTTAGCCGCACAACCATGCGCAGTCTGCCATCACAACAGACCTTAGCCGCACAACCATGCGCAGTCTGCCATCACAACAGACCTTAGCCGCACAACCATGCGCAGTCTGCCATCACAACAGACCTTAGCCGCACAACCATGCGCAGTCTGCCATCACAACAGACCTTAGCCGCATAACCATGCGCAGTCTGCCATCACAACAGACCTTAGCCGCATAACCATGCGCAGTCTGCCATCACAACAGACCTTAGCCGCACAACCATGCGCAGTCTGCCATCACAACAGACCTTAGCCGCATAACCATGCGCAGTCTGCCATCACAACAGACCTTAGCCGCATAACCATGCATTTATTTCAACCCAACTGCCTCGGGCCACAATTAGTATCCAGCATTTAATACGCCAAGTCTCGCATTTATTTCAACATGACAAAAGGGGGGCCCACCATTGTCGGTGCCGGGACATCTATAAATAGGCGGGTTACCCCACAAACACTTTCATCCCAAGAACCCCCATTCTTCTTTCCTCTTCCCACGATCTTAAACGCCACCTTTCTTCCTTAGGATACAAGACACAAACAAGAACTTGGGAAGAATGGCACACACAAAAAAAAAAAAAAAAAAAGGGGGAAGGAAAGAGAGAAAAGAGCAGGAGGTATAGTAAAGCAGCTGATGAGTTCGGGAAGGTATAGTAGAACAGCTGAGGTAAAATCCCTTCAGTTGTATGCTAAACCTTCCCTATCGACGGGTAGCCTTGCTTGACCGTGTGCGCAAGCAAGACATCCGTCGAGTGGGTTTGGGCGGCGGAGCAGAGAGTAAATGAAAATAACACAACTCAGCCGTTTCAAGCCCACATAAACGAAGACGACGACGGTGACAGAGCGTTATTGCAAGCTTGGCCCCCGATGCAGGCGACCTTACCATGTCTAAATTAGAGGTCGCCCTCGAATAGCCGACAGCCAACCATCAACGACAGATGGGGAATGCTCGGCGCGAGAGAGAGGGCAAGCTTTTATCATGGGTCATTCCCTTTGGAGAGGAAGGAGCAAGATCGCCGCAGACACCTCGTCAAAGGAGGTATCAACTTCGACGCCAATAAACGGCGCGGCGATGCACACTTTCTACATAACCAAAGGAGCCCAATCCAAAGCAGCGTCGTCTTCAAACGTGATGGTAAAAGAGAGTAGCTCTCCAGTCGACCTCCATCACGGTGGAAGGGGAGTCATGAAGACAAAAGAAAGTCAACATCCCTTATATGCAATGACTCCCCGCCCCCCTTTTAGCTAGGAAAGAAAGTCAACATCCCTTAGCCTCATCAGGCATGTATCAACAAAGATATGACATAATGTACATTTATGAAAAATGATGAGTTAAAGACTGTTCGTACATCATCTTCTTTTACATTACTTTCTGCATGTGCTTCATTTCTTTTCAGACTTCGTCTGTGTTATGTTATATTTTCGCCGCACTCATCTCCCTAACATCGTCAATCAAACACGCATTCTTGTCTATGTTTCATAATGCGTCCAAACATTGTCTTGCGCGTTAACTTCATCGCTTCCCTCACTTTTACTATATAACATTTCTCGTCAAAGTTCAGACTTACTTTCGCAACGTCAAGCCACAATAATAACAAACAACAACAAAACAATTGTATGATTCAAAACACAGCAACAAAGCAATTATGTAATCAAGTCGCACAAGATAAGTCTTTACTATAATCCAAAAGGTTCACGTTTACATAATAACATACAACAAACGATAAAACATGGAACAGTAACTCAAGGCTCTCCATCTACGTCACCGCCTAAAGAGCCACCAGGGAGACTAAAATCACTTAGCTGGAGATCTGGATGCAACAAGTTATACTCCCGCTGTTCGTTCAACATCTGGTCAAATTGTTCGGAAATGTTAAGTGATCCGGCCCCCTCGGCATGATGCGGGGAAAGGCGAGCAAGATCCTCAGCCAAATCGGCAACAGGTCCGGCCTCCCCAAAGGTGTTCACCCCCGCAGACCTCTCCTCGTCCGATCCTCCCTCTTCGTCGTCTTCAGCTTCAATTTCCTCCCTCGAAGGACGAGTTATGTCCGAGGGCCAAACAGCGCCAGAGCTTGACCAAGGGTAGCGCGGGGTCAAGAGAGGCTTTGTCACTTCCATACCTAACTCGACCACCCGGTCACCATCCTCATCTCGACAGATAAGGTCGCCACTCTCTTCATCCCAGCGACATCGTGACAAGTCGACGTCAGGTTCAGGCGCAGGGTCCATAATCCCAAACTCCTCCCGAGTGAATGGATAATATTGGCGCAGCTGGTCACATTTCAACTTCAGCATGTAGTGGAGGCCCCCACAGACAAGGCGAGTGGCCGCAGCTTGAGCGCCGGAAGATTGAAGAAATGCTTGCAAGAAATCTTGGGAAGAGCGAACTTCCCCCTTTTCACTACAAACCTCTTTGCCCTTGGAGGTGGAAGCAGGGAGAGATTTTAATCTCTCTATTTCGGCTTGTAGCTCAGCAAGACGGACAGAAGACTCGTGTAGCAGAGAGGAGGTCTGAACCACCTCAGAGTGCAAGCAGTCTTTCTCTGCTAACAACTGATCCCTTTCAGACTTGACACACGATATTTCTTCGCCGATTCTCGCTAATTCTTGATCCTTCCTCTCGAGCTCGCTCGATAATGATCCATTCTGTTGCGTTAAAGACTCATTGGTCGATTTCAGCCTCGCGAGTTCAGCAATTCTTTCCTTCTCCTGACGCGCTACCTTCTCACACGTCTTCTTCCAATCAAGTATGGCTCCATCCCGTTGGAGGATAAGATCTTTAGCCTTGTCCAACTGCGCATCGCGTTGATCCAAGGAGGCGCGAACCGCTGAAAGTTGGTTTTGTAGATCGACATTGACGTTGGAGGCTCGATTGAGCATCTCAGACATCAAGTTTTTATCCGCCTCTGCAGCCTTGGCACGAACTAGCAAGGCATCCTGCGAGGCGGCGAACTTTTCAAATAGCGCCGTCATTTCTAATCTGTCTTCATCAGAGGCTCGAGCCGCAAAGGAGAACTGCGACAGGTCCACTTTGAAGCCCCAATCCGATTCTTGTTCTCCGCGGAGTGAGCGCAGTTCTCGGTCGATTTCCGCGTTCCTGGTGGCCAAAGTAGACAAAGATTTCATCCAAGCATTCCCAAAGTTACGAGAATGATCATGAATGTTCGCTTGCAGACACCCTAATTCCATCAACAGCGAATGCATCCGCATAAATTTGTCATCCATAGTCAAACCAACAAGCGAATCGTTGATCTGAGGGCATAGGTCGAGGAACACACGATGAAGGAAAGCTGCAAGACGAGCCACCTGCGCCACCAACCCAATTCAGTTAAAAAAAAAAAAAAAAAAAAAAAAAAGAGAGAGAGAGGACAATTATATACATGTAGAAGGAGGAATGATGAAACGAACCTGAGTCTTCGAAGGATCCACACTCAGACCAGGAAGACGTAGCGAAACTTTCTCGTCTTCATAAATTTTCCTGACGCGAGCTGCGCGCCAAGAGTCGTCAGGCTTGGTCGGACGACGTTGAGAAGAGGAAGAAGGAGGAACAGAAGTAGACTCTGTTCCGACAGACGCCTTTTCAGATGGTTTGTTGGGTACATTCCCAGGAACAGCAGCAACCACCAAGGCGCGATCCGCAGACTCTTTTGGGGGTCTAGGAGAAGTTGATGAGGAGTGCTTAGATGGATCATCATTGCGCTTTCTCTTCTTAGGTGTAGCGGAGGTTAGCACACCTCCCGTTGAAGCCTTTCCCGCCAATGCCTTCCCAGAGGGCTGATTTGATTCGGGTTGCGCCAGTTTGGAACGGTCAGAGGTGCGCGAGGAAGTAGGTTTAGAGTTTTTAGGATGATTCCCCTTTGCGACCTTAAACATTGCAGAAGCCTTTGGGTTTGGAGCAGGCCCCTTCTTGATGGATGGAGCCTTCGCAGTAGGAATCGAGGCGGGATGCGACGAACTTTCCTTCCTTTCCTGGAGATGATCGGACGGACCGAGTTCGTGCAAAGGAATTTCTTCGTCTGCGCTGTCATCCGTCTCCATAAACTCGGCGAAAGTACTATCATTTGCTATGGGGGCACCCCCATCCCAACATAACACAAAGCCCGCTATGGATGTTCGTTTCAAATGGGATATCACTTCCTGCTCATCATCAGTGGGTTCTGGGAATTCCACCTTTGTGAACCCTGAGGGGTTTGTGTTCCACTCCAAGCAAATCCCCATCCCATCCATTAGAGTCCCTCTACAGAAAGCAAAATCTTCCTCCCAGTTACCAAGCTTTCGAGGTTTGTTGGCAAATAGACGATTGATAGTTCTGACAGTGCAGAATTCATGATAACGACAAAACTTAAAGTAATGGCCAAATAGCCCCGCTGTAGGAGTAACTCTTCTCTTAAGACCCAAGGACGCGAAGTTCACCGTAAGTAGACGCTCGAAGGAAGTAATACAACACCAAGCAATGGGAAGGAGCTGTCCCGGGGGAACCTTCACCATATCGAGAAGCATACACTGGAAAGAGGATAGGGGCAGGCGAATTCCCCACCAGGCAGATTTAGCAAAAAGCACTCTGCCCTTCGAAGTTTCGAACGGACGATCCATCTTACCCGCTCCCTCCATTCGCAACTCACTTTCTTCTCGGTCCTCAAAGATCAAACTGTTCCTAAACTTAGCCAATTTGGCGTCAATCCAAGGTTTGGACTCATAACCCCTAGAGAGGGGAAAGTTGTCCTTGACGTCATCAGAGTCACCTCCTCTGAAAACCCTTTTGGGCATGGTGGAACTAAGCAACAAGAAAATTCAAGCAAAAGTGACGGTAAGAATGAGTCTAAGGATAAAATTAGACAAAAGAATGAAACGAGTTAGAAGGAGGAGATTCAGTACCAACAATTATGGGCCGCCGTTGTACCAATGCAAGAGCAAAAGAAGAAAAGAGGAGAAGGAGCAACAGTCGAAAATTCACCGGAATGCAAGAAAGGAGAAGGAACAATTGTAGAAGCAGGAGCACAGGTAGACACACCGGAAGTAGAGAGAGAAAGAAACGGCAATCGTGAATTTATATAAGAGGCACGTCTCCTCGGTTTTCACACCCAAAAAAGGGAACTTTACCCCCTTTCAAATCCCAACGAGAAGACAAATCGTTGCGACACGATATCCCAGAAAACATCATAATGGGAGGATTTTGCAGGATCCCTAGGGAAACTTATGTGGTCCCCACTTTCTTCCCTTACGTCATAAAGTTCACTAAGTATTCCTTCCAACATCGCATGAGGGCTCGACAATACCAACTCTCATCGTGCGACTGCGCCCGGAGGACTCAGATATTCGTTACATCTTTGTGCGACTGCGTTGAATGGATTCCGATATCAACAAACACCCTCTGAGGGCTTACAGATTATGAGGACTTCGCAGGTTTCGTCGTCTTATTCCTTTCAAAGAATTTAGATGACGAGCCAACGCCCCTCAAACATCACCCGATGCCCGACGCTATTATCTTCGCCAGATTTCTCAAACAACATCGCACGAGGGCTCGACAATAGTGGCTCTCAATTTGCGACTGCGCATCAAGGATTCGAATACCAATCAGCGCCATCAGAGGGCTCACAAACCATAATGGTTTTAGCGACGCCTTGTATTTTCCTTCTCGAGGAACTTGGTCGTCAATTAAACATGGCCTGAATGTCGCTTGCAGCTCGCTTTCGTCACTTGATTTTAAGATTTCTCCTGAAGAGCTTCCGATAGAATACAAATATTCATCAGAAGCTCGAGGGCTAATGATACAGTCAGATCAGAATACGGGCCTGATGGCTTTGAAGAGCCTCTTTTAAGGCCCGTATACAGAGGAAAGATCAAGAAAGATCGCATAAGGAAATCCTTCTTGGGGCCCCAAAAAGGAAGAGCGACGAAAGCTGTGACGATGAGGGTGGACCCAGAGCCGTTGCGCCTTAGGTGGGTCCAGGATAAGAAACCGTTAGAAAGGACTCTCCCTCGTGGGTCCCCCTGGAGAAAACGGTTTCTCAGGATAAGTGGTTTCGGTAACTACCCTGGGATACTCTGTGACCTTCAGAGGGCGTATGCCAGGGAAATCTCGGCACAACTTCGCACGAGCGCACTTGGGCTAGAAACCAAGGAGAGACAGATCGAGGTTAGGAGAAGTTTCAGCGACCTTCATGTCGCAATCAAATGAAGAGACGGAACCACAGATAGGCCACAAAAGATCTGGAATGGGTGCTACCTGATTACTATAAATAGGAACCCCCCTCCATGAGGAAGGGGGGTTAGACATTCTGTAAACAAAAAGATCAATACATTAAACTAATAAAGAAAATTTCTTACTCCTCTTGATCTAAACTCTTTGTTGAGACCTATGAGCTAGATTAGGGTTTATCAGTTACCAAACTGATAATTAATGTGGCTTTAATTATTCACAACAATGGGGCACTAAACTAAGGCAAGTGTGTATGGGGGCATGGCTTAGGCCTTTGGGAATCTCTTTGTGCATATTTAGTTGGGCTAGGGACCTCTGGGCCTTACTATTGAGACAGTGTCCAAACAGAAACTGGTCCAAAGCTCATCTCGGATTGCCCATCTAAGTAATAAAAGCATGCCGTTTTGTTTGTTTTTTTCTCCTTTGGGACCTGATTAAGATGTCCTTATTCATTATTTTTATAATTTATTTTTAACAATTCAATCATTTTAAGTTTTTTAAGTTCTTATCTCAGCTTGCTCTTAGTTTACTGTTGCTTAAAGCCCTGTTCCCTTGCTGATGAAAACAGTGTGCTTGGTGCTTTGTGGTTGTATGGGATTTATTATTTATTCCTCGTTCTCATCTCTAGTCTGCTTTTAGTCCAAATGAAAATCGGGGACATCTAATATTGCTAGCATAAGCTTTTGCTGAGCAACTATTCGTTAAGGCCATATCTCGACTACTATATCTGAAACTACGAACTTGAATAGCCCAAAATGAATGAAATCATCCCTCTAATTAATGCATTTTATCATGATCATTTTTTTTGGGAAAATATCATAATCAACTTAACTTAATTGGTCATGTCATACATTGATTATTTGAGAATATATCTATTCTCTTATACTGAAATTATGATATAGGTAAAGTACCCATATTAATCAATACATCTCTCTGTTTATTTCTCTTATTCAGGAACGAGATTAATTAGTAATTATATATTATCATAATCTCAAGTTACTGTTTTGCTGAGGAGATTTCTCTACCATTGTAATATACTTGTCTTATAGCTTTATAGAATTCTTTTTCTTTGATTTTTTTTATTTCTTTAACATTTGAGTCTTGTAATGCAGGAACGATGCTACACATAGTGCAAAAGAGTAGGCGGTTTGATAACATTGCTGAGCTGAACCCTGTTGACCTTGAAGAGGAGTTCAATGCCGTGGAATCGAGATGCCATGGGGTATCCAACTTGGATGATAGGGAAATAGCATGGAATTTGGTTGCACAACTAGACCCAGCGGTAAGCTCAGAGATGCTTCTGGTTGATTTTTTTATCGAAGGCCTGTCAAGTAATGCACAACAGACAAAGTTATTAAATGAGGCAAGGGATTGGATCAATGATGAAGGATGGCGATGGGAGTTGCAAGGATGTCGTGGGCAGTTAGAATTACAGGAAATGGAAAGAAATGCAAACTGGAGATGCTTTGAGGGGGAAAAACCAGAGGTATCTATCGATTTGGAGAGCATTATCATCAGATCGTTAGTACAAGAATTAGTAGATGATATGCTGGAGTGATGAGGGTTCTCCTAAAGGGAATTTGTTAACTCTAGGTTAACAAAATACAACTGAACCATGTCTGATATGTACATCCGAGGCAAAGTCAGAAATTATGATAGGGCCTTAGTTTTTGTAAGAGATGTGTCTAGCTTAGAGATTTCAGTTTGCACAGAAGTAGTGGTCCTAGTAATCAGTATACGTTGTTCTGTACGTGTTATCAGAGAGAGAGTAGATTGTATTTTGTTCAATTGAAATACTTGCTTTCTCTTCTAGTACTTTAGTTCTCTGCTAGATAAATCCTTACTTTCCCGTCTAATGGCACTGCTAGCACTGACCAGAGAGATTTATAACCTCTCTCTAAGAAATTATCTAACATTAAAATGTTAGGCGTAAAAATATTTAATCGTTATAATATTTCTAATTAAGCAGCCAAGAACACGAATTTTCATATAAAATAATAATTCACAAGTTAGAACTCACAGTTCTGAAGAGCAGACATGTCGATAGGCGAAAATCTGATCTTCTTTAATTTTTCTTAGTCGAAATGATGGCAAAGTTATGACGTTTTCTCTCTGTCTAAGTACTTTTCTTAATGGATGAAAATTAGAAAGGTGCCTTCTTAATTGACAGGTGATGAATATATAACTAAGGTAATTAAAGAGATCTTGATTGAATGAATTTGATTCATCAAAATCTGATGCACCTCTTAGATAAATATATTAAATGAATTTGGTTCATATTAATAATTATAGGCCACATTAATTATAATTAATAATATTAATTATAACATTAAATCGTCATTATTTATAAAGTACACTATTATCTAAGGGTGCGTTTGGATCGTTGGAAGAAAGAAAAAGAAGAAGGAAGAAGAAAACATGGTTCCCATCGCAGTAGTGATAATTTTTTATAGATTTTCCATTTCATTCTTTACCAAGTACAGTGGTGCAAATTAATTCAAGTTTTCTTTTCTTTTATTTGTCATTTTCTTTGTGAATTTTTTATTAGTTATAGTGCGACAACTAAAGGACTGGACCACTAAATCTTCTACAGCCACGTAAGACACCAAACCTCGTCAATTAAAAAAGGGTAGTAAGAAGGTCACGACCCGTTCATAAATGAATTCCAAATATTCAAGTATTAAAATCAACCTCATACACTTCATGTTTATGTTGCTATTTGTTGTGGACTTGTTTTGCACAAATTCTATGGAAGCAACATGGTTCCAGCTAGGGCTGCAAAATGATTGAGACGATGGCGCAAATGAGTTGTTGCGTTGATCTTTTCGTCTTATGCGACGAAACAGATTTTTTATTTCGTTGATCGTTTCGTCCAGACGAAACGATCGAAATTGACGAAATTTTCATAATTTACACATGGACGAAACTATTTCATTATTTCGTTAACCGTTTCGTCTAACCAAACGAAATCGTTTCGTTAACCGTTTCATCCGGACGAAACGAAACGAAAAACGATTAAAACGACTTTCATTTTCAGTCCTAGTTCCAGCCTTCCAGGCATCCAGCCCAGCTGGAAATTGGAAATTGTAAGAGAACTTTAATTTCTCAGAGTCGGGTTCACTGGGCCAGATATCATATCATTAGGCCTGTCAACAGAACCAAAAATAACGTTATTCCGTTCCGTTAAGGAATAACGGAACGAATAACGATACTGAAATACGTTTCGTTTGGTAAACGAAACGGCAAACAAAATAGACCGGTATATAGACTCATAAACGTAATGGTAAATGAAATAGGGTGTTTCGTTACCGTTATTTCGTTTTCGCGTATAGTAATCTATGGATTTAGAATTGTTTGAACAACAGAGTAATTATGGGCGGAGGAAACGAGGGGTTACTCGACCCAACTGTTTAAACCCTAAGCGCCGCTCGACTCTTCACCTTCTTCTCTTTTTTCCTTCTCTCTCTCGCACTTTCTTCGTCGACAGCTCGACCCTCTGGCTCTAGCCACTCCTACCGCTCGTATTTCATAGCCGCCAGTGACTAGCACCACCCTCTTCCTCTTGCCTCTCCTCTTGCGTAGCCGAAAGGACCAGCACCACCCTCCACTATGCGACGACGGTGATGGCGGTGACGGCGGAGTCATCATCTCTTGCGTAGAAGATGGAAGCTTAGGAGGAGATCTGGCGGAGCCCACACGACAGCGCAGACGAGGAAGATGGAGTCTGACTCGAGGAGTAGAGAAGGAATTGCTTATGGGGTGGGGTGAGGCCGAACTTTGACAATAAGATGGAGTATGAGGACGATCTGACAGGTGAGTTCTGTATACAATTTGGGGATGGTTGTTCATTCATTTTTTTTTTCTTTTTTGAGGTCAAGATGTAAATTAAAATAGCATGTAAATTTTTTCATTCATTTATTTTTTTTGGTTACTGTAAATTAAAGGTCATTTTTTTTATAGCGTGGTTGTTCATTCATTTTTTAATTAAATCAGTATGTAAATTTGTTTGTCAAATGAGAGAATGAGATTTTACTGATAAATTGATCGGATGATTTATGAATTTTCTTGTTTTGTAACAGCTATTTATGAGAAAAAAATCTCTGATTAAAAAAATATGCATGTGATACTGTAATTTTTCCTTGCTCAATCACATAAAACGTTAAACCGTTTAAATCGTTTAGTTAAACGAAACGATTTGCGGAATTGAATTTTGTGCCGTATGATAAACGGTTTGGTTAACGATAATATAATCTGTGTCGTATAATTAAACAAAACGCTAACGATCAGAAGCATTTCTGTGATCGTCAGCCACGTTTGACAGCCCTACATATCATGGACCAGATTCAAGATCTATTAAGTCAATATATTTTACCTGATAAATCATAAATGATTTCGAAAATTACTTATTTACTTCCTATCATCTCACATTTCGCGAGTTACTTCCTACCTGATATTTCTGGTTGACTTTTCAAATTTTTAACTAAATGATTTGTCAATTCTTAGAGGTTACGTGTCTTTATTTGAACTCCGACAAAATATTAATAAAAGATTAGTGCCATATATTATATGCCACCTGGTGCATGTGTTGCTTCAAAAACATTACGAAAACTTTTTTTATTGAAAAAGAGTAAACAAAGGACTTTGTACAAGATAATATGAAATGGAAAGGAAGCTACTGAAAACAAATTGATCAAAAGTTAATGCACGATATATTGATATCTATAAGCGATCCAAATTGTGAGATGAATATGTAGAGTTACTTGGGGAGCTCCGTTTATGGAAATTTCATATACTCTTGACCCCAGATGACATGCCCCTCTGGCGTTGGACACCAGATGGTACTTTTTCTTCAGCATCTGCTTACCGTCTTCTCAATGGCTCCGTTTAGATGAGTGAGAAAATAAAAGAATAGTTTTTTTCTACTTTCAAATTTATTATAAACAATTCAAATTCTTCACAGAGTTACACACTTTTCAATACATCTTCTGTTATTTCTCTTATTCTCACACTATCCAAACGGAGCCATTGAGGCACGATGAACAAAGTCGTAGAGTTTATCTGGAAAATAAAAATTACCCCCAAAAAGTGAAGATTTTCATTTGGCTTCTACTGCAAGACAAACTCTTGACACAAGATAATTTGCAAAAACGGAATTGGCCCTTAATTTCCAGTTCCAATCTTTGCACTGATATGACTATTGAGGATAAAGACCACTTATTCATGGAATGCAATTTTGCAAAAACGATTTGGCATCAAATCATGATGCACAATCAACTTCCATGGCATGGAAGTATATTTGATTTCTGGTTAAAGAACAGGTACTCCGTAAACAAATTGCAACCTATTCTTTGGGATTCGACGTGCTGGTTTATTTGGAAGGAGGGAAATGCAAGAATCTTCAATAATCGTTCCTCTGTGCCCACGAGGCTAGTCAACAAAATTTTTACTTTTTCAAGACAGTGTTTTGACAATTGCTAATCTGTTCTTTTTTTTTTTGGGTGTCTTTTACATATCACTACTGTAACTTTTATTTTCTTTTTTCTATTTGATGTAACTATCTTGTAATTTTAAACTTTTCTTTATAATAAAATTCGTTGGTTGACTCTCGCCAACTAACCTTCAAAAAAAATATATATATATGTAGGGTTACTGACGATATGCTGATACCCATTAGCAATCTATAATTTGTGATATAAATATGTAAGATAAATATTTTATCGGCGACTGAAAGGAAGTTTTTGCGGGGAAAAAAAAGGGAAAAAATAATATAGCGTACATTTATACAATGCTATACAATCTTACAAGATCAATCTAGGCATTCATGCCGACCCAAAAGGTTGTTTTTTTCTAACAAAAAAAAAGATAGAAATTGAGCAAATATAAAATTAGAATGTATTGAATGTAGAGTGCGAGCATTTTCTATTTCTTAAAAAACAGAGAGAAAAGAAATAAATAAAACTTGATGCGTTAAATTAGAATTCGATTAAATTAATTTTTGACAATTTATTATATAATAGTATATATTAAGTAATTGCTGACTGATATACTACACAATATTTTACAAAAACTACTTAAAAATCAGCATTTATTTAGTGACTAAGAATAACACATTTTGAGTACAAAGAGCAATGCACGTTGACTCATTGAATGAAAGGTCGCAGGTTCGAAATCCGACTGGGGGATCTTTCATAGACATTTAATTTAAAAATAAGTTGGGTGGCTTAGACCTCCAATTTATCTTAAAAAAAACGCATTTTGAGTAGAGTTACAATTTCGAAATCTAACTACAAAAATTTCTCATCAATATTTAAAATCAAAATTTTAATTCTTTTGTATCTAAAAAAAATAGTTATTTACACATGCATCAATCAAATTTAACATATCATTATTAAAGACTTTAAAGTTGTGACTGGAACCTCACGGAAAGCGAACTCTATAATCGGCAATAGAAGGAACATATAACAGAATACAGTCAATTCGGACTTTTGACTTGAAAGCACATGGCTAAATTTCCTCGTGCCTTTGCTTAATCTTTAGCACAGACTACAGCCATTTCCGAGTTTTATTACTTTTATAAGCTCCTGATGATTTTTTTTTTTTTTGATAATTGCTCCTGATGATGGATACATAGTAGTTTTTACACGAATATCGGTTCCTAAAAAAAATAATCCTATATTGTTGTAATTTGAGAGCAATTTCTTGTCTGATTGGATGCACCCAGCCAGGTAGGAATTTGGTACTTCAAAATAATTATTTTTAGATATATAAATAATTTTTCAAAATTATTTGTAACATTATTATAGTATTTATATATTTACAATATTACAATGTTGATATTTTTTGGAAAATTAGATCTTTTATTTTGCATGACAGCATATAAATCTTTCGTTTGTAATAACTTTTTTTTTAAAAACAGATAACTTATTACAAACAAAAGATTTCATATGATGTCATGCAAAATAAAAGATCTAATTTTCCAAAAAATATCAACAAAAGAGATAAGTCAGACACAACGAATAAACGAAAAAAGATCTAATTTAAATTGCAGACTTTTCACATTAAAGCCCACATACCAACGGGAATTGCTTCCTTCACGCCTCCCATTTAGAGATTCACTCCTTTATGGACAAAAATACCCTCACATTCCTTTAATTTACGTCCCTCAATTTGCAATCCAGCCATCTAGGTGAGAGCGTGAGGGGCATTTTCATCAAAAAAGAGTGAATCTCCAACTCAGGGAGTGCACGAAGCAATTCTCCATTCCAACGGATAAAACGAAAAAAGCTTTGTAAAATGCACGATTCTAGAGGTATTGAGTGACGGGTACGGAAGCCTCTAGACCATTCTTAATTCAGTATCTAAATTTCAAAGGCTATTCACATATTAATCACATGAGCAGTTCAGTTCTTAATTCGGTATCTAAACTTTAAAGTTATTCAGATGAGCAGTTTTAGTGCACTTTCCCTATTATTACTTTCAAAGAATTTACGGGCAGCATTTTCCTTCTTTTTTTTTTTTTTTTTTTTTTGCGCAACTAGGTCGACACATTTTGATGGCGTTATAGAATCCGTTTAAATTGTTAATTTTTACTAATAACAAGAAAATTCGATATCAAAATTTTTTAAAGTATGTCATGATGCACGAACGATAGAGAAAGACAGTAGGAAAATATGAACAAGAGAGATTTTGATTGATATCACACAGATTCTCAAATTAACAAATGGCTAATGCTGAATTTCAAAATTAATATCTTCTGTCTGTTCATTACAGGAGGATATAGGCCCTTTATATAATCTAGAGTAACTTAGGGACGAAGAAACAATCTACCACAAGATACTTTCTTTACAATCAAGAAACATATTAAAATTTGGAACTAAATAATATGGAAATAAATAGAAATAGGCTAATTCTTTTTTTGTTTACTTTCTTTTTTTTTGCATCATTTTCCCTCCCTAAGAAAAAGATTCGTCCTCGAATCTACCATTTCATCCTCTGCTTCAGATGATGCATCATTCAAATTGGATCGCGAGACTATAATCGAGTGGTGTAATCCACAAACAGGTAATCTCGCACACAATTCCTCTATTTGATAAAAATAATACAAAACTGAGTATTGCAACCGCTTAAGAATGTAATATACCTCGCATTTGCTTTCAAGGGGATCGGTTGCAACAATAGGTCACTAAATTGTGAACTCATGATCTCGCTGTTAACTAAATGCAAAGTTTCCAGCTCAAACATTACACCCATTATTTCCAAAAAATTACTCTCCAAGGTTGAACTCTTTGCAAGTGTAATATGACAGGTTGGGGGCAGCGATAATTTATCAAAATCTTCTTCATCAAAGATTATAGGACTATAAAAAAGCACCACATTTGTCTCGATTTCACTCGTCCCAATAAATACATCGCCATCGTCATCATCAGGATACTTATCAAAGATTGGTGGGGAATCAAATGATACACTTTCATTCACAACACATTTAGAAAAGTCAATGAAGCTCGATGAATCGTGCCTCGTTCGACGATCTCGACTCACACGAGTGTAATTTGTGACATAATCGTGCCTCGGTCGGCGATCTCGATTCTTACAAGATATGCTTCTCGAATGACCATGCCTCATTCGGCGATCTTGGTTTCGATTAGCCTCTAATTGTGCAACAACTCCATGAGTGGAGTTGGCGCTTGCTTCAGAAGAGTCGAAGGACTCTGACTCCTCTCCTTCTTCTCCGTTTGTAGAGCTCATCCCTACTTCTGCAAGTTGGCGCTCTAACTCTCGAATCCGTCTTCCCAACGCAGCAATCTCTATATCTCGCTGGTCTCGGCGGCGCGGCTCTTCTTCTTCGAGGTTGAGGTTGACTCCACGACCCCGACCTCCTCGCCCACGACCTCTACCACGACCACGATTCACATCCGTCATCCTGGGCTCTGATACCAAATGATGCACGAACGATAGAGAAAGACAGTAGGAAAATATGAACAAGAGAGATTTTGATTGAGATCACACAGATTCTCAAATTAACAAATGGCTAATGCTGAATTTCAAAATTAATATCTTCTGTCTGTTCATTACAGGAGGATATAGGCCTTTTATATAATCTAGAGTAACTTAGGGACGAAGAAACAATCTACCACAAGATACTTTCTTTACAATCAAGAAACATATTAAAACCTGGAAATAAATAATATGGAAATAAATAGAAATATGCTAATTCTTTCTTTTTTTTTTTGCATCATGTCATACTTCATATCAATTTGAATGTTAAATTTTTATATATAAAGATACGAACATTTTCCTTCGTCGATATATATTTTTCTATGATATCATCCATCCCAAAAGAAATAACTCAATAGGTCTGATGATTTTAATTAGTATTTCTTTTCATGGATAAATATGTGTTTGGATGCTTCACGAACAAGGAATGAACAAGGGGGAGAACAAAGGCCCACGAACAAAATTAGTTTATGAAAATTGGAGAACTAAGAACTAGAAAGAAGTTCACGAACTACGGCTGTTCGTGAGTTGTTTGGTTCTTGCGAACTAGCGTAGTTCGTGAACTTCTAGTTCACGGATGTTGCCAAACGAAAGATTTATCTATCAACTGTGGCCAGTCCAGAATGGAGAGAATTAGATGGCAAATGTCTACCATTGCAAAATTCTAAAAGTGACCAAAAAACAAAAAAATAGATGGGAAGAGACAAAAGAAAGAAGGACGCGTTGTCCTTGTGTACAGGGATTAGGGGGATGATATACGTCTTCAGCTATGGAAACGGACAAAAAAAAATTGTCTCTTTTTTTAAACTGCCGTTATATCAAAGAAATAAGATAGGAATAAAAAAATTTCTTTTTAAATGTAGTTTCTTTTTAAAAAATTTTTACTCAAAATTTAATTATATTAAAAAATTTATATATTTAATTAAAGCGTCTCATCCATTTGGTCAAAATGCAAGTCAAACAACAGGGAAGTGCTAAGTAATGAGAAACATTTGGGTCATTGGGTGTTATTGCACAGGTGAATACTTGAATTTCCAAGGCAATATTCAAGAGGTACTGTTTGACTTTATTTATAGAAATTAGTTGCATCACCACTTACACATGTTCTATCTTTATCCATTTCATAGTTTGCACTTTGCAACTGTAAGTCATCTCAAAATAATGAAGCTTCGCGTGGATAAAATGCCGGTTTAAATAAATAAAGATAAAGATCATCCAATTAATATTAATAAAGCAGTAACGCATCCTCTTAAACAATATCGAAATAAAACAATTAAAAAAAATATGACTTTCTATACATTGTTCTTTTTTTTAAATTTTTTTTATCAACAAGGTTCCGGTGCCACACTTTTTTTATGTCATAAATGCCACACTTTATTTTTTTTATTTTAAATTTCAAAAATTTATAGTATAATCATCCGATCCAAATCATTGATCTTGTTCGTTTTAACGACATATGTGTTATCCTAAAATTTCATAATTTTAAAGTTTATCTGATACTTGATCAAAAAGTTGAAAAATAGACATATTAGAATTAATCTATATTAGTTATTTTGATCCGTTCATTTTTGACCTTTTGATCAAGCATCAAATAAATTTCAAAATTATAAAATTTTATAACAACGCACCCGTCGTTAAAATGAACAAGATCAACGATTTGGATCGGACGATTACATTTTAAATTTTAAAATTTTAAATAAAAAAAGTAAAGTGTGGAATTTGTGGCACCAAAAAAGTATGGCACCCGATCTTGCTATTCTTTTATATTTTTTTTTCTGAAATTTTTGAAGCATGCGATGTTATTTA
This sequence comes from Rhynchospora pubera, assembly GCA_028095005.1. Lineage (NCBI taxonomy): Eukaryota > Viridiplantae > Streptophyta > Magnoliopsida > Poales > Cyperaceae > Rhynchospora > Rhynchospora pubera. The sequence continues at coordinate 27,876,164 of CM051459.1, forward strand.
ATAATATTTTGGGTATCATCCCATATTTTTCTTAAAAAAAATTATAGAATTCTAACTATTGTATCTTTTTGTTATAAAATCGAACAAGCGCAGGTATAGCTCTATAAAATCGTTACTTATATATAGAAAAATCAATTTGAACGAACATATTGACGAATCTCAACCGCCAAGCAGTCATCTTATTCAATGTACATATACAACTAGAATCAAACAATGTCATGCGGACATTTTTTTTATTAAAATTATAAACCCTACCCTCCCAATTATCCATAACCTATCCAAACTCATTTAAGTTTATATTTGCGGATTTCATAAGTTATACAAATTAAAGAAATTGTAATTTGGAAAAAGGCATTATTATAACATGGTGATTTGTCCGTGGGGAAAGCTTTTAACAGGATGTCAAGATCGAACGCTAGACTTTCGTGCAAGATTTTGATAGATCGAGTTATTTACAAGAAATATTTAGCTTTCATTTGATTAATAATAAAGGTTTACTAAAGTTTTGAAACAATCTATAATGGTTTAGTCATTAATTGTCATTAACTGATTTTTTATATGAGTATTCTTTTCATTGTGATTACTAATGACTAAATAAATAATTATCTAAGGCTGTGTTTGGATATAGGAAGAAGGAAGAAAAAAAAATTATAAACAATTCAAACTCTTCATAAAGTTACACACTTCCCAATACTTCTTTCTACTTCTTCCCTTCTTCCCTTCTTCCCACACCTATCCAAACGGAGCCTAAGAAAGTATGATGTATTAATAAATACGGAAGAATCTATTTTTTTTAAAAAAAAAAACTTATGTCAACACAAGAAAAAAAAAAAAAAAGAGATTAGGTTGGATTGGTTGATAATATCATAACATTTTTATACAGGTAAAGATATACCTAGTTCAGACTTCAGACAAATATTAGTGATTTCCTAATTCTCATAATTGGATGATTAGTGATTTCCATTACTTCTTAGGTAATCATGCACGGAAAAACCCACAAGACATGCAAGCCGAATCCCCGAGCAAGGGTAGATTGAGCTAACTAGTAACTTGATCCGAGAAGTAATAATTTATAAATAATAAATAGACTTTGATACCCGGCCATGCAAGCGACCACGTGGCAACTGTTAAGCTTAACTCCGTACTGCTTTTTTTTCAAATAGTAAAATATTATAGTTATTACTTTTTTGGATGAGCACCTACGTAAATGATTATATAAATATTTGTAGAACTAGAGTTGTTCGATAGGTTCAGAAATTAAAAGAAGGATTATATTAGAAAATTGCATATATACATACAAGACATAAATATTGAAAAAAAAAACACATCTATATATAATATATGGAGGAATTGCAATGTTGACATTTTTTTAAGAATAAAAAAAACTTAGAGATCTTTCACATTTTATTATAAGAATTTCTTGTTACCATAAGTTGCTAAATCGCTCTAACATCATCATTGCGTTAAAAGTAACTCTTACATAGAAAATTTTTAATAAAACTAATGCAAGTTGGAGATAAGTATTCATAACTCATAAGTCAAATATAACAAGATATCAATACATATACAAGAGTTTTTGCAGAGAAGCGTACCATGAATTCAATTAAATCATTTACTACATTTACATGGTGAGGACCAAGGAATCAATTTGCCATAAAGTTGCTAAATTGTTCTTACTTGTTCACTGCGTTCAAAAAAATTTTACATGGAAAATATTGTAATAAATCTAAGTCTGGTACATGCAAGTTGGAGTGAAGGTCTCATAATACCAATACACATACAGAAGTTGTTACAGAGGAACTTACAGTGCATTTAATGTATTGAACATTAACTATATTTATATGGTAAGTACCAAGGAGTTGACGTACGTAGTACGATGAATAAACAATAACGTAAGATTTTTATTATATGAATATAAAATAAACGATCCATAATGCAAAAAAAAAAGAAAAAAAAAATCTAAGGCCTGATCAAAATCTCATTTTTTTTTATGCTGGGATTTCATTTCATTTTATTTCGTTGGAAAATTTTTGATAAAAATAAACGAATTTTGTGTCATTTGATTAGAATTTCTATATAATTAGATCTAACCTACGAAATCAATTGAATTGAATTGAAATCCCGTGAAAAAAAACATTGATCCGGAATTCTTTTCATTCAATTTTTTTTTCTAAAAAAAAAATAGGTAGAGCATGAGCTGAAGATATTTCTTTATTTCACCCTCTTGTTGTACACTTGTATTGTATATCATCCTTGGCATGCACAAATTAATGACGAACCAAATCTTACCATACGACCCTTCCTTTACTCCATCGTATCTCCATACCAATTTGAGACGAACTTGAGAGTATCGCCTTTATATTTCCACCCATGATTTTCCCATTTCACTCCACACCAGTTTCCCTTCCCTCCCGTTCCCTTTCTGAATTCCCGCTGTGAATGTGGTGTGCTCAAGAAGAAGCAGAGAAGGAAACGACAGAAACAAGAAGAACAACAAAATTTATTAACCTTTTCTCCAATTCCCGCCCACAAAAAGATCTCTCCTTTTCTTTCTATAGCCTTTCGATTCCTTCCTTGTAGTATTACTTCTCGCTCTTTTTGGGTGTAATTCATAGGAAGTTGGGGGTTGGAAATTTATTCCTTTCTTCTCCTCCGAGAGTGTTAGAGCAAGACAGATAGAGCCAATGAAGGGAGGCGATGAACAGAGGATGTCTCTGCTTGGGATCACTCTGTCAGATAGGCCCAGGTGGCAGCAGTTTCTGATTTGCTCGTCTGGCTTCTTCTTCGGCTACCTCGTTAATGGCATTTGCGAGGTATTAATTGCACCTCTCCCCAATTACAAATTTCGTCTAAACTTTGCTATTGAAAATGGTGGTACAGCTGGTTTCGCCTATTAAAGGAAAAAGAATCAATCTTGATTTTACAATGGACCAAAAATTGTTCTTGCATGTTTTCATTTTGAATTTCAATTGTTCTCTCTGGTTCCTAATTTTGTTCTAAACGCATGCAAATTCTCATGAATTTTGTTTTAATTTTCAGGAATATGTATATAATCGACTTCAATTCAGGTAGACTTTCTTCTGATTCTCTTACCCTTGTACGCATCTTTTTTTATTTATTTTTAAAAGGTTTTGTGTTGCAGTACAAAGTATCAACAATAATTTTTATTGGCCCAAAGCATCAATTTTTCATAACAGTTTTGTTCTTTTTTTTTTGGGTCCTTTAGCTACGGATGGTATTTCACCTTCGTTCAAGGATTTGTATACATTGCATTGTTACGTCTCCAAGGGTTCACTGAAAAGCAGATGGTTAATCCATGGAAAACTTATGTGAAACTCTCCGCGGTTTTAATGGGCTCTAACGGCCTTACTAAAGGCTCTCTTGCTTTCCTCAATTATCCTGCTCAGATCATGTTCAAGTCCACTAAGGTCTTATTTATTTTACCATTTACTTATTTATCTGTGTTTTCTTTTTTATATTGTGCCTTTCAAATGTCAATTACGAGGAATAAATAGTAGTCAATTGTGCCTTTCAAATGTCAATTACAAGGAATAAATAGTAGTCAATTGTGCCTTTCAAATGTCAATTACAAGGAATAAATAGTAGTCAATTAGAAGTGAATTTGGGACCATTAAAAATATCGAAAAGCACTGCAGATGACCAAAAATGAAAGCACTGTCTTGTACAATTCTCTATTTATAAAACATTCTGATATAAATGTTAATTACAAAGGGATATATATTTCCACAGAAAAGCACTAGAATATAAAAAATGAATGAAACAACTGTTAGGCACAGAGAGAGTTGGCCAATTATGCGTGACTAGAATCCCCTAACCCCTAAACCAAAACAAGGAAAAGAAATGCCCTTATTCTTTTGTTATGATTAGTTGAAATTGAGACAATGGTAGTTTGGGTGCACTGAAGAGATGAGTTGAGTAATACACAGTTATTTAAAAGTTTTGTTTGCATTTCTCTAAGGGGCGAAAAAATAGTTTTTCGTGCACTAATGAAATATCATTAAAAAAAAATCCAATTTATTCTTAGCATCTCGGTATTGTTGTTATTTATTGCTAAAGCAATGAAAGAGTTGTTTGTTCTTGGGAATTCTAAAGTAAACTTAGTAGGAAAGGAATTACAGTTTGGATAGTTTATGAAAACCAGTACAAGAATGTATACATAGTTAAAAATTTCCTTGTTTCATGGGGATATATGTGAAAAATTGAGATTTTCCGGGTCAAAATTCAAAACATGAAATTTTTCTTACCTTCTTTTTCTTTGAAAGTATTTACTTTATTACTTGTGCTTATTTCTTTTATACTATCCTTCATTAGGTGCTGCCAGTTATGATCATGGGAGCATTTATTCCTGGGCTTAGAAGGAAGTATCCTCCCCATGAGTACACCTCAGCAATGCTTTTAGTGGTGGGGCTCATCCTTTTCACCCTTGCTGATGCTCAAACTTCTCCAAATTTCAGTGTAATAGGTGTCCTTATGGTGTCAGGTGCTCTAGTCATGGATGCCTTTCTTGGCAACCTACAAGAGGCTATTTTCACCATGAACCCTGACACAACACAGGTGATTCACATAGTTATGCTTTTAAGTTTTAATCTTGCCTGATTGGTGTTAGTTTTTTTTATGTAAATTATTTGTTTTATTTTGAGGGATCAAATCTAAGGCATGATATGTTTTATGATTCAGATGGAAATGCTGTTTTGTTCCACTGTAGTAGGATTACCGTTGTTGATCCCTCCAATGGTGTTTACTGGAGAGCTTGTAAAGGCATGGAATTCCTGTTGGCAGGTAACCTTTCTTCCAATCCTTCCAAAACATGTGAAGCTAAAGTAGATTTAGTATTAGAAAAACATTAATCAAGAGCAACTATGTGTAATAACGACCTTCTCCTCCTTTTTTTTATTTTCTTTTTGTTGACGAACTGAAAGAATATTTCTTATTAGCTAAATTATTGTTGGAGTAATACTATTAGGATCTAGCAATTGACGGCTAGTTTTATTTGTGTAGCATCCGTATGTTTATGCTGTTTTGGTATTTGAAGCAATGGCAACCTTTGTGGGCCAGGTCTCAGTCCTTTCACTCATTGCCCTCTTTGGTGCAGCTACAACTGCCATGGTACCTTCTTTACTTGCTATGTTATCTGATGTCTTTGCCATGTATGCTTACAGATGTATCCATCTCTGATTTACACCATGCAAACTAACCCGTTTTATTTATTTAGGTGACAACTGCAAGGAAAGCGGTCACACTTCTATTATCTTATTTGATATTCACAAAGCCATTAACAGAGCAGCATGTAACTGGTCTGTTGCTCATCTCCATGGGGATTATTTTGAAGCTTCTTCCTGAGTATAAAGATCCACATCCTCCTAAAAATGCTCATGTTGCCCGTTTAAATAAGCAAACTTTGCATGAGGAAGAGGAAGAAGAGAAGGAGCGTTTGGTTTAAGAGCAGGAAACAGAAATACACCAAATTAGATTGATTGGAAATATATAAAGATGGTGCATAGTTAGTGAAATGCTCCATCAAAATTTTCAATCACTTGAATAAGGTGAACAAACTTTTTACCAGTGTTTAGTTTGTTCTTTAGTATAGCTGCGTTCTACTGTGACTTGTGTCAACCTTTTGGTTGAAAAGACCAGAGTTATTTAGTTTTTGGAAATTTTTTGGTGAATTGTTGGAAGTCATATTTAACATGTGAAGTCCTGTGTTAGTGTGTTTGATGTAGAATTTAGTTAAGATACTGATGAAAAATTAAAAACCGTCTGTATGTGTCACTGGGAGCAATAATCCTGTATTGTTTGGTTCATATTTTAGCCAATTCAATTCTGTAATACCATTTGTTATTAATAAAATAGTACTTTTAATTGCCTAGCGATAGACAGGCTTGATTTGGATGCATTATTTATTTGTAATTCAATTCGTCAAGCAAAGATTGGTTTTGTTTTGAAATGCGTTTTTGAAATAAAATAGAGAGGAAAAACTAAAAACGGCTTTGTGTTTGTTGAGGCCTAGGCCCAACTAAAATTTCAATATCTTGGGCAAAGTTGAATCAAGCCCTTCTATTTAGTTTTAAATGAGTTGGCCTGCTAAGTTAATTTCTTGCATGTTTGAACTTTGAACAATATCATCGATTCATCGTTTGGATATAATAAAATTCCAACTAACTTTCTTATGAGTATACTCGAGTTTATCCAATGCCATAATTTGATCTCTGTACTCTGTTTTTGACTCTATAAGTCAGTGAATTTTAAGTTATTCCAAATGACTCTTTTTTTAATCCAATAAACAGCTGCATTGTTGATATTTTACCATATATCAGCGATATTCTCCAGCTAAGCTTAAGGATGGAGAGTAATTGAGAAAATAAGATGTTTATCATTTTTTTTTTTTGCATAATTTATACATAAAGCAATAGCACAGCAATTTATCCATTTGAAATTGAATCCTTGATACTAAACAAATGTCATTTCAAAAGTTGTTCATGGCTATAAAAATTGTTGACATCAACAATTATTCCAAGAATGATGTAATTGAAACCAAATATAAAAAAAAATAGATTTTTGTGATCAATTATTCAAAAAGAGTGGCCTCCCATATTACCCCACTATAAAACATCTGCTTTTATTCGTTTCAGGCCTAAGAACCGCTTTTTTCCTTTTCTTTTGCTTTCACAGATTTGTGGCCCAGGGATGTTTTTTTTATTGGTGAAACCAAATCCGTATCTCAACAGTAAAGATAATAAAACAAAGGGACTACAAAATTAGAATGTACGCTTGGATATGCTCTGCTATAAAGAAAAAATTGTGTTTTTTTTTACATGAATGGTATGTAGTAATCACTTGGTACAAAACATATCAGCTAGACGGTGTAAGTAATTTTACTTTTTTTTAATCAATATATTTTTTTTATTTTGTGGAAACGACAACCGACAGTCCGTGTTATTCACATTTCATGACTGACAGCGTAGCAAACAAGAGATACTATGGACCCTTGTTACAGTTATTCTCATTTGAGAATAGAGAACATATTTTATTTTTTTATTCCCTTTACATAATTAGAAAATATTCCAACGTACCAACTAAAACAACATTTGCTACATCTCAAATCTGACAATAAGAATGAGTCCCAATTTATAGAGGAACGTCAGCACTTAGAAATCACAATTGAAATGTCAATTATGTCCAAGTTTTAACATAACAGTTATATTAAAAAAAAATTATTAATTTAAAATTTTGACTTTTCAAACACCAGAGTCCACGGAAAGAATTGGACTGGCAAGACAAAAGCAATCATGTTTGTAGTCCCGGAGCAGCCTCAATCAATAAAGGCCCAAAAGCAGCATTGCGGGCCCCAAGAAGCAGGCTGAACAGACGACAAAAATAAAAGAAAAAAAAAAACACAAAAGAAACCGTACAACCGCCTCTGGACTCTGAAGGAAAAATGACCAGGAAATGCAGAGACCGTTGGATTTCAATGATCTCACGGTTGAGGAAGGGAAGAATGAAATTGCGTTTTCCAATGTGATGTTGTCAATTAGGCACTTGAGATATCTCTATTCCTTAAATTAAGGACCTAACAGGCACCTAATAGTAGTAATTACAAATTGACAAAGGCATTAGTTGGCCCGCTAGAGGGTTTAATAATTGTGGAAATACTGATTATCCACATACACTCTACCGCTTGAAAATTGGAAGGTTTAGTTTTTGTATTGAAACTATAACAGGATAAACAAATTGCATTACACAGATGGTTTTTTGAAGTATCACCAGTGTCCAACATAATGCTTTCTATTTAGTCCCCTGTTTCACAGAATTCATCTTATTATATCTCCATCTCGAAAGTGAATGAAAGTCCATATGAGATTTTCATTGACATGACTTAACATATGATACGTCTAATTACTTTGACAAAGTCATGCTTTTCCTTTACTTTTTGCTTCGTTCCATTTTTCTCTTTATTATGGTCAAAATGCTTCTCCTCATTGTTCAACAGTAGTTAGAATTTCGACGATATATTTGTACATCAACTGAAGCTGTTTATTTTTCTTCAAAATTTTCATTATTAAATTCTTTAAAAATGATGCCTTTTGATATAATAATAATTTCAATTATCTTTTATTAAAAATTTTCTAGAGTGAATTAACTTTGACGAATTTTATTCGGTTTCGATGAGAATCTAAAATATATAAAATGTCAAAAATTGGTCATTTTTTTATGATAATTTACATAATTTATTTTGCTTCGAAATTTAATGATCGTCGAGCTCAAGGTACACTCAACCCATCTAATGCCTTGTGGGTGAGTCCCGCGGGGGCGAGTTGGGGGGCATAGCTTAACCTAAATTAATTGAACATTTTTTACATTCATATAAATTTAAATTGTTATATATCCAGTTTGAGCGTTTAAATCTAAAATTCAATATAAATGAGTTATATAATATGTTGTTTAAACTTTTTACAAATAATTATTTTCTAACTTATTTAATACGGGTGCTGCATGACTTTCATGTCATCCCCATCTTCAAAAATAATTGAATTAGCTTTTAATTTGTGGTAAATAAAATAAAAATTGATCGAACAACCATTTGAAATTCACCAAAGTAAGTGTTTGACTAGACAAGCTCATTAAAAACAATTGAATTTCAATTATTGAGTTGTAAATGGCCGATTTGAACAGCTAATTGTGTTTTTCATGTTGAATTTACATTGGAAATCAAATTTTGTGTTTTTTTTTCAAATATATTATTTTTTCGATTTAAAAAAAGTGCAAGGTTATAAATTATCCAATGATTTTTGTTAAAATTTTTAATATAGTAAAAAGAATTCTAAAAATATATAAAATTTGATATTTAATGAGTTTCAACATGAAAAACATAATGCACGGTTAGAATCGATCATTTGCAAATAAAAAATCGAGATCCAATTCCATTTGACAGACTCATCCATCAAACATATTTGATTCTATCATTATTCCGGATTGATTATTAGAATCATCAATATGTGATATACTTTTCCTTTTTGTTGAAAAAAAGGTGAATTTATCCGCCCGTTTTTTAGAAATGAAATAATTATCACATTACACTAATCAAGGGCGGATACAGGGATGGCAGGCATAGGCTTGACCTACGCCACAAAAAAAATGTGTTAAATATTAAAAGTACAGTATTAATTAAGTTATCTAATGTGCCCGGTCTACTTTAATATATAAATTTTAAGTTACTAATATTTAATTGGAGTCTACCTCGATAACTCGGTCTACTCTATCCTCCGATCTTGATTTTGCACCGGACACTAATCCTAGATCAACCCATGCCACAAACAACACAAAACCTAAACTGCTACACTCCAAATATAATGTTTGTATTAACACTTAGCCATGAATCTGTGATAAGATCGTAAGATATAAATTTCTAGTTGGGACAATAGTTGTTCAAAAATACAGCTGATAAACCATGAATTCATGTGCCGAGTTTGCACGCTTAACACATGAACCAAACTACAGCAAAAAAAAAAGAAAAAAAAAAAAAGGAACACAAGGCACAGCACGCGCGCCTTAATAAGTCCCAACAAGGAGCAAAGAAGGCCCATAGCCTTGAATATTTCGCATAGAGTTAGATGAAAGACTTGGAGGTAGCTTTTGTCAAGTTTCTTTTGTCACTGCCTTTGGTCATTTTTTTTTTTTTTTTTTTGCCTTTCCCTTTCTTCCTCGCCTCACATGCAACTTTTGTGCTGTGGCAGAGGCAATTAGTTCGGTTCATAACTGGTCACGTGACTCTCATCCACCCCTCTCCGATGCAGTGGGGTGCCACGCCAGGTTGCATTGATAAGCCCCCTGTGACATGCACGTTTTCCCTTTCTTGTTCCATTCAACAGTTTACGGCTAGTTATCAGCAAAGTTGTTATTTGTTGATTTCTACACTGTGCTTATGCTTTGTTGATAGGAACAAACATGAACAGAGATTGTATATGAACATGTCCGTATGTTGTAAACTCAGAGGCGGACCCAGGATTTCGACTTGAGGAGCGAAATTCGAAAGTATATATAAATATGAAAAAAAATTATATTATTTTAGTATATAGTAGTATTCTTTGTAAATGTGAATTGTATCAAAATACATTAAAAAATATTGTATAAAAAATAATAAGCAACATTTTATTTGTGATTTTTTTCTCTTTTCTAACTTTGCTTTGAGAGAAGAAGAAAATTAAACAAGTTTGGATAAATAATAGACTCAACTAGCTAGATTGTGTTTAAGCTATCTATTTTATTTCAACCTTTTTACAAGAAAAATGTATTATATATAAACTAAATTTAACATATAATTCAAGAATCCTTACTACATGCTTAAAATTTTAGGGGGGGGGGGGAGCCCCTATGCCCCTGTACTGCCTCCACCCCCTGTAAACAGTGACGTCTGAAGTATTTTTTGTATTGGATGGATAGTTTGCGTTTGTTAACTCAACATTTGCTGCATGCCGCATGGAGTGATAAACTGACTTTCCATAATTTATATTCAAATTTTAACAAACTTACAACAACAACAACAACAATTAAGCTTTTTGTCCCAAACACATTGGATAGGCTAGAAACGAAATCTAACAAGAGCTTAACAAACTTACAAATCAATTTAAAATTTTGAAAAGCCTAGATTTCGAACCTCAGCTCTAACTCAATTTTTCTCTGACAACTTCGTTGAAAAAAAATCCAATTACTTTTGGGTCTGGAATTTAGAAATGTGGTCTTAATTTGAGTCGAAATTTAATATGTCAGCTATATATATTATATTAATATACATTATATAGTTTTAATACGTTATATATATAGCATGTTTTAAAAAATTATAAATTTTAGTTTGCTATGAGATTTTAATATGTAGATTAGATTGGTTAAATTAGATTTGTCAATTTATAAAAATACTCTCGAAAAAGTTCACGGTGCATAGAAAGCTCTATGCACTATGGTGCATATTAAACTTTATATATATATAATATACAGATAGCCCGTATGCTGGAGTCGTTTCTCACAATCTAAAATGCATACAGTCAATCCGAAGCTTTCAAATTGTTCTCCATATTGAAATCTCCTAGGAAACTAAAATTTATATTTTTTTCGAATTTTTTTACTATATATTATGCTATTTTAAAAAAACATTGTAAAGGAGTATTTCTGACCATTCAATTTTAAAATAGCATAATATATAGCAAAAAAATTCGAAAAAATGTAAAATTTGGTCTTGAAAGATATTTTTATATGGAGAACAACTTGAACGATTTGGATCGACTGTTTGAATTTTAGATTTTGAGAAACGACTCCACCATACGGGTTTAATCCGTATGCTGGAGTATACTTTAGCCAATCTATATATATATATATAGAGTTTTGCTATGGTGAGTTGCAACTCACCAAAGCGTCCGTGAGTCGCGCTCAAAATTTCGAAATTTAGTTCAAAATGACTGATCCAAACCGTCTAATACGATATCCCTATTGAAATCTCCATGCAGACCAAATTTTATATTTTTCCGAAATTTTTAAGTATTTTTTTTAAATTTTAGAAAATCATTAATCTAATTAGTTCTGAACCGTTCAAAAACAGCAGTTTTAAAAATCCGAAATAAATACTAAAAAATTTCAAAAAATATAAAATTTGGTCTGCATGGAGATTTCAATAAGGAGATCGTATTAGACGGTTTGGATCGGTCATTTTGAACTAAATTTTGAAATTTTGAGCGCAACTCACGGACACTTTGGTGAGTTGCAACTCACCATAGCAAAACTCTCTCTCTCTATATATAGAAAGCATTCAATCAAAGCGCTTTGACCAGAGTCCCAGTTAAACCCCGTCAGATCTCAATTTTGAAAGTTCAAACGACCGATCCGAACGGTCAAATATGATCTCCATATTGAAATCTCATTGCCGACCAAAATTTTCATTTTTTTGAATTTTTTAAGTATTTTTTTCGGATTTTCAAAAATCGTTAATCTAATTTGTTCTGAACCCTACAAAAATTGCTGTTTTTGAAAATCCGAAAAAAATACTTAAAAAATTCAAAAAAAATGAAAATTTTGGTCGGCAAGGAGATTTCAATATGGAGATCATATTTGACGGTTCGGATCGGTCGTTTGAACTTTCAAAATTGAGTACCGACGGGGTTTAACTGAGACTCCGGTCAAAGCGCTTTGATTGAATCCATTCTCTCTCTCTCTCTCTCTCTCTCTCTATATATATATATATAGAGAGAGAGAGAGAGAGATGTAAATAAGCTTATTCATGAATTAAGATTGTGAATAGAGAATTGTGAAGAATAGACTATTCATGAATGGAAAAATGTTATTTGGATTGTAGGCTATGAATAAGTATGAATGTTAAGAATATAAATATCGTCTCCAAATTAAATATTTTATACATCTCAAATATAGCGTCTATTCATCTCAATTCCAATATTTTACTAGAATAACTATTAACCTATGAATAGACATATTCACCTTTATCACATGATGCTTGGATGGTGCCTATGAATAGACATAACTATTTTATCACATGATGCTTTCTCGATTCATTAATAGGACTATTCAATGTGCATTCCCTTGACCTAACTTTTTTTTAAAAAAATTTTTTTTGTGCATCCCATTGAACGAGAGAAAAAGGAATTGGAGCTGGGAGTTGCAATTCGTTTCTGTGTAAATTTAAAATTTTGTCTATAATTTTCTTACGAGTTTAACTTAGCATTTTATCTATTCATAAATAACATAATTTATACATAAGATGTCTTATAACAACAAACATATTTCTCCCAAAAGTTAGTATTTGGAATGTATGATGCCGATCAGCTGATTGACCAGAAAAAAAAAAGTACAGTTATCATATAATAGTTGATTGTGAAAAATTAAAGATGTTGGACTGTAATTTAAGAATTTCACATAGTAATGAAATAAATAAAATTGAATTTTCGTTATTCGTATATTTAAGTAACTATATTTTTTTTCATCTTATTATTTGTAATGGGATATAACGGTAATTCAAAATTGTCATTTTTTGGAACATATTTACGTAACAGACTAACAATGGCTTCTTAGTATTCACTATCAAAATAACGAAACAAACATCAATGAAAATGTTAGAAATTATTGAATTTGAATTTACAAAAAAAAAACGATAATAATTTGTGTACATTTTGTTGTACGAGCACGACAGTCTTTCAATCTATGATCCCTACTTATAAACTCACGAATCCAAGAGTGCATTACATCTAGATATGTGCATCCAACTGCAGTATCAGTTAATCAGTTAGACAAAAGATAATAGGTATTATTTGATATTATATCTATAATGAAAAGATATTGATTAGAATAATAATAATTTTTTATTTTAGAAAGAGAGCACATATAAAAAAACTTTTATCACATGTAATGTTTCAAATATTTTTATCATAAAGAAATATATAATATTTCTATTACATTATGGGAGTGTTTGTTACACTTTGGAATAAAATAGAATAGAGTTTGAATAAAGTTTCTCTGTCCTCTCTCCTCGTATTCCGAACAAGAGTTTAATTCCTTCGTATAGATGGTATTAGAATAAAGAGTTGAATAAGTCCTTATTCAAAATAAAATTTATTCAAAATGTGTTTGGTTTCATTCAGAATAATGCTTATTCAACAACAAAAACACACATGTTTTTCATTTTGATATTTTAATTTAAATATTTATAAATTTCTATTTACTCACACATTGAGTGAGCAAGTTTTCTAATCTTTGATGAATATGACCAAAAAAAAAAAAAATACAAAATATGGCATCAACATTCTGACTCACAAACTCATAACTACATAAAAATGCAGGCCCCGTATTAATTTACGAGTGGCAGATTTTTCAGTCGCTCCTTTCCAACTATTAAGAATAAATACACAATCTGCAGGTTTCTATAAACATCCAAGTTCGTTCAATCAACATACAACAATCTTCCTCCAGCTCCACAAGCTTGAACAGTGACGTTTTACACGAAACGCGACATAAAACCGACACTCAAGATCCTTGACGGCAATTGTCCCATTCCAAATAACTCCAGTTAGGATCCTTTGTGAAATACTCTGTTTGCCAAATCCTGTGGCGTGTACCTGACCCAACCAAAAATTTTTCTAGAGAAATCACCGGATGCTGACACTATTTACTCTGGAAGAGATACTCGTTGTCAGTGAAGTACTGTACGATTGGGATGATCGGAAGGCGGTGCAGAGAATCTAGACTTGGGATGAACTCGTTTGGTCGAATCAGAGCCGAGCCCGTTCAAAGCTCTGCCCGGTCCAAACCTCCGTTATCCGGTCAAACAGTTGAGGAAGAGCGAATAATGACCCGAACCAGACCTGACCAATCCGATCGCAGCCATTCCTTCGCTTTTTAAGCCCTTTTTTCCCACCACATAACCACCGCGAAATGCTGCGCTTCACACCACTCCTTTCTCTCCGCGTACCCCAAAAAGTACCCCGAATTGTGTTCATGCTTAATAATTCATTAAGGATGTGTTTGGATAGGTCGGGAATATGAAATAAGAATAAGGAATTTCAGTTTGCGTGCTTATTCTTATTTTTGCGCAAAACAAACGGTATAAGAATAAGGAATTTTGGTCCTTATTCCTATACTAACAAAACCATGGTATAAGAATAAGGAATAAGAATAAGCACGCAAACCGAAATTCCTTATTCTTATTCCCTATTCACGGCTTATTCCGTTGCATCCAAACACACCCAATTGCCTTCTTTCTTCAACACGAGCAGCATGTTGCATTTTCTACTTTGGAAAAAACAGTGCTCCGAGATGGGGTACCTTTTTCAGCAAAGATATCATACAATTATTATACGATATTATCAACGATGATATGTTGCATTTTTTTTATCAATATAATTGATATTTATACTGAACTTGTCAATTAATTTTACTTAAAATTCTAGTAATCCGCATGGTGTTTTTAAACCTAGCAATGAAAATATAACCATTGTGAAAAAATAAATAATCGAATATAAAGCATCCAACTAATACGATAATGCCGGTCAACACTATACTTTGCCAAACACATAGCTTTTCTTTATATTTATATATTTATAAATCGAGTCATATTTAACTACATAAAGGTAAAGTCATAACTTCGAGTCATATCAACGAATTAAAAATGAACTTTCGTGTCTACATAACATAATTAACGCGGTCAATGCAGTAAAATTTTAAATACACTCTATTCTCAATATTTACCCAATCTATTATGATTCACTAACAAATAAATAATATTACTAATAAATACTTGGAAAATACGTAGGAGAAATACATAGAGTAGCTGAGAAGATTTAATACTTGTATAAGAGAAGGCTCACTATTTATATTTCAAGTGGAGCAGAGAGAGAGAGAGAGAGAAGCAGCCCCAGTCGAAAGCGACAAGACTGGAAAGAGAAAGAGAGAGAGAGAGAGAGAGAGAGAGGAGGCGGTGGTGGTCCGGCAGCCGTGCTCAGCCTTCTCTTCCCTTCTCCGACGAAATTGCAAAGATCAGAGACGTAAGCATCTCTAATCAATCTTCCCTATACAATACATCCCCAAACGACCCCCCATCTCTCATCTCACATCCCTCTTCGCGCGCCGTTCTCACTCCGATCCAGATTGGAGCTTTACTCGCGCTCTTTTTCCCTCTCCAATCGTCTATTTTGATGAATCGAGTTTCTCAGATTGAGATGTTTCGTAATGTGTTTGAATACTGATGTTTTCTTTGTTGTCGATGCAGGGAATCGGTGTCGTTTGGTTGTGAATGGACCAGGTTTGTGTGTGTGTTTGTTTATCTGATTTATTAGTAGCATTGTGTTTGAGAAATTTCTTGTTGCTGAATAGCTTTTGTGTTTTGATGTGTGATTTAGTACGAGAAAGTAGAGAAGATCGGAGAGGGGACCTATGGCGTGGTGTACAAAGCGCGTGATAAGCTCACTAACGAGACGATTGCTTTGAAGAAGATCCGATTGGAGCAGGAAGATGAAGGTGTTCCTAGTACAGCTATCAGAGAAATTTCTCTTCTCAAGGAAATGCAACATGGCAATATAGTCAGGTTTGTTTTTCGCTTCTGTTTTTTTTTTATTTTCCGCTAATGGAGATTATTTCTCTTCATTTAGATAATTACTACTTGATACTTGCTGATTAACTTTGTGTTTTAACTTTATTGCGATATCACTTGCTATTGTTAGATGTAGCTGGATGTCTGCTTCATGCTATGTGTCTATATTTATATAACATCAACGTTTCTAAATTGTAAAATTTTGCCCCTCTTGATATATTTTATGTCAGATTGGGTTGAGATACCAAATGTCTATTTTGGTACAATTCCTTCTTTTGACTTAATTGTAGTGGACAGTACAGTAGACAGAAACTGAACAAACTACTTAGCTGAGAAAAAAAAAAGCAATTCTATTGTATATGCAATTGACAACTCTACTGTCAACCTTTTTTTTTTTTTTTTTATAGTCTATGGCAAGCTAAACATGTATTTTTTATATTCTCATGCATAGGCTGCAAGATGTGGTTCATAGCGAGAAGCGCATTTATTTGGTTTTTGAGTATCTCGACCTTGACCTCAAGAAATACATGGATTCGTGTCCTGAACTAGCTAAGAACCCTCACCTGATTAAGGTAGGAGTCTTTGTTACCTCATTTTCTCTTATAGATTGTTGCATAAACCTTGCACGGTCGCACCTGTTAAGTTAAAAATTTCTAAAGTAAAGCCCTTTTTATCAGACAGATAAAACTTATTGCTTTTTAGTCATGATTTTTTACTTATTTTCCTATTGAAATGCTTCCACTAACAGCGCAAAAATACAATGTATACCTTTAAAACAAGAGGAAATACACTAGAAAAATGATTTAAGCCTGTCATCTAATGTTGTTTTTGGTCTCAGACTTACCTATATCAGATTTTGAGGGGTGTAGCATACTGCCACTCTCATAGAGTGCTCCATCGGGACTTGAAGCCTCAGAATTTACTGATTGATCGCCGCACCAATGCTCTCAAGCTGGCCGACTTTGGTCTGGCACGTGCCTTTGGCCTTCCTGTTCGTACCTTTACCCATGAGGTATGTATATTTAGCCAAAAATTTTACTCATTCTTAATATGTTTGTGTTACATAATCCATTATGTGATGGAATTGGCGGTTTTTTTTCTTTTTGTTGGGTTGGGGGGTTGGGGGCAATTGTTATATGAGATAGCATTAGTTTTGTTTTGATTGTTGGTCTTAATATGATATATATGGTATTGGAAAGAAGAAAGGTAATCTTTTAGTTATGTATTGGCCCCCCATAATTTTCTGGTTTGGCAATTGGCTGTGAGATCTAGGAGGAGAGTTTATATAATGGATTAAATGTCAGGTGGTGACGCTTTGGTACCGAGCACCAGAAATCCTGCTTGGGGCCCGACAGTACTCAACCCCAGTCGACGTGTGGTCGGTGGGTTGCATTTTTGCCGAGATGGTAAACCAGCGCCCCCTTTTTCCTGGTGACTCTGAGATTGATGAGTTATTTAAAATTTTCAGGTCTCAATCTAAACATTTCTGTATTGTTATTTCAGCTCATACAGTTCCTTTTAGTAGTTGATATACACTGTTATTTGCCTGAGGTAATAAAACTGTGGTACTGACTCAGCCGTGTTTCATGGGTATTTCATGAAAAGGGTAATGGGCACTCCAAATGAGGAGACCTGGCCTGGAGTTACTGCACTGCCTGATTTCAAATCTGCATTTCCAAAGTGGCCTCCTAAGGTACTTGAGATGTAGACCTTAATTTGCTATCATTAAGACCATCCTGCATTGCTTCTGATCCTATGAAAACCCTATGTTTTTAATTTGAATTTTCATACCAGCCCTTCAATTTGCATTGCTTCCGAACATTTTTTAAGATTATGATAAAGATCGTAAATACCCTGGATCTATCTAACTTTGGTTGGAAAATTACCTCTATTGTTGATTTAAAACTGCTTGTTAGTATATATAACAAACTCAGATTATCTGTGAGTTCTCTTGGTTCACTCATGTTCAAGTGTTACTCTATCGGTTGGTGATAATCTTGCAATGCATGTTTACATATGGAATTTCTCATATGCTTTCTAATAAGTAATGATGGACATTTCTTCCTTTATTGCATATTTAACCCAAAAAAGTGCTGTAATTAGAAATACATTGTTTGGGAATGCTTTGTAGGATCTCGCAAGCATTGTTCCAAATCTTGAACCTGCTGGAATTGATCTTCTCTCTGTAAGTCCGGCCTTTCCTCTTCTCCTCAGATATCTGAAGTCATAAGTTGTTTTGGAGAGTCTGGCCTGTGATGCATTCTAACTTGTACTTGTTTATAAAATAACAGAAAATGCTTCGTCTGGAACCAAGCAAGAGAATCACTGCTCGGCAAGCTCTGGAACACGAATATTTTAAGGACATCGAGTTGGTACCTTAACTTTTCTAGAATACCCCCTTGTATAGTATCTGAGTTGCTATTTTTGATGTTCTCGTCTCATTGTCATTTGTGCTTTTATGAAGATTATGGTTTTGTAATCTTAGTTTTTTTTTTCTCTCTATTTCATTCTTTTTTTTTTATTTTTTAAGTTCATGAGACGTCTGTTGTTTAGCAATTTGAAATATTCAGTGGCACACCGTCTCACTTTGTAGGGTTGATAATTTTGAAGCAAAATTTTATGGATGAATGCTGAAAGGCTGTTCTTCCGTCTAGTATTGTCAATATATTCGGCTTCTTCTAAAGTCGTGAATAGAAATTATTTGTTGAAGTACAGAAACAGAAGCTAAATCTGCTGTGTAGGGTAAAATTTAGAGAACTCCAATCTTTTCAAGAACCGACAAAGTTTAATTTATATCTTACTAGATAGACGTCTCTTGATAGTGCAATTTAAGCTGCGAGAAAACTTAGATCCCTCATTTCATCAACTCATAATTAATTTTTTTCAACTCGGCTTTTTGGGTTGACTTCTAAGAGGTCTTAAGGTTTAAGCTTGCATGCTTGCAATAGACTTGGCGAGCCAGTTTGTTTGGGATAAAAGGCTCTTGTAAAAAGTCAGTCGTATATACAAGAATGACTAGGTTGGGGTGCCATTTTTATTCTACCCAAACTAGTTTGGGATACAAGGCTTTTGACTTTATAGGTTGCAAGAATTTGGAAGTTACATATGTTGGTCGGTATACTATCAATGGACAGCAACTATAGATTTCTGCTACGTTTTGCTTTACACTACCACTACCCGCCTATATTTTTATGCAATTTCTAGAAGACTTCTTAGTTCAAGGCCTGTGAGGGAATTTATATGCATCATAAAATTAGCTCAAACAAATTAGATTCGAACTTTTCAAAGAGAGAGGATGTTCTCCGCCACGTTTGTAGTATTTAACTGAAAGAATAAATCAGAAAAGACATGAACAACATTTCAAGCTACTAAAACAGAAATACTTAGAGACAATAATCTGAGGGAAGTGTAAGATGCTAACCAAATTCCAGTACAAAGTTTACAACAAAGGCAACATGTAAAAACAATAAAAACCCATTAACTATCTATGGGGCAAAAAATATCACAAAAAAAAAAAAAGGCAAACAAAAAAATGCTGCAACCACTTCAACCCATCAACCGGCTAAAGGGTAAATAGAGTAAAAAAATTAAAGGAAGACTATCAACAGGTGAGATTTCACATATCTGACAATAGAGATTGGAAAAGCTGATCAAAAAGTTTTTTTTTCCTTAAACACCCTTATTTTGTTTTCTTCATGATAGTTAAAGTGCGCAGCTCGGCATCTTCCTTCACAAAGCTCCACCAGAGATAGGAGAGAGGGACTGCTAGCAAAAAACACACAGCATGTGCATCAGCATATCCCATATATGGTGGGAAGTCATATATCTCCAATACAACAGCACTGATGCCTCCTATTGCGATCACCCAAAGCTTTGCACCTGATGGATGCCGGGTTACAGAACCCCAAATTGCCCAAATCAGCAATTGAGCTGTCCCGATTGCAACACAAACCTTCGTATTCAGGCCTATAGATAAAAGTGATAACAAGGGGAAAAAATAATTAGATATGTACAGATAGACAATTGTATGGAATTGCTTCAAAACCGAAAAAATAAATAAACAAATCATAGCAGAGAGATATGCTCACTGTAATCAAGTCGGTAGAAGTTGAGATAAAGTATGTGGGTGGTAAAAAAAGCCAACAAAGGAGCAGCAACCATGACCCTTGAAGCTTCAGCTCTCACATTAAAAGCTCGCATTATGGACAGAATTAGTGAAAAACCTAGTAATGCAACAGCAGATGAATAGTACAACTTCTCTGTCCAATCAGCATACCTTCAAAAATAAACAGATCAAGTTAGAACAACCGTAAAATTTTGGGCAATTAAAAAAACACAATATTGTATTTCCTCATCGCAGATACCTCATTTTATATTATTAGTTTCTGTGTACATTAAAATATGATGATAACCACTGTACATTTATTACTGTAGCTCCATTAAGATATCACAGAACCTCAAAACAATACTGTGCATATCAAAATATTACCTACTCTTTCCATTGCACTATCATGATCAGCCCTAATTTAAATAGAAGTTTTCTTTTCTGACTTCCTTTAGATAGCACAAGTCCCCCTAATCAGGCAGGTTGGGTTAAGTTACATTCAGATTATTTTGGATTGGATAGGTGTCAGAATTGGTCATTTTGAAATGATATATTTCAGGTTTGGTGCATTTACAGACAGGTCTAAAAATCTATATGAGTAGGATTCACACCTGTTCAGTGCTAGCACCAATCTAGATACAGCTTAATTTGGGTGTAGGATTGTCTTTGTTTGGATTATAGTAAGTTACGGGCCAGTTAGGTGCACTTTTGGACATAAATCTAGCGGGTTGCGTTTTCAATCCTTCTTGGACCAGGTTAGCTCATTTCCATATTATTGTTGGTTCGGATATCAAAGAGTTCAGGCTGCTTCATTTGGTTACATGTCATTCTGGTTCAGGTATATTTTTATATTTGAATAATATATTTCTGGATTTAATCAAGTGCAAGCTTTTTCAGGTAATTACAGGTTTAGATCATTCAGTTTTTTTATTTTAGCAATTTCAAGTAGGTTCGGACGTTGGGTTTATCCAGTGGATTATTTGTATGGGGTGTGATTTGCCAGTAGAGATTCATTGCATGGACATTAAAATATTACCATAAAATAACTTATTTCACACCATACACCTTGGCTTTGAACCATCTTATTAGAAAGGAAAAACAAACACTCAAGTTCCCCGTTGCCTTATTAGAAAGTGGAACATAAGAATGCTAAATGCCTAACCACATGGACTGCGACAAATTTCAGTGCCAAGAGTCCTACTATTTCTGTGAAATGCTAGGTTTCTTGGTTACTTTGTGAAGTTTTATCTTTCAATTAAGAAAAAAAGACACCCGAATCACAACCTAAATTCTTACACCTTTTATTTTTTTTAAGTCCCACTGGACCAAAATAACACACGTAGAATTATTACAAACAGTATCCCAGTTACACAACAAGTATTGATGACCTCATCTAACTTTTATGGCTTATAGTCAACATCATCCAACTAGTATGGCTTATAGTCAATCTATCTATAAATTAGATTTCTATTATATATTTTTGTTTTCAACAGGAGTATGGGTAATTTAACAAAAAAAGAATTAACCTGCTATGATAAATGGAGCTCCAAAACCAAGCATTCATGGAGAAGATCCCATAAATATGCCACAGGCCCGTAAATTCATAGTAAGTTTTACGTGTCTCAGGCCTCAGAGGCAACTTGTAATGAACCAGAAGAAAAAATGATAGCCACCCATTAAATTGCACTAAGAGGGTCAGAGCAGACAGAATAGCTGAAAGCGGTTCCTGCAGAAGAAAGAAAAGAAATATATATATGCACAAATTATTTTATCAGAGGAGAAAATGAGAAGTTCGGTTGGATAAGAAACTTATTGGACATCTAGTTTAATGATTAAGCTGTTATTTTAGACTAAAGTTAGGCATATCTGATGCACTATAAAAACTAATTATCGAAGAAGTCTTATATTTTTTCTAATAGTGCCCATTTGTCAAGTATAGTAGGAGCTCGAAACAGGTAGTTAGGTGTGCATCAGAAATGATTTATTGATTCTAGTGGTAACATTTTATTCAATGCCCATCTCAATCCAAGCTTCGGCAAAGACTCTCCAATTACTATCAGTCTAACCCGAATCCCTGTTCCGAACCAAATCTTCCAGGTGGGTGTGCTCCAGCCTCGGCAAAGACGACCGGGAAGAAAACAAAAAGCAACCATCCAATTTATTTGTGGGTACAACAAAAACAACGGTAATGAATTGCTTTTCATTGTTAAGGTCTTTATGTTATACATAAATGACTAAGGCTTATTGCACGACTCACTTGTTTTCGAGATCATAACATTAAATGGCAAGCATAGATGTTTGTTTTTGAGATCAGTTGATAATAATAACCTGAAAAACAGAAATGCGCTTAAAAAGCCATTTGCCATGATACTTAATGGGTCCAAGCCCGAGCTCCTCTCTCTCCTTTTCCCGCTGCATCATACAGTGGTACCGGCAGTCACTCTTGCAATTCCATTCTTTCCATTGCAGATACAGGGGCTCTTGTTTGTACCATGGGTCATCAGAGGGAAAATCATCAGAGGATGTCATACAGTGTTTCACTGAACTTTCTTTCAGAGCTCCTGTCTTCTCGCATTTGTCAATACATTCCCTGCGAAATCAAAAGAAAAAAAAATATTAAACTAATTAAGCTTGTTTTAGCTTCTCTTGTAGTATGTTAGATCTACGTCAGTCCCTGATAGTATTGCCATATTCGGATGGAACCAAACTGATGTACTAGCTAAAATGGTGGCAAAGTACTCTTTGTCGTTTTGCGAGCAAAACAATTAATTCAATCAGAGATGTATCATATCGATTTCAGCCACCTGTCTGCATTAATTACAAGAACCATGTAACGCCGCGTGTTATCATTTTTGTAGATAAGTCCAACAATTGCATTGATTTAATTCAATCATGGTTCTTAGAGCAATCAATCATGGAGAATTACTATTTAGAGCTAACCAATCATGATATTTTTTGGGAGTAATCAGTCATCACGTGCAAAGATTGCAAATTAACCATTATGCGATCTGAATAAAAGTGAATCATAATAAATTCAACATACTCAATCCGTCATCTACAGCTCCTTCATTGAAGTCGTGTTGTCAATAAACATATTGCAACAAGAACCATACAAACTTAATCAACCAACGACTAAATACCAACAAAATTAAATCGGATCGAGAAATCTTACATATAAAGAGGATGCGCATCTCCCTCGCTACCATGTACAGCTCCAAAAAACACCAGTTCAAAACCCAACACTAGAAGAAACAACAGCAAGATTCGACCCATGTCTCCAAATCCACCCAAAACAAATCAAATCAAGTCAGGAGTCAAAATACACATATACACGAACCCACAAGAGAAGTGGCAGGAATCGCGTAAATCTCCGTAGAAATAGGAGGTGGGTTTTTGAAGGGAAGGATAATGATGGATTGGAAGGGAAGAGATAAGGGGAGCAAATCGACAAGGCTTGCTTGAACCGTGGAAGAGAGGAAAAGGTTTGGGTGTTCTTTCTTTCGGTCTGAATTGTTTTTTCTTATAAAACTCGGGAGAGAGAGAGAGAGAGCATTTCTTTCTCTGGCTGTGCTGTCAGCTCGGGTTTTTATTTTAGCACCACGAGGCACGAGACTCGTGGAGACTGGAGAGTTCTCTTCTCTCTTCCTATGACCAGGTACTAACTCGGATAAAAATTCTCTGCAGTAATCTAGTTGTTCTTAGGAACCGTCCAATCGAATTTCCACGGTTAAGATTTAGTAACCATACAAATTTGATATTGGTCACGAAACATCTATTATTATTATTATTATTATTTTTTTTTTTTGAAGAAACCTCCTCGTGGGAGATCTATTATTATTATTGATAAGACGATTCGAATGAATCACTATATATGATACGATTCCGAACTAACTCGACCGGATGTTTTAGCACGGTCTTAGTTGTGGATACATGCCTACACCTACAAACAAAAGAAATTTTTTTGTTTTAACTTTTTCGTTTCGTCCTGGCGAAATGATTAATGAAACAAAATTTTATTTTGTCTGATTTAAAGAAACAGTTAAGGAAACAATGAAAAGAATAAAATTTCGTAAAAATTACGAAAATTATATAAATTTCGACCGTTTATTCACAGCGAAACGGTTAATGAAATTAAAACTAATTTTTTTTATTGAAACGAAACGAAAACAAAACGGTCAACGAAACACTCTAGTTTCATGGCCGTTTCTAACGTTAGATACTCCTATTAGGTGTGTTTGGATGCAACGGAATAAGCCGTGAATAGGAAATATGAATAAGGAATTTCGATTTGCATGTTTAATTGCTTATCCATATACTTTATTCTTATACCATGATTTTGTTAGTATAGGAATAAGGACCCAAATTTTTTATTTTTGTGTTGTTTGGGTTACACAATAATAAAAATAAACATGCAAATCGAAATTTCTTATTCCTATTTCCTATTCCCTATTTCCGGTTCATCCAAACACACCCATTGTCGTGGGCTTACATATAAAGGCTTCGTCGACCGCTGAAAAGTCGGACTGGAACGTCCGGCTACGATCAGATGGTTGGTTCAGTATAATCGAGTTGTTTATGTTGAGATCACTATAATCGAGTTATGATGACTTAACTTTTTTTTTTATATTAAAGGTGTGTAAAACATCTTTATCATTCACTTTTTTTTAAAAAAATAAAGATATATGGGGTTTGAATTTTTATATCTTTGAACTTCTTTTCTAGACCACATACTTGGGTGCGTTTGGATAGGTGTGCGAAGAAGGAAAGAAGGAAAGAAATGAGAAGAAGTATTGGGAAGTGTGTAATTTTGTGAAGAGTTTGGATTGTTTATAATTTTTTTTTGGCCTTCTTCCTTCTTCCTTCTTCCTTCTTCCTTCTTCCAACCCCATCCAAACAAAGGCAAGATAACTAGCATTATAAAACTTTTTTTTTATTATTATCTGTTGCAGATGTTTTACGCATGCCAAAATCCATATTTAGATGTGCAATGCGTATTTACTTAGTTCGGAGCGTGCACTTATTTGTTTCAATCTAGAATAATCATTATTGACAGCCATCACATGGTTTGATCAAGTGCAAAGATGATTTTGACGACTATCAGAAGTTGGTTTGGACTTACCGAACATATTTTTTAAGTTGCGAAATGCACATTCATTTATTACAATATTCATAATTGTTTTTTTAAACTTTCAAAATCACTTTTTAATTAATTTTTTTATAAACTTGACTGTGACAATCCAAATAACGACCATTTTTACAGTTCAAAACAGCAAAAGTGAACTATCCAAACAAAAAGAAGTATATATGTCAAAATTTACTACATCTATAAATTATTTATTGCGAAATCAGTGACCACGTGAATTTTATTTTTCAGTGACTTAACTTATTAATTTTATGTTAAATGAACTCCGACTTGAATAATTAATAGTGAATAAAGTACACTATGTCTATCATGTGTTATAAAAAATTATATCTTGATCCTTTTTTTATATTCAATTGAGGTATACATGCCTTCATAGTTACTATTTTAAAAAGATATACAATGTAATGGAACCATTTGCGAAATAAAAAAAAGTGATAAATAATGCTGTTCGGAAAATTGACAAAACTTTGAATATTTAAACTATTTAGAATTGAATGAACTCTGTTGGCCAATTTTTGTATATTTTTCCGAACTCTATTCCTAAAGGCTAAACGGAATAAATGAATTTGATTTTATAATTGATCGACGTTTCTATAAGATTGCACAAAATCATGAAAAATATTTCTAATCAAATGAAATCAAATCTAATCTCAATCGATGTCAAAATTTACCTCCAATAGTCGTTGACTCAATTGCAGTCATTCGGCTCAACTTTTCTCGTGAAGAAATTCAGTAGGATTTCATCATCAAGGCGAATAATCAGCAAATTTGCCAGGTCGCATGCTATTAGCAACGTGTAATTTACTTTATTATGTCAAAGCCATGTGATGTATATTGTTCAATTCCTTGTGTTTCTTACTGGCTTTCACTATCAGGAAAAATATAAAAGAAAAAAATAGCACTGTTGTCAAAGAGAGTACTAAATTAAGTAGGCACATTGATCACAAATGTGTGTCTGTGTGTGAAAGTGAAATGATTATATTCATAAAATATATAGAAAAATAAAATAAGATAGACTAGATTGAACAATTTGGACGAAACATCACACTCGTGAATTATTTATCAAGAAATAGAAAAGTTAAAATATTAAAACTAAAAAAATGTATTTTCTGAGATACACTATTTGTAAATAATAATTTCATTTCGTTGTCGTTTGGAATATTTTTTATTCTAATATTTTTCCTTGTGACTGCTGTAAATTCTGAGTATATATACATCTTGTAATATGTTTCCGCACACATACACTTTGAATGCAAAAAATACTAATAAATAAAAAATAAATAAATAACAAGAAGAAGAAGAAGAAAAGAAGAAAAAGGGACTTTCGGACCAGAAGGGAATAAAGTACAATCTAAGTCAATATGAATCAAAATTTTAATTGTTTTTACGCTTCATTCCCCGGTGTTTCTGAAATTACGAATCAAATAAAAAAATTTTTAAAAAATAATTAAATTATATATCAATTTCGTTTGAAAAGTTCTGGTCATCCGTGACTCGTCAAATGATGTTTTAAAAAAAGATTAAGTGCATAATATATAATTTCAGATCGGAGCAAATTTAATAGGCAGCATGTAAATAAAATTTGATACATCTTGTAATTTAACTTGCCCTGACCCAGCTATAAACAAATTTCTCCGGAAAATTACTAAGTTGACTTCGCGGTACTTTGTTTAAAAATTATTAACTAAAATTTGGTTGAGTTTTATAAAGGTTGGACTAAGATAGGTTGTCTTACAAACTGCGATCTCTCTTGATACTTTAAGAGAAAGATTTAAAATAATAAATATCGTTCTTTCGCAATAAAAATATTGCGAATGATGAAAATTATGCAGATACTGTTCTACATATATAGCGACAGTTAATAGTTGATAATTTACTATCATTGAACTAATAAAAAGATAATAAGAAGAGAAATAAACTGAAACATATCAATTTTATCGTATATAATATTCTACCTAGTACCTACAAATCAAAACACACATTCAAATTTGCTCAAACTTCTTTGGAAGATCTTTATGCAATCATCTTTGTTCTGTGGATAGAAGGATGCTCTGACAATCTCAAAGTGACTTGGTCTCAGAAATTCTTACAGACTGGTTGTTGACTGACAATAGTTACCACTACATACCAACGACAATCAGTACTATACTAGTCTTAAATAATAATATAAGAAATTCAGAACTAGTATTGTTTATTTCTTTTCAGCAAATAACAATTAATATTTGGGAACATACGTGGCGTTTCCACCAAAAAGGCACAAAAACAAAGCTCTAAAAAGAAATTAAATGTAGCCCAAGCCATTATACCAAGAGAAATTAATGTATCTCTCAGAATTGTTAAAAGACGCTCAAAGTTTCTTAATTAGATTTTCTTTTGACCAAAAGATTAGTATCCAGACCAGAAATTCCAAAATAGATTCACAATTTATGTTTCAATTTTTCCTATTGTAAACAATACTTAAGAAGTTACTTGCATATTAGAAATTATAGGTATTGATACATATATTGAGTAGAAATTAAAACTGTAGAAACAAAATCATTTAAAAAAGGATAAAAAAAATAGAAAAATTAGAATGCAAGAGAGGTGCTCAGACAGCCAAGGGTGAGTCTTCAACTAATGGGTAAGAACCCAAATCAGAAACACTATCCAATTTTAAATTTATCCTCATAGCAACCCCATATCTCTTATTTCATCACAAACAGTCCAGAAAAAAGTCTATACAGAAGGAAAAATAAAACATGGAGAGGAGAAGAGAAGTAACAGAGACCAAATAAATAAAGACATCACTTGCTCAACTCATCACGATGCAGAAACACTTATGGCGAAAAATTAGGTTTTTGCGCCGCAGGGAGAAGAGCAGATGATGGTTTCTCTTTAGAAATTAGGTTTTTCTGAGTTCAAAACGAGTCCCGCTGCTCTTTTATTTCGCATCGAACTTCGGATACGAGTACAACTGGAGCCCAAGAGTGGTTTGACGGGCCAAGCTTCGCATGGGCCCATGGGCCCAAACGAATTTCTTTCATTTTTAAAATTGAATTAATATCCGACAATTAGGCCTGTCAAAACGGAAAATAAAAACATGATGCCGTTCCGTTTTCAGAACCGGAACGGAATGTGACATCAATTTTCGTTGTCGTTTCAAAAAACGAAACGAAAACGGAATAAATAATTATATCGTTTTACTGAAATGGGACGGGAAAATAAGAAATTACAGTGGAAAACAAAAACGAAATGAAATGTGGCACCAATTTTCACTACCGTTTAAAAAACGGAACGAAAACGAAATAGATATTTTGATTCCGTTTCTGAAACGGCACGAAAACGGAAATGAGATTTTCCGTGACCGTTTGGCACGTTTGTCAGGTCTACGGTCTACTGACAATGGCCTTTCTACCTAGAAATTGATTATTCCCTTCTGCAGTTTTGCTATAGCTTGTCATCGCTTGAACAAATAAGATAAATATATAAATGATTAAAGTGAACATATGAAAATATATAAGTTCAATAAAAATGAGTTGAGTATACATATGAAAAATCTGAATAAGAGATGACAAAACTTATTTTTGAATATTTGTTCACTTGAATCATTTATATATTCAACTTATCTATTTTATCTGTTCATTTTGTTCAAACTATGAGAACACTGCAAATGAAAGTTATCATTTCTCTTTCTACCTTCCTACTAGTTATTAGGACTTACGAGTTGCGACTTTCCAAAGATGTGCCGAACTTCATTAATTGAAAGTAGAAAAATTAAACAATAATAAATCTATCATAGGCCGTGGATTTTATAAAAATGACAATTAGGCCAATTTTTTATAATGATATTTAAATTTTAAAGGCTCGATATGAATTTTTATTTAAAAAAAATATAATAATAAATCGTGAATATATATTAATATTTAGTAAACAAGTAAAAAAATTGACAGTCATCCGTAGAGTTCCTGGTATCACTCCTTTCAATCCATATATACACACATTGAAATTAACAACATCCGATTAAGACCATTTGAGTTTCCACAACAAAAAGAAAACAAAAAACGAGGACAGAAAATGTAAACCGAAAAGGTTGGGACGTCACTAGGCTACGTAAATATTCGAGTAGCGAACATGCTTAAACTATAGCTGGTGTCGATAGAAAATTTATTTGAATGATTTTTTTTTTAATGACTCCACTTAGGATTATTTGAATGATTGACTAATCAAACATTGCGTTGACTGGGATCCCATCTTTAGGAGCCGTTTGGATCGCTTATGAATTTGGGAAATTTGGAAAGTTGCAATTTCTAAGAATATATTTATTGAGAAGTGTGTAACTTTGTGAAGAGTTTGGATTGTTTATAATAAATTTATGGTAGGAAGATGAAATTCTTCAAATTTCTTGGGAATCCAAACAGCCCCTTAGATCCTAGTGCCATTCCACAAGATTCGAATCTAAGTTAGATCCAGTGCGCTGGGGAATTACTTCATGCACGGCCTCAATTTGGAGTTCCACTCTTTTTTGCCGGAAATACCCCTCATATTTTTTCAATTTACGGTTCTCAATTCACACTCTATTTAGAATGGGAAGGGCATTTTGATCAAGGAGTGGATCTCTAAACTAGAGGAGTGTAGGAAGCAATTTTCAATACTCTGGCATGACCAGCAAGACCACCGAGATCAATCACTTGCTAGATATACAAAAGAAATAAAATTATATTAATTTTGTCGCTGACATGTAAAATAATTTTCTTGATTAATTATGTAAATGTAGATCAGGTGTTGAAATATATACGCCTGTCCTTCCAAATCCATGTTATGTCTAGTTACTTCTTTGAAAAGATAAAAAAAAATGTAGTTAATTAATTAAATTTCTTTATACATTGAGGTTATTTTGTCAAAATCTGTAGTTAAAATGATCTGGAGCAAGTCACTAAAAAAAAACGGATGCTAGTATCGTATCGTTCTTTCAAAGGATGATACTAGCTAGTATCGTTCTTTGAAAGAACAATACCGGTATCGTTCTTTCGAAGAGCGAATACTGCGATACTATTTATGGGTGCGTTTGGATAGGTGTGGGAAGAAGGGAAGAAGTGAGAAGAAGTATTGGGAAGTGTGTAACTTTATTAAGAGTTTGAATTGTTTATAATTTTTTTTCTTTTTCTTCCTTCTTCTTCTTCTTTCTTCCAACGATCCAAACGCTCCCTATATAATTCCGACTTTTAGTAATATTTTCGAAATTCGTAAATATTTTAATAAATTTAATATTTTTTTTCGGCTCAAGAGGCATTTTGTAGGCTAGAAAAATTTGAAGGCCCGTATTATGATTTTTAAGTAAACTATATTGCTTAATACAAGTATATAACAAACCCGTTGGCGAGTGTTTCGCAGGCCCAAATGCCCAATAGACATCTCGCATCAGTTTTTCCACTTTCGGATCATCACTAAATTTTGAGTTTTTTCTTTTATATATAACTTTGTTCAGGAGTCAAACACAAGGAAAACAAAAGAAAAAAAAAATAATAGGAGAGAAAATAGTCTCCAGTGTTCATTAGCTAGTGTGCTGAAGCCAGAACTGAATCATAAAACATGAACTGAAATAAACAAATGTCTGGCAACATTCAGAGCCTAACTATTAGTTCACAATAGACGGATTGATTTGACATTTAAAATTTACAAAGGTCCATATTAATCAAATATGCCATGTTATGTAGTGAGTTTTCATTTTAAGTAATAACAATCAATGGCTTGAATAACTGCCCCTGAGTCTCATTTTCAAACAAATACTTGTTATTTTAATTGAATACAATTAAAAAATGCATTTTGAGGCATCGGAGCAAGGTAAAATTAAGCCACCATGCTAAGCTTTATTACTTATAAGAAACACAATTAGACAGGTGAAAAATAAACCATAAAACAGCATCAGGGTTATAGCATAAGAGTCTTCTGGGAAAACCAATGCTGGCAAAATAAAGATTCAGATAACTTTTTTATTTATCAGGTGCCACTTTTCTTGCAATTAATGGGCTATTTCCAGGTGAGTCTGCAATCTAAAAAGCTACAGAAAATCCTGCTACATTTTGAGTACAAAATATTGTAGTTTATAAAATTATAAAAGTATATACCGTTAAAATTCGTAGAAAATATTCTGATGTGACGAAATGGCATGAGAGCATAGAATTTCTATTTGGTGATTTTAAATATACAGTTTTACGTCTACAATGCAAATTAATATATTTATTCTGTCATCCTTGTTAAAAAGTGTTCATGTTATTTGTATATAATTGATCACATAATTATTAATACAAATCATCATTATCACATGATACAATGACTACAATTCTACAAATCTAAAAACGGCCGTTGCTGTTTATTGTTCCCATTCCCAACCAAAGTGCAGTCGGATGTTTAAACCCTGGGAAAATTGAAACCTTAGGAACTCCCAAACAAGGTGCCGATATATGGCGAATAAACCATTCACTAAAATGCTTACATTAGTCTTTGTATTCTTTTTATATTTCCCTTTGAACACCTGTTCCTTTCTTTGAATTCAAAAAATTCATAAACAAGAACATTTAAGAGGGTCAGAGACCCAAGACCATGACCGCAATTTGTTATAGTTTATGCTATTTGTTAATCCAATTGGCAGCTTAACATTTCCTCTGACGGAGTGACCAGTCTCTTTGCCGGATGCACGCTATAGATTTTCAATTCCAGCTCTTATGTGTGTGCGCGTGGTATCTGGTGTGCCACTGAATTTAGTTTACTAGTTTTTTTTTATTTGTACCGTATTCGATAATATGTAATTAAAATTAAAATTTTTCATTAAATTCTTAGAAATTCTAAACAGTGAAGAATTTTATTTTAATTTTATGATATTGTGGACATGAGGTATTTAGAGTAGTAGTTTGTGTTTATTAATTGTTTATTAAATCTTAATTATTTAAATATTATATTGTTCGATAATTATCTATTATATTATTTGTTTGTTATATGTCAACTTTAACGAAAAATGTAGGGGCAAATAACACATTTTTTTTTTTTTTGCGTGCTACCTAGATATTTAATTGCAGTAAAATTATTTCTTTCTATTTCATTGTTGTATTTGTTTAGCTTCGAATAATTACTTCCGGTTTCCTCTTTTGCTTCAAAAAATTTCCAGTGCATGCCACCTTTAAGCTTTATAAGTCAGAGCTAGGCTTGTTACACAATACTGATCGCTTCTATTAGGCACAGACAACCTGATCGAACACAACATTAGGGACAATAAAAGTTATAGTTGACCTAAAAATAGATGAATGCTTTCACCACGTTTTACGCAACAACAACGGATCTCGAGACAAAACAAACACTTTTCATTTACATCTACACAACAATATCTTTTTACAAAAGAAGGAGGAAATTTGTGTAATTATTTTTACACGTAACTGTTTTTAAATTGCGATTCGTTTTTTTTAATCTTTCTTTATTGTTAAACTGTTTTAATCTTTCTTTTTTGTTAAATGAAATAGTTTCAGTTAAACACGAACCATTTATTGCCTTAAATAAATGGAAAATAAACTAAGTGATAGTCTTAAATTTGAAGAGTGACTCGCCTGAAATATTCCAATTTATTTTTTAAATTCCCGGAAAGTAGATGTGTGACCTTGGATCTGTTCAACACTTCAACTTCAACACCCACAGTCCTGGTTTTGTTTTGTTGTAATTGTACAGGGCTTCCGCTAATCCATTAATCGGTCTAAACTTAATCAAACCCACCCACAAACAAAACCACAACATGATCACTCCGGTTCTTATGTGAACCTCATCGTGTGATAATATTTGTTAGATGAACTCCTACATTGATTATTTTTAAAAAGAATTGATCTGGGTATTCTATTTTTTACTGGTGAATATCAATGAGATGAACAATTTGTTGGTAACCTAATCTTGTTAACATGGGGTTTAAAAAATTAACAAGGATTAAAACCGAATAGTTTTGCAAAACTAAATGTAGAGAAATTAAAAAAAAATGGATTAGATACCCACTATAAAAATGAATTGTTTTCTGGTGGATATATAGAATCTACTTTTGGTCCTACATATGTTTTGTATTTATTATTTCTTAGCATTGACATATTTTGTAGTTATTAGAGATCGAAACGATGATGTTTTCAAAATTATTCTGCTACGTCATCACTCTTAAAAATAATAAATAGTTATATTTTGAATTAATACAATCAGTAAATCTCTTTCTTCACTCTTGAGAAAAGGATAATAATTGAAAAGGTATGATAAGAGAAAGAATTATTGTTAGAAACATAGAAGAGTAAGGAAAAACCGAAAAAGTGATAATTTGAAAAACAAAAATAGTATTTCAAAACTATTATGAGTAAGAAAGTTGTATTTGGTAATATTTATTTATGGATAATAACACTAATTTAAACCAGTACAGATGCAGAAAGTTGCTAAACTTTCCCTAAATAAATAATTCATTTTTTTTAAAAAAAAACGTCACATGTTTTACAATCACAAAATGCATCAAGAATCCGTATCCGCTGGTGCTATAACAATATTAGCCCCGATATATTAATACTATAAATCACGAGATTCGTAAGTTTCCCAAAATAATGAACAAATACAAACTGAAACTAAACTGAGGTATTATTATTAATATAGAGATCCGAAAGTTTCCCAAAATAATGAACAAAAAATAAATGAGTCAAACTCAGATCTGCTTCTTTTATAGTATATTAGTATTCAATCAGATGCAAATCATGCAATTCTTGATTTGGATCGAATCAAGCGA
The DNA here is from genome assembly GCA_028095005.1 of Rhynchospora pubera. Lineage (NCBI taxonomy): Eukaryota > Viridiplantae > Streptophyta > Magnoliopsida > Poales > Cyperaceae > Rhynchospora > Rhynchospora pubera. The sequence goes on from CM051459.1 coordinate 27,910,278, forward strand.
TCAAGTACAAACTCCCCAATATAATATCGCACACACATACCGTGAGATCAAAATCAAACGGTCAGGCTTGAAACTTGGCGCCAGACACGGGGACTGAAACCGCCAAGCCACGAAACACATGACACGACCCCACCTCCCTCTCTTCCCTTTCCGCTCCTATAAAGAGCCCCTCCCAGAACACACCTTTCCACATTCCACTTCAAGCGAAAGTCAAACCAAACCATAATCAATTAATCATCAATTCATCGCATCTCCTAAAACCCTTCAATTTAACCACACCACAAATTAGAATTCCCCTCTACTCTTTAGTAGTCTCCAAACTCACCACTCATGGCTGGAGGCATCAACAACAAGCTCCTCGCAACTGCTCTTTCGATTGCGGATGCCGCGTCGTGGTCGTGCACGCTGGCGCTCTTGGCGCTTATCCTCATGGGCTCTCTGCGTGAAGGGCGGGGTCGCATGTCGGAGGTGGAGATAGAAACATTTGATAGTGGAATTGTGATGAGAGGAAGCAGTACTTTGGTCGGGCAGCAGCCGTGTGACGAAATATATGTTGTTAGTGAAGGAGAGACTCTCCATAGTATCATTGATAAATGCGGCGATCCTTTTATTGTCGAGAGGAATCCGCATATACACGATCCCGACGATGTTTTCCCGGGACTGGTTATCATGATTACCCCTTCTTCTTCAGCTTAGTTCAATTCAAAAGCATGTACTTGCTAGGAGACAAGGAGTATTCTTTTTCCTTCTCCCATTTTTTTTTTTTAATTTTGTTGTTTAGGTGTTGTTAGAGAAGAGTGGATTCAGAAAAAAAAAAGGATTGGATAAGCAGGCCAATATGTTTGAAGGATGTAAATTAATAAATGTGAATATGAATTAGGGATTTCTTAATTAAGTAGCAAGAAATTTTCTCTTTTTTATAAGATATCTCAATTCTCAAGCTATACGCTTTTCTATGTTTTTGGCTTGTTCTATCTGGATATTGGTGCTTATCATATTATCCTCCAATTAGTGAGAGGATGAAGTCGTGCTTTTCCCAAAAGCTACTTTTAGCATTGCTATTAATTTGTTTGCGTCATGGCCTAAAAAGTTAGGCTTCTAAGGCAGTATAGGGCACTGGAGTCTGGAAATCATGGCAAGGGGTTTAAGTGGGGTCAAAAAGTTTCATATATGCGTTACACAAAAGCATGCACACCAACACCATGACATATTAACACGCAAAGCGCAAATTAATTTGGTTGTATTTTAGCAAAATATTCGTTAATTGCTTTTCCTTGCTGGGATGGGAGGATTCCTCTTTTTTCCTTTTCTAGTGGAAGCAAATGCTCAGTGTCATGCTCCAAATTGAGAATTGCACTTGGATAGCGCAGCAATTCAAACAGTAATAACTAAATTAGTAACTTAAAATTGACTGAAGTAAAAAAAAAAAAGAAAATTTGAGTTCAGTTAACTTGTTTTAATTTTAAAGAAAAGAAGACCTGATACAAAAGCATGACAATGGCAAGGGGTACTGGCCCAAAGCTTTCGTCAGAAATTAAACAAGCACATGTGAAGTTTTTCCAACAAGAAAGTCTTGAATTGAACGGACTGCTTCCAAAGAGGCATTATTAGATTCTGGAAGGGGAAAATGTGAATAATAAAGAAAGAATAAAAATATTACAAGCTCTGAAGAAGAGTAAGAAGCACAATTGAATAAAGTTTCCAGAGATCAGCTTGAGTAGGTAAGAAACAAGAATATGAGAATATTATTAGCTAACATTTAGGTGATGCTACTAAATATTATTAGCTTGGCAATATATATATATTTTTTATTGGAAACAGTCTATTGGTCCATACTTTCTTAATTTCGTTGGGCTTTTATTCTGCTGTCTTCTGTTCAACTTTGATGTAAGCTGGGTTTATAAAATTGTATTTCAGAATTTGTTGATAGTGACATTTTTTGTGAAGTGGTTTGTCCAAACTATTTAATTTTTTTTTTAAGCCACTTGGACATGTATTATCATATTATTAAAAGGAAAGAAATATATATAATACTACGTTTCGAGAGGATTGCTTGCTATGTACATATTGCTAATTTGTGATAGAATTCTTGCTACAAGCACATTGCCATTTTAATATTATTATAACATTGTTATTAACTTTATATTGGAGGTTGTTGTTGGAACTTGGAAGAAAGGATGATCTACTTTGCTTATTCTTTTTCTTTCTTTCTCTATTTATTTTTCGGCGAGCACTCTTATCTTTAGAGTAATAATTCACATCAAAACTACGCCAATTCAACTTACCGTAACCACCTTCTTCCAATCAAAAAAAAGTATTTTTTAAGGGTGATTTAGATTTATGCAACTGCAAATATTTGAAATTAGAGATATGCCATCACTGAACTACAAATTATTTTGATGCCACTATAAAACAATAGAAATTAGTTTTATGCCATCAAACAATAGATATGACAATTATTCCTTTTTAAATATGCCACTGTAAAATAAACAAATTAGAGATATGCCATCGTCTAAGATATAATTGATTTTATTCCATTACAAATCAACTAAAATTAGTTTTATCCCACTGCAAAATAATAAAATTATTCTATGCCATTGGTGCATTAGAGTAGTGGCATAAATCTATTAGTAATGTAACAATCATATAATTCTAATTTCTAAATAAAAGAGGATTAATTTTTAAGGTTTGTTTGCAAATTTTCGGTGGTGCCGATTTTTATCACGTAATAAAATTATGGATATCTATTGTAGTACAGTGCTCTTTTGTAGCCTTGATTATACTTCACCAAGGAAAAGTATTAATCAGCATGTTTTTTTTATAAATCACCGAGAAAATCATTATGTGGAGGAAAAAAAATTAAAGAGTTTCAATAATCATCTCTTGATTAAAGCAAGGTCTTTGACAGAGGATGCATTTTTTCATCCATAATAATCTCTCAATTAAATTAAGGTCTTTTCGCACCTTAGTTTTTTTTTTTTTTTTTTGAGCGCCATCTGTTTTTTAAAGGTTTTTTTAATGAGGGGCAATTTGGCCATTAAAAAAATAATGACAAGTTTTGTAATGGTATTTTTTAGAATTTAATATATTTATGGAGAAATAGTGGCATAAAACTAATTTTAACAATTCTATAATGGCATAAATTTAATTATCAATTTAAGAATGACATTTTCCAAATTGACAAAATTCACATGGCATAAAACTAATTATTTCTTCTTTTAAACAAGTAAAATGCCCAATCTATCAACAAGATTACAGACCAAAGGCGGTTACCAGCATTTAATACAATACAATTAACAGAAAAAAATGGAATTAAGTAAATGTTTTCATACAGGGTTTAGTGGTTAATCGCACAAAGTCGCAAACAATGGAAAAGGGGAATGCGGGAAAAGAAAAAAAATGTGTACGCAGCTTAATCACCTTATTAGTCAACGTCCAATTTGCCTTTATATATTACCTTCATAATTAATCATATAATCAAGGGAATCCAAGCTCTTTATTATATGTATGACAGTTATTAGTAATTTAGAGGGACACCTATTACTGGGGGAAGAGCTGGACTTTCAAATTGGATGCTGTCTGGCACCAAATTGTTGTTTACAAAAGCCGAGAACTTGACTTCCTTAATCAAAATTAAGAAAAGAAGTTCACAATTACCAGTCTTCTCATTTATGTGAAGTTCACTCCAATTTGACATCTGAGAATATCTAGAATGAAGGAAATGCAACAATAAAAATTTCCACATGGAGTATTCATTTTTAACATTATACGACTAAAAGAGTCCCCAAGTAAAAAGAAAATTAGTTCTGCACAAACTCAATTTAAATTGTATCTAATTATATGTAGTCTCGTTTTCTTGAAATTAGATTCACCCTATTCATCAAAATATGTTCCGAAAAATGCTTCAGCTACATAATGTTATGATGTTATCTGATAAATCGGAACCATATTTCATGAGGAAAGTGCTGTTAGTTCATTTCATTATACAAAACAAAAGAAAAGGGGAGAAAATGTTCTTCTATTCCAAAGTCCAAATCAACATTTTTGTTGAAAGATCGATTTATTATCCTTCTTATATTGTTTTTTGAAGAAAATCCTTCTTATATTGTTGTATTCACATTAATTAATTAGAGGTTGTACTCCAAAAAAGATGCAACTAGAGATTCACAACTTCTGCATGAGCTCAAGTAGATTCCATCAAAAACCCCCACCTTTCTGTGAGCTAGCTATATCTAGATTCTAGTTGATGGTATAGATAGTTTTAATCCAGGCAAACAATTAGGAAGCCATCTTTCTGCAGCACAGGATGTCACCTCCTTTGCATGGTTTAGAGGTTCTTTATCTTTTGTCTAGATAAGAAGGCGTTTGTTCTATGATATAAAGAAGTTAAATTCTACATATGCAGTAGAAATATCGAAAATATAAAGAGAGAGAGGCTTTGACCACAACGAAATAAAAAATTAAAAAGTTTGTCAATACATGCCAAACTTGAATAAGCTTCAATGATTACTTCTTCGGTCTAATAATTTCTTCTGAAGAATTGTGTCAGCTGATATAATGGAAATTTCTACTTGGCGATCAGTTTCCATAATCTCCTTCACAATTCTGGCCTTCCTAGGCTCTGGTTATTCCCAACAAGGTAGTGTGCTTAAAACTCATTTTTCCTGATGATCAATATATCTGCTCAATAACTTAGTTTTTTACTTCAAATGTCTTTATTGTGATAAACAGCACCAAGGTACTCCTTTCTGAACCAAGCAGCAGAGGCTCCGGTGATATCTTACTATGATTACATCATCATAGGAGGCGGTACAGCTGGGTGCCCCCTGGCAGCCACACTCTCACAAAACTACAAGGTGCTGCTGTTAGAGAGAGGAGATGCGCCATATGGCAACAAAAATATTTCGAATATGGTGAATTTCCCTGACACCCTGCAAGACACCTCACCAACATCTCCTGCCCAAAGATTTGTATCAGAAGATGGAGTTATAAATTCTAGGGCCCGTGTGCTTGGCGGTGGTAGCTGTCTCAATGCAGGTTTTTACACACGTGCAAGTCCAAATTATGTCAGAGAAGCTGGGTGGGATGGTAGACTTGCAAATGAGTCGTACGAGTGGGTCGAGAAAATTGTAGCTTTTGAGCCCACGATGCCACAGTGGCAGACTGCTTTAAAGGAAGGACTTCTTGAGGTGGGGGTTACGCCTTTCAATGGGTTCACTTATGATCATGAATTTGGGACTAAGATTGGAGGGACCATTTTTGACAGTGATGGGAACCGGCATACTGCAGCGGATTTGTTAGAGTATGCGAACCCAGAAGGGCTAACTGTGCTGCTTCATGCAAGAGTATCAAGAATTCTTTTCAAAGTCAAAGGTAAAGTGCATTGTAGTGAAATATTAGGCATAATAAGAGCAAACTAGCAACTTTTAGTGCGGTTTAATATGTGAGCAGTAGCCTCTAAGACTAATCATAGGGGTTCTCTGTCAATGTTCATTTAGAACTTAAGGTATTGATATTGAAACATTCCAAGCCACATCACTGCAAGGTGTGACCACCTGCAGGTACAGAATGATATTGATGGGCTATTTATATAAGTAAGAAAATGACGACTCTTATAGTCAATTTAAAATAAACAGCCCCCTACTATAAAGTCTCATAAACACTGGGCTGTTCCTTTGGCAGTGACAGTTGATAAAGTGCCATGGCAAATTAATAGTCATACCTAGAGGTCCGGTTTTCAACAATACAAAAATGGAGTCCCAAGTCCCACTAATGACTAACCCATGCCGTCAATTCTTATACAGGCAGGTCAAGGCCACAAGCTTTTGGAGTGATATTCTGGGACCAAAATGGCAGAAAACACAAGGCGTACCTAAATAAAGGCACAGATAATGAGATCATTCTCTCGGCTGGAGCTCTTGGCAGCCCCCAGCTCCTGATTTTAAGTGGCATCGGCTCAAGAGATCAGCTTGGGGCATTGAACATAACAGTAGTACTGGATCAACCGATGGTGGGCCAGGGGATGTCTGACAATCCCATGAATGCCATATTCGTGCCTTCACCAAACCCAGTTGCCACTACTCTCATTCAGGTTGTTGGAATAACCACGTTTGGGTGCTTCATTGAGGGAGCTAGTGGGTCAAATTTCATGGTCTCGGGATCTAACAGTAGCGGGGCGCCTGGCAGAAATTTCGGCATGTTTTCTCCTCAGGTATTTACAGCTCTTTAAACTCTTCTATAGAAAAGAAATTAGCATTAAGGGATTAGCATAATAATTTTATGTGATATTCAATAAAAGGGCCAATATAATTCACTACAGAAGCAGCAGATAAGGTTTCCTTGTTTGCATTTGTGGCTTTTCTTGTTTCATTTCTCAAATAAATATACTCTTGGTTAATTAGATTGAACATCACAGAACCATGAAATAATCGTCACAATTGTTGATGTACAGCAATTTTAATGATTTATAATTATACGATTACAGACAGGTCAGCTGGCCACGGTGCCTCCAAAGGAAAGAACCCCTGAGGCCATAGCAAGGGCAGTCGAAGCCATGAACAGCCTAGAGGAGTACCATTTCCAAGGAGGCTTCATCCTTGAAAAAACAAGAGGCCCCCTATCCACTGGTTTCCTCAAGCTCAATAACCGAAATATTGATGAAAACCCCTCAGTCACCTTCAATTACTTCAAAGAGCCTGAAGACCTAGAACGGTGCGTAAGAGGCATTGAGGCAATTGAGCGCATCATTAAGTCGCCAGGTTTCTCAAATTTTACATACTCAGATGTGCAGATGGGAACACTTCTTAATATAAGCACACAGTTCCCAGTAAACACACTCCCAAGGAGTAGTGACGACACAAGATCACCTGAGCAGTATTGTCGGGACACTGTTATGACAATATGGCATTACCATGGGGGTTGTCAGGTTGGTCAGGTGGTGGATTTGGATTATAAAGTGATTGGAACAGATGCTCTTAGAGTTGTGGATGGCTCAACTTTCAGGTTTTCTCCTGGCACCAATCCACAGGCAACAGTAATGATGCTTGGAAGGTATTCCTTCTTTTCTCCAATTTAATTTCGGTTGAGGTGGAACTATATTCAATAATTTAACTTCAATTCAACCATATGAACTAAAAGGATGCGATGAAAAACATAAGTATCGGCTATATAATTGGACTTCTAGTGAGACACTTCATAAAAAAATTGTACCTACCAAGTACCAACATTTATTTATTTTAGTTTATCTAACTATCATTTGTAATAAAATAGGTACATGGGGATCAAAATCCAAAATGAGAGATTCGCTAGGCAACAGGCAAAAAGGAGGAATAATTCTTGATTCTTCATTTCCACCAGGAAACATTTCATCAAAATACATGTAAAGTTAAAAAAATATAAAAGTGATTGTAATGTGTTTCATGCATAGTTAAGTTCAAAATGTAAAGAAACGAATATATATAGAAAGAATCAATTCTTATCTTTTGAGTTTGCCACTAAGAAAGTTTTTTTTTTTTTTTTTTTGAAGGTAGGGAGACCAGGTCTCTCCTACAATTTCATCACTAAGAAAGTTATCAAGAGCATTGTGACCCAATATTGGTTGAATATTAGATAGCAAGAATAACTTTCAATTGACGACTAGATCTGAATTATAGAAAATTTCTAGTATAAAGGTCCTTTATATCTAAGAATTAACATTTTAACTCTGGGACAACTCAGTTACAATAGCCATGTCAGCACAAGTATTTACTTCTAATGAAAAAAGAAGAAAAGATGCTCACCATAGTTGCGTGATATTAAATAGAAGAAAGAAGCTTTTTTCCAAAAAAATAGAAGAAAGAAGCGAAGAGAAAGGAAAAGGATTGGGAGACGTGAGATGGTTTACGCGAGTCTGTTCTACATATCATCTCCCTTCCCACTCTCCTTGTACTTGTTGCGAACAAAGGTCTTTCTTTCCCTTGATTTCCCTCTTTCACCCAGAAAGATCAAAGTATAAAACTAACTATGTCGAGAGAGGAAAATAGAAAAGAGCAAAAAGAAGCGCAAGTAGGGGTGAAAACGGTCACCGTTTCGACCGTCCTTTCGTTTCGTTTCGTCCAAAACGAAACGAAACGGTTAAGATTTTTTGTTGCGTTTTATAAACGAAACGGTTAACGAAAGCTTAGAACAGTTTCGTCCATGTGTATTTTCGTGGTATTTTCGTGATTTCGACCGTTTCATCCAAAACGAAATGGTTAACGTAAATGGGTGATCAATTTCGTTTTAAAACGAAACGGTTAACGAAATCGACCGTTTTCGTGACCGTTTTAGACGTTATGCAGCCATAAGCGCAAGAAGGGGAAAAAAATGCGACTCCAAAAGCTAATAAATTGACAATCTTAGGCCCATAAACATATGATGGCAACGGGAGACTTATAAATCTCAGCCCACCAAGATTTACTAATTTTTTATTATTTTTAAATGGGAATTAGTATGTGCAATCACAGACTCACGCAATCAAGCAATCAGAACGCTCTCACGCGAGTCTAATTCCCCTCCCCTCACACCTTCACTTCGCCCCTCTTTACTCACGATCTTTATCTCTCCTTTAAATCGATATTTCCTTCCGTTTTTTCCTCCGCTCAAATCAAAAGAGAAGAAAAATAAAAAAGTTGGAGAAGCGAAGGAGAGATAATCTCAACCATCCTTTTTCTTCCCTTTACCTTCTCTCATCTCTCAATCTGGCACAACTTCATCTATCAATCTGATCAAATACTTACCTTACGAGTAGAAAGGAAGAAATAAGACGATCAGATTTGGTATAGAAAGAAAAAAAGAGGAGATTGAGAAAAAAAAATTTTAGATCTGGTTCTGCTACGATTTGAAAGTAAATAAATATCTATAATAGAGTAAGTTAAATACTTCGAGGAAGTATTTATCAAGAATAAGAGAGTAAGTAATAACTATTTGTGTAACTTTATTAGGGAGTAATTACACACAATAAGGGGAGTAAATAATGAGTATAAAGAAGTATCTAATACATTTAGGTGGCGTTTGGTAAAGGAAGAACTTAAGAAGAAGAAATTAAGAGGAAGAACTTATGACAAGTTATGTCATGTTAAGAAGGAAAGAACTTATTTGTGTTTGGTTAAGTATATTGAGGAATAAGAAAAGGAACAAAAAAATTATTTAAACCTAAAATGTGAAAAGACAATAGTAGCCTTCTCATTATGACAAAAGATGAGTAACTTAATTCATGCATATATTCATGTCAAAAACCTAAATTGTCCTTAAATTTGAATTAATATTATGTATTAATAGTATGTTATAACCTAATTATTGTTCATTATTAATTATTATAAAAATTAATTATTAATGATGATAATAAATCTTTTTATTATTATGAATATTATGAATTATTTAATAATAAAAAATATTATTGGTTAATTATTTTAATTAATTATTATTATTAAATCGTTATTATTAATAATTAATATTACTTGTTAAATACTATTAATTATTAATTACAATAATTAATCTTTATTATTAATTATTTCTTAATGATTAAATATTAGTAATTACTAATTATTAAATAATAAATCATTTTTATTATTATAAAATATTAATAATTGCTTTTAATTAAATATTATTAATTATTTAATAATAAATATATTATTGATTAATTATTTTAAATTATTATTATTAAATCATTATTATTAATATTTAATATTATTTATTAATTATAATAATTAATCTTTATTATTAATTATGCTTTTTTAATAATTATTGTTACTTATTAAATATTATTATTACTAGGGGTAGTAATGGCAACATATGAAAGAAAAATAGTTTTTAATTGCTATTCCTCACGTGGGTCCAGCGGACAAAATTTATTCCACCACATTTGGTGTCATAGGTTAAAGAAGATTCTTCCTTGTTTAAACTACATAACTTTTTTCTTGTTTGGTAGAAAATATGAGGAATAACTCCTTATTCCACACTAAAGAAGCTTAAAGAAGCTAACCAAACATGCCCATAGGGAGTAAATAACATTCAGGTCTGATTCTGCTATTGTTTGGGAGTAAAAAAATAACTTTAAGGAGTAAATAATAAGTATAAGGGAGTAAATAACATTCAGATCTGATTCTGCTCTTGTTTGGGAGTAACTAAATAACTATAAGAAAGTAAATAACGAGTATAAGAAAGTATCTAATACATGTATGTCGTAAAAGGGGGCGAGAGCAAGAGGAGAGATACGACAAGAAGAAAATGAGAGAGGAAATGAGAGATATGAGAGAAGGCGAGAGAGGAGAGAAGAGGGGAGAGAATAAGGAAAAGGGCGAGGAATGGAGGGGAGAGGAGATAAAAGGGACGCGTGAGTGAGAGGGCGCGTGGGATGAGAAGGGTGAAAGGGGTGGGACACGCTGGGTGGGAGTGAGGGTGAGAGTGAGAGTGAGAGTGAGAGGGGGTGAGCGCATGGAACGATGGATGAAGCGGAAATGGAAACGCTCATGGAAAAGGTTGAACGCGCTTTCCATTTTCGAAAAGAGATGGTTAGCACCTTTACTAAAAATAGCTAATGATAGTTTCATTTCCTGATAAGTTGATTGCACTTATCATCTTCGTTTTTAAATCTCTCGAATATTCTATACAGACTGTACTGTTGGCATTTGAAGTTTTGAACCACAATGCATAAAAGAACACCACGCTGTTCAGTCGGCTGTTGGAAATAAACCTTGGCCTGAATAATTTTTTTGAAGATAAATTGGAGGTCTAAGCCACCCAACTTATGTTTAAATTAAATGTCTATAAAAGACCCCCCAGTCGGGTTTCGAACCTGCGACCTTTCACCTTGGCCTGAATAATTGAGTATAAGAACTCAAAAAGTTTCAAATACCTTAGTTAAACGGAGGTCAGCATTATCACATATATTCACATATATGAGAAAATATATCATGAGAGAATCTGATTTAAGAGAAACTAGCTTCTGCATCGCGCTTTCGCGCGATGTAAGATTAATTCTTATATTTAATTTAAATATAGTTTATTATCGTTCTTAATTATTTTTAAGGGAAAAAAAGTGGAGAGCATGAATAGTCAACATGCATCATTAGTTTTAATTATTTCATTACGTTTTTTTTTTCTTTTGCACAAAGCAAGAATGTCAGAATTTTGAATGATATGATTTATCCAACAAACACAAACGCATTATTATTAATTTGGCTTATAGCAAGATTTGACTTGAATAGATCCAACGATTTAGATCAAAGCGAAACGTGCATGGTATATTGATAGTCCAAGTTTGCAGGTGGCATGGCATGCTTCTATCGTCTTTGAAAAAAAAAAGAAATTTTCACAGATATGTCCTGTGTACCGAATTAATCCTTGAAAGCAACAAAATGAATAATAAAAATGGAAAGCAAGATCATAAATTTGAAAAGAAAGCCAGCTCTTTTTTTAAGAGAAAGGTTCCAATGCCAATATTTTGGTTGCTCCAAAATACCAACATTTCATTAATTAGTTATTTTTTCAAAATTTAAAATTGCAACGTCAAATCCAAACCGTTCATCATATTTAATTTAATAACCGATGCGTTTTCATATAAGTTTTGTAAATTTTAAAATTTATTTGATACTCCATCAAGAAGTAGAAAAATAAACGAACCTTATTAATTATGATAGATTCATTCTAATACGTTCATGTTTTAGCCTTTGATGGAGTATCAAATAAACTCTAAAATTTACAAAACTTATATGAAAACGCATCGGTTGTTAAATTAAATAAGATGAACGGTTTAGATTTGACGTTACTATTTTAAATTAAAAAAAATAACTAAATAGTAGAATGTTGGCATTTAGGGACAACAAAAATGTTGACATTGGAACCTTGCTCTTTCTTAAATTACTTGTTAACACACGCATGCTCTATTTTGTTCAAAGCATTAACTGTCTCGCAAATCAAGATACAAAATCAGACTACACTTTGACAAATGAAAAGCCTTTAGTTGTATAATCCTGCTGTTGTGGTCTTCTTGTTACCCAACAAAGTAGTCCAGAGGGGAAAAAAACAACAATATGACGCGCTGATACCATCCATTATCAAATTCCAAAGTACCTAAAAATAACCAATCACAACTTGCCATATCATTAGAAGAAATTACGTCTACATCTAAACAACTCAATTATACAGACGGTAACAATTTTTAAGTGAACAAAGTAAATTCAACAATCGCCAATGCATCTTTGAATATAGGTTTTAATATATCCTAATATGCATTCTTTTAGAAAAATAAGTGGATAAAGAATAATAGTATCTTCTATTTTTTGTCATTAACATAATCTCTTTATGTTCACTGTCATAATGATATTAGCTGAATACTCCAATTAGATTGAGATGAAATACTAACTAAATTTCTCAGCACAAATTGCTTGATTCAAATAGCTAACGCTGGTCTTATGTTGTTCCGTCTAACTTCTATCTACCAAAGACGACACTTACAATTAAGTGATTATGGTCAAAATTTGAGGCACAACTTCACTCCTGAATTGGTGCCTACTATCAGCACTTGCAGCCCATGAAAAGACCAAGTTTTTCTATAGAAATAAAGCAAAACAAAAGCATGAATAGTTGACCTGTTTGTAATTAAGAAATGATATAAACCTTGATTATACCAAACAAATTGGGCTACAGGTGATATATTCACCTTTTGAACCTATGCTCCTTTATACTCCACAATCAAGGGTACCATACTTTGGAAATTGGTTGTCTATTAGATACAAATATATATATTAGAAAGTTTAGCTAATGATTCCAGCATATCGAGCAATCACAGGATTAAGATCGTTGTGTCAATAGATGACAATAGGAAAAAGGTAAACATTTTTTTTATTAATTGAAATTTTGGTGTCATTCTATCACATGTCAGTCAGCATAAACTCCAATAGTCCAATTCATGAGCGAATAAGTTTATATTGTAAGAAATAAAATAATTAATCTAAGAAAGTACCATACAATACAATAATTAGATACCAAATTGGAACATATCTGATTTCAACATGAAAACCTCACTTCACTTTGGAAAGACTCCTATTTGTCAGTTAAATTAGGATTAAGATTTTAACTCAACAGAGTCGACTTAGCAGAAGCATAACAATTTAAAGCTCAACTTCTTTGTTAGAATGCTTCAATGAAGAAAAACCAAGTAGTATAACCTACGAACAAAATAAAAAACAACTGTATCAGCGTTTATAAAACTACATGAGAAAACAAAAATTTGATAATATAGTCCAGATGTCGGTAAAGGAAAAAAAATGACAGGAAACCTACCTTCCCAATGTTTTTTTGTAAAAGTTAATTTTTTTCCCAACATAATACACTATGGCACGACATTGTGGGCATGCCACATTTTTTGGTATATCACGTGACCCATTTGAAGATCTTCTAAGCCACTCTGAGATTTTAAGATGAAAAAGAACATCACTTTACCCATTTGAAGATCTTCTAAGCCACTCTCAGATTTTAAGATGAAAAAGAAAGGGAAAAAAAGCTGAATGACTAAAGGATCCATTATTTAATGACTTAAAAGATAAAGAAATAATATTCCATAAACAATATCCAATATTTGCCTAAATTTGAAAAATATTACCAAATAATCTTTTCACAAAACCCCAAAGGATTTGACGGTTCAAATGAAGTCTATACACTATATTAAATATGGCATTCCACTAAAATTTAGATGTTATCTTCCTCATATATTCATTTAGTCAAACTGAATAAAAATCACAATTGGACCTCCCAAATAAAAATAACACACTAAATTCAACACCAAGTGCATGAAATATGTTGTTATTTGCAAACATAGGGTATAGATTGCAACTGATACTGGAAAAAAGAGAAGCGAGGCAGGGTGACAGAGGATATATTACCAGAAATTGTGCAGGCAAGGTGCAACTGTCACAACATCATACCATATGTTCAGGCATATGCTACATCCAGCATCATCTACATCAAGTTCTATCTGGCAATTTGAAAGAGGTTTTAGCTTCTATAACTAAAAACCAAATATAAAAGATGAATTACAATAGTAAACTACCTTTCTGTTCTTTATGTTAGGATTTGGAGAGAGTGTCATCTGGAATGCATAGTAAATATATCCTGAAAAGTATGTTAGGAAAATATCAACACGAAGAGATTGACTGATAGTTCATTGAAGCATGAATACACAATTAATAAAAATAGAGCAATTATAAATATATAAAGTCACTTTATGGATTTTTAGGAGTATAGCTACCTTCTCTCTCAGGACCTGAAATGAATTCTGCCATGTTTTATATTTCAATTGCTACGGCTCCAGCGAGAACCACTTTTTGATAAATATCGCAGTCGATCTGGAGACAATGGAGAACAGTTGGAGAGGAGAGGATTCGACTGCGCCCGCTCTCGGTCCATGACAATCGGCCTGTGGTGGTGCCTGACATAGTGAGAAAATTGAAAAAGAAGAGATCTGTAGAAAAATTTGAAAAAGAAGAGATTAGATCAGATGGAGAGGAAAGATTGAGAACCCTGTATAAAAATAACTTGTTTAAGTTAGACTGAAAGAGAGGGGGAATGAGAGAAAGGGAGGATAGAGGATTTACAATTTACCTCAGCCATGAGACGGAGCAAAAGAGCTGATGGTACAGTTCGTATTGGAAGATTGTGTCATTCTTAGATATGCATCCAAGTTCATCCACACCAACATATTTGTGCATCGCTACTGCTTAGATGATCACCAACTACCTTCAAGCCTTGATCCTACCATTATTAGAAAGAATCAGTTTAAGAAACACGATTGTAATTTTGTTTATCAACAGAAGATATGCCTCTATGAGCATCAAAACTGTAGCACTGTGCATCAACAACAAACCAAAATATAGTGATTTTCTCAAACAGAAATGCCAACAAAACTCATTTATTTGCAGCAAATTGAGCTTGTAGAGCCTACCCTAAACACAATTAAACAACAACATCCTTGTTCATAAATACCACATCATGCATTAATTGAAAACAATAGAAATAAATAAAGGAAGTAAAAATTAATTGCAATAACCAAGAGAGAACAAAATCACCCCTTATTCATTACACCAGTTGAATACAATTATTATTAAACTCTCAAACCACACCATGAAAATAAAATCTCACCTCGTTCCAAAATGAATGTAAAGATCAACAATTAAGATAAAAGTGAACACCAGTATTCTGACTTTTGGTCCAAATCCGTACAAATTTCGAAAAAGAAGATATCACCCTGTATAAAAATAACTCGTTTAAGTTAGATAGAGAGAGGGGGGGAATGAGAGAGACAGGATAGAGGATTTGCAAATTACCTGAGGCATGAGACGGAGCATGGCTAGGTTTGAAAATCGAAGACCTTGACAGATAAGAAAGAGAGTGAGAGAGCTTCAATTGATGTTATCGGTTACCGCCGTTCTTGTCGTGAAGCCACCACCAGTCGCCACCCCTCTGGGCAGCGCTGTAAATGGAAAATAAAAGAGAGCACAACAGGAGAAGCAAGCGAGACGAAAACCCTCGCCTCTACAACAACACCATTCAGAGGCCGCTGGGATAAAGCACAGCACAACACAGCCACTGATCGCCTCTGGCACGGAGTTTCCGCTCCTCTCCTTCGTTGGTCCTTCGGTCTCTCTCTCTCTTTTCTCTTCTGCGATAGAACTTAGAAGAAGAACCTAGAAGAAGGCAGAAGGCCCTGATAATCTTTATCAGGTGAACTCGGAGCATGCATACCGTGCACTTTTATCCCCCCTAATCTTTTTTGGTTTATGTGATCCGTGCCCATCCAAAATAAACGGAAGGAACTCATCACGTGCGTTGCCAGGAGCGGAATCCTCAGCGGAGGCAAACGAACATGATCGAATCCATCCACGCAAGAAAAAAATAGACGGCCCAGATAATTGAATAGTAATAATTTGACTTGAAATTGAAGTATTTTAGATTAGATTAGATTAGATGAAGAAACTTTACAAATGATACAAATCGTTACAGTTTTACCAAAACAAAACGAGAAGAATCAGTTGAAAGCCCAAAATGAAGAGGATACAATTGGGCCGTAGTAAAATAGTAAATTTGAACAAGCCAATCAGATTGCAATTACCGAAACACCACCACCGCCGTTTTTACTTTTTACACAGGAATGTAAAAAGTTTCAAACCATCCTACGGCCTACGGGATGATCTTAAAAATAAAAAAAGAGTGTCAAACCACCAAATAAAATCTCTCTCAATATATTATACCATTTATACGACAAGAAAGAGAAAGGAAAAAGAGAGGGAGAGCGACAGAGAAAATAAAAAGAAAAAAACTAATCATAATATCCTATTTATTTCATACAACATTTTCTCAATAATAATAAATAATAATAAAATCTTTTTCTTGTGCCTTGATCAGCTTATTACTTACCAGCTCAGCTTTAGGGCATCTCCTCTGATTCCTTCTCCAGTTCTCTTCCCTTCCCTTCCCTTCCCTCTTCCTTCCTTTCCTTCTTTTTTTATTATATAATCCTTTGTTTCATTTAACGGCGATTCCAATCTCTCAATCGGCGACATCTCCGGCGGCGGCGCGCGTCGGTTCTACGAGCCGCGAGTCGGATTCCCTTCCGATCTTTCACGCTTCCAGCTGGATTCAATCGGGATTCGTTCAGGTTAGAGATTGTCTCCTCTAGATGTTCTTGAGCTGTATCTTGGATTTGTTGGATTGTGTCATGGATTGTTGGGGTGATTGGGGGCGTTTGATTTTGATTTTAGCGAATCATTTTGAAATTTTGGGAAGAGTATGTGTTAATATAACCTTTTATTATTATTGAATCGTAAAGAAGAGGTCAACTTATCTGGTGCAGCTACTTGTCTGGATTTAGATATTCATATTCTGTGTTTTATTCACCATTTTATGGGGTTGGATAATTTTGTAGCTGCTGGTTCTATGTTTTGGAGCAATCTTGTTATGCTATTGAATGCTCCTTATTGGTTACAAGCTTTGAAATGTCTAGCATTCCTAGATTTTTATTCATTACCATGTCTTATCACCTGGCTTTGGTTTAGAGCAGCATTGTCCTTTGTTGCATCTCCCATGATCATGTACTTTCTAGGCATGCTTTTATTATTTATACAATATACAATTTCTTGGTTATTAATAGTTCATCTTCATCCTACTGTAGTAAGGTTATACCAATTTTTAGACGTGATGATGCTCTTTTCTTCTTTTCATGTCATCACGACAGAGTGACTAGAATGTTGATGAGGCATGTTAGGATGGGGTCTGAATAGCCGAATAGGCCTTAGGAACTGTAGTTCTGAGAAAGGATTGAGAATAGTGGAATAAATTTGGTGAAGAACACTCCAATTTTCAGAACAGAAAATGATGTTTGGATTTTGTGTTGAGAATATGACTTAAAAAAGCATGCGCGAGAGGCTCCCAACTCTATTCATTCTTCTGCAAGGAATAGGCACAGTCACTCTACTCGCAACGCGTTTGGATGAAACTAAAAAACAACAAAAAACTGTTCTCTAAACAGCCCTATTCTGATCCCATCCAAACACAATAATACTTCTAAAGGGGAGAAAAAAAGATACATGTGTTGGATGCTCAGAGCTATATGTTGATATTCTTTATTGCAAGTGATATATTCTGCTGCATACTTATAAGTCATGATAGAATGCTTAGGCTTATATCAGATTTCTATTTCAAAATAGATTGCTTTAGGCTTATATTAAATCTCATTTTGTTTCAAATTCCGCACACCTCTAATACCTGTCCTTCATTTTCTTTTATTCCTTTCTATTTCAGGTTAATTATTTGTAATTTGATTACAAGTCTAGATGGAAAATGTGTCCAATGGTCCTGTGACATTAGATGATAACCTGTCTGATGGTGAAGATGCAAGCCGCCATAGTCCTGAACAGGCCAAACCAAAGGAGGTATTTGTCTATAGGCAAGATGTGGTCAGGTTGAATATCCAATCTGAACCACTAGGAATTGTTACTGAGGTGGCTGGGGAGTATGATTCTGACTCGAGTGTTTCCGACTTCAGTGAATCAGAAGAAGAAGAAGAAGTAGAAGAAGAAAAGACCAACACAGTTTCTGGTGCCGCTGGAGACGTCGGCACTGGGGACAAAAACAGTGATGGTGGTGCTAGTCCTAGAGAAAGTGATATAGATGACCTGGATTCTCTGGATGATGGGATGATTAGGGTTTCGTGGCTGGATAACACCTTCACAACTGAAGATATCACTTGCGTGACTGTTGTTGATCGGAGCTTCTTGCAAGGGGACATAGTTGCATCTGTGTCAGATCCCACTGGCCAGCTGGGACAAGTTGTGGATGTCGATATTACAGTTGATCTGCGTACTGGCAATGGTGACATGATAAGAGGGATCTCCTCCCGTGATCTTAAGCGGGTCACTGAATTCACTGTTGGTGATTTTGTTGTGTCAGGTTGCTGGCTTGGGCGGGTTGATGAGGTCATAGATAATGTGACGGTTTTATTTGATGATGGGTCTGTTTGCAAAGTGAACCGGGCTGACCCATTGAGGCTTAAGCCAGTGGCGAAACCTATTGTTGAGGACACCAGTTTCCCATACTACCCAGGGCAGCGTGTAAAGGCAGTCTCGTCATCTGTTTTTAAAACGTCTACATGGCTTTCAGGCTTGTGGAAAGCCAACCGGTTAGAAGGTGTCGTGACTAAAGTTGAGACCGTTGCAGTAATGGTTTATTGGATAGCATCAGCATATTTCGGGCCATCCCAGTTATCCATCCCGCCCGAAAAGCAGAACCCGAGGAACTTGACCTTAGTCTCTTGCTTTGTTCATTCAAACTGGCAATTGGCTGATTGGTGCCTCCTCCACTCACAGCCAAAACAAGTGTCATCTTCTCAAACAGAAATGCAAGAAAATGAGGAGCAACTAGAACACAACCTCGAGGTTGCTGTTGACGGAAGACCCAATGGCCATTTGAATGGTGAGGGTAATGTAGAAGATGAACATCTAGAAGCAGCTGAGACCTTGTCTCAGTTAAAGATTTCAAAGGAACAACACCAACAACCAGGCCATGAAAATGTGACCTATCGCAAGAAACTGAGGAAAGTGTTCTTCAGGAAAGTTGACAAGAGAGCTCGCAGGAGAGAGGAAACTTTCGAGAAGGCTCTTTTTATTGCCAACACAGTGACAAAGGTCACCGTGGCTTGGCAGGATGGTACAACCCAGAATGGGTTAGACTCCACATCTTTGATTCCAATTCATAGCCCGAATGACAGTGACTTCTTCCCCGATCAGTATGTAGTTGAGCGGGCACCGAATGAGAACGAAGAACCACCACCAAAGAATCGGCGTGTGGGGTTAGTCAAGAGTGTGGATGCCAGGGACAGGACTGTGTTGGTAAATTGGCTCAAGAACGATTTTACATTTGGGGGTCCGAAAGAGTTTGAGAGTGAGTTAGTGAGTGCATATGAACTGGAAATGCATCCTGATTTTGATTATTGCTTTGGGGATGTTGTTGTTCGGCTTCCACCAGTTTCTAACCCAAGTGAGGTGAGCAATGCTGACAATGGAAGATCAAGGGAAACAAAGGAGGAGTATCAGGATGCAACTGGTAGCCCATCCAAAATAGACACAGATGGTGATGAGGCAAATGAGGAGAGAGCAGATAGCACATGCAAGAGAGACTTAGAAGGTGGTGAGGCTGATGAGGAAACTGTGGTGAATCTTTCATGGGTGGGAAACATTATCGGGTTTTCTGATGGTGACATTGAAGTGATGTGGGGTGACAGGACTGTATCAAAGGTATCAGCTTTTCGAGTTTTGTATAAGAATTCTTGCACAGTTAGTTAGCCCGTTCTGCATATCTAATCTATACACCTGCTATTTCAGGTGGGCCCAAATGAAGTATATGTAGTAGGCCGGGATGATGAAGAATCCTTTGATGGGGACAGTGATGGAGGCGCAAGCTGGGAAACTGTCGATGATACTGAAATGGATACACTAGACAACACTATGGAGGTACACGTCTCTGTTTCCTTTTTTTCCTTAACTATGGAGAGAAACAATTATTGTATTGTATGGTTTTCCAAAGAACATTCTGACTTCTGCCATAACAAGGTTTTCACTTTTTTTTATAAGCTATTCTAAGTAGATT
This sequence comes from Rhynchospora pubera, assembly GCA_028095005.1. Classification (NCBI taxonomy): domain Eukaryota; kingdom Viridiplantae; phylum Streptophyta; class Magnoliopsida; order Poales; family Cyperaceae; genus Rhynchospora; species Rhynchospora pubera. The sequence continues at coordinate 27,930,435 of CM051459.1, forward strand.
TATATTTTCCTGTAATTTTATCTGTTCAAATTAGATTTAAACCAGAGTTATGTTTACAGCTTAGTGCTAGTTTTTCTGCACAGTTCAGTTATGACCAGTACTGGTAATATTATATCACGAAGTTGTGTTTCTGCATTTTATTCTCTTAAATTGTTGTTATTTTGTGTTGATTGGGATTATTTGATAATAGTGTGTTTATATTTTAGCCCACATTGTTCGTTTTCTTCACACATCATTAATTTATATTGTCTTTCTGAGTATTCATTGGTACTTCTGGTTTTATGATGCCCCGTTCTGCTAGTTGTATTCACTTTTCTATTCTTCACTCCCTAGCAGGAAGAAAATAGTGCACACATTAATACAGAAAATACCTCAGAGAAGGAAAACGATAGTGCTTCTCATTGTCAAGATGAAAATAATGCCTCTCAAGCACGAGCGGGACCTCTTTCTGTGCCATTGGCGGCAATTGGGTATGTCACACGGTTTGCCACTGGGTTATTCTCTCGGGGCAAGAACCGTTCAAATTCAGAATCTGAGGATGGTCCTGAGACTTCAGAGCGAACTTACAGCGATGACTCTGAGCAAGAAGGTTCTGTTGTTGAAGGTGATGTCAGGATTAATGCTGATCCTGTGGTTAATACATCAGATGCTGCAACAAATATCGGTGACGCTGAGGGATTCAAGCACTTTGATATCATGCAGAGTCCCTTGGATCATCATTACCTAGACAGCAATGGGAGGGTAGGTCTAATGTCTTTGTTATGACTGTGATTTGTTTCTAGGGTTGCTATACTTGAATATGATGTCAGTCAATTCTCGTGTTGTAATTTGCACCTGGAACTTACCTGATTCATCCCTACTCTTGGGGATTTCAGTACTATTTATTAGTTAAAGTTATACTAATATCAATACTTGGGCTAACCAATTCTCTAAGAAAGGGGGAAAACTGATTGAGAATGCTGTTGGCTGGGTGTTATTTTAACCAGATCCTGTACCAGTACACAGATTCCTTTTTTTTTCCCCCTGATTACCAGTACCTACATTTGCTGAAATTGTATCCTTTAACCGATTGCAATGGTATTTAAATTATTAGGTTTTACGGCTCAATTTTTGTAGGCTCTGTATTCATGCAATGAACTGTACTGCAGCTTCATTTATATAAGTATTAATTTGCAGGGTGGCACTACAGGCGGAAAGAAGTGGGTCAGGAAAGTACAGCAGGAATGGAATATTCTTGAAAAGAATCTACCAGGTGCCCTAATAAATCCTCTACCATAAATTGTACCTAATTCTCCCAGCTTCTGTATCAATAAATAATTACAACAATTATACTAGTGTTGAAGGTGTCATTTATTTTCCATGGTTGATCAGATGACATATATGTACGGGTATTTGAAGACCGCATGGATCTTATACGGGCTGTGATAGTTGGGGTTCCTGGAACACCGTACCAAGATGGGCTTTTCTTCTTCGACTTTCTCCTGCCATATGACTACCCTCAAGTTCCACCTGTAAGGCATTGTACTACATTTTTTATTAATGTCGTGATTTTTAACATGCCATTGCGAAGTTAATAAAAGAATGCTTTGGTTCTGCTTATAGCAAGAGATATCTATTGGCTGCATTATGATGCTGTTTTTGCCCCTCTATTTTGAATCATTAATTCTTTTTCATCAACTGGATTTTTTTTTTTGACGAAAAATAGGGGTCAAGCTCCTACTTTTACATTTAAATTAAAAGAAATAGTATCATTACAAAAATGGCAGTTAACTGAATGTTAAATAGCCGAGTAAAAGCAAAATAAATTCATCAACTGGATTTGGTAAATGGCGCTCTGTTTTGGGCAGGATGTTTGGTAGGTTCAGGAGGGAATGACCATGCAATTATTTATTTATATTTTCATTTATATTTGAAAAGATCAACGTTGACCATGCCATCTATTTACTATTTGCAGTGATTTCAAAGTGATATTTCTGTTTCGATACTGATTTTGTACTAGGGACTTGCTTCAAATAATGGTACTGACATGCAAGCCAATATATACAGTTGGTGCTATTTTTTTTTCCCTGGTTGATTTTAATATTTCCTTGTTTGCTTAGCAAGTTGAACTTTAATCAAACAATCTTATATTTCTAAAAATAGTAAAAAAAGAACTACTATTCTTCAAAACAGACCAATACTTCATACTGTACAGGTAACTTTGCAATTTAGGATCGCAATAGTTTGTCTTGACATATACTAATCGGAGCATGATGATAATTCTGAATCTGAACTGCTTATTAGGGACATAAAGCTTGATGACAATTTCGACATTTCTAGTTCCCTGGGAAAAAATTGCTTGCTTATTTTTTTCAGTCCCACCTTTGTGTAACGCATATTTTGTAATCTGGAATACAGACGACTTACTACCACTCGGGTGGGCTGCGACTGAACCCCAACTTGTACACAGATGGGAAAGTTTGCCTGAGCTTGTTGAACACATGGACTGGCAAGGGAAATGAGGTGTGGGATCCATCTACTTCCACCATCTTGCAGGTGCTTGTATCGATCCAGGGCCTAGTTCTAAATGAGAAGCCGTACTTTAATGAGGCAGGATATGAGAAGCAGGTGGGAACCATAGAGGGGGAGAAGAACGTCTTGCCATATAATGAGAATACCTACTTACTCAACTTGAGATCAATGCTGTATCTTCTCAAAAGGCCTCCCCAGGTAATACCCTCTCATTCTTACATACATTTTCTTCTCTGTGTATCTGATTGCTTTTAAAAAACTGCTATTGTTTGTGGACAATAAGAAAATTAATAGTTCTGGTATTGTGCCAGCTTTTATTTGCTGCTGAATTAGACCTTAAAGTGTCATAGTGCTCATAATTAACCCCATAACCTGAATATAGTTATTGCATGAAACCAGGTATTATTTTGCACATCCTGGCCTTTTCTCTTTTTCACTGGTCGCCATAATTTTGTGAATTAATCCATCCTGTATTGCTTTGTCATGGTTGCAGCATTTTGAAGATTTTGTCAACGACCACTTCCGTAGACGTGGTTATTACATCTTGAAAGCTTGTAGGGCCTACTTGCAGGGCTTTGCTATTGGGTCCCTCGCTTCAGATGCTTCCCCCACTGAGAAGAGCAGAGAGCATTCTTGTTCTCTTGGTTTCAAGCTATATCTAACTAAACTTTTGCCCCGTCTTTTTTCATCCCTAAGGGATATTGGTGTAAATTGTGATGAATTTGAACCCCTCTTGAAACCTGAAAATAATCAATAGAAAAGAGGTGGAGGTGAAAAGAAATCATTTTTCTTTTAGGTTTTCTTTTCTTGCGACAGGTTGACAAAAAAATGTCTCTGATCTATGGATTTGTCATTTTTTTTGCTTTGTAAATGAACCAGGATATTTGATCATAGTGATTGGGAAGGTCCCAAATTCAGCCATTTTTTTTTATTTGTTCAAACGGGACTTTCTTTTGTAGTTCAAATATTAGCTTGCAGGAACAGTACTTAATTTACTAACACATGAATATCTCGGAAAGTTTTTTTTTTCTTTTGCTTCTTTCTTTGTATATTCTATAGGAGAAGAGTTGGCTGAGCTGAAAGTCTGCAATTGCTATTCTGTATTCAATTTGGAATCGTTGTTTAATTAGGAAACAACCATTGTTACCCAATACCCAAAGTCATTGTTTCTTAAAAAAAAACAGAAACACAGGAAAGGTGTAGCATGTGTTCTTTTGATATGATGGAATTGTTACAAACTCAAAGAGTCAAAGTTTTTTTAGTTTTTCTTTTTTTTTTTTTGGAAATTGGAACGACCGTAGGGTACAAAAGAGTCAAAAGTTAGGTCCAGTTACCCGGCATGAACAGTGACCTAGACCATGCATAGGTCAAGTTCTCTCTAAGACAATGCGATAGTTCAGAATACTGAACATGGTCGAAATAATATGTCACACTTTCGCATATGGACCACATCCAATTGAAATCGAACACTTTAAATTAAATAAATAAATATATTTTATATACGTAAGTACGGTTTTGATTGTATGTATGCATATAAAATAGCTTACCAAAATTATTACCACAGGATGTCATAATTTTTAGTGTAATTGATCCTGAATTAATGACTTTATTTTGAATCAATTTAAAAATTATAGTTTCTGTTTGTATTACTTTTATGGACCAATTAATTTTTCACTACAAAATCCAAAAATAATTCTAAGCAGTTAGAATTCATGAAATAATTAATTATTTTCTAAAATCAGAGAATTTTTTTTTAAGATAATCAGAGAAAAATTTTAATTCGATCCTTCAAATTTCTCAAAAATTTAATTGGTTTATAAATTTCGGTTGCACCGAGTTAGTCCTGAATTTCCAGAAAGACAAATTAATCCTTGAACATTTAAAATAAATATTTAATTTGATCCTTTAATTTCTCATAATTTAATCAAATTAATTGTTCCAATTTATCTTTTAAGCTTGAAGGACTAATCGAGTACAAATAAAATTGGGAGACCATCTTTGTCATTGTTTTCAAAGTTGAAAAGAACTAACTTGACTTAATATTCTTCTTTGGCAGGAAATTTATTTCAGAAATTACGAAACAAACTTAATAAAAAATAAAAATATAATATAAATTTTATTATTATTTTTGTAAAGAAAATCACGAACCAAATTCCGCGTGACTTCAAAAACCAGAACCAAAACCTGCACCAAATTTTATGTACGCATCTTGCTAAGCTCCCATGGCGCCAAATCAGGACGAAGAAACCCTGGAATCTCTCCTCGAGGCTTCCAAAACCCCAGAGGGTCGTTCCCGCCTAGCCGCCTCAGGCGCCGTCGCAACCACCCTGCGCCACCTCTCCGCCTCCTCTCCCCTGACGCTCCCTTACCTCCGCCTCCTTCGCAACCTCTGCGCCGGAGAGATCTCAAGCCAAGACTCCTTCATCGACCTCTCGGGGCCTGATACTCTCGCCTCCATTCTCCTCTCTTCTGCGGCCTCGGTCGAGGTACTTAGGGCCGGGATTCAGGTGCTGGGTAATGTTGGGTTAGCCGGGGAGGTGCATCGAGCTGCCGTCTGGGTCCGGTTCTTCCCTGACGGGTTCTTGCGTCTGGCTCGGGTGAGGGAAAGAGAGGTGTGTGACCCACTCTGTATGGTGATTGACACATGCTGCTCTGGGGTTGGTGGGAGACAGAGGTTGGAGGAGCTTTGTGGGACTGATTCGGGGTTGCGGATTCTTCAGGAGATAATTGAAACTGCTTTGAAAGGTGTGGGATGTTATGTTTGTTTTAAATTTGCTTTTTAAGGAGAACTCTCATCTGTGATTGAAATTATGTTTTGGCTACTGTAACTTACTGCTTGAATCTGTTATATTTTTACTCTTTTAAGTTTTCAGAAAGACCTTAATCACATATTTGTACATTAATTTATCAACTAAGTTGCTCATTCTTAGAAAGAATAGAGGCCAAATTCAAATTACATGGCCGATAGACTGCACACCACTGGTTTGTACCATTTAAATACTAATAGTGCTCAATGCTTTTTTTGCTCCTCCATCATTTTCAGAAAAATAATAATAAAAGATTAAAATAACAAAACTAAAATCAACAAAATGAGATCTTCATCACTTATTTAGTTATTTTATATGGAAGTACAACACTGAGCATGGAATTTTTTATGGAATAACCTGTCAATGCCAAAATGGATGCATGCATGGCAGAATAGATGAGGCATTTCAGCCCTTCTCAATTAGTAATAATTCCTCAAAAGTACTTACTTTTTTCAGCATTGAAAAATATCTAACAGTAAATTATTAATTGTTTCAGCTGGTTACCGAGAGGAATGGCTGGAGTGGCTCCTTTTTAAAGCTTGTGTTGAGGAACAAAGATTTCTTAGCTTGTTTTTGACTCTGAGCTCATCTGAAGAGAGCAGTACAAATCTGGACATTTCTCTTACCAGTGTATTTAAACCTGAACTTTTGACCACTCAACATGCGTTCCTTTTGGACATACTATCAAAGTGCCTTACTGAGAGACCTAAAGAAGTCACAGTCTCTGGCAAATTTGCACTTGAAATTCTAGAAATTCTGAAAATGATCTACAATATTGTCGATTTCACCACCCGAGTGAATGCTGCAATCCCTACGGGTTCTCCTGCAATCGACTTGTTTGGATGTTCGCTACTAATATTGAGAGATATTTGTGCTTGGGAAGATGCAAGACCAACTGAAACTGACAAGGATAGCCTGGTTAATTTATTGCTAGATGAGGGTCTATTAGATTTTGTATTATCTCGCCTTGAAGAATTAGAGCCACCTGCTATCGTCAGAAAATCAATGGTTAAAGAAGATAATTTATTTCCTGTTGAGTTAGAAAAAAGGGTCTGCCCATACAAAGGGTACAGGAGAGATCTTATATCAGTCATTGGCAATCTATTGCATCGAAGAAAGAGAGTACAAGACAAAGTGAGAGAAAAACAGGCCATTCCTCTATTGCTGCAACAATGTGTGGTCGATGAAGAGAACCCATATCTGAGAGAGTGGGGTCTACTGGCAGTAAGAAACTTGTTAGAAGGGAATGAAGACAACCAGAAAGAAGTGGCTGAGCTTGAGTTGAAAGAACCAATAACTCCACCTGAAATTTCGGGGTTGGGCTTGAAAGTTGAGGTAGATGAAGCAACCAAACGGGCAAAACTTGTTAACATTTCAGGGTGATACATGTACAATTTGTTGTATGGTTTTTTGTGCCAGCTCATTTATGTAAAACAATTAATTTAGACTTGCAGTTTTTCCATCATGGTCAGTTTAGTTTTGGGAAATTCTGACTGTGAATAACAGAAAGCTGCATGGGGCAGAGATTTTGTTTTGTTTAGGAATCCGGTGATTTCTCTGGTAGGTTAAGTTCAGTTCAAATTTGAGACGCGTTGTGTTAAATTAAAAATATTGTAACCAATTGTAGTGTTCAATAGTGTTATCTGAACTGATAAACACAGAAAGGAAACAATCCGGATGAGAACGCTCATTTAATTTCGAATTTGATTGTAGTAGACTGCCAGCTTGTTCCTGGCTTTTATGTGTTGTTTCATCTCAGTGTGTTTTCGGCTTTGTTTATGATTAAACCTGATCTTCAGGCTTGTATCGAACCTTTTTTCTTTTAATTTTGGGCCCCAGCTTTGGGTGCTTTAGTTAGTTCAAAAAAAAAATGAGAGTGCTCATTTCATAGCTTCCGGAGTTGATGATAGCTTGCATCTGTAATTTGTCGTGTCATAGTTCTCGAGTGTGATGTAATTTCTGATAGTACCTCTCATTCAAAAGAAAGGAAACCATTGTTCTTTCGGAAAAATACTAAGGATACTACGGAAACAAAATTTAAATGATCCAAAGAATATCAGAAAGAATATGGTTGTTTACCCTTTATTTTTCAATGGAGAAGCAATCAATTTTAAGTTCTCAAGCGTACATAAATTTTAAAAAAATTAATGGGGCTAAGCCAATAATGATTCCTTAATTTTCATCCTATTATTATTCACTAGATTTAATCTTGAAAGTTAATGTATTTTTCAAATGGTGTTACAATCAATACCGCGGGCACTGGCAATTCCATTATAGATGTAAAGATGTAAAAGAACACAATCCAGAGATCCTATGACCAGAAGTCCAACAGTTGAATTCTATAAAAAGAACCAGGACGGCTGTTTGTTTCAAGCAAAAGCAACATCTGATCGTAGTACATATTTAACATTTTTTGAGACAACCCGAGCTTCGTGCAACATACACTTGTCTCCGTGAAGGTGAAGCAGCGCCATCCCTTCCACAGGGGCTACCTAAAATCCAAAACTCCAAGATGTATTACGTCTAGCATTTTACATGCTCAAAGATGACTAGATGAGGGATGCAAGTTTGGCTAGTAGAGACTGAAACTTAAGCCACTAAATCGCAAGGCTCTTATTCACTATAAATGCAAGACTGGTGGATCCAGTTTTTCACTATAAATAGGTTTGACAAACAAACCTATTTGAAATCTGCCACAAGCTATGTCAAAATTCATCGAGATCGAAAATTAATATTATAGACGAGTTCGTTGTCACTAAAGTAGACCATGCTTCAAGTTTGGCGCAACTTGTGGACAGTTTGATCAGAGATCAAGTGTCAATAAATCGAACCATTAGTTTATTAAATCAATCAATGGATGACTAATATGTTGTCCAATTGTACCATATTTAATAATGGCCCTGCTTATCTAAATCATAGAACATATTTTATATTTAAAATTTTTGTTATTTTGATAAGTGTTATGTTAGTTAACAGTTTCCGATAAGTTTGTCGTCAATATAACTTATCCCATATATACTGCAATCTATGCTGAGACTTGTTCCAGTTGTCGCAGTTAAGGATAACCCAAAGGATGATTACAGAGGGGCTAACAAGGTCGGATTGAGGTTGATTGGAGCGTAGTTCTGTACCTCAAATAACAACAGGAGTCATTGTCATTACCTGTATAATCTAATATTTGGATTCAGCCCTGCAGCTGATTTCCCCCGGATTTTTATATCTTCGAAGATTCTATTTAAACCTGACTCCCAAATACATTGCGCAAGTTCAGGGTCATTCACAGATATCCGATGGTTGTCTCTGAAAGCTTCTCCTCTGGTGGGCCCTAAGCTTCCCTGGTGTGTGAAGCCAAGTGACTCAGCAACGTCAATAAAGGCCTTTGCTTCTCCAGCACTCAAGAAATTCGGTATCTGAGAAAAAAAATTGTGAATAAACATTCAATGAATCTAAGAAAAGTTTGCAGACTGATGACAGCAATTTAACACAAAAAAAAAAAAAACTTGGCAGTGTGCATTTGGCTGGTTAATGTACGTATCATTGCCTGTGGAGAGTACAACTCAACAAAAACATAAACTGCAGATTGAAGGGAACTACTAATAGACTGTATACAGAACTCAGAAAACAAACCTATGTCCTACCTAAACATTCACGTACAATTCCATAGCAAGTAAGCAACATTACAGTTAGTCTTTATTTTTCTTTTTCAACATTAATAAGCAATCATCTGATAAAAACAATAGATTTGGCAATCTTTTACAGGATAGAAAGTACAGCGGATTATCGAAGTACTATTTTGAGGAGAATTTAAATTTTGGTCCTTAAACTTAAAAAAAAAAATAGTAGTAAGTTGGAACCTGGACTTGTTTTTGAGTATAGTTCAAGGACTTGTTCTTTTCAATGTGCAAGGAGTTGTGAAAAATAAAGATTCGGTAACCAACTTTTCTTTTTCTGGGTAAACCCAAGGAATAATTTGGCACAAATAATACTTCAAGGACCAATTTAGCTTTTTTCCAGGATGTTCCAAAAACCGAACCTGAATTCCCCCTTTATTTCCTTTCTTTACCAGTTTCTCTGCCTTTTCCAGTCATATAAATTACCCTTTCATATAACTAACTAAAACCTAAATAACAGAGTACACTTGAGCTCTCAGTAATCGCATAACATCTGGACCTCGTTGACCTATCTGAAATTCTGGGTTAACAGAAAAACAATAACCCCCAAAATCGCATCGGATTGAAATCGAAGTTGTAACAGAGTAAATGGATGAGAAACATACCGTAAAAAGATGGGTACCTTTGAGGCGATTGAGCTGAATATCTTTCTTTGGTTTAATGGCAGGCCACCTCCCTCCAATCGTCTCTTTCCCTCCACTAGCCTTCTTTGCTTTTTTGTTCTTCCTCCGCTGCTCGTTCTCTACCTCCGCCATCTCTTTCCCAAGAGAAAAAGAGAGTTAAAATAAAAACGATATATTTTCAGATTTGTGTTTCGAGATTGATGTAATGGGTTGAACTTGATTAGTGTAATTGTGTGTTGGCACTAGTTGGATGAAATGAAATCCAGTCCCGCGCGGGACCGTGCAGCGCAGGAATCACAGCCGTCTGATTTAATTTCAATGATAAAGAAAGCTCCGTGCATGTAACTAGATTGATAGGCCCGAACCGTCCAGATCAGATCGGACGGTTCGTAGGCTGCGCTGGACGGTCCCGCGCGGAAGCGGATGGGGATTCCTAGTCGGATCCACTTCGATAGCCTGATGGCTGGTGAGATCGGAGCCGTTTAGAAATCATCAAAGAAAAAAAAATTGAAGTATGATTGGTACAAGATTAAAAAAAAACTAAATAATTAGCAACTGGTTACTGTGAGTAATTTGCACCATTATTTCTGTCACATTTTTTTTAACTTGCAAAACAAATTCGAAATTTTACGATTTTTTAATGCGAAAGAGTTTATAATAAACACAAGATCAACTATTGAAATTTAAATTTTGAAGTATCAATGAGAGAAATCGTGGTTAGGTAAGGTACGAAAAATAATTGTTATTATATCCCTCCTCAAATAAAAAATTTCATATGTTTAAAACCAAAATATGTAATATTTTAGATTTTAAGGAGATAGGTTAATTATTTATCTCTATGAGGAAATAATGTTTGTGAAATCAATGTACGAATAAGGTATCATTAACTACCTAATTACTGTGTGGTTGATTAAACGATTTTCTTACAAATATCGTAGTTGACTATTATCAGAATATCATAGTTGATTGTTAACTTGTATTTTGTTTGAAGAACAATATCATATATATGGGGATTTTTTTTACAGAGTGAATTTTCTACATAATTACATGGAAATTGATTACCGCTATCTGTAGTTTTACCATCCCTGTCATCGCTAAATAGAAAGTGAACACTTAAAGTAGACAAAATGAACATATATAGTAATCAAAGCGAATACATACAAAACTCTGAACAAGAGATGATAACACTTATTTATTTATAAGTGTTCACTTTGATAGTCTATATATTTATCTTATATGTTTTATGTGTTCACTTTATATTTAACGATGACAAAAATGGCACAATTAAAGATGACACTTATAATTTCTGGTTCTACCTCATTTTTATTTCCTCTGGGAACCACCAAACTTAACACTCCTTGAACCATACATCATTGTTAAGAAGTTAATTTGACTATTAATATTTTTTTTTCGAAGATCTCTTTTTTTTATTATATTACTGTTTATCAAAGGTTATTGTTCCTTTCTTTGCCTCGGACTAAATTCTGAAATTGTGTTGATGTTATCTGCGATACAAGCAGTCAGCAGAGAAGGAAACAGTTCAGGTCTTCAGCATTGAACTTCATAATAATGGGCCTGTCTGCTAGTGTAAATCCACATGTGGGCCTAAATTTCATGATGGCCCGGTTGTCCTCTTTCACACCGACTGCTCCTAGACTCTGACTTTTCATTAAAGAGAAAATAGTCATAAGTACTGTATATACACAAAGTTTTTTGCAATTTCGGAAAAGATATTTCCTTCATAGCAGAAGAAACAGTTAATCAAGCGAAATTTTTGTTAGCTTATAGGATATAGTGATATTCAATTATTTTTACAACACAAGGCATTAAAAAAACCCAAACAACTACCGAGCTATGCTTTAAGCAGTAACGCTTATCCCAGTTTTCAACTCTTCAACTCCAAGCTTATATTGGAACATCAAGCTCCTATTTTTTTTCTCACACGGTAGAACCAAAAATAGCAAAGGAAAAAATAATTCTACCATCAAAGTTCTATAGGAGACACAATGTTCCATCTTTAATCCTTCCATGGTAAAGAGATTAGCCGACTATATATTCATGCCCCAAAACAGAACGGCCTATAATGATGATGTCTAGGTGCTAGCAGGGATGACAATGGGGCTCCTCACAACATGGCCGGAAGAGACCCACATCAAATTGCCTTCAGCCCCGGCATTACCGAGGTTGCCTCGAGATGACACCGTCACTGCAAAACTCATCTTTTGATTGACATTTGAAAAATGCAAAATCCGTGGCCGAACTATTACTTTGATTTCTTTTGGCATATATACCACAGCTGCATACCTTGACTTCGCCAAACCCACATTAGTCACGGTTCGGTTCACCGTAACAGGACCCGATCGGGGATCAATTACTATTGCAGGATAGTTCAACTCAGCTTCCTTTATACTACCAACTAAAGAACAATTAACACTTCTATGTACAACTGCTGACACAGCGGCTTCACCATCTCCAAGCCCGCAAAGATAAGATATATAATCATTTACCCCAAGGTCGTACACCAAACCAGGATCAACAGCTCTAGATGGGTTGACATGCCCAGCACCCATGGCAAAGAAGCTTGCCTTTTGATACTGCTCATCTTTGATTGGCTGGCCAGTACGATCCACATTGTCAGATGTGGTCATGATAGCTGACTTAATCGCTGCCGGTGACCAATTTGGATGCACACTTTTTATTAGTGCGGCTATGCCACTCAGATGTGGTGTAGCCATGGAAGTGCCTGAAACGATATTAAAACCTTGGTCAAATGGATGCATTAGCGTCGGTGCCCATGCAGCCAAAATGTTCATGCCCGGTCCTGTGATATCAGGCTTCAGGATTCCTGGAGTGGCTTTGCTCGGACCTCGGGAAGAGAAGAAGGCGATCGTTCGAGAGGGTGAAGAATCCATTACAGTCCCTTTGAAGACTAATGTGGCTGTAGGATTGGTGGTGGAATTAATGTAAGAGAGGATTGCGGCACCGGCACTGTAGCTTACATGGGAAGCAGGGAGAACATGCGCATCAGCAAAGGTGGTGTAGCCCTCAGGTTTTGAGTTCATGAGAATCATACCTGTGCCCCCAAATCCTAGAACAGAGGAGCCTATATCAACCCGTCCTGATAGCCCGCTGCTCATGCACAGTGCAATCTTGCCATGGATATCAAACCCCTCAAAATTTTCACAATCCGGATTTGTAGCCATGTTTGATGCAGGAAACACCAATGGATACGCAACAGACCCAGAGTTGGCTGGTTGGAATAGGGATTCACCATTGAGTTCTTTCCCATTACCTAGCTTGACAGTTGCTCTGATTGATCGATCCATGGTACCAGCAGCAACAGTGAGAACCCAAGGGAACTCATTGGAAACCGACCCGATTTCCGGTCCACCATTACCAGCAGCACAACTCACAAATATTCCCTTCTCCATTGCTTTAAAAGTAGCCATAGCAATTGGGTCATATTGAAATGGACCTGATGAGAGGCCCAGGGAAAATGATAACACATCAACCCGATCCCTGACAGCGGCATCTAAGCCGGCTAACACATCAACTATGGAGCACCTACCTCGGGTACAAACCTTATATATAGCCAAATGGGCATGCGGAGCCATACCGGCTGCAGTTCCATTGGCATTTCCTTTATAACTAGCATCACCCACAAAATTACCTGCTGCGGTGCTCGCCGTGTGGGTCCCATGACCAGCATCGTCGATGGGAGGGGCCGTAATGTTAATCACTGCGCTACCAAATGCCCGTGCGCCAATTATCTTATTGTTACAACCACCGGTTTTGAACTCGCAAATTCCCTTCCATCTCTTAGGAGGTGGGGGAAGCCCGTCATCTGTGAATGAAGCATGAGAGGGGAGAATTCCCGTGTCGAGCATTCCGATTATAACCCCTCGACCGAGACCCGACCTAGGCCATGAACCGCCACCCGTGTGCAACCCGAGAAAATCAGGCGAGTGAGTTGTTGCTAGTGGGACATATTGGTCAGGATATACATGTAAAAACCCATCCTTCTTCTTCACGGCATTTAGTTCTTCTTCACTAAGCCTGGCCGCAAAACCACTAAAGACTTCACTATAAGAGTATATCAAATGTCGTGGCTCTTCTAATTCTGATTCTGTGGTGTGGTATACTGGTAAAAAGGATCTGTGATAAACCTCTGTATCAAAATCATCAGGTGGCTGGACATGAATTATATAGTTTTTTCTTTCAATACTAGAGGCAAAAGCAAAGAAGTTGAAAAATAGTGAGCAAACATACAAATACCAAAAGAAATAGGAAATAAGGCATGAAGAAGGGTTCATGGTCACAAAGAAGCAACAGAGTAGTAAATAGGAATGGGATATCTGTGCAATTTGAAATTGAAATGAAGGTGAGAAATATATAATAGGAGTTGGGACTGGGGTGGGTTCAATTGTAGAGGCGTGCCGCGTGGAAATTGAATTGATTAGTGAAGGGAGATACTGGAAGTGAGCTGTAGTGCAAATATATGGGCACGGATAGGCATGGTCATGGAGTGAAATGCTTTACTGTTTCTATTTGGAGCTATTCTCTTTTTCAGAACACAGGGTAGAGTAGCAGGACAGTACGTAAGATTAGATTAGATTATGTCAACCAAAGAGAGATAAAAGGTGCTTTAATTATTCTCTCCTGTCCCAACACTACCAGAGCTTTTCCTGCTCTTAGGGCTGTTTGGATTTCTCAAGGAATTGGAGGAATTTCATCTTTCTGTCATAAATTTATTATAAACAATTCAAATTCTTCATAAAGTTTCACACTTCTCAATAAATTTATTCCTAGGAATTGCAACTTTTCCAAATTTCCCAAATTCCTAAGCGATCCAAACGGCCCCTAAGCCTTTATGCTCTCCGGTACAGACATTCTTTTTTTTTCTTGTTATGAAACTCGGTACAGATATTGTTATTAAGAATCGGTAATTACTAAGAATTAGCTCTTTTTAGGTTGTCAGTTTGCTACTCTTTGTGTCAAATTAATTTGGTAAAACTGTTTATTGGGGATGTTATTTTTTTGAGGCTTAGTTGCTTTTGGGCTTCAACGCTGAGTCAACATGAGAAGTTTACCTTTCAATGAACAGGAAATCGATAGCTTGCCACGATTGGAGACAAATATCAAGTATGTGGTGGAAGCCCTGGGGTCAGTCCGGCTGGAAGCTATAATTTCATCTAAAGATAAAGGGACCGTTTGAATGTTGTAGGAATTTGGATTGTTTATAATAAATTTGGCATATGAAATTTGGGAAATTTGCAATTCTAAGCATAAATTTATTGAAAAGTGTGTAACTTTGTGAAGAATTTAGATTGTTTATAATAAATTTGGCATATGAAATTTGGGAAATTTGCAATTTTCTCTTATTCCAACCTCATCCAAACGCATACGTTATTAATTTATCTTTATCTGTATCTTTATCTATTTTAGACGCAACCCAGTATAAATTTATAAGAAGGGTCCCAGTGCAGAAGTAGTCAAGTAGAACTGCCACGTAATATGAAAAAGTTAGACCAACTTTGAATGACCTGACTCATGTCTAATTTAATTTAATTTAATATTTTCGTCCTAAGAATCTCTGGAATGTCCAGACAAAAGCCGCTGCTAGACAGTGATGGCCATGATCCCTGGTTTTGGCAACCCGACTCTGCTGTTGCGCGACACAGCGTGTAGCGCACTACGAGCCGTCTGATCTTGATCGGACGGTTCACTTTTTACGGGCCTATCAATCTAGGTTACATGCACGGGGCTCCCTTGTCCATTAGATCTTAATCAGACGGCCAGCGTACCGCGCGACACGCTGTGTCGCGCGGCAGCGGATCTGAATTTCTGGTTTTGGTGCCAAGCGATTTTACTGGGTACTTGTAGTAAAGTTGTAATTTTTTTTTTGAATAATAGTAAATTTGCAATTTTACGGGATAAAGAAATTTTTTACTCAAATTTTCTGGAGCAAATGTGGAAGTCTCAACACTGTGAAGATCTTCCGGAGTTGCTTATGATTGAATATGCGGTATTGTGGTGTAGATTTGCATTCAATATTTTGTAGAATTTTTTTTCTCTTAATAAAATATCAGTTGACAGTTACCAATCCACGACAAAAATTTTTAATTTTAAGTCCTACAGTACCTTATAAAATTTTATTTCTATTGACATATTTGTTTTTATATGATATTTTTGGATCATATAATTTTTTGTTTTGTGAAAAAACCATCTCGGCTACTCATTTTGCGTTACTAGCAGGCTAGCTCTAGCCTCTATACAACAATGTTCCAACGAATCTTGATTTTTTTTTAAAAAAAATTATGCGATTTAGCATGACTTCCCACATTAATTAGTAAAATTTTTGTACTGCGATTTTCTCAATGATGTCCAAGATCTGAATACGAAAACTCGCTGCATAATGTGTTTGTTCACGCAAGCTGCAGAAAATTCAATAGTACTGCTATTGATAAAAAAAAAAAAAAGAGTAATGCTACTTTCTTACCTTCACCTCTGGAATCGTTACTTTTACGATTGAGATGCAGAAACGTAATTTTCTAAATACCTATTTGTTTGTATGAGAAAAGTAAAATTCGTTGAATAATTTATCTGTTGTATGTTTAGTTCATTGCATCAACTCTAAATAATTACGATCATGTTTAATTAGTTATCACCGATTTATTACTTAAGGAAGCCTGTCAAAAGATTAAAAATATTACCCTTAAAAAAAACCTTGCATATGCATATTTGAATTGTTGACTCTATTTAATCAAAATGAAAATTGCGACACGATGCATAAAATAAATAGCACCTGATCGGGTGCAAATCTAGTTAAAATTAATAACATTGTTTTATCTGATTTAATCTATCGTAGTAAAGCTAAGGGTCGAATCACAGGGACGGTGTTGGAATATCGGTCTTTTACTTTAATTAATTAGCTAGACGAGTTCAACTATTTTGGGTGTTCGAAGAATTGAAGGTGAGTTCAAATCCTAAGTCTAAAATTAAGGTCAAACTAAAACTTAACGGGAGATAATCAGCAAATTTGAATTCTAGGATTTCTGGTTTCAACTTAATCTGCTCAGTTCAATTCCCAAACGGTCCGTTTGAGCCGTGAAACTGTTTACCGCTTAGCTATACCTAACATGTGTGTGGAATCGTATTTTAATCCTAGGTTACCAGATACTAATCATCGTTACAGTTCTGATTTCGTAGGTTAATCTACTACTTCTTTTAGAAACACTAAGATTTGGTTATCACCATTGGCTTAAGTTTTCTAAGTCTATCTTTCAATTCGAAAGATATCTCACAACCATCGTTGCGAGAAATGTTCACCTATCCGCTACTAAATCCTGGTTTCACTCATCAGCTACTACCATCCTCAAGTTGGTCAATCAATTCATACAAAGGTATAGATTATTATTACCATACTAGACAATGCCTTAATTTACTTGGTATAATCAATTCTACCTAAGCAATCAATGATATCACATAATAATTAATTAAATCATGAAATATAAAAACACATAAAGAAATAACTAAGCAAATAAACAACTAAACAAATGTAAGAGACGGTTACTTACAAGAGATAACATGGCCCTTAAGGAATGGGAGGGGGATCCTAGTTGCTGTTATTGTAGTGGTTTAGAGACAATTGATCACCTTTTGTTTAGATGTCATCAGAATGCTAGAGTGTGGGATTGGATTTCGAATTCATTACATATTGATACCAGGCCTCATTGTTTAGAGAATATGTATGATATTATTGATAAAGCCAAGAAACCACATGCCTTCAGATATTGTTGCAGTACAATTGTATGGGTGATATGGAAATTCAGAAATGAATGTAGTTTCAATGAAAAGCAAAGTCAACCGCTGGCACGATATATTTCAGAGATAAAAAGATTACTTATATATTGGGCAAGTTTATGGAGAGGAGCACTCAAGGAGGACATCCTAGAGATGGGTCAAGAATTTACACTAATGCCAGCTCTGATGGAAGGAGGCATGAATGAGGAGAGGGCATTACAGCTTATTCATGTTATTTGATTTGCTTTTTACGTCATTGTATGTAATAAAGTTTGTATTGGTTATTATTGAGTTTGAGATGTGTTGTGATATTGCAGGGGATTGTTGGATTATGGGTTCAAATCGGTTGAGATAGTAGGGGAGGCACTGGTACCGGTTGGGGGAATGGTACCAGTACCGGGTCTTTAATTGGTTGTGACTTATTGTGTTGATTGTGCTTGTTTATTGCTTTGGTAATGAGAAGTGATGGGATTACCCACTTGTTTACAAAAAAAAAAAACTAAACAAATAAGTTTACAACCATAACCCTAGAATAACAAATTAACAACTCAAAAACATCGAACAAACAAGAGAAAATGAAAAAAATAAGAGAAGTTACAACCAATTGCCTTTGTTTCCACTTGAACTTATCGAAATTTTCTTCTAAACGACTCGTTGCTGTCGCAAACGACACGTCTAACGCTGCCACGATCTGATCTTGAGACTAATCTCTCGGATTTTTCTATGGCTAACCCTAAACTTTGACTTTGGATCTAAACACCACCTTGTATTGCTCTTCGATGGTCTTGTATGGACTTGTATGGGCTTGTATGGCCAAAATCTCCTCAAAGTCCTCTTAAATAGGCATTGGAATTGTTTAGAGACGCATGAGGTTTGTTCTGGACGAGTTGGAAGTAGAAAATAACCACCCCACCAAGAATAACCACTAAATCGAGTACTTTCTGCTATTTCTGGAAGGTTCCAGACAGACCGTTTGAACCTCCAGACGGACCGACTGAAATCTAGCTGAAAATAGCAGTTTTTCTTGCGAAAGTCAAACGATCCGTCTGACTTTTCAGACGGTTCGTTTGGAAATTTCTACACTGCACATTGTTATTATTTTGCCCATATCTTCTTCATCCGGACTCCGTTTGAGGCGATTCAAAAACCAGTGGAAATCTTACGAGGAGCCCTACATCATCATTGATTCATTCAAGCCATGTTTTTGTCCATCTTCATTAAAGTAGGAATTATGGTAGTAACTCATTCTTGATACAAAATCCTAATTGAAATGATCCTAATTAACCTAACTCAAGTCAAATGGTTTAGTTTGGAGTCAAAACCCTACCAAAATATATATATAAAATCATCTCATCAGCACCCAACCTATTTATCAATTTTTTAAAGAAAGAAATTAAGCTCATTATTGCGCTGCAGTTTGATAAACTTTTTAAATGCAACATTCTTGAAGAGCATAAGAAGAGTCGTTTTTGAGTGATATCAACAAACTTGAATTCTAAAATAGATCATTCATTGCGACATCATGCCTGATAAAACTTCATAGTTTTACTTTAACCTATAATATACATTTTTATTTCTTTTTATTTATTTTCTTCTGAAATATTTTTATATATGCATTAGCTCGTACAAAGATAAGATTTAAACTTAATTATTTTTGTTTCGAATAATTTGCTATGCATAGGCATCATAGCAATTCCAATGAATCAATTGACCTTTTTCCCCATAACGGGAAGTTTCTGTTTTTCCTAACCCTGAACAATATTTTTCTTATGGACTATTCTTTTTTTTTTTTTGGCAATTAAAGCTCATACCTCGGAGGCTTCTTTCGGATTACCGGTTTCCTTGAAATACAACAGAAAAAAAAATTAAAGAGGATAAATTAAATTCTCCGAGCTGTTTGGCATTTCCATTTAATAGACAAAGTTGAATTAGGAATGACCGAATGAATGATTGTAGAGGAGCTGGGCCTTCACGTTATAATGGTTCTAGCATTAATTCTCGCTCTTATTAATTTCTGTCGTTTTCAGAAAGCTGGACGTGTTATCAATTAAAAAACCTGACATGTTCATGCTCCTTCAAATTTAATGAGTGGTCCTGATAAATAGGACCAAGCGTGCAGAATTCTGCGCTTCAAAGATACTCATGAGTTTTTGTCTATATTTATGCACACGTAAATGTGATATCTTCTTACTATTTCTTCCATTTCAATTACTAAGATCAGTTGCTACAATAATATGAACATATGTACCGATGTACGTAGTTATGGTCACTAAAATAAACATTTGCATTGATTTGTCCTTTTATTGGAAACAAAATAAAAATACAAAAACTTAGGGATTATGATACACCAAAAATTATATAAAAATATACGCTCATTATTGGTCCTTATAAAATATGTGGCAACCCACAACGTTACTCAATTATCTTCTTTTGTAGCGAATAATTAGATAAGTTGGTCGCGACGCGCATTAATAAATATAAAGGAAAAGTAAGCTAAGCGGCGCACTATTACTATTTTATTTATTTATTTATTTATATTTTTATTATTTTTTGTCTCGGTGGATTATCCATAGTAGTATATAGCTAAACAAGCACCAACCCCACAAAGCATTCAATTATCACTCTTTGGCAGCAAATATATAGTTAGATGACTTAAACAAGACGTACCACAATAAATTAAGGAAAAGCAACCAGAGCGGCGTACTTCCTTCTTTATTATTTTTATTTTTATTTTTGGCTCAGTGGATTATATATATCCCTAGTAGCTATATACAATAGACAATAATTTAATCAAATGATTTATAGTGTTGTATTTATGGAACATTGCTGAGTCATGTGTCTAGATTTTGGTTTTATCCGTATTGCCCGGCTATATGCCTGTCCATCTAGCCGGCCTACAATATTCCCTCGAGACCATTTTTTAATTATCAACGATGCCTTGAAATTAGTCAACAAGGTAATATCCCTTGTAATTTGAATATAATATGTTCACAGTTAACAATAAATTCTTGATTGTATCATCAAAACATGGATTTATTATATATATGGTCCAACACCCAAGAGCATGTTGTGCCCATACGTACAAACAAAGACAAAAACGCTTCACTTAAAACGAACCTTTCGGTTGGCTGCTCCAACATGGAAATAAAACAATAAAATCTAAAAAAAAAATAATAATAAATAAATAAAATAATAATAATAATAATAAAGATCTCACGTGAAAAAATTGATACCGCGCTTTGAGAAAAAAAAAAAAAATTAACCACCGACCTTGTGTAGCCTACCCTATTTGCTATTTGATTCCCTGGTCTCAATGACATGTCTAAGTATAGAAAATCCAAACTCCGGTAATTAATTCATTCATACCTTCACCAGTTGTTAAATTCCTAGCTATTCCTGAGTATCTGATTCAGGGGCTGATAATTGATTTCTTCATCGATCATCACCATGGAATTTTACAAATCCACAAGGACCCCAAATCCAGTAGCAATCAAAATTGTTCGTTTGATTAAGATTTTACAAGCATTAATTCAGTGATTAAATTTTGCACAAGTACTGTACTAATGTTTCATTTAGTTTTGTATGAATTACTAATCTAATTTATGGGTGCGTTTGGTAATGGTTAGGTTAGTACTTCCCTTAAATTAGCAAACTAACCTTGTTAATTTGGGATGTCAAATGAATCAGGATTAGTTAGGTTAGTTACTAAACTTTCACTACCCAACTAACCTAGCAAAATGGTGAGTTAGTTTCTCCTTGCATTCATGTGGAGAGGGAAATGATATAAAAGTTATTCTTTTCAATAATAATTAATAAGTAATTAATAATTAATAATTCAAAATAAATAATAGTTATTTTAATATTAATTACTTAATTAATAGTTAACGAGGAATAATAATAATCAGTAACTAATAATTAATAATAATAAGTAATTAATAATTAATAATAGTTAATATAATTAAAGTAATTAATAATTAATAATTCAAAATATTAATTACTTAATTACTTAATTAATTACTAATTCAAAATAGTTAATTAATAATTCAAGATAGTTAATAAATAATATTTATTTTAATATTAATTACTTAATTAATAATATTAAGTATTTATTAATAATTAACGAGGAATAATAATAATTAGTAACTATTAATTAATAATAATTAGTAATTAATAATAGTTAACAAGTAATATAATAATAATTAGTAATTAATAATAATCGTGAAATTATAATAATAACGATATTAAAAAATAGTTATTATAATAATGATAATAATAAATAATAATGGTTTATTTTTTACAATTTATAGTTAATAATTAATAATAATTTTTATTAAAATTAATAGTTATCAATAACTACTAATTAATAATAGATTAATAGTTAATAATAAGTACACTACTAATAGTTGCTAATCTTAAAAATACTAACCTCAACATACCGCGCCAAACAACATTCACTAACCTTACTATCTTTCTAACCCCATCAAATCACTATCCTCACCATTCTACCCGTCTAACCCTAAAAAATACTAAACTTATACCACTAATCGTACTAAATCTTATTTTGCCAAATGTACCCTATTATCTGTTGTTGCTAAAGCTTCAAAGGACAAGAGTGAAGACCCTGCAGAATTATTTTTTTTTTTCGAAGGCTATGACCCTACAGAATTTAAAAACCTCTATCAATTATATCCTCATCCGCGTAGGAGATAGTATCCCCATCCTCACACTGTCACACAGGTACAAACAAGTTCCTAGCCCGCTCGCAACCGCTTTGTTCTTTTCTTTCTCCTTTTTATTTTATTTTTCAGTTTCTTTGATTGATCCCTACCCCATTGTTTCAAGGTCCCACGGGATAATTCATCACAAATTATATAATCAAAATACTTAAAAAGTTAAAATCAAGAAATAACAATTCCTTTTTCCCATCCGGACCTCCCGTTTTAAGATGCAGACCTTTTGCTCAAAAGTTTAAAGGAAAGGCGGTTATGCCAAATTTTCGTCTAGCCTTTTCCGTTTCTAAATATGTACGGGGATGTATGAAAGTGTATGGATATTTATTTGTATCAAAAAAATTTTTTTTCATAAGGAGTGTCTGACAAATTTATGTCATTCTATGCCATAAAAAAATTATTTATTCATATACTAAGAGAGTATTTATTTTCTACTCAAGAAGCATTTATTTTTATATTTTTCAATGAGTAACAAAGTATATGAGAAGAAATAAGAAAAAGAGAGTAATGAGGAAAAATGAGATAAATATGAGTGTGAGAAAAAAATAGAAAAAAAAATGCGCTAAGGAGAGATGAAGGAGGCACAAAAAGGGGAAGGAGTGCGAGATGAGGGAAAGAGGTGAAGGAGAGAGGTGCGGGAGGAGGGAGTGAGACGCGAGAGGAAGGGTGACACGAAGAGCCGATGCAACGAGAACGAGAGTGAAGCGAGGTGAGGGAGAGAGACGTGAGAGGAATGGTGACACGAAGAGCCGATGCGACGGGAAAGAGAGTGAAGCGAGGTGAGGGAGAGGGGAGAAGCTGGAAGGGAGGAGTAGATGTGATTTCTATTTTCAGAAAAAAGTAATTAGGGATTATTTTTTTATTTTTAGTTAATAATTGTTTGATTGCACTTATCAGCCCTATAAATTTGGTAATTGGTACTCATTATCCATCCTTTTAATATCCACAACATCCATCTCCAAAGCTCTTTTTATTTCCGCATCTCCAACTCTCCTCTTCTCCTTTTATTTAAACCTCCTCTCCAAACTCTAGCCGCATCGTCTCCTCTCCTCTCCTCTCCTCTCCGATTAAACCAGATCACCTCTCTCCTCTCCTCTCTCATGTCGACTCGCACGATGTCAAGTTGACGATGTAATATTTTTCTTTCTACTCTTTTTTTCTGTATTTGGTCTCTAGTTGGCGATGTTAAGATAAAACTTATTAATGTTACTTTTGATTTTATCTTTTGTTACACCTTGTTTTTAAAATAGTTTGAGAGATCACTGGTCACAAGTTCTATTATGTGATTATTTATGATTTTAGATGCAATTCCTCTTTTATATTTGGGATCAGATGTCACGAGTTTTGTGTTTCTGGTTCTCTTGATTTAGCTTGAGAAATAACTGTTAATCTCGGATCTGCCACATTGAGTAGGTTCTGATAGCAATTTTGATTGTTTATTTTAATTGATTTAAAAGGAACATATTAAATCAACCATGGGTAAGGAGAAATGTCACATTAGTATTTGGAGGATTAGTTAATCATCATATATGTTAAGTTAGTACCTCTAAGGGATCATCTTATTTCATTATATATATATTTTTAAAAAACTTAACATGACATGAAAGGATTAAATATTGTTAGAGCACTTAATTAGTAATTGATCTTAACTATATTTTATTTTGTTTGTGTAGGAATTACAGGACATGGTGAGAAGAGTTGTGTGGAAGGAATTGAAGGAGGAGTTAATAAATTGTGTTAGCTTGTAGTGGTTAAAATTGTGTAGGATTTGTGTCATTAACTCATTATTAATGGATGTCATTATTAATAAAATTGTTGAGTTTGTTTAAATAATGAATATTATTCTTAATAAATGAACAACGTTCACTTCATTGCATGGTTATTAAAGCGTCATATTACGAGTGCATCAAACTGAAAACATAAATAATTTTAATTGATCCCTTAAGTTGTTTACATGAACACAAAAAGTATAAAATCAATTTTCTACTGCAACTAACTAAACACATAAACACGTTAAACTCATCCCTTAACGTGCTAAACTGAGCACAAAAAATTACAAAATCAAATTTTTACTGCAACTAAATGAACACATAAACACTTTAAATTCATCTCTTAAAGTGTTCAACTGAACACAAAAATATGAAAATTCAATTTTGAAATGCTTCTAATTGAATACATAATTCATGTAAATTAATCCTTTGAGATGTTTAACTGAACCCTGAAACCTAAAACTTTATATTATCAGTGCATCTAATTGAACACATAATTAGTTTAACTCACCCTTGAAGCATATAAATGAACAAAAATATCCGTCCATTTGATGACGTCAACGTGCAAAAAGAAATTTTAAGAAAAAAAAATTTCGAAATTTTTTTGATGATGTCATCATGCGAAAATGATGATGTCAACACGCCCAAACAGTTCAGAATGGTCCATTTTCAACCCTGATCCAGTTGGATGTTTTGGATATTTTTTCATTGGATGGTGCATATCACGCCTTTGGTAATTGGTATATAGCATCCACGGAAAAAACATCCAATCATCCAACATCCAGACATTTAATTCGTATGATTCTCTCTCCTCTCCAGCCGCATTTAATTCCCATCCAAACCCTAGCCGCTGATTACCTTCTCTCTCCTCTCGCGTCGCTCCTGATCGCTCCGAATAAATCGCCATGGCTTCTCCTCTCCACAGATTCTTCCGATCTAGATCGCCTCCTTTCCTCTCCCGCCTCCGTCGCCACTAACCCGATCAAATCAAATTCGTCGCCTCCTCTCGTTTCCCGCTTTCGACCAGATCAAACCCTAGACGGCCGCCTCCGTTCTCGCTTCCAAGATTTTTACCCTCTTCTGTTTATTCAAGCTAGTTGTACTAGCGGAATCATTGTTTTTTTTGGGTATAATCATAGTTTTGTTCTGTTTATTCAAGCTAGAGACTAGCAAAGTATATTGCCTTTACTTCATCAAGTTGATTTAGCTGTTAATTTGGTGTTATGAGGAATTAATGGATATTTACTGGCACAAGCTAGCTGAATATCTAAATTGGTGCAGATGTTAGTGGTGAAAAGTATCATGCTTATCTGATTGGGGCAGATGTTAGTGGTGACAAGTACAAATTATTTAATTGACTTAAATGTTCAATTTGTTATAACAAGAGCGTATCTAATATTTACTAAGACAACAATACTTAAGAGTGTATCTGTTCAATTTGTATATTGCATATGTTAAATATATTGTTATAAGTGTTCGATTTGTATGTTGAATATGATAATTTATTTCTTACTTATGAAATTTGTATATGTATTCAGTTTATTGTTGTAAATATTCGCTTTATTGTTGTAAGTGTTTGGTATGTTTATTTTATTTGTTTATGTTGTTTCTTTATTTAATTAATATTTGTGTCCTTTCGTTTTGTTGTTGTAAGTATTTGTTTTGTTATTTTAAATGTTGATATTTACGTCATATTAGAACTAAACCATCATATTACCAATACATCTAACTAAACACATAACTCAATTTAACTCATCCTTTATAACCATTATCAAAACTAAAACGTCATATTACCAATGCATTTCACTCAACACATAACTTAGTTTAACTAATTTCTTGCGGTGTTTTAATTGATCCCTTAACCAATTTAATTGAACACAAAAACTATGAAATTAATTTTCTGTTGCAACTAACTGAACACATAAATACTTTAAGTTCAACCCTTATTGTGTTAAACTGAGCACAAAACACTACAAAATCAAATTTCTGATGCAACTAACGAAATACATAAACACTTTAAATTTATCCCTTGAGATGTTTAACTAAACACAAAAACCTAAAAAACTTCATATATCACTGCATCTAATTGAACACATAATTAGTTTAACTCATCTCTTGAAAATGCATCTCTTCTTATAATCTTATATAAGAATAAAAATGGAAAACGGAAGATATTTGTCCTTTTATATTAAAGAGAAAAAGAAGGCACTCTGAACGCCTGAATCAAATAAGAAACATATTGTGAGTTATGACGGCCATGATTTCATCTTACAACAAATTGTTGACTCAGCCGATATACTAGAAAAACGAATATTCTGAATCCGTAGTCACATTGAATGACATTTGTTTTCGAATTTTAGGAATTGGTGCACAATGTTATTATTGTAACTAGTTTCTTTGGAAGTAAGAACCCTCAAAGTTCTTCTTTTATTCAATATTCTATGTGGAATTAAGCACACTAGTACGATCTCTTTCCTATTGACCATTATGCCAATGTAAGCACACACCTAATAAACAAAAGTTCCAATTCATAGATCTAAAAGAAAACGTCTCGGGGTCTCTTTTTTATCTGTATCTGTCAAGCTGAAGGCAGTGCTAACATATTCTCATCAGCAATGGTATTAAAAAGTTCAAGGTGAACCATTGTTATCTATTTTGTCAACAATAAACACAGTTCTCAACTAATACATGCATCGCTTTTCAAGGTTAATTTTCTTTTCCAAATTTCTTCAGTACGAGGACCTCAGCTTTTGGTCCATTGAACAAACAGAGCAGATCCAGAATCTAATCCTTGATATGCTTTGACACCCGACATAGCTTCAATGATTAGTTTCTGCAGTCAGCTCAATCAGATTTTGATGATAATTTCTTCTTTTTCGCCCTTGCTTGGTCAGCATTTGCAATGTATGATTCAGCTCTAACATCTCCATCAGCCTGATTGTTTCTGAACTCCTTTGCTTTTCTCTGCAATTGAGGAGTTGTTTAAAAAGGCTTTTCCTCTTGCAAAGATTTATTCTTAGAATTTAATTCCCATCAGAGGGGTAACAGATGTACAACAAGGACATGCAATCAAGTAGATATGGTAATCAGGTACATCAAGTCTGTTTTAGGTAGTAGGATCAGGTCAGGCTCGATTCTTTCAGACTTTGGTTGGGTAGGTTCACATTTCAGTTGGTCAGGGTTGAAGACTTGGGTTGTTTTGGGTGATAGCACTGACAAACATAATCTCTTTCAAAGTGGCGGTGGACTCATTTCAAACCAGTAGGTGTTAAATGATTTGATTCAGCTCTAGTCATGTGCCAGCTGAGGTAGCAAGTAACGAGGTTGATACGGTCGGGTCGGTTGAGTTTTGGGTCCTTGACTTCTAAAAGATACTGGGTTGACTTCTGAAGAAATTGGATTATGATTGGGTTCAGGCAGGTCCATCAGGCCAGGTATGGACTGATAACAGTACATAATGAAAATGGAATCAATGCTACACTGTCTAGGGTTTTCTTCTCCGAATCTTATTTATGCATCTATCAAGCTCTCAAATAGCCTAAATTAAGGAACCCAATGAATAATAATGAGCTATCAATATATCAAAATTGCTTGGTCCACAGAACAGGTACCTAAATTTGCCATCTGCATCACTACTATTATTGCTCACATGTACATTTAGTCAAATGAAAGACCAACAAAAGGTAACAAATAAAATACAGTGTACCTTCAAGGATTTTGCCATGGCAGCAACCTCACTATTCTCATTAGCATTTGAAGATCCCACCTCATTTGTAGCATTGTTTTCCTACAAAGAATTGTGCTAAAAATTGTCATACTAGATCATTCAATGCTAAGTAAATTATCCCAAAAGTTCACAATAAAACCTTTGGAGGAACAAAGGCAGCTTCTCTCTTTTTCTTTTTTTCAGCTATCTTTTCAGCCTGTTTTTCCATTTTCTCTCTCCATTTTCTTTCTGACTTCTTTTTCTCACTAAGGAAATACTCTCCACTTTCTAACTGAAGATCCATCTGTAGAATTAATGATACAGAAAGATGAACAGATTATCCAACTGTTTTATTAGTCTTGACTATCAAAAAGTAGGATTGAACTTGTGACCTGGCTGGGTGGCTGAGGAGGAGGGAATGGCGTGTATGGTTTTTTCTCCTTTGTTTTAACCTTCTTTTGCTGCACATTCTTCCTGTTAAAAAGAAAAATAAATCAACAGACTCATTGTTAAGGATGAAAAATAATATGGAAAAGAAATGATCGAAGTTCCTTACTTCTTGAATTTTGGAAGAAACCTATCCCAATTTTCATTTGCCAGTGCAGGATTTTTCGCAAGTTCTCTCTTCATTAAAAGGATCTGTCGAAAGTACATTGACAGATGGAATAAATATACCAAGGAAAAACACTAGTTAGCATCAAAATTACTAAAGGGCTGCAAATAAAAATTACAGGACAACAAAAACAGGCAAATAGAATGTGAAAAAAGACGAAAGTTATTCAACCTTGATATGATAAACTGGGTGCAAAACATTCTTTATACAGTCTTCTACAACTCTCCTGACTTGTTTTAGACCTTTGAAGGAGCCCATAGCTGCCACAGTATTCCCCTTTAGATATTAAAAAAATAAAATGTGAGCCACTAGCCAATAAGCCTATTACAAAATAATTTACAGAAGTTTAATCCATAATAAATTGGACATACATACCTGAACTAAAATATAGCACCCAGTCAAGATTTCAATGGCCTACATAACATAAATTTACCATAAGAAAATAACTTTAAAACAGATTAAAAAATTAATTGAGCTATTAAGTAAATGATACCTTAAGGGTAGATAGATTAGGCCCTAAGAGACGTTCTCTTCTTTTTACAAAACGTTCCTGTGATTTATAATTTTATATAATTTATTTAATCACCATCTAAAAGAAATTATTGAAGTAGAAATTTAACTGTTGACAATCAAAATGGTTAGTTAGTAATGAATCAACCTTATTGCGAATAAGATTGCCAATCTTGATAATGTCGCATTGCAATTGAAAACCTGACCACACTTTGTACAGCTCACTGTGTGGTCTCCACGAAAATCGTATATGCTTTCGTAAACAATCATGGGTGTAGGATCTGGTTTCCACGGTTTGAGTTCCGGCATCGGTTCAGGTTCTGTGTAGTACTTTTTATAGAGTTCAGAGTTGCTCGACTCAGGTTTAGTAAGGTAATGTCTCAATCTCTCCCTGCGGTCTCTTTCTGGGCCACCATGAATGTGCCACTGATAGTGGGTGTATAATGGCCACTCGCCACCATATTGCGAATGGATATTGTAGTCGAATTTGCGATAACATTTATTACATATCGCATGATAATCTCCTTTTTCGATCTCATTTGGATTGGCAGGGGAATGTTTGTAATTTGGCAAGTACTCATGTCGAGTAGATGGCCATTCCCGCACTTCACTGTCGGAGGTATTTCCTTTCTCCATGGTAGTGAATGTTGAAGGAAGAAGGATTGAGTGGGTGTGATATATTTTTGCTGAGGAAGAATAATTTTATAGATCAGTTTAGACTTGCAATTATTTAAAATTAATAAATATAATGTGATATCTTTTCAGACTTTATCAGAATACGTTTGTCATTTTGCATAGCTTAGGTAGGCATCAGTATACTTTTCAGACTTTATCAGAATACGTTTGTCCTTTTTGCAGTGCTTAGGTAGGCATCAGTATTCTTTTGAGCTTTTATCAGAGCACGCCTGTCCTTTTGCAGTCCTTAGGTAGGCATCAATATACTTTTGACCTTTTATCAGAGCACGCCTATCCTTTTGCAGTTTTTTTCCAGACTTTATCGGTTGCATGAATTTAATGACATTAAAAATTAATTAAATAAAATTATTTAATCTAATTTCATTTAGTTAATTTAATTTGATTAATGAATATGAATAATTTAGTTAATTTAGTTAATTTAATTTAATTTCTAGCGCCAAACTTTTCGAATCCAGAGCTGTTTTTTCAGTTGAAAGTGTGACTATTTTGGTCCTTTGTCATTTTTGTTTTGAACAAATGGTACGCCTAAAAATTTTGAAATTTAAGTTTAGGAAAATCGGTCCGCTAATTAACAGCTCAGTATTTTTGTTAGAATTTTTCAGAGCGTATTTCCTATTTTTCTAGCGCCAAACTTTTCGAATCCAGAGCTGTTTTTTCAGTTGAAAGTGTGACTATCTTGGTCCTTTGTCATTTTTGTTTTGAACAAATGGTACGCCTAAAATTTTTGAAATTTAAGTTTAGGAAAATTGGTCCGCCAATTAACAGCTCAGTATTTTTGTTAGAATTTTTCAGAGCGTATTTCCTATTTTTCTAGCGCCAAACTTTTCGAATCCAGAGCTGTTTTTTCAGTTGAAAGTGCGACTATCTTGGTCCTTTGTCATTTTTGTTTTGAACAAATGGTACGCCTAAAAATTTTGAAATTTAAGTTTAGGAAAATTGGTCCGCCAATTAACAGATCAGTATTTTTGTTAGAATTTTTCAGAGCGTATTTCCTATTTTTCTAGCGCCAAACTTTTCGAATCCAACGGTTTATAGTTACGTGTTTCGTACTTAGGTGTGATTGCGCCAAACTTCATATTTTTCAAAGCGTTTATCGTACTTAGGTGTTTCGTACTCGTTGTGATTGGTCCTAATAAGTTTTTAGTTATTATAAAATACAAATAAATATAGAAGTCATAAATATAGAACTCATAAATATATAAGTCATACATAAGTAAATAAAATATAAAATACAAATAAATCCTAAATATGTCCAGTACGAGGGATCCACCTCCCCTCACTAGGGGACCAAATATACGGAGGACCTGGCGGCTGACGGGGGTCTTCTAAACAATTTTACAATCATTGTATTCCATAATTTTACAATCCATCAATCAATCTACAAGCAATTCACAAACATTTATATTCAAACAATAATAAAATAAACATATAAAAAAGCTAACCTGGAGTAGAAAGGAATTGACTCTCTTCTAAATAATTTTTTACCTACATTTTTAATTAATACCATCAATTATTATCATTTTTCTAATTTTCCCATATTTAATTATCAAAATCTTAATTTTTAAAAGCAAAAAAAATAAAAAAAATAAATTAATTACACATAAATTTTCATATGAATTTTTCTTATTTTTCGGTATTTTTAAAATAATTTTACAATTTATTATCTATTTTTCTAATTAATTAAGTAGTGAATAAACAAATAAAAAGATAAAAAATATATCCAATATAATTAATAAATTACATACAAATTTTTTCTGTTTTTTTTCTGATTTTTTCAGATTTTTTGAATATTTTTCCAATATTTTTCTATTTTTTTATTTAATTAACTAAATTAAAAACTAATAAACTAAATAAATAAATAATTAAATTAAAAAAAAAACTTACTGTTCTCTCGTCGAAGAAGTGCGTCCGAGAGCGAGAGCGAAAGGCAGCGAAATTAGATCGGAAACCCCTTATATATATAGTAAAAGTTAGATCGGAATCCCAGAATCCGATCTAACGTTCGGAATCCAGAATTCCGATCTTACGATACTATTTATATTAAACTGATTATATTGATATTAATTTTATTGGATTATATTATTTTAATATTATTATCCAAAATTTCGGGGGAAAATATCCTTCAAGGCTTCAACAGAAGGGAAAATATCCTTCAAGGCTTCAACAGAAGAGAGGAAAGGGGGGAGTTTCCGAGTTTGGAAAGGTTAAGGGACTGGGCCGAGTAAATTGGGTCCGAAAATGAAAACATACTTTTTTTTATCGAGATGGGCCGATACTCATTCAACTCGATTGTTAGAAGTTTAGAACCTATTCGCAGGGCTGAGATATACTTTTTGAAGCATTTGCCAGTCGATAAAGCCCAATTAATGTATAATAAAGTGTTCAAATTAAATATTTTAGACACGCACAATGGGATCACAATCAGTGGTCTTTCTCTGGGCAATATCTCTCTTTCTGTTGCATTTATATATTCATTTTTGTGTTCTCAGCTAGGCTGTCAAACGTGGCCCAATACCACGGAATGGGTCCAATTTGTTTCTGTTTCGCATAAGGAAACGGAACACCAATCCATTTCGTTAACTGTTTCGTTTCTGAAACGGTACAAAATTCCGTTTTGTTAACCGTTGCACTTCAGAAATAACACATGAAAAGGTTTGAAATGAGGCTAAAACAGTCGAAATAGTATAATTCTATGTTTCGTTTACCGTTTTGTTATTGGAACAGAATGAAATCAGTTCTATTATTCGTTCTGTTTCGCTTAACCAAAACGGAATCACGTGCCAAAATGTGACATTGACAGCTCTCTTCTCAGCTTACTGAGTCCAAATAGCGAAACAGAATCACGTGCAAAATTGTCATGTTGACAGCTCTCTTCTCAGCTTACTGAGTCCAAATAGGTCCAAATTTATTACTTACCATGTCATTCTATTTTTTTAAGATAAATTGGGGATCAAGTCTTCCAACTTACTTTTAAATTATATGTCTATGAAAGATCCCCAAGTCAGATTTCGAACCTGCGACCTTTCATTTAAGATACATTGCTCTTTGTCACTGGATCAAGAGCTGGTTCTAACCATGTCATTCTATTCTCTATAATAGATGTATATATACTTTTGAAATGAATATTCCGTGTCATTGTAACATAAATAAATATGAATTCCAATCATTTAATATATTAATTCCTGATTAGACCTGGATCCGAAACAACTGTGGGTAAACAGTTGTTGGAACAGTATCGGATCCTGGCCGTTCGTTTTTGTTCAGATCAATCCAGTTCGTCCGATAAGTTAGATCTGTCCGTCCATCTCACGCCTCTTCGATCTTTCTAGGGCCGTTCTTTCGACTTCTGAAGGGTCAATACTCAATACCTATCTGTACTCGCTGGCTTCTCTCTCCCCCCTCTCCTCCGATCCTCTTTTTCTCTCCCTTTTTGTCTTTCTCTTTCTCTTATCTAGATACTTCTCCTCTCCATCTCCGATCTCAACCAACCGCCGATCTGTCTAGCATGTCTTCATTTTCTTTACGGGAATCGCTTTCCATTATCCATAGATTCTATCATCCTCATCATTTTCGTTGATGATGGTTTGGTCTCCCTCTTCCTTTATTTTCCACCTTATTTGGCGCAAGAAAGGGCTAAAAAGATAATTGATACAACTTTATTTTCAGGAAGCTTCAGAGATTGTCACTCTTCAACTCTTCGTTGTTGCCTTTTTTTCTGTAAAAGGTCAGAATTTGCCCAGCTTATTTATCTTTTATTTTCATGCCAGATGATAGAAGCTGAATTAGTATTTACGGATTTCAATTATGATATTACATGTACAATCGAATGCATGTATATCATTTTTATCTTTTATTTATCTCTTATTTTCATGGAAGATGATAAATTAACAAAATCATACATATAAGCACCATTTCAATTTACTGTGAACTTACTTTTATTTACCTCCTCCTGATTTAAAGTTCTATAGTAAATTATACATATAAGTATGGATTTTGTGAATGACTATACATCAGTTGATCCTCTCTCTGATGAGCACCGTTTAATTTTTTTTTTGTTTTCCTGTCAATGCTGTGTTTTTTCATCTTATTGTGCTCATTTTGTTCTTTAGTTCTTGCGCTGGCATAGAAGCAAAAATTTTCAAAAGAAAAAGTTAGCTTTGTTGAGGATTCTCCAAAAGATGTGAGTTCTTTCGTGTCTTTTTAATAGTCTTTTAGTCACATTTTTGCTTTAATTTGGAAAATCCTTAGTTTTCTCTTCAAATCTGACATGATAAGAGAATAGATTGATTTATGAATGTTTTTTTTTTCTGTAGAATGACACACATCTTCTTCTTTGTATGTTTTAATGTGATGACTATGTCATAGAAGGTTTGGAATTGACAATGACCACGAGGCCTCATTGTCTGAAGTACTCAATTGATGTCGGTTGGTGGGATGCAAAGTGATGATGGTTCATCACTGGAATCCTTTGTACTGGTATTTACTTTTGCTCCTTTTAATTCATACTCAAATATTTCATATTCTTGATCAGTTGATCCCTTTTGTTTTGAGGAAAACAAATTGTATCATGTGGGTGTTTCCATATTCAGATTAATTCAGATTATTTTTTCCTGATGAGTGCTGATCTATATTCAGTATTAACCTTCAATGTATAATCAAATGGCTTCACTTTTTCAATATTTACTATCATTTGACTGTCAATTAGTTCAGTCATAGCTAAAAGTTTGCACCTATATGGAATATGATTAATTTGGGTGCTATACTGTTTTAACATATACAGGGTCTAAGGAAATGTGGAGATCTAGAAAGCGAACATAAAGATATTTCGCATCAGGTATTCACTGCTAGAAAAACTCTTAAAATTCAGTAATGTTATGCTTCTTTCTTCTATGTATAATGGAATTACTCAAACTAATTCCTATTGACCTGTATGCTTTATACAGAACTGAAATATTGAATTATGTGTGCTAAGGTATATGGAATTTAATTAACCTATTTTATTGATCTTTCGGCTATATATTGGTGCCTAATTACTGCCTATTTGATGCTCATAATGAAATTTAATTAACGATATATAGAGTTCTAAATCCTTTTTAGATATCTCTTCTAGGTATCTTCCATTCATAAACTATTTGTAGAAGACTTTGTGACACAAGGGGTTCATTTTTAAGCCTATTTGTACTGTATCTTGCAGTGATCACTTTTATATGATATGGTGGATTCTAGCTCTTTTATTATAACATTTGTGATCAATTTGCATTTCAGCCTATTTTTGTCAGATCTGTTGCTTCAGCTTCAGTTTTATCATTTAGAAACTGAACTAGGTTGAGAATAATTTCATGTATATAGGTTTAGAATTCCTCGACTCAAGCTCTTAAAAGCAACCAACTTTGTGATATCTCATATCTATGGTTATAATTAATGCATGTATAAACTAGCAGTACGTAATTAATTTCACCTTTA
The DNA here is from genome assembly GCA_028095005.1 of Rhynchospora pubera. Lineage (NCBI taxonomy): Eukaryota > Viridiplantae > Streptophyta > Magnoliopsida > Poales > Cyperaceae > Rhynchospora > Rhynchospora pubera. The sequence goes on from CM051459.1 coordinate 27,965,337, forward strand.
CCAAGCAAGTAGATAAATGTTTATAACTAAACATTTGAGCTTAATGGTCGGAGCCTGTTTGAAATGAATTGGGGATGCTTAAAATAAAATTTCTAACTACTTTCTTTTAGTGCTAATAACTGTTTGGTTTTATTTTTCCTTATTAATTTCTGGCATTTAATTAGGTGTGTGCCGATCTGTTCATGATTTGAAGGCATTATCAAAGGGATGTTTTGATTATTCGGTGTCTGGAATACACAGGCACCGTTTTTTTATTCCTTAGCCAAAGAGCTCAAATAAGAATCTGCAATTTGCCAATTCTTATATGTAGCTCGGGATTGTATTAGTCTGCTTCTGTGTCTAATATTGTGTGCTTACAATTTTCGTATGCTTATATATTTGCATAGTATATGATGGTTGTTTATTTTGTGTGTGTTTGTACAAGGTACTTATACTAATTGGTGTTCCTTCTTTTTATTTCTTTTTTTATATAGTCGAGATTATTTCTCATATGGTTGTACTTAGTTTCAATGGAGGAAGACAAAAGGAGATCTCTGCTCTGATATATCATGGAGGGTAATCAAAGAAAACCAACAAGTTCTGTGGATCTTATGAGGTTTTTTTTCTCCATTTGCATTACTATTTTCTTACTTTTAACTAACTTTCACTGTAATTAGTATGTCTTTTTTTTATTAAAAAGCTAATTAAACAAAATTTGTAAGTTTTTCCTTATAGATGCATAAGTAAATTAGTGACGCTGAAATTGGAAATGACTTTTCAACACAATAAACTAACCCATTAGCTGGCTGAGTAACACCTGGAGGATGTATGTTAGTTGTGCTTATGATTAACATGAACTTAAAGTATGTGCACATTTAACTCTGCACGTTAGCAATAAATTATCATTTGTACTAAAACCTTCATCCATATTCTTAATCAGGCATCATTTTTTTATTCTTAAGCATCTTCCAAGTAAAAGTTGTGTGAACCAAAAGGACATGAGATTAAAAGATTTCAGCAAGGGCAAAACTGGAAACTACACAATAATATTATATGGAGCATATTTTCTTTTTTTTTCAAAGCTGTGGCATATTGCAAATATATTAACCATATTTTTTTTTCAATTTGCTTTTATTTTTTTAATAATCATATATTTTTTTTATAGGAAGGACATATAAACAAGGATAATAGCTGATTGCTTCATTGCTAAGGTAATTTCAGCGCTAATAAGAAAGACTATATATATCTCGACAATCAGCCTATCATATTATGATGTTAGTGTTGTAATCTTATTTGCTCATTTCTTTTCAAATTCACTTTTTGTCTCAGGAATAAGTCCCTTTTCCTTGAAAATTCACTTATAATCAGATGAAAGAATTGCAAGCCAGATTTGTTAGCCTCAATCAGAGCGGTATCTATGTTATTCCTATGAATGCATACTCCTATTTACTTTTCATTGAAATGGCAAAAGAATTAATTGTCCTTGGTGTAATTGGTTCTGGCTAACCAACAAAGAAAAACTTGCTAAAATATCCAAAATTTAAGTACTGGTAACCTATTGAAAAAGAGGAAAAATTTGCAGGGCTTCCAATCTGAAATAGGTCAGAATGATTTCGCTTCCAATCTGATATCTATAGAAGTTGCTGGCGTAATTCAATCTCCCTCCCATCTGTAACACCCCCTCCTAACCTCATTCTTTTTTAGAATTCAGACAGCTTTAGTATTAGCAGATTACATGACAAAGAGGTTTTATAATGGTTGCCTATTATTTTCTATTTTTGAGGCATGTTTGGGCTGTTCTCCTCCTCTAGATGTTTATAATCTATAATAGCTTAGACCTACTACTTTTTATGATTGTTCATTCTTTTTTATAAAAATTTAAATACGCATTACCAAATAGAAAATAATTAGATCGCGCAACAATGAAGCAAATATGGTCCGTTAATAGAATTGAAGGGTAATAGTTTGTACGTTAAGTGGTGAATAAATTTGGTTGCTTCCCATAGCTAATCAATTTTTTTCATACTAAAAATATGTGCTTATTTGGAATATGCAGATCAGCACGCTCTCCTTTAAAGCTGATTGATAGATTTTCAAACCTACCTGAAGTTGGAACATTACATGATAATTACGTGTAAGATTAAATAAAGATGAAATTTCGTAATAGTTTCGTGCTGTAGATAATTATTTTCTTAATGTGTCAGAGTTCTGTGTAGGGTTTTTTTTATTCTATTTTATTTTCGTATTAACAAGTCAATTCGAGAGAAACTTATAATATTGGTAGGTTCACACTAATGCTATTTTGCATTCGGTATTGGATGTGTACAGTAAACATATCTAAGTTGTCGTGTGAATTTTTCATTGACAACCTCTCAATTTGTTGCTACTAAGTAATTGTAGATCTCGGCAACACTGAATTGTGCTGTTATATTTCACATGTCATAGAAGTGTAGTGTTATCTTGGACCTATTTATTGTTGCTCAGGATATGGCTACTGGTCATGCTTCTACCAGCTCGCAAGCCCCATCTATTCATTTGGCAACATTTTGATAGTTGTAATAATCAGAGCATATTATATATATAGTCCAATGAATGAGTTTGATCCAAAGCAGTTTTGATTGCATACCAACTTTAGTTACAGATATGTTTTTAAGATTTTCAAATGATTACAAACTGATTTTGAAAAGCAAGATTTGAATGGATGCAATGGAATTTCTATTTCTGAAGATTTCAAAAGTTACAGGTGAATTCTAAGCGAGATGAATTTCATTCTTTTCAGGCTGACATTGGTCTTCAACTCTTCAGATAGGTAACTGATTTACTTTGTTATTTTGTTGTTTGATACAGAAGAAGGAGACAAAAGGAGGATACAGTGTTCATCTCATGTGGCTCCAATTATTAACATCTGACGAATGTGTAATTTTTTTTAACCTCATGCATTTTTAGTCAAGCAATCTTTCTTTTCATATTTAGATGCTTGCTTTATAGATTAGATAATATACTGAGAGCATTTTGAATTTTGATTTCTTACAAATAACATGAATCAAGCAAAACTCAACATCCGACTTAACATGAAACTTTGTTAAATTTTTATTTTTTGTGTAGGTCGCACAACGCGCGACACCCCCACTAGTTTTAATTTCAAACTGCGGCGCTTTTACAAATAAGAAGTAAATGTGCCCAAACAGAGGTGCCTTGTTTGCAACTTCACCAAAATTAACCATATAAAAAACATTAAAAAGAAGAAGAACGCCTTCTCTCTCTAAACTCTAAAGAGAAAAGTGGCAATCTTGTGGTAGATCTTTCAAATGTTAACCATGTGTTATGTCTGATCCTTTTTCATTTCCAAATTCCATGCCAGAAATTAACCAACAACTTTTGAATTTTGATGCCTCTAGCAATGGCCTCCCTGCTTCTTTCATTCTTTGCTTTCTCGGAAAAGATAGTTTGAATTCTTTTTCTCGAATCGCAATTTGACAAGGCCATAAAGTAGAGTTCCGTTAGAATCTGACTTGACCATTACTACGAGTTCTTTGGTCCTTAATTCGTTACAAGTCAATCAAATTTAAATTTAATTAAGTTGAAAGATTAATGTCATCGACAAAAGGGAATGCCAATATATATCGACACATTTGGAAATTTTGTACTATCCTTTTATGATTTGGATTTTTGTGGTTCTTGTCACTATTTAAATTAGTATATACTCGGTGGAACGCCATGAAAGTGTTGCATAAAAACAATTTTCAGACGGTCGCCTAATTAAGCCTCCGTTTGGATGCGTTGAGAAGAAGTAGGAAGAAGGAAGAAGGGAAGAAAAAAAAATATAAACAATTCAAACTTTTCACAAAGTTACACACTTTCCAATACTTCTTCCAACTTCTTTCCTTCTTCCTTTTTCCCACACCTATCCAAACGGAGCCTAAAAAAGGTCCAAAATTATGGGCAAAAGTAAAATATGTTCCAAGAACGTACCAATACAAATACCAGTCAGTAGAAAGAATTCCCTTTCCTCTTTTCTTTTTACTCACTATATCAAAATTAGATTCCATTACAATTTCTCATTTCATTCCGTAATATTTTTTCCACACTACTAATATCACGTGAAGATCCTAGGCGCATATGCTAAATAATGTTTTCAAAGAATTGGATTCTATTTAAAGCTGGTCAAATTTCGCTTTTCATTAATTCCTAAGAATTTCGTCTTGCTAAGGCAGTTCATGAAGTACTGATTTGATGTTCGTCTAAGTACCAAATAACACACTTTAGTCTTGGTAGGTTATTGTGATACCATATATGGTATACGAGATGAGAAGTTAAAAGGGGAAAAAAATGTTGTGCAATTTTTTAATTTAAAATCAATTGAGCGAGAAGAGCTCTCTTATTAGCGGTGCAGAATAAAGTGTGCAAATTCAAATTTAAAGAAAAAAAAAACAAACATTTATTCTCCTATGCAGGCCATCCGTTGTACCACAATTCCATAGAATATGGCATGGAGAGCGGTTTAGATATTTCGAGTACCTTTTCAGTTAATTGACCTTATTTCTTCAATGGTCAACATGAAACAAACCGTTGGTGCACACCACCATGATTTGTCCTCCTTTTTCTAATCCTTTCTCTCTCAACTGCAATTTGTATTTGTTTGCATCTTAAAACGTCAAGGTACTAAATTGGATTAAAGATGGCAACGCCAACGCAAACCGCCCCTAATATAAACACACACACACACATACACACGTTGGGGACCCCAACAGAAGAAAGGAAAGAAAGAATAATATATGAAGAGAGAATTGTTCTGTCATTGCTGTAAACAAATAAAAAGAAACTTCCCTCGAGAGATTCATTTATTATGTTCATTTCTTCATGACAAGTAATTTAATGTTGATTAAAACTCTATGACATGCATATGTGTGTAAGATTAATTTGTGGTCCTCCAATTTATCAATAAATTGAAGTTAGTGTAGTGATGCAAATGGCCGGAGCCATCAATCAATTTTGATTATCAAATCTTATCAAAAAGATTTAAGCAGGTACAATTTGATATTTTTGATAGGGCAAAAAGTGAAAGTAGTGGCACTTGGAAAAAGAGGGAAAGGACAATCAAATCTAGTAGGACAGGTTCAATAAAATAATTTGGTACCTTTGGTGCATCTTTTTTAGCCTTTGGTTATGGCGGAACAATTGAAGTTTGAAAATTGTGTTTGGACCATGTTTGGATCTTTAATAAATCTCAACTTGGATTATTGGGGGTTGATTCATGCATGATTGCTTTGTTGAAAGTTTTTTTTTTCTTTTAATATTATGTTAATGTGTCAAAGCATTTCACCGAGAACAAAGTTACTCCACAATAATTCAGTCCAAATATCAATCACCTAATCAACTGAACCGTCTATGATCATTAATCGTAATAATCAGTATTTTCGTTTTCATTGATTATCTCTTTATTCATTTATCAGTCAAGTTCCTTTAATTTCTATTAATTGTCTGATGCATATAATCAATTTTTATTTAAGTAACAATGTAACATTATTGTACGAATGATAAAAAAAATATATACTATTATATCCACAATATAAAGCCAATACTACTAACAATTGTTCGCAATGGTTACATATTATTTCATTTGTTATTTGTAATTGTAGTTGATAATTGATGATGGAAATTGATTAGTGCCATCAGCAGTTTTGCCATCACTAAACCGAAAGTGAACATATAAAATAGACAAGATGAACATATATGTGATCAAAATGAACACATACAAACAAATAAGTTCAATAAAAATAAATTGAATATGCATATAAAAATTTGGACAAGAGATGACAACACTTATTTGTTAGTAAGTTTTCATTTTGATTATCTACATATTTATCTTGCCTATTTTATGTGTTCACTTTGTGTTTAGCGATGATAAGGAATGACAAAAATTCAGATGACAGTTATCATTTTTGATTGATGATTATACCAAATGAGTGTTTTCTTTTAATATATTATCAATTTTTTTTAGTTGTAATACTGATATAATTACATTTTATTTGTCAGAAATATTGAAAAAAATTATGAGAAATAAGGAAGAGGTGATATTCTATCTTTCTATGAAAAAGAAATAAAGAATATAAAGAAAAAAGAATAATAAAGAACCCATAATAGTAATTAATATTTAATTTAATTTATTTTATTTTTTTACTTCATACACCATCGAAACAACATAGAAAAATTAAAAATAAACTATCTTCTTCATTATCACTCTTCCTTCTTATCTCTTCTCTTCTGTGTTCTTCACTATCACTGTCCTTACCTCTTCTTCATAATTATTCTTTAAATCAAACACATCCTTTTTGGTCTCGCGGGTGTAGGCAAGCTTCAACAACACAAAATGACTTTTTTTTTTTCTTGGTAAATAAAATGACTAATTATTTTACTCGTGGAAGGTGTAGCTTTCTTTGTAAAGGTAATTAAGGGGAATCTATGGAAAATAGCACGAAATGTCAATGGACTTATTTTGAATTCGACCGACACTGGCTTCTCACGCATCCTTTTTTCTTTCAATTAACATAATTGTTAGATATGCGTTTTGCATTTCTTGTTTTTCTAATTGATGGCATTAAAATTCAAGAATGACAATTGATAAAATTAATGGAGAAAATTAGTTACAAATCATAATTGGAAGGGATAATATGATTGAATGCACTGATTTGGCCGATCAATTGGTACTCAAAGTTTCAAAACAACAAACCTAAATTTCGCGCCATCCAGGGTAAATTACATAATTAATAATAGTTATTGTTATGTCATTATATAAACTTTATGACTTTTATGTAAGATCAACTCTTGAATTAATAAATATTAAGATTCTTTCGTCACCCAAATTGTTGGGGTTAGTGTTCGTTCGCTTTAAATCATTGAATATTTAGCGAAGGTGCCACATTGAGTTATATGGGGGCATGTATTGTTAGGTTGTAGTGGTGGTGGTGGTGGTACCGGTTGTGATTGTAGTATTTTTTATTTATTTTTTTTCCCCACAAATCGACAGCAGCCGTTAATTTAAAGAAACCTAAACAAAAAAGTGGAGAATACCAAAAACATGAAAACTGTGCCAGTAAAACCATATATACAATCTAGTAGGAGCAATTGAGCAAAGGAACCTAAAGATTTGTCAGGTGCATTCTAAGTTCTTGAATAATAGATAGCTAACCAAAAAAACCATATTCAGTACAAGGGAGAAACAACTGCGGGATGTTCTTGATTGTATTGAGGAAGAATGGAAGATGCTTGAGATTTTCTGGACCATGCTTGGGATCGGTAATCCGACCATCGAGCTAACCAGTTTCGGGACCCACAACCAGAAATCACAGTGAAGGGGCAAAAAAAAAAAAAAAAAAAAAATGAAGTGATGTCTCTACTGCAGTATACACTGGCATAGAGCATTTTTCGGGTGAAGTTGGTCTTTGTTGTTGTTTTTTTGTGAAGGAAGTATTGTTTTAGTTGCCCATATCATAGAAAGAAAAGCAATTCATATTATGAGATATTTTACCTGCAATCTCAATTTAGAACTTTAATATTGTATTATATATCATGAAAGAGGAGGGCCCAAGTGCTATAATTTTTTTGTACAAAATATTAGAACTTTATTCCATTAATTAATATTTTAAAATTCAAAGAATGAAAGTAAATCATCAATTTAAAAATACAATTTCAATTTAACAATATAATATCATAATTTGTTAATACAGTGACTCAAGTTTGCCCAGGACTCGAACAATATAATTAAAAAATTGCATGCAGTTTCAATTTAAAATGAAATAGTGACTCAAGTATACACAAAAGTTAAGGTTCAATTATTAAAATCGGATGAAATGAATTAGTGGCTAAGCAAATATAGAATAAAATTTGGCGGCAGCTGTGAATTAGTACCCTAAAATCTATTCATGTGACAATCGAAACGACCCTCAAATTTACCCTAAGATACGAACATGTTCTTTTTCTTAGTTGTGTCAAATTTAGAACAGAAATGAGTGCTCTGCTCAGTGGATTTGCATGGAGATCTCTCTTTTTTCTGTGCAAAAGTAAGATTTGTGGGGGCTCTGTTGTTGTCAATGTCAGCAATCAACAAGAAAAATGGGATTGAGAATTTGAGATCGAGATGGCGCAACAACTCAAATGTTTCACCTTTCGATCGGAAGAAGAGCTTTCCTATTTATCTCCGATACTGGGAAGTATATGTTTCTGAACTATAATAAATTTTTTTTTTAAAACATATTTTCGGGTGTTACAAAACAATTTAATTGCAATCAATGCAATGTATCCCTAGATACAAATTAAGCATCAAAATATTCCTCGAACACTGCGCTGTTTGCATTTTTTTTTTTTTTGGGAAATATACAATTATAATTCCGATTTTCTTTGGAATTGATAATATACGGATTGGCATCCTCAACAGCCAATGTATCGGCTGTTTGGTACAGCATAACAGCTTTTTTTTTAAATAAAAATTTAAAAGTTTGAAAATTTAAATATTGGATTCAAACCGTTGATCTTGTTCAATTTTACGGGCGATGCGTTTTCATATGAGTTTTTTAAAATTTTGAGTCAATTTGATACTAGATCAAGTGGTTAACAAATGAACAAATATGGTTAACTATTGTCGATTAATTCTATTACGTTCATAATTTGGTCACTTAATCAAGTATCAAATCGACTCCAAAATTTTTAAAACTTATATGAAAACGCATCGTCCAAATCAACGATTTTGATTCAACATTTAAATTTTCAAACTTTAAAATAAAAAAAAATGTCACGGCTCACGGCTGTTCCAAACAGCTGATATATTGAGGATGCCAATCCGATAATATACAATGTGCACATGTTCCAGACTGAAAGACTTCCTTCGAACAACCAGCACGCCTACAGATATCACTTCGGAATTAATCACTTGTTAGCTATTAATTCCTCAATGTCACAGGATCTCTGCTGGCCGTATTGGACAAAATTAAGAAGATACCTTCCAAATCATCAAATGATTAATCTGTTTTCAGACTTTCAGTGGGTGCGTTTGGATAGGTGTGGGAAGAAGAGAAGAAGGGAAGATGTGAGAAGAAGTATTGGGAAGTGTGTAATTTTGTGAAGAGTTTGGATTATTTATAAATTTTTTTTTCTTCTTCCTTCTTCTTCTTTTTTCTTCCAACGATCCAAACGCACCCAGTAATAGAAACTAGAAGAGTTTTTTTCCCAAATAATAATAATAATAATAATTTGCCTTCAACAGGATTAACATTTTTCTCCCATAAGGGTAAGGAATAAGAAAGAATAGTCTATTTCGGGAGGAAATTTATTTCTAACCATTCAAACTCTTCACAAAATTACACACTTTTCAATACTTTCCGCCTAGGAATAGACTATTCCTCTTATTCCTAAGCGATCCATATAATAGTCTATTTATAGACATACGTCCATATAATTAAGTTCTATTTATCATGATAATCAACTTTGGCAGTGTTCAGTTTTTTTTTTTTTCATATAGACATTTTCTTCTAAGAGGTTCTGTTTGGATAAGGTGTGGAAAGAAGGGAAAAAGTGAAGAAGTGAGAAGAAGTATTGGGAAGTGTAACTTTGTGAAGAGTTTGAATTGTTTATAATAAATTTATTCTCTTATTCCCTTCTTTCCAAATGAAATCCAAACGGAGCCAGAAGGAAGGCATTTCCTTTAAAATTATAAATGGTGCTTTGAGCAAAAATAAGATTCAAACTGGGCTGAAAAAAAATGATTCATGACAGAACATATTGTACAGGGAAAGAAAAGTAATTTGGACTCATTTACTGCGTATGAACAGGTTCTGTTTATGAAGATAATAAGTTTTTTTTTTTTAATGAGAAATCACAAGTTCCAAATCTACTGCGAGATTTTATTTTGATAACAAATCCGGATGTTTGTGTCTTTAAGTTAAATCAAAGTCTAGAACTGAACATTAATTAAAGAAAATGGATAAAGTCTATCTGGGGGTGCGTTTGGATGAGAGAAGAAGAAGAGGAAGAAGGAAGATGGGAAGAAAAAAAATTATAAACAATCCAAACTCTTCACAAAGTTACACACTTCCCAATACTTCTTCCCTTCTTCCCACACCTATCCAAACGCACCCTGGGTTAGCATCTCTCGTATAAGGCTGTTGGGTTTTGGTTATGTTATGCCCAAGAAATGGTTAAGTAGAGTGTTTTATGGACTTTTATTGGAACTATTCGATATTTTCTTTCTACTGCGTCACACTCTCACACGTGAACACACAGTACGTATTTTTTCCTAGCATAATCTCCAGTGTCCAAACGATCGGCGGTGATCTAGTTTTTGCTGTTGGCAAACTTCCGTTAGTTTATTTTCTTTTTTGGTGGGGGCGGGGGCAGGTCCCCTTTTAATTTGCTTCTATTAGGCTCCACCCCTTTTTTGGATTTTACTTTTTAGATTTGAGTTTATTTTTCTAGGGCTGAATTTTGATTTTATATAGATTTAGTTTAGTTAGCCACTTAGTCTTAAATTCATTTTTCATATTAGACTCATCTTTTAATTTAGGCATCTACTATTAATAGTTTAATTAATTGTATTTCCAGTTCAGATTAGTTAGCTCCAAAGTTCAACATACAGTGCTATACTGTTATGTTTTATCCCTGCTAAGGTTATTTGGAACTTTAGAATATACTCAACACAATTTGCATTGGTTTATCCAAAATTTTGAAATAATTATGTTCCTGTCGGTATTAGTGTTAATGCCAGATGGACCAGTCAGCAGTTGACATTTGGCTCAGGACACGTGTTGGAGGCATGAAGCCATACTGCCATATATTGAGTTGAGGAATGTTTTCCAGTTCTCAACTTCTCATGAGTCACCGTCGTGCCTACTCTCTTGGTCCTACACCCCACACACACGCACTTTCAAATTTAATTAATTTCTCGCACCGCCTCTCTAATTAATTAAATTACATTAATTAAACCATGATCTTAATTATATTCAGTCTTGAACTTAATTATATGGACGTATGTCTATATATAAGAGCACCTGCAGAAATCTTCCTCTCGCCGGCATTCGCTCTTCATTAATTATCTTCCATAGAAATCAACCATCCATCCATCCAAGATTAGTAGAAAGAAAGAAACAAAGCACTGAACATAATGAAAAAATCCATGGAAATACCCGACTGCCAATACCCATCCGGGCCTGTGCTCGTGCAGCCGAGCGGGTCGACGCCAAAGCACAGGCTCTACTTGTCGAACCTTGATGACCAGAAGTTCTTGCGCTTCTCCATCAAATACCTCTACGTCTTCCGTGAGGCCGTGCCCATTGACCGCCTCCGCTCTGCCCTCTCCGACATCCTTGTGCACTACTACCCCCTTGCTGGTCGCCTGACCAGGGTTGTCTCAGGTGGCGGTAGTGAAGAAGGCGTAGAATCAGAAGAGAAGTTGGAGGTGGACTGCAACGGGGAAGGGGCTATCATGGCGGAAGGCTTTGTTGACATTAGCGCTAACGATTTCTGCTCCCGGCCTCCGAACCGGAGCTGGAGGAAACTGCTCTACAGAGTTCCTGATGCTTCCACCTTCCTGGGGGTTCCTCCTCTTGTCATCCAGGTATATTTTCTTACTTTAAATTACTACATGTAGCTTCTCTTCAATATATCTTTATATAAGAAAATTCAACCGTGAATGATACTAAAATTATATTAATTATTTCAAAATGGAACTGTACATTTACTTCATAAGATTCCAATTAATGCGTGCTACTATGTATGTACGTATTTGCATGCGACAATCAGTAAGTGTACAATTATTACTTGTAAGTATACAATTTGTGAGTTCCAGAAGGCCTTCCCTTAGTTCCACTTCTTATTGTATGGAGTATGGACGCATCTATATATATAGTTATATCACCAGTGACAAGAAAACGACCACCAAATCATATATGCAACTGCCCCCGTCACATTTCACCTTTCTTAATTAAACGTACTAATATATTTTCTTTGCTTCTAATTAAATAAAATACTATATTATTCTAAGAAATTTGTGAAATTAATTTACACCTATTTTGATGTGGAAAAAAAATGGAACCATAATATTACAGGCATGATTCTTACTACAAATATATATAAGGGCGACGATAAAAATCACTCTTTATTTTTAAAGAAAATAGGGGTCAAACCCCATTATTTTTATAAATTAAGGTAACAAAAGTACAATAGGGATCAGATTGAACCCTAGTAAAAACCTAAAAGAGTAAACTAAAATTTTTTAAAAAAGGAAAAAGTGAAATGTCTACAACAAAAGGATAAACTAAGCAGGGTGCAGGGTAAAAATCACTCTCTTAATTGTATCTATCTTCAATTCATCTACAATTCATCTACAATTCATGTGACTGTGAGACATGATCAAGTAGACAAACGCTTATTTAATGAGATGCATTACATGATAGTAAATATGTAGAAGATACAGGTTCAAAATTAACTTTCTTTTTGAAGATAAAAAATGAACTAATTAGGTGACTCCAGCAGATTATTAATTATAAAACAGAAAACTGAGCTTTTTCACAAAACTTAAAAAAGTTATAAAAAAGAACTTACATTGTGTACAAATTAAATGTATAATTATTAATTAACGATGAAAATGGTAAAGATAATAATAAATTTTCTAGTTTTGGTACTTTTGCCGACCAGCCAAAAAGGAAAAAGAAAATGGTAAATACAATGGCAATTATAATTAATAGGGCAGTTGCAAAATACTTGGGTACATGTGAGGCAGAGCAATAGGACAGAATTTGAGTCAAAAAGTTGTGGTGCCACAAAAGCGATGTGAAGTTCACCTTAGATCCGCATAACTATATAATTTTGGAAAATACACTGTATGTACACTAGAATTTTTGGTCTGTGATGGGGACTACACTGTATATACACTAGACAGTTGTTCATACGCTACTAAGTGCCTACATTATTCTGCACACTTCAGTTTGGTTTCTTATCAATATATATTCTCAGTTGAAGACTTTGTTTTGGTTTACCTGGATTCGATTCGATCAGATCAGATCAGATAAGATTAGATTGGAGTATTAGATTATTAGCATTTATTTTATTATCTTCCATTCTTTTTAGGCAGGGAACCTGGATAAAGTGTCTCCATTAGCCTCTCTCACACTGTCTTTAATTTGTTTTATCAACTGACTCCTGTCCTGTGTAGCTGTTCTTGGTTCTTCTATGCTTTTTCAGCTTGTTTTGAACCGTCCATATATGTCTAAAACAATCGATCAATGCTTCTCCCACTGGAGAGGATCCGAGTATCTCCCTGTCTTTCACTGCTGGCCTGATATCTACTCTAACTATTAATTAAAACAACAAATAGAAAGTAAAATCTAATCTAACTTTTTTCTCACTCATGTTTGGGACTTTGCGCGAAATTGTCTGATTTGTTTGTGAAGAAAATCAAAATGATCGTCACATATGTTTCCTAAATTTCATAACATATTCAAAAATATTTTTGGTAAAGGTTTTACAAATTTATGTTAAACAGACATATCTTATATATTCTACGAATAACTAAATTTTCTTTTGGAATGAAATGTAAACCTATCAAGTATTTAACATTTTCAACCGACATATTAGCTAGCTAGCAATGTTTTATAAATGGATCTACTAGTACGTCTACTAGATATGTGCAAAGACCAAAATTAAAATATTAGAAGGGTGCCAATGCAATTGAAGCCTTAAAAATAGCTGGAGTTCAAGAAATAAAGTTATATATTTTATTACTTTATATAAAAAATGGTCTAGCGATTTCTTTGTAGAAAAAAAAGTGAAAAAAAAAATTAAACAAAGAGAAAGTTGCTCAAAGCTTTTTCTGTATGGCACCTTTTGAAGATAGGAAGAAAGAAAGAAATAAATTATAAACAATCCAAACTCTTCACAAAGTTACAGACTTTCCAATACTTTTTTTCACTTCTTTCCTTCTTTCTTTCTTTTCACACCTATCCAAACGGAGCCTATGGTTATCTTTTCAATAAGAAAAAAGTGAATAGTTATCTTTTATCATGCTGTTTGGAATTGGGCTCCATCCCGCTAATGCGTACTCTCATGTGAGCCCACTGTGCACTGTGCTGGGATTATGCATGTCTGTGATTGTTGAAATCCGGTGCCCTGTAGCAACCTTTCGGCAAATATAGTAACATCATTCTTGTTAAGAAAAAGAAGCTACATTAACAATGAAAAGGATATCCCGGAGTACAAATAACATAATTCTTGTTAAGGAAAAGGAAGTTACATTATAACAATGAAAACAGGGGCGAAGCTGCCTTGGTGGGCTTGGCCAGTTGGCCTCCCCGCATTTTTTAATTTGATTAATATTTATAAGCTAAATTTAATGAAAGTAGTAGTAATATGTAGAATGGCCCCTTCAAAAAAAAAATAAAATAAAATTTACATATTGCCCCATTCAAGTTATTTTTCTGGCTTAAACCCTGAATGAAAAGGATAATCCGGAGTACAAATAATTAATAATGCATTTGTATGTATAGACATATCTATTTTCAGATTATAACAGTAGAACTTCTTCTTGTCGTAATTCTGTCAATTAATCAATCAGCTTTGGAAAGACCCTTGTGAATAAATGGCTTTTGATGGATCACTCACCACCCTCTATCTATATGCCTAATGGAAATTTATAATTTTTTTTGAAACAAGGAAATTTATAATTATTGCTAACATTCTTGTAATATTATCATAATTAAAATAAATAATCTTAAATTCTTAATTAGGTAGCATTGATTTGTAATGAACATACATATATGTACAGGTGACGCATCTAACATGTGGAGGGATGATTCTTTGCACTGCCATAAACCACTGCCTCTGTGATGGTATCGGGACATCACAATTCCTTCATGCATGGGCTCAGGCTACTGCGAATCCCTTGTCCGATCCTCAAGTCATGCCGTTTCATGATCGAACCATGCTGAAACCTAGAAAGCCACCTCAAATCAACTTCTCGCATCCTGAATACGGCGCTGATCTCATCGGAAACAATTCATCTTCTTCACTGTCCCTTAACCAATTCCTTCTCTCACAACCCCTAACCCCAATTTCAATCACCTTCAGTTCCTCGCACATCCTCCATTTGAAAAAGCAATGCACCCCCTCCATCAAATGTACATCATTTGAGATGCTCGCCGTGCATGTGTGGCGTGCATGGGCCAAGTCTCTAGAACTCCCTTCAACACTCCAAATTAAGCTTCTTTTCTCAGCAAACGTGCGCAAAAAGATCAAGCCGAATCTGCCCCAAGGCTTCTATGGAAATGGTTTTGTGCTTGGTTGTGCTGAAACACCAGTCAACCAGTTGCTTGCGTCAAACCCGTACTATGGAATCAGGTTGATTCAACTGGCAAAACAATCATTGCACGACAGCTATGTCAGGTCTGTCATCGATTTGTTAGAGGAGAAGAGGTCTATACCAGACATGTCTGCTAGTTTGGTTATTTCAGCATGGTCTAGATTAGGGTTGGAAGAATTGGATTTTGGTTCGGGAAAGCCTCTTCACATGGGACCTTTAACTAGTGAAATATATTGTGTGTTCGCGCCGGTGGTTGGTGATTTAGGTGCAATTAATGTGGTAATCTCTGTTCCCGAAGGCGTTGCCAAGCGGTTCGAGCATTATTGCATAAAAGGATTTGAAGAAAGAGAGGAGAAGAGTGAAATTGAAGGGGTGAATAATGGAGAGAGATATTGTGAGATTGTTGTTTAGACCTTAATTAGAAGGCATTTTAACTGTAGGGAACTTCTTTTCAAAGTTCCCTTCGGTAATAAAATATATTTATGTATTACGTAGCTATTGAATTTCTTCTAGTTATCTAAGGCCGAGAGGTGAAAGCATAACTTTCCCTTTTTTTTTTGCAAATAAATTAAGTTTTGTTTTCCTTATCTTCCGGAGTTTAAAGAGAGCAACTAGAGTTTGCTTAGCTATATCTAATTAGGATCTCTTTTTTTCTGCTTTTGCTTTTATTTAATGCCTTCAATTGAGTTAGTAGTTTGTTCTCTGTTTTTTTGTGAGGCCTTTGGCAGTGAAAAATCTATGTTACTTGCACTGTTTAATTGAAGGATATTTTAATGAATTGCGCATATTCTATTCTTTATATTGCTTCATCCAAAAGAAAATTAAGAACGAGGGATAAAATCTGGCATATATAAAAATATTTCTACGTACTAAGGAATCACCTATAAGCTATTGCATCATTCACCAGGTACCAATTAATCCTGGATGTTGCTTCTTGTACTGGCTTTTACTTTGTTGGTACGTACAATTTCGCATATTAACAACTAATTAATGTTTTCTGTCTCTTTCGAATCAACTGGTTACTTTGAAAATGGTTATTTAAGGTTGTTGTACATCTAGACGATTTCCTTTATTATGGAAAGGGACTTTAATTTGATAAACAAGTATGTACCTTTCTTGGTTTCACGGGTATCACATATATGTTGAATATATGTAAATTTTTAGTGATAATACATGTATCTATTGACCCGTGTAAATATATTTTTTGAAGGACGGGTGGCAAAGTATCACACCGATAAATTTTATTAATAATAAAATATTTACAAAGACCCGTATAAATATATTGATGTAACATATATTTTGTCTTGGTTCTTATTATTCTCTGTGCTCTTTGACTTAATGACATGTCCTTGCTGGAAGTATATGGTGACGAAAGAAACTTCAAGCCAACTTGAATCAAAGATGACAATTCTACTTCCATCTAATTAAATTGTAATTTTCAAGCTTCATGACTTTTTTCTGGGGAAACTAGCTAGTGAGGTACTTTGTTCACCATTTTTTCCCATTAATGAAAAAAAAAAGTTGTTTTAGATATGCTTGATATATTGAGCCTACCAAGGTTCATTAAAGAAAAAAGTTATCCCTTACAACTCAAGCTTCATGACGTGGTGATTAAAGACATGTAGGTTGTGTTTTATAACATATATTACCGTTCATTGGCTGCGGAATTGGTTGAATGTAAATAAAATTAAACTTTGCACCACAAATCCTTGAACTAAGTAACCTAAAAAATCAAAGGAAATAATATTTGGAGTAATGAAATAATTTGTTTCTCTTTAGTTAGTGAAGGTGCTCCTTTCACAACAAATGGTCCATGACAAATATTACAGTTCTTTTTAATTAATTAAAGCTACCAATAGCATGCTTTGTAAGATAAAATTCTAAGAAGACACGCAATAAATAGGGAAAATAATTAGTTACTAAAAAAAATTGACACATCATCCAAATGAAGAAAGAAGAGAAGAAATGCACACAGAATGGCAGTCTGGATCTATATGGGTCAGTATTTGCAATCCAGCGTGTAATGCATCAAGTTGACATTATTGTTATAGGATTCCATCGAGGACAACCTTACCTTATCGGCTTATCTCAAGTTTTGTTTAATGTTAGTGCTTACTCTTTTGGGAGAAAAAACTTTTATCATTTTTTATATTAATTTTTATTGGTTTAAAGCAATTTGTCCTTTGTTGCATCTTTAGCTCGTGCAAAAGGTTTCTCTGTGAACTGCCGACCGCATTAACATTTTATAGTTGTTAATTTTTTTTTTTCTCATGCCCACACTTAACATTTTTGTAGCAACTTTCATTTTCCAACTTTGCACAAGCAAGCAAGGTTTGAGAAGTACTTGCGGATGCGCAAGAGTTTCCTGAAACGGAGGAAAATGAAAAGTAAACCAAATTTAAAAATAAAGAATGGGCCGAAGAATAGGCCCAACTTTAGAGCTCAAGGTAGCAAGCCCAGTCCACTTAAATGGGCCAGAGTCTTGGGCCGAAACGATGCTGTGTTCGTTGTGGGCTCCTTTTTCGAGTTTTTATTTCCCACCGACCACCGTCTATCTAACCATTTATTTTTTTCTCGCATCCTTGAGCCTTGATCCTTCTCCTCTCTACAGAATTAATAGAAGATAGATGATGCTCTGCGCGCTCTCTCAATCTTCTCACACACCGCCACAAGGAGTCTCGTCCGACTCCATCCAGCCGTCTCTCATTCTCTCTGAAAGACCGCCTCTCTAACAAGGTACTCAAATCTTCGCTACTTATTGTACGCTAGGTTTCTTCAAGTCAAGTTACCAAAATACCCCTGGAAAAAGTGGCGCCAGACCTAATTTTTACTCCCGCTAGTAATCTTCCTATTTAACTGGCTCTTTCGGTGCTCCTCTTTCTCGTTTTAAACAAGAGAAGAATGCTTATTATTTTTTTTAATAATCAGGCAAATTTTTTTTCTCTGCAGATTATTTCATCTCTTTGATTGATTCTAGGATTCTACTTCTATGGCTGAGGATTTGGATTTACTCGACAGCCTCTTTGATGAAACTGAAACCCAGCAACAGAAAGGTATGTTTTCCTGATTCACTTCAAGGAAACTTCTATTCATACCATCATGCCAATACTATATGCTAATACTATTGACAGTATGCTGCTCATCAGTTCTTTATTTTGCCTTTTCCTAGTGATAAATTATAGTTAAAATTGTGTTTTCTTACTGGAATGACACTATGACAGAGATAGCGGCGGCTAAGTTTAAACCAAAGAATGTGAAGAACTTGTCAAAATCCTCCATTCGGAAACTGCAAACACCTTCTGTTCCAACTGACACTCTTCTGCAGTCTCAGGTGGGTCCCCCATCTCCTAACAATAATCTATCATACATGATAGGTAGAAAACACAGGTTCGGGCTTTAGGCAAGAGGTGTACAAAATTCAATTATCAGAAAAAAGATGTACTTGCGTATGTTATATATCATTGGGATATTTTACTTCAGACTTGTTTCTCGAAATCTAAGCTTCAAACAATTGAGCCAAACCGTTCAATTTATTTTCCATATTGAAATCTTGTCACAATTCGAGTTCTGCATTGTTTTTTGAATTTCTTACTATTTTTTCTGATTTTTAGAAAAATGTTATTATTGGAGAATAAGAGACCCTCCATTTTGAATAAATCAGAAAATAATAGGAAAAATATTGAGCAATGAGTCTGAAGTAAAGCTCTCTGATTACTTTGCGAAGTATCCTATCTCATTGTGCAACCATCGATAACAATGTTATCCTCTTACCAGTGGCGGAGCCAGAAAAAAAATTTAATGGGGTTCAAGTATTATGTTAACTCTTAATGTTGATATATTATTATGATATTTACCAACAAAATCTAATTATGGGGGTCAACAATAAAATTATTATCATATTAAATGGGGTTCAAATGCTACTTTTATTAAGATAATTGTTGATATGTAACTAAAAATACAAAATAAATGTGTGTAGTTACCAAATTGAATGGGGGACATTGCACCCCATTCCATCCATTTAAATCCGCCACTGCCTCTTACTAAATAACCTGTATGATACTTCAATTCCAGATTTGTTTTTTTGAAATTTAATATATAGTTAGAACAAATTAGTATTGGGTGGCTAAAATAACCCTTCATTCATATTTGAGAATTTAATATCTTACCTTAACAATTTGCAGCATGGAGATTCCCTCTTAGGTCCCCACTCAGATTGCTCACTGACTCCCTGCATGACAACTGGTATTTACCTTTTCTTTTGATAAATAAATGAAATTGTAAATGTAGAACTTTTCGAGAATCTAGAGAACTATACCGGTGTGTCATTTGCAAACAGGGTAGTTCTGAGTAGTGTATTGCAAATGTGTCGTGTCGTGTCAAACACTCGCATGTTAGAGCTCGTGTCGTGTCGTGTTGACACGAATTAATACGTTTTGGTTAACACGACACATTATGACATGACATGTCAGACACGACGTGTTAAACGTGTCAAGCCATATTATAATGTATTTTAATTTTTTGCTAAAAACTCATTTAAAATTACTAAAATAATTTAAAAAATGGAAAAAAATAATAAATTGTTATAATTTATTTTAACTTCATATGTTAATATAAAAAGTAATGATTGAATAAAAAAGATTATGAATAAGAGTTATTAAATTTATAATATAAACTCAATATAATTTAATAAATTCTAAATAATATTAATTTTTGTCGTGTCACGTTGTGTCGTGGTAAGACGTGTCAATGTAAGTCTCCAACACAATGCGACTTTGACACGACATGCTGACACGCACGTGTCGTGCTAATTCCATAAGGGTGTGTTTGTTTGTGGTTGAATAAGTGTAAATGTTTCATGTTGTGTCAACATGCATGCGTTACCAACACGCTCGTGTTGTGTCATTTTGGAGAACACTAGTTCTGAGCATCGCTTGCATCTAAGTTTTAAATTACCATGCAAAACTTGCCATTGACCGGTTTGGTAAATTATTGACCTTCACCTTCTATTTCTGTTCTCCATGGAAGTCCTGACCTTTTGTTCTTTCTACGCCATTTCTCTATATTTTCTTTCTCATTAGCAAAGTAATTATATAAGCAGATAAGTTTGAGGGTACATCTAACATGAAAACCAAATTGCAACCGCAAAGGAAGAAACAGCCAGCTCAACCTGGTTTTGATGGATTCTCTGATATCCATGGAAATGAAATTGAAGCAACATTTAGTTCTGGGGTTGATCTCAGTAGGTTAGATTTCCAGGTAATTTCTTCTATTGCTTTACAAACTTCTTTATTTCTTGTCTCTATTTTCCAATAATTTTTTTCATGCATAATTTCCTTTTTTCATGACTATATGTTATTCATTTCAGGCACCAACCTCACTTTCTGATATCGATTTACTTGATGATGTTTCTTTGGAACCACTTCCTTCCGGTGGTATTCCTTCTACAATTTTATATTAACTTCTAGAAATTACTTAATTATGCAAAGAGAGCAGTGACTACATTTTGTTTGCAGTATAACATTTTTCAAGTTCTTTGGATACTTAATTGGGGTAGTAGCTAGTTGATTCATAATTTTGTTTCCAAACATGATGGGTTTCTGAAGTTTGAAATTGTATTTTCTAATTTCAGTATTTGAATTAAGATTCTTGATAATGCCATTTATCATGCGACTAATGAAATTGTTTTCCTGTAAATTTATAGCTGAACCAACCATAGAGCAACATCTTGAGGAAAATGAAAAAGATGGGAAGGCCAAAAAGGTAAAACATCTGTTCCTGAGGCATATTGTTCTGATAGGCTTCTTGATCCAGGTCCTGTTACTTCTGAGGAGATGGGTTTAATTTATTAGCTGCTTATGTCATTTACATTGTTACCCCATCTTTTTGATCTGTTTGAAGTGTTGGTGGCCACTAGAATGAATTTATTAGTTTCAAAATGAATTTATTGGTTTCTTGAATACACCCCTTTTTTTCTATTTAGTTTATGGAGATTTTGAATGGAATGGAGAATGTATGTTGGTCTATATTGTACATAGTGTCCATGTAATCATTGCTTTTTCTCAAATTTTTTTATTCTTTTTTTCTTAAATTAGGTTCAGGGGAATGATGCATCAGAATCTGGTATGGAAGAAACTATAGAAAATGATGAACAAGGACAGAATTCTGAAAGCATGGGAGAAAAGGAAAAAGAAGATGCGCCAAACCTTGATGAAATCTTTGACTTTTTGGATGATACTGATCCCATCCTTGAAATGGATGAAGCTGATGATGACCCCACTGATAAGGATTATACTGGGGGAGAAGAAATTAACGGAAGGGAAGAAAAGGAATTGAAAAATGCTGATCAAAAGCCTTCCAAGAGAACCAGAGGCAGCTCTAATGCTGAAGAACAGGCCGAAGAGGGGTCACCTAAGAAAAGGGGTAAGCTACCCCATGGAATTCGGCGGAAGAGAAGGAAAGGTATTGGCATTCTTTGATTATGGGCTTTGCTAGTAACATCATTACCCTACCAGTCATAACAACTGAACTTCATTTTCTTCTAATCTTTCTACGTGTGTATTCAAGGATTGTTTTGATTTTGGGTACAAGTGAAAAAATAAATAAAACATAAGATCAGCTTTCCTATTTGAGGCTCGTTGCACAGGTAACGAGCAACTTGCTAGCCTAGTGGAATATATTCTGTAATGTGGCCAAGTTATTGTTGTTCTGGATTTTATATGGTGGCTTGTAGTTGCTTTTGATATTCTAGTTTTGCTAACAATGAGTTGGTATTTATCTTTTTATATGTTGGAACAGTGGATCCAACTTTGTTAGAGACACCAGAAAATGAGATAAACCCAAGACAAATCAGCATTAGGAACCTTATTCTTTTAGCTGAGGCCAAGGAGAAGAAATGGGTATGGTTTTCTTCTCCCTCTCCCCTAATAAATCTTTGAAAATATTGTTTGAACCTTGGTAATATTTTCTTGCATTTCAACTTTCACAGAACAAAGAGGCAGCCTCAAGGAACTCTGGTGATGCAAGGTATTTGCAATATGAATTGGCTTACTTTACTTTCCTATCTCTTTAAATTTTTAACTATTTATTTTCCCAAGTATCTAAAAGTTGGCATGTTGAAATAATAATCAGGAGACGATCATATTAAGCTGACCACCATGGTGTGATTACAATAAGTTACTTTAACAGTTTCTTATCTCATGCAGTTTAACTCTTCAACTTTCTGCACATAAATTCCTTCAAAGTTTGTTATATTAATTGTTTCATGTAAAACAGTTCGATGCCAAGAAGAAGAGAGCCAGAGGAATTTGAGTTTTTTGATTTTGAGGAGGGTGAAGAAGAAAACAGGCGGCATGACTCGACCCCACAGGAGACATTTGAGCCTACTACCAAAAAATTGAACTACCACACCTATATGAACCGATCATCCTCAAGCCGGTGGACTGAACTTGAAACTGAATTGTTCTACAAGGTAATTTACAAAAATATCCCTGGGTATTAATATAAAATATTACTACTCAAAAGTATCTCACGTGATCGGCTACCTTGGGATGTAGCTCAATTGAGATTATTATTTTTTGGCTGCCCCTTCCCCCTTTTTTTTTTTGATTTCTGGATTTATGTTATAGGGGATCCGTCAGTTTGGTACAGATTTTGCGATGATACAACAGTTATTTCCAAACCGAACAAGGCACCAAATAAAACTGAAATTCAAGAGCGAGGATAAGAAATACCCAGCACGCATACGCGATGCCATCACACATCGTCTTACTGGTTAGCTCTTCTACTCTTTTTATAATATGGGTTTCTCAAAATGAAGCATACTTCACTGCTTTTCTTTTTCCCATTTTTTTAATGATTTTTTTTTTTGACTGTCTATCATAAGAGGGCATTAAAATAAACCAAAACTCACATAAAAACAAACAAAAATGCTTAATTGTACTTCTGTTCATTTAATTTGTTTATAAATTTTGCATTGTGTTTTTTTTTTTCCTTATTGAATGCCAGATAATTCACAATTTGAGAAGGTTATAGAGATTTTGGAGATTCAACCAGATAAACTTTTACCAGAAGAATCAGAGCCATCATCTAAGGTGCCTCTTGAACTCTCTAAAACCAACTTCTACTTGGATAATATTTTAATGGCCTTACAAGCACATGATTTCTGATCAGTGTGCATTCTTTCTTATTGAATTAAGGCTGCTCACTGGAAGAATGAAGAAGAAATAGATGAAGAAGTTGAAAATTCCAAAACTTCCTTTAGTGATTTGAATGATACTGGCAAGCATGAATCTTTGCCAAATGATGATTTAGATGCAGTTTTTGATTGGGACAATCAAGAGATGGAGCAAGAAGATTTTGTGCTTTGAAACCCATATCTCAAAGAAAATCAGAATCAGGGTTGCTTAATTTATTCATTTGCACGTAAACAAAGTTTCTATTTGCGGATTCATCCTTCTGTCCAATATGCATGGCTTAGTAATTTCTGAAACGGAGTTATAAAGGCTTTGAGGATCTTGCTACGAAGGATCACAGCTAAAAGTATCAACGACTTCTATCTCACGTATCTATTCTTTCCAGATGTTTTTTTTTTTTTTAAATTTCCTTGAATGTATTATTATTATTAATTTTTTTTGCATTTGATTGTCTTAGGAACAGTTTAGTATTTCAATTTTTTTTAAAAAAAATTCTGTATTTCTGAAACTACGCTGTACCAGATAACCCATTGGCCTACTTGTGTATCAAAAACTTATCGAGTTCAACGCCTTGTATACTATACTGGTACTGTACTGTACCAGGGCCTAGTGTTGGTGCCTCTCCTGAATTAAAGATCTCATCGGCAGGTAATAAGGCAAACGTAGGCCGGATTGAAACTTATATTGGGCTGATTACTTCTTTTTTCAAAATAATCACTTTCTTATTGTAAAATAATGAGGTGAGAAAAGAGAAACATCCATTGGTAGGCCTTTCTGAAAAAAAAAAAAATGAGAAACAAAATAATGCCAATTCATTTTCCTCCGTCGGAGATGTTATGTTTCTTATCCTTCTAAGGGCTAATGAAGTCTTTTATGTGACATAAAATATGAACTTAAAAGGCGCTGCTTCACACTCTTTGAAGACGTAATTTCTGTGAACTATAAAACACCTGAAGGAGACATTCACTTCATCACTTGGCTGGAGCACTCAAAGTGGATTTGACCTCTGTAACAAATGCGACTAACTCTTCAGTCGTCGGCATGATATCTTTCACAGCAGGATGAGCGAAGTAATGCTCCGACCACTCAACCAAACGAGGCACCGTCTCTTTCTCCAATAATCGGATGCCAGCTAGCTTCTCGGTGGCTTCTATCCAGCCAAAATGTGATCCCAATGCTATATCTAAATACCCAATGTTGTCTCCGCCGAAAAAGATCTTTCCTTTGCTGCACTTTTTTAAAGCTGCTTCAAGTAGCTGCAAGGAGGCTACAAATTGTTCCCTTGCCTCTGGTATGTCACCTGGGATGGGCCCCATCAAAACGCGTAACAGGGAAGGAAACTGCAGTATGAAATTAGTTAGCTATTGGGTTGCTTAACTGCATTGGTATTTTTTTAGATTTAAATAATTGGTTTGTTGGTGTTACTAACATTTCTTCCTCAGCGATGATGAAGAAATTGGATCTATATATTTGGGATGGTACCTAGACCCTGTTCTTTTTTATTGCTCTTGTATGAATGATTAGTTGGTCTACATAAATTTCTGATTGAGCAAAAGGGTATAATTTGCGGTACCTTTCATAAATTCACTATTTAAGACCAAAATTTATCAGTCCAATATTCATCCTTATACTGTTTATACTTTATATCATATATCAGCAATCAAACAAAAACATCACCTTGTCATCGCTATAAGCAGTCCAAAATCTGGACATAGCACGATCATATGGATCCGAAGGGAGAATTGATGGCCCTTTTGAAGTCCATGTCTCATCAATATACTCCACGATGATCATTGATTCGCATACTGGTTTGTTGTTGTGAATCAGAACGGGCATCTTCTTATAGACTGGGTTTGATTCTAACAAGAGGTCGCTTTTCTGCCACCATTTCTCCTGCAAGAAATCATAGTCTACCCCTTTCAGGTTCAGTGCTACCCGGGGCCGACATGTGAACAAGCTGTTAGTGGAGCCAACCAACTTAACCTCTTTCCCTAAATCTGCCATTGTTTTTCTTTCTCTATGCTTGTGTATGATTATTGTCAAGCTTTTGCTTTATTAACTGAGTATGTCATGCTTTATTTATATTAAATATATGGAAGCACGTTTTATTGACAATTTGTTTTGACTGGGAATAGTATACCTTGACTTTGAATGGGGAATTCACTGAAAATTAATTAAACTATATGTTGCCTTTCAAGTTTTGTTCTTAAAAAAGTATATATCGAAGAAAATTAAAAATTGTAAACCTAATTGATTTTTACAAAATAGCTCATATTCAAAATTTAAACACAAATGAAGTATTTTTTTGAACTATATATTAAATACCATATAATATGTATTATGATAAATCACACATAACTTTAAATATAAATACAAACAAATTATATTCTACTATACAAAAATTTTGTTGTACCATGCATGTAACTTATACATTTTTAATTAGGAGAAATGAATGAACATGAAGTCGTTCGATTAGGAAGCTAAGGGTTGAAATTTTAATTCTCTTTCTTGATATAATTTTTGATCGACGACGATTGATCAACATCTTGTTAGCACTTTTAAATTTAGGATGGATTATTGCATGAAATGAAGTCAAGCAAGAAAAAAGTACAAATCATGTTCAGGTTAATTTGAATGGTGTGAACAACATAGGAAGTTTCCGTTTTTATAGAATCTTCTTTGTACATCTGTAATATTTTTTAATCTTTTTTGTCACGAATTATTCAATTTCTTCTAGAAAATGTATAATAGTAGGTTCAAATGTTTTCAATTTTCTTCGGAATGTCAATAACTCTCACATTCGAAAGCTATTTTAGTGCTTTGACCTTGATAATTCAAACCATAGGCATTGAACTCTGCAACAATCACCACCTGCACCTGGTCCACCTAGTCACGAGCCATTGGATATTCATCCTATCCAACCTTCAGATATTTTGACAAGTCTTTAAATGCAATCCAACCTTCAGATATTTTGAAAAGTCTTTAAATGCAGATGGAAGCCAATATGGAGAACTCTTTCCATTGTAACAAATGGACAGGGCCCTTTTCTTTATTTTTTCCAAAGATAAGCGAAAAGGGATTTTTCGGTAAGTCTAAAATAACAAAGTAATCTATATGAAAAAATTGCTCGGTTCTGCTAGTTGCATCCAGCATTGCAACAATGTCGTTTGTTTTTAAAGACAAATAAATCATTCTACAAGATAAGCACGATAAAACTCACTATTGTTGAAGAGGTTCTATTCGAGTCCAATCGATCTATAAAAATTAAAGGTTTCGATTCTAATCCACAACGGCCGTTCCATCTGCGAGTCATTGTGATTCTACAATGCATATGAGGTGTCAATTGACACTAACACTATGCCCGTTTTACTTCCTTCTGAATTCTTATCCATATGAACGTGCCATGCGCGTTTTTTGGGCGGTCTACGTAGACTTTAAGGCAAAATCTTTATAATGCTGTAAAAAAAAATTGTTTGATGACTGACCAAAAATCTTTTTGAACCAGGCCTACCAACCAAAAATTTAACTTTTTGAACCAGTCCTACCAAACAAATTTGGAGTATCTTCTCTTATTAGATGTTGATCGATTGGTATAGAATTTCACGAAACAGGCTGGTACCCTATATGGGGGTTAGGAACGAGCTGACATTGAGCTCCGTGGACACTTTGTTGGTACATTATTTTTCTTAAGACGTTTACCATGATACCTATATTGTGAACAAATTGGGAAAAAGAAAGATTTTAATTGTTTGCAACATAAAAAGGGAAATTAAAAGTTGTTTGCACTAATGCTGTGTGATATTTGTCATGGTCAAATAGAGTCATAGACAAAAAAAGTTGGTAGTTTCAAGGGGTAGATAATATCTTATTATTGAAATAAAGCACTGTAAAGCGATAAAATCAAGAGAAACAATTAAACTTAAATTAGAAGAGTTATCTTTGCCAATCAAGAGAAACAATTAAACTTAAAAATGGAGGCTACACTGTCATATAGAAAATTACTATTACTCCCTCAATAATAATTTTAATCCTTTTTCAGAGCATTACATGAGTGTAGCAGAAAAGGCATGGCCCAGCTCACACAATGAAACACTATTTACGGCGATGACGGCGGTGGTTGACGTGCTTTACGCATTTCAGAATGTGACTGGTCCGGGTTATCTCTCAGCATTTCCTCATGAGCTTTTTGACCATTTTGAGGTAGTGAAGCCCATCTGGGCACCTTATCATACCATTCAGAAGGTATATTGTAAAAATGAATTTCGCACCACTACAGTATTATTGTTGCAGTGACATACATAGTTGCAGTTCCTTCAGGTTACCAAATGAAACAGTTCATTTCTAATGATTAATCTTAGACTTAGTATTTTATCTGTTCTGTATTGCAATATCCTTGTACCAACTACACAGAAACATATCCTCTTGATTCTATCTTATGAACTTGCTTTTGCTGAACCTTATAGAGCTTCAACTGAATCAGATGGTCCTGATATACAAATACCTTTCGCCTTTACTGTGTTCAAGCTTTAATGACATGCTCATGTATTGAAAACTGAATCTTATTGTCTATGCAGACATCTATAAGGCGTGGTAAAAACAAGCACAAAAATAAAAACGCAACCTCTTGCTCCCTTCACTACTAGAATGTCAATTATTTGCTTCGCAAAAAGGCGTCCCTATTCCGACACGAAAAGCTATCTGCGTCCACCTAAAGACGCTACCTAAGCGACCCCGATACTCTAGCCGCTAATAATAAACATCTGTGTCGCGAGGACGCGGATTACTTAACGCGTCCCTATATCTGTGTCGGGATAACGACACATATCATGTTCTCCGTTCGCTTATTCAAACAGTAAGCGTGTCTCTATTTAGAGGTTACTATGTCGATATACCGACGCCTTAATTTAGCGACCCAGATAATATATTGTCAGAATTTATTGGGGCCCACAACCTATAATTGTCAGTATACCGACACCTTTGATCAACGACACAGATAATATATTGTCAGAATTTAGCGGGGCCCACAACCTATTAGAGTCTATATAGCGACGTTTTTGCTTACCGACGCAAAAAATTTATTGTCAGAATTTAACGGGGCCCACTGTATTAGCCACATCAATTACATTTATACAGCCATTTAATTCTTCCTGGAACCAATTTAGTACCACACTATTTAATTCATACGATTTTAATTAGTGACTGCTATTTTAGAATTCTCAGCCATACACATAATTCACATTGAATCAAACAAAAATCACACAAACATCTATTGTGCATTGAATTGCAAATCATCATCCAATAAAAATAACAAAAATTATTCATATGTTTAGATACAAACCGAAATAGTAAAGTTGAATAGTCTATCTCGATTAAATTATCATATCCAGACACAATCATACTCAACTTGTTTGCATGAAGTATTAGTAAGTAGCGCTGTGTATTCCCCATAACATTTGACGTGCTAGATGCTGCACTTAAGCCTTCTTCGTGTGTGGTCCCCTGTGCAAAGTGTTGTTGCCAATTGGTGGTATTGTCAAACTTCTGTATTGCTAAAAAATTGATCAAAACATGAAAGCAAGCAAGTACATTAATAAAGTTAAACAAAACTAATAACCAAGCAAGCACATTAAAAAATGATCAAACCAAAAACTAAACAAGCTCAACTGGGTGCTTATCCTTGTTATTTTCTAATCATTTACTATTTACTATTAATTTAACAAAAGAGTTGACTCCAAACCCAATATTAAATTTTAACATATTCAATGCAAGTTAAAGGTTATGTACTTACCATAATGTTTGTCGGCATGTCAAAAGTTGGCATGTTGAAGGTTGGCATGTTCAATCCCTTTCAATGCAAGCAACAGTCCTTGCCATCTTGCCATCAGTGAGGTTCCACAATCATCTCCCATCTCCCAGTAGATGATGATACCACTGTAATTAAACGAACTAAATTATTAGATGTGACATGTTTACCTAAACTACTTATCACTGGACTGGAAGTGCAAAAAGTGCAACAAATTACTATATTTTCAAACCTGAAGCACAATACTCAAGACAATCAAACTTAAATGTAAGATGTTAGACGCTTGTTAAAGTAGTTACCTAAACACCTCATCAACTGACTCAATTTTAAAATTAACACAGTGATTATCCTTCTTTGTTGGTGCATGACATAAACTCCACTTGGAGATCAGACACCTGAGGCATGAAATAAAATAAAAAGATATTTTAATTGCTAAAAACCAGCAACAGAACATATCAATCTGACACAAATTTATCAACATAACTATCAATATAAGCTAGAGAAAAGAAAAAAAAAGATAACTAAAAGAAAATAAATCTGTTTTAATGTGTAAATTTCAGCCAACTTTCCTCACTGGTGTTTGAAAGATTTTAATGCTCAAATCACAAAATTTTTATAAGGATCCCAAATATTTTCTATATACAAACATCATAACTTTCTGACTATATGAATTATGAATTGTTAAAAAAGTAGCGATCAAAATTCTTGGACTTTCACAAGTGAAGGATGTTAATTGACATCAATGGAGCCAAAGATTAACACAATCATCTCTCTTATGTTAAGATAAACCTTCAAGCATGTAACTAATTAATTAATCATTCTGCTTTTGATTTTTTTGGTTGAACAATTTGCTTACAGGAAACAAAACGTAAAAGATTTGTATATGTGAATGCACTAACAAAAAAAGTTATATATGAAGAATACCTGATATGATCAACTAATCAGCTAAACAAAGATTGGGGTAGATCAGCTGCCTAGGTTAATACGGAGAGATGGGTCACGATCGAGTAACCGACGCTGCAACCGAGAGCCAACTTCTGATCCCGATCGCCACAGATTTCAAGTTTTTTGAGATCAGCCCCCAGCATCTACTTTTGTCTCGTGTCCTCCATCACGTCATCCGATCCCTAATGGAAACTTGAGGATCTCCTCATTGGATTTGTTAGATCTGGAAAAAATTAAATATTGATTTTGTATAAACAACCAAAATCACAAAGATCATCCAGTAATTTGACAATAAGTATAAATATCAGATGGTAAAATTTTTTTCTTTTGTCAAAATTTACCGTATCTACCTAAGACATTATGGCAAGAAATAAATTAAAATGAAATAAAATATAATGAATTCACTTGATAAGCCATCGTTTCGAGATTTCTAGCTCCACAATAGAGCCACATTTTGACTTTTTTTCCATTAAAATCGAATTCAATAAGGGATCAAATTGGGCTGCCAAATTCAGCAGACAATGATTAACAATTACATGTTTGTTTCTGCAACAGCTAGTGCATAAGCCCCCCATTTGTACAGACAACAAAGATTAATTGTATGTCAAAGCCAGAAAAAAAAGTGGTGTTGTATATTCATACTGGTCGAGTCCATAACACCTGTACTAGAAATAAGCATAAACATTCATATATAGAAGTGCAAATTTTAAGCCATGAGTGAACCCGAGAGCAAATACAAGGAATTAAACCTGATTCTAGATCTGGTAAAAAATACAAGGAACTAACCCCGTTATTCCATTGTTCTTCTTCCATGGCCGCTTCTCATGTGCGCCGTCAGCATCTGAGAGATCGTCATCCGAGGAGTGCATAACGGGATTCGTCCAGTCCTCCTCCTCATGCGATCGGTGACACGCAAGCTCCACCACTTCAAGAGCAGCCCTTCGCGCAGCAGACTCGGCGGCTAGGGCCTCTGGTACGAGTCCGGCGACCTGAATCCGCCATTACTGGGAGATCTGTTCTCTCGCTTCTTTCTCTCCGAGGGTGTGAGTTTAGACGAGTAGAATAGTTGTTTTTTTTTCTTTAGGGTCGTCACAAACAAACAAATTAAATTAAAAGAAATGTATGATGTTATGGTTATTACTTGATAACAATAAAAATAATTTTAGTCGGAACTTTTTCATAATAATTGAATTGTCCTTTTTCAAATTAGTATGATGTGTTTTGTCTTTGAAACATCACCGAATTTTTTTTTATAAATAAATAAACTTATTTAGTAAATCGAGACAATATTTAATAATAATAATAATTTACAGATAATTACAAAATGTACATTCATTCATCACACAATAATTATAATTATAGTATTCATCTTAGGAAAAACATACAACATTTACATTCTTTTATTACAACATTTAATATCGTCTTAGGAAAAACATACAACATTTACATTCCTTCTTTATAACTCATGAATATTTTATTAATATTTTTGTAATATATTACATATAAAAGATTTTTCATATACATAAATATACATACAAATATATAGAGTAAATCTATTTTGAACCATAGTTCATATAAGGTTTAGTGCACCATAACCGTTTTAGTCGGTGGTTTCACAAATTGTCAAATTTAATTTAACCAACCTAATATATATATTGAAATCTCATAGAAAACAAAATTTTACAATTTTTTAAAAAAATTTTACTATTTTTTTCGAATTCTTAAATCTTGCTATTTTTTTACTCTAAATACACTAATTTGTAAGCCAAAAATGACAAATGTTAAAAATTTCGGAAAAATAGTAAAAAAAATAAAAAATTATAAAATTTTGTTTGCTATGAGATTTCAATATATATATTGGATTGGTTAATTTAGATTTGTCAATTGCAAAATCACCGATCAAACGGTCATGATGTACGGAGACCTCTATGCATCACGGTTCACAATAGATTTACTCCAAATATATAATCATGTAGTCATGTCAAATGTTAATTTTTCTTTTTTTCTTAAAAAATAGTTAAATATATTTTAAAATTATTTAAAGTTGACATAGCACAGCACAATCATGTCAATCATGAAGTCGTGTCAAATGTTAATTTTTATTTTTTTCTTAAAAGAAACAAATAGTAAAATATATTTTAAAATTATTTGAAGTTAGAAAAAAAATTGAGAAATATTGTATTAAAGTTTATGAATTGACTATATAGTTGATAAAAAAATAATTTGTTGATATTTTAAGATAAATATAATAATTGATAAAAAAAAGTTTATGAATTGACTATATTGTATTAAAGTTTATGAATTGACTATATAGTTGATAAAAGAATATGTACCATGTCGACACGGATGACATTACACAATTTGTAATGCTAATTATAAAACTTAATTTTCATAAAATTAAATGTGTTGTCTTAATATATTAATAGTCTTAATTTATTTATCAATACACATATCAGTTATTAATTTTATTTATAAATATTCATATGTTCAATTTATAATGTCATAAATTTAAATGTTTAGATCTTATTGATCAAAATTAATATTACTTTTTTCTAAAGATTCGCGAGGTTATTTTTTTTCCTATAAATGCCATCTAGGTTTTCAATGCATCATATAGCCAAAAAAACGAGAAATATCATTCGTTAGAATTGAATTAACGATCTCATGGTTTTAGAATCATAAAATGCATCGTGTATCGTATCAAATCATTAAAGATACGAATTATCCTTAAAATAAGTAAAATAATTAGTTAGATTATATCTTAGTTGAATTTCACTAAAAGAAAGTCATAATTACACACTATAGGTAAATATTTAATGTTTATTTAATATATTATAACTATAATTATTTACTATATAATCTATATAAATTATAATTATAATTATTAAATATTTTTTTGTAATATTATACTATATAATATGTATGGATTCTAATTATCATATCAATATTGATCGTTATATTGTAGTTTATAATATTATGATGAGCCAGATTCCGCTACTAACATTTTGGCTGCCCCAAATGCCAACATTTTGATATTAAGTTATTTTTCAAATTTTAAAATTCAAACGTGAAATGTAAACCGTTAATCTTATTTATTTTAGCGAGTGATGCATTTTTATATAAATTTTATAAATTTTGGAATTTATTTGATACTCGATCAATAGATAGAAAAACAAACGAACCTTGTTAATTATGATAGATTTGTTCTAATACGTTCATATTTTATCCTTTGATCGAGTATCAAATAAAATCTAAAATTTACAAAACTTATATGAAAACACATCGCTCATTAAATTAAATAAGATCAACGGTTTGGATATGACGTTTGAATTTTCAAATTTAAAAAACTAATTAAATAGTAAAATATTGACATTTGGAGGCAACCAAAATATTGGTAGCGAAACCTTTCTCTATTATAATATATATATATATATATATATATATATAATTATTTTTATAATCATAATATTGTATTGTATAATAATATTTTATTATATTCTATGATCAGTACGAAGTAAAATTCTAACAATCATTATTTTTTTTTTTAGGGTAGGGTCGAAGCCTCAAAAAATTCTAATAATCATTATTAATTGTTATATTATATTAATTAATATAATCATTAATTATTTTAATTTTCTTTATGCTTATGTACTTTTATACACTTTAAAAATTTTACAAATAAAGTGTCGAGTTCGAAAAAAAATTATACAGTATACAGTATTATATAGCGAGTCATTACTACAGTATATGCAGTAAACACTATCGATTTACTACAGGACGGTAACTAAACAAACTAGTAGAAACTCTTCGCCTTGATAAGTCCAATAAAGTTTCTGATCTTATATTGTATACATATGGTTCTCTATAAGCCAATAAAAATTGAAACTTCCCATTTCCTGAAATAATGTAGACCACGCCTTCCTAGTCTAATTCTGTCCATTTTCTCTCTCGACCAATAGAAAAGGTTGAAGGTAATATTTTATTAAAAAAAAATTGAATCTTCCTAGAAAAGCGACACATTTTAATTGGTTAAAAGCCAATCATTCATATCGTACGTATTGCGCGTTGTATCGGGCATGTGGCGCTCTCTAATTGGCTGATTTTTGTCTCATGGATCAAGGACGTGGATCTATGAGCTGTGGTTGATTTATAAAAATCCAATGGTCGTTTTTATATTAAATTTTCGTTTTTAAGTTGGGACTAGATATAACAATTTCAATAAAATATCATTATTTCGAAGCAAATATTTCTTAATCATTTTAAAATACTTTCTTTATATAAGTGAGATTTGTTTAGAATAATAAAATTTTGCAGCAATAAAGAGAAATTGGGAAAGGAAAAAAAGGAAAGAGAAGGAAGATAGAAAAGAAAGGAAGCGAAAATAAAAACAAAGATTAAGTAGTGGTCCCACATGCTGTGG
Organism: Rhynchospora pubera; assembly: GCA_028095005.1. NCBI lineage: Eukaryota > Viridiplantae > Streptophyta > Magnoliopsida > Poales > Cyperaceae > Rhynchospora > Rhynchospora pubera. Next base: position 28,000,019 of record CM051459.1, read on the forward strand.
AGTAAAGTGAATTGAGGGAGGGTGGGAAATAAAAAATTACGGAGGGAAAATTGAAGATCTAATTTCTAATTTCAGCGCCAAAATGAAATTATTGTGGGGAAGTTTTTAACGGAGATAAAATTCCAGCACCTAAATGGAATATTCGGTAGAAGATAGAATTTCTGATCTAATAATGCCGAAGTAAAGGACACAAATAAACATCATTATTTGGCCGGAATATTATTTAATTTTGAGAGCTTCTAAATTGAACTTTTTCAAATTATATATGATAGCAAAAAGGAAAAATTGACCCTCCAAATATATATTCCAACTATGATGTATATATATAGAGCGTCTTTGATATTTTTTCAATTTTCTTTTTGAGGTTGAGTCGGCTGATATTAACCCTAGAGAAAAAATTGGAAATGCGAAGGTTACTCTTACATATGATCTTATAAGAGGGACAAACATATAATTCTGCCGTATACAATTAACGTATTGCTCTTATATTTCGGAATTTTAAACAAGTACAATCATATGATTAGTATGTGTAGAATATTTCGGAGGGAACATTTTGACGTTGGCGCCTAACAAATAATACTGCTTCAAAATTTTGTAAATTACATGTGGGACAAACATATAATTCTACTGCAAATATTAGTTTTTTTCACAAAAAAATATAAATTACTTCTAAGATGGTCATTTTAAATATTGTATGATTTACAAGCACAAGTAGTATCTCCGAAATGATACGACACGGGCGTGTTGACATGACATGTTTATGGAATTATCACGACATGAGCATGTTGACGTGTCGTGCCAAAGTCGTGTCGTGTTTTATACTCAAATAATTGACTTGAACCGCTCAATAACAATTTATTTTTTAAATCCAAAAGAATTAAACAAGGATATTAAAATATTACTAAAATTTGATTTGCAAAAAAAAAATTGAGTTTACAAATTATAATATTCCTCCATTCCAAAGATTAATTTTAATATATATCAAATCTTAGTTTAATATATTTGAGAAAAATAATTTCATGCCTACTTATATCCTATTCTGCACTTTTACATTATTATTGGAGAGCTTTATCGACGCACTAATATAACAAAATGGGTGTATAAATTACATGACATGTGTCAACACTTATGTTTAATCATTTAATTTTACATCTTGATTTTTATTTTGATCCCGCCTAATATATTTTAACCTCGCCCAATTCATTTTCGTCTCGCTTAATTCATTTTGATTTCGCGCCATATATTTGATCCCGCCTAATATGCATCTCTATCTGAAGGAGTTGAGCTTCTCAATTAATACGTGTCTCTGATTATACGTGTCGGTATACCGACGTCAATTATATTCAACATATTCGCGTCCCTCTAAAGAACTTGAGAGCGTCTCGCTTTAGAATATTTATGCGTCCTAACCAATCTGTGTCGCCTACCGACCCTATTAATTGTCCTCCAGCCCGCTTTTTTCTTTCTGCGTCCCTACTTGATTTAGCGACTCTAATATGTCGGTGTTCCGACACAGATAAACGAAATTCTAGTAGTGCTTTTTGTTTTCCTACTGCTCTGCATGTTTTACGTCTTCTCTCTCGCACGGTCTACATCAGTTAACATCTCCTCTGGCTTCTTGTTAGTTCTAAGTATCACCATACTCAGAATTGATTTGTTTAATCCATTCACCGTCAATGTGTTAGCTGGTGAGACCCTTAAATTAGATTGTTATGTTGTGGCTCCACCACATCCGGTGGAGTATGATTCTGTGTAGAGATATGCCGTGATTTTTTTAAACCGAAAAAACAGAAAATGTTATTTTAATATAAAACCTACGACTGAGTAAATTAGAGGAATGAACATGTCAGGGCGCAGGTAGCCTGCGCGGGTTCTGACGGCGCCATTGGCAGTGGCGCGGGCATGACAAAGCCATTAGCAGTGGCGTGGGCATGGCAAAGCCATTGGCAGTGGCGCGGGCATATCCTGCCCAAGCCAATCTGACTGGCGCAGGCACACTGTCCTTTTTTTCATTCCCTCCATTGCTTTCATGTTCATTTATTTTTTGTAAAATGTAACCGCATGTTGACAAAAAAAAAAAAACATGGGTGGGCCAGGACATTATTTAATTAAAAAGAAATTTTGTATGGCGCGGGCAGCTGCTATAAATAGAGCATTAGTCGCAGTTTTGAGAACCATGAATCACAAGTTCAAAACCACAATGTTAAAGTATTAGGAGCTAGAAAATTTTCTCTCATTCCATTTGTCTTTGTAAAAAACAATGTTTACTACTACCAGTAGGGTATATTTAAAATAGAGGCATCACTGCATACAATTCTTATGGCTATTTATCGAGATACTTCCAAGAAGTTGTGGTTCCCTAACCGCTTATGACCAGAGCTGCTAGTGGACATGATAGTCCATGGACTTTTTGGACTGAAAAATACTGAATAAACTATGGACTGGACTGTGTTTGGTATGGATTGAAGTCCAGCCCAAGTCCAGCAGTGAAAATTTATTTGGATAGTTTATAAAACTTATATGGACCGTTCATGAATTTATATGGACAAATTATGGACGAGAGTATAAAACTTATCTGGACTGAACCAAGCACCTCTTTTTCTCTCAGACCAAATCAAACGCTTCGACATCAAATTCGCTAATGGCGACATCTCTTCCTTCTCTTTCTCGCTCCCATTTTTATCACCCCTCTTCGATCTCCATTGATTTCCTCTCTCTCGAGATGCTTCTCCTTTCTCTTGCTCTTCTCTCATCTCTCCAATCTCCATTGATCTCCTCTCTCGAAAGTGAAAACCTTGATTCTGTAGAGGTTGTGTTGCACGGCCATTCAAATCGGCATCGATGACACCTCGAGCTACGACAAGCCACCACCGACGAGCTTCCACTCATCGAAGCCTTCCCGCTGCACCAAACCCTAATTGTCGAATGGCCCCCTCCAAACCCTACCTCTTCCCCACCAAGAAGCCATGGCGTTCTGATCGATCCATTGCCAAGGGATCTCCGATCCGGCGATTAAAATATTTTTTATATTATTTATGTTTAATTATGCAGTTTGGGTGCATTGTGTTTACGACATAAAGAAACCAGAAAAATTCTTCGTTATTTCCATTTTGTTGCAAATGTAGTCTTTTGTGAGATATTTAATTCAGATATGTAAGACATGAAATTTCCATTTTGTGATGGTTGTTGCTAGTTTGATTTTTTTTTAATTATATGTTTCTATGGAGATTTTGTTGTGCAAAGTTTGCTATCAATGGTATGTAAGACGTGAAAGAAGAGAACAGTCTTTATTTTATGAAATTAACCATTTTATATTATTATTTTTAGTGTTATTTTAAGCATTTCTGTCAATGCAATGTTGTCAGTGTCGCTATATTTAAGCATTTTTAGTTTTATTTTAGGTGTTTGTTAATTGTTATTTATTATTTTGCATGTTTCCAGTTTAGTTTATTTTAGGTGTTTGTTTATTGTTATTTAATTAGTTTGCATGTTTTCAGTTTAGATACAGTTTTTGTTTATTAGTAACTCATGAATAGGACGAGTAATTTTGCAATTCTGCAATGTTTTTACAAGTGTATTAATGGAAGGTATATTTGGGTAATGATTTTTGTTGGTTTTGGTATATTATTTGAAAAATGAAGTTATTCAACGGTCTCACGATACTGTTGGTTTATGATTTTTACAAGTATTAAGTATATCAATGGCGTGTCTCAAACTCTCAATCCCGCTTAACTGGACAAAGCTGGAAATTTTTGAACGGGGCCGAACTTGGGCTCAACTGGACAGTCGAACATTTCAGCAGAACGACAGGCTAACCACGATTCGGTTTAAGTTCTTGATTTAAATTTCGTCCACATGGATAGTCCATATGGATAAATCATGGATAAATAGTGGACTGCAATTGGTTAGTAGATGAACTGGACATGGACAGAAAATTAGTATTTATTATGGACATGATTTGGACATGGACATTAATTTTTTATTATTGGACTGGACTGGACGTGGACTGGAACCCGTCCACTAGCAGCCTTACTTATGACTTGGGTTCAACGGGCTTTGACTACTCCGGCAGTACAAGCACGATTGAAAGAAATAGGAATTAGAATCTCGACAGCTGGAGCAAAATTTTTTTTTCTCAAGTTTATGTTTTATTTGAATAAGTGAAGTTGTAAATTTCCAATGTAAAATTAATTTTAATGAAATGACAATTTAAATTAATTTTACAGAAGTTTTGCATTTATTTTTTAAATATAAAAAATATTGAGACTTTCTTTAATCATGTATAATATTGTTGAATTAGATTTTGTTTAAGTGCATTTATTAGGACTGGTCTTTGTGCACAGCAGCACAGGCCCGAATATTGTTGAGACTCGAAATGAATGGATTTTTTAAAAAAATATTAAATGTCGGGCCTTCTTTATTCAAAATAAAATGAAACTTGAAAAGTCAAAGAGAGAGAGTAAAGGTTGTAAAGCTGAAAAGCAAAGTCGCAGCCTAGAAAGATTCTATTTGTAAATTGTAATGGGACCAGTGTATTTCTTTGCATAATGTAGATAGAGATAATACTTTGGTTATTCTAGCTGCTGTACTTTGGACAGTGTGGTTATAACATAACAAAGTTATTTTTCAAGGTGCAACCATTAAGTCCCCTATTAATACTTTTACTACTGTGTTGGCTTTATTTCATTTCTGGACAGGAGGGCCAGCTACTTTTGCCGAGCAACTGAAACATGTTCAAGTTATCATGGTATCGGCTAACAGGCAAGGAGATCAAGCAATTGTTGCGACTCCACTGGTTCAAGCTCATGAAATAACCGTGGGTGAAAACCACCAGCACACAGGCATTGATGGCTCTCAGAGGGTGCAAAGTTCTTTTGAAGAAGATGAGGATCTTCTTGGAGATTGATTTAGAGTGTTGCTTTATTTTTGAACTAGGGGTAACTTTTGGTTTGGATCTGGTTGTGTTTACTTTTGGTCGTTTTTTCTTTTATTTGCTCAGTATTCTCTGAGTTTGTATTGACTTTGGAACGTTTTAATAAATTCTCTCTAGGACTCCCTGCTTGGGAGTCTGCTTCATCAAAAAAAAAATTGTAATGTGACTAGATTCCTGCTAACAAAGCCAATGGTATTGGCGCGTGTATCGATTCCTGCTAAGGAAGCCAATGACATTGGCGGGTGTGTGGACTATAAATATCACTCCTCTTTCTCAGAATCAATATATAAATCAGTATTTTGAAGTTAGTATGATAATTATTTTTAAAATTTTCACTATACTAAAAAAAAAATATGGCGTGGTACGTAGCAGTTATATTTTATATTTATTATTCCACATATAATTCTTATGGCTATTTGAATTTTACCGATATTAAAAAATAATTTTCGTTGTGAAATCTTACGTAACATGTATGTTGTACCAATCCTAACTGCGCTATTGTCAAATTACTGGCTTCTCATCCCGTAGCGTTGGAGGTTACCAATGACAATGCATGTTTTATCCATGACAATGACAGCAGTCTTCTATCACGTGGGTGGTGTTTTTCTCAAGTTAACACAAGTTAAGTGAAACACCGGTGAAAATCGTGATTGGTGTTTTTCTCAAGTTGATTAATTTCATGAAGAATGCGTTGTATTTTTTTTTTAATGATGATGTAATAGTTGTGAAATATAAAATTTAATTACAATTTCGTCTTGCTCTGGCATGTTGTTTTTCTTTATAGTATAATTTTTTTTTGTACAATACAAGCCTTAAATAGTTAAATTCTATTCAATGTGTTCAGCCAGATTAATGCTTCTGAGAAGTTGCGAAATTTTAAAAAGGCCACGCCATTGGCACTGGCGCGGGTGCCTGACCACTAGACTGTACAAGCCTGAAAGTCTATTGAATGTGTTCAGCCAGATTCAGCCTGAAAGTCTTTTTAATTAAATAATGTCCTGGCCCACTATGTTTTTCTTTTTGTCAACATGCGGTTACATTTTACAAAAAATAAATGAACATGAAAGCAACGGAGGGAACAAAAAAAAGGACAGTGTGCCTGCGCCAATCAGATTGGCTTGGGCAGGATATGCCCGCGCCACTGCCAATGGCTTTGTCATGCCCACACCACTGCCAATGGCTTTGCCATGCCCGCGCCACTGACAATGGCGCCGTCAGAACCCGCGCAGGTTACCTGCGCCCTGACATGTTCATTCCTCTAATTTACTCAGTCGCAGGTTTTATATTAAAATAACATTTTCTGTTTTTTCGGTTTAAAAAAATCACGGTATGAAGTGGAGCTATATATGGGCAGTGTTTATCATCATATCCTTTGTAGAGAGAACCTTTACCCTTGTCTCCAGTCTCCTGCTCACTCTCACTGATTACAAGCTTCTGCCTAGCTATCTCATGTAACAAACAACTCATCCAGCAGATTCAATGTCGCTGTTAGTGTTAATCCTAATGCTGCTATGGCCAATATAATGACATCGCATTCGAGTTATTAACCACATCATGTTGAGATATCACCTTCTTTAGGCACGCTAAATAAATTATGCAATATTGCTAGTTTAGTAGTTTATTATGAGAACATGTGCCAACAGGTAGTATTGCTAGTTAATTATGAGAAACTGAAAACATCCGTTGAGATATCATATCACCTTCTTCAGTCGCGGAGAGAAATTAATTATGCAATTTATCATTTTTACAACTCATAATTGCAAAATTAAAAAAGTCAATTACTTAAACATATGCTTGCGGGATTTTGGCGACTAGGTAATCTAGTGGAGCAACTCAATAAACAAGCGAACATAACTTTTTATTTTATTTATTATTATTTTTTTTTGCCAAAAAAAGGAAATTTTGCTTTTGGAAAGTTTCTTGTTTTATTTTTATTTCGTCAATTAGGAAGGATAAATAGATTGTGCCAAGAAAATAAAAAGTAAAACATGTTTAATTCTGCCAAACATAAGAAATAATAAACATGAACCAAGTTTCAATTTAGCTAGCCCAAGAGAAAAATGTACAAAATTTGCCATCTTGAGTTATGTTAAGTCGGACGGTTTTTATATCTAGAAACTCAACCTTGTGGATCGAACCGGGTAAAAACTCTTTTGGGACCGTTTGGATCGCTTAGGAAGTTGGGGAATTTGGAGAAGTTGTAATTTCTAGGAATAAATTTATTGGAGAATGTGTAATTTTGTGAAGAATTTGGATTGTTTATAATAAATTTATGGTAGGAAGATCCAAAATCCCATGGATCCAAACGGCCCCTTTGAGTTTTGATCAAACGAAACCCTCTTTCCTGCCTCCGCCGCTCTTCAGTCTTCACGGAGCAATTCCCATTCTCATTTCCTTTAATTTTATCCCAATTCGCTGCTACCCAATTCTAGAATCGCCTTTTTCCGAGCGCAGCGTTCCATCAAAATCTTACCATGCTCGCCCGCTATTTCTCCTTTTCTCCTTTCCACCGTCACTGTCACCGTCTCCATCAGCTGGCGCTTCGGACTCCTCTTTCCACTCAATCTCAGCAACAGTATTCCAAGGATCTACCATTCATGGCTCAGTATCTCATCTCCTCCTTTGGCTTCTTCCCTGATCGAGCCCTGAAATACTCGGCTCATCGGAACCTCACGGCGATCAAATCCCCAGAGCGGCCTGATTCGGTCGTAACATTCCTGAAAGATACTGGTCTTTCAGATGACCAGATTAAGGCTGTTGTTTCATTCTACCCGCTTCTTCTCGGTTCCAATGTGGAGAAAATTATGAAGCCAAAGGTACGTGAGTTGATGGATCGGGGTTTCTCGGGAGAACTACTGGTTCAGCAGATCCGACACAACCCAATTTCCCTTTGTTTGAAAGACACTCTCTCGCGCCTCCATTTTTGGAGAGATTATGTTGGGAGTAATGACGAGGTTTTGTTAAAGATCCTTCAGAGAAACGGTTTGCTGTTCGCATATGACATTGATAAGCATATTCTTCCAGTTCTAAATTTGTTGAAAGAATATGGATTATCAAGTCAAGATATAATGTCATTGATGATGGCTAGAAGTCGCTGTTTTCGCCGAAACCTGGATTCTTTGAGGCAGACACTTGAGCTAATTGAGGAGTTGGGGGTTTTGAGAGGGTCCAGAATGTTTGTGTGTGCTTTGAAAGCGATCGGCGGTTACCCTAAAGATAATATAAAAAGAAAGGCAGAATTCTTCATGGTAACATATGGCTGGTTAGAGGTAGAGGTGTATGCTGCCTTCAGAAAATTGCCTAGTGTGTTGGTTTTCTCTGAGGATAAAGTGAAGTTGAATATGGAATTTCTTATTACAAAAGCTGGGTTTGAGCCGAGGGACATAGCGTTGCAACCTGTACTGCTTGCCTGTAGTGTAGAAAGAGTATTGATTCCAAGGTATAGTGTGTTGAGTGCATTGCATGCAAAAGGGTCCAAGCCAAAATTCAGTCTTTTGAGTGCTTGTGTGATTTCTGAGAGACGCTTCCATGAGGAATATGTAGTGCGATATGAGAAGGATGTGCCTGGACTTGGTGAAGCTTATACTGCTGATTATGGTGGAAAGATGGCGGTTTGATTGTTGCCTTTGTCTAGGGAAGAGTATCGTGTATCAGGTTATAGTTGCAAATTTGGTCTAGAAATAACACTGGATTGGAAGGCAGCTCAATATTATGTTGATGTCTCTTACTGTCTTACATTAACTGGTGCAGCTGATACTCAGCTTCAATTATTCTGTTAGTTTTGTTATTGTTAAATAGTATTCAGAATTTAATAGTTTTTAGATTAATTTCTTTGTAGTATTCATGGTAACATATGGCTGGTCAGAGGAAGAGGCATATGCTGCTTTTAGGAAGGTCCATGTTCGCTTACTCTGAGGATAAGTGAAGTCGAATATGGACTTTCTTATCAGAAATGCTGGCTTCGAGCCCAGGAGCATAGCTTTGCAACCGCAATTGCTCTCATGTAGCGTAGAGAGAGTATTGATACCAAGGTATCATGTATTGAGTGCATTGGAAACCAAGGGGCTAAAAAAAAATGCAGTCTTTTGAATGCTTGTGTGTTATCTGAGAGTCGCTTCCTCACGACTTATGTAGTGTCATTTGAGAAGGATCTGCCTGGACTTGGGGTGCGTTTGGATAGGTGTGGGAAGAAGGGAAGAAGGGAAGAAGTGGGAAGAAGTATTGGAAAGTGTGTAACTTTGTGAAGAGTTTGGATTGTTTATATTTTTTTTTCTTTCCTTCTTTCTTCTTTCTCTTCTTCCCTTGGTGAAGCTTATTCTGTAACTGGTGTAAAGGTGCCGATTTGACAATTGCTCTTTTCTAGTGAAGAAAAATATTTGCAAATTCGATCAAGCAATTAGCGCCACATAGGAAGGCAACTGAATATTAGGCATGAATTATTTTGTTATTTTAGTTATTGTTAAATTATTTTTGAAGTAATTGGAAGCTTGAAGTTTTTAACTGCTGTTTAGTTGGATAAAAGAAGCAGATCCCGGTTTATTGTGTCAATTCTTGAGGTCAAATTTCAAGCTGGAATCCTTGATGCTATAAAAACTGGTTTATAAAATTAAATAATGGCACTTAATGCATATCCTGCTGAACAAATTGGTATATTTTGTAGAAAAATCAACTGTCCTTTTCCAGTTACGCCCCTGTGTAGTGAAGGAGCTTTCTGATTTCAGTTGCTGAGTAAGAATGAGTAAAGCCAATGAGAATAATATCATGCATCTAATACTGGTACACTGGTACAGCCGTACAGGATTTTTTTTGTTTCATGCATGGGCCTTCAACGCCAACAAATAGCTTGTTCTGTCAATAGAACAGATTTAGTAGACGTGCTTATCATTTCTGGGGATTATGCAGATTTAGAGAGAGATTAGACAGAAAAGAATGAATATAATGCGACATCACAAGGGAAGTTAAATAGAGGCTCCTATGTTTGCTTACATGGCTTGGGAACAGAAATATTGCAATGTTGGTTATGCACATTCACTGTTTCTTGCTTGTTTCATGTAATCAGTTGAGTCTACAGGACATTTGGAAGAGAAAAAAAAAAAAAAGAGAATTATTACAGAACTGAGTACTGGTATCTTTTAAATAAGGGTTAATTAAGTTTATGCCAGTGCGAATAGTTGAAATTAGTAAAATATCATCAATAAATGACAAATTAGTTTTATGCCACAGTGAAAAAGTAAAAAATTAGTTTTTTGTCACTGAAAAATTGATTTTCCAATTTATCCTTTTAAATATGCCACTACAAAAATTAGAAATTAGAAAAATGCCATCATTAAATGGCAAATTAGTGTTATGACACTGTAAAAATAAAAAATTAAAAAAATACCATCACTAAATGACAAATAAGTTTTCTGCCACTACAATATTTTGAAATTGAAAATATTCTCAAAATGCACTATACTTTAAGATTCGAACATCATTTGTCTTTTGTTAATCTCAGCTCAGCTTCTTGTATATGTGCATTTTCTTTTAATTTTTAAAATTATAACCCTTTTTTGGTACAAATTAAATACACTCGCATGCAAAATTGATGTATGTGCTTTTAATTTTTAAACTTGTTTGTGCATGAAATAAGGCTTGATTAAAAAATGATGGCACGTCTAATTAAAATAGGCTATAGCTTATATGTGAAAAGAAATCACAAAATCCAAACGACTAAATTTACTAAGCATCATTATGCATTAGGTAATATAAAAAATAGAAACAAATACATTCGGCAAGGGCAATTTGGGATTTTTGAAAAATATTGAGAGCATTCATGATGGTATTTTAGAATTAAATATTTTTTGGAATGAGATAATGACATATTTCTAATTTACATAATTTGATGATGACATAAATTTAATTTGTAATCTAACAATAGTATATTCCTAATTAGCTAAATTTCACAATGGCATAAAATCAATGAAATCCTCAAATTATATTTCTGCCAATAAAACGAATTATGTGAATATTTGATAGAAAAATCTTTATTTGATACTGATAATTTTCTCGCACTAAAGATTAAAAATTAACTCCTCTAATCATAATGGAAATGCCTCTGACGCTGATTGATAATCAAATAGTGGATAATATTGGAATTAGATATTTATTTTAAAATCTATCTAAGCAATTTGGAAACATTGACAATAATTATATTTCTTGGAATTTTATTAAAAGATAATTCTTTTTCAGTGGGATCTATTCATGAATGGAAATGTTTTTATTTTGTTTTATTAATATTTGAGACGCCATGGTAGGTGTAAATATTTCAATTGTATAACACAATATTAAAATAACGATGAGACAGAATGAAATTAATAGGTAGACTGCCAGCTCTTATTGTATTCATTTTTTCCCTTTTTTGTTTACCTATGATGGTTTCCTCGGCTAATTTGTCATTTTTCTACAAACAATTTTTATTTTGATTGAAATATATAGGTAAATCAGTAATTCTTTTTGAATAAAGGAACTTTGTTATATGGAAATTGATTAGTGCCATCGCACTCCGTGCCATCAGAGTCATCGCGCTGCATAGCGCCTCAACTAGCGCTCTGACCCCTCTACTCATCCAGCGCGTATTTTTTGTTCAGTTAGTTATTATAAGTGTTCACTTTAATATGTACAAATGTTTACTTTGTAGTAGAATAGTTCATTATTTTATAAGTGTTCGCTAGACCAAATATGTTCATTTTGATTTTTTTTTTTTTGCCAAAAGTTCAGTTTGGTCAATACAAATGTTCAGTTAATTGAGTAGAACTGTTCAGTTAGTTGCAACAGAAAATATAAATGTTATGAGCAAACATGTTTATTTTATTAAGTATAAATTTTTAGTTTAGTAAGTACGAATGTTCAGTTAATAAGTACAAATGTTCAGTTTAATAAGTATGAAAGTTCAGTTAGTTGCAACAGAAATACAACTGTTATAAAAAAAACCAAGCGAAGGGGTCACGAACCGGACAAAAAATACATGTAAAAATTAGAATTGGAAATGAACCGATCCGGTTCAAATTAAATTTTTTCCGATTCTACCCCTGCCTCCTAGCGCACCTCTTGACCACGCACGACTCTGACTCTAGCGCGATTTTAACGCATTAAACTGAACACTTCTTATTATTAAACTGAACACTTCTTATTATTAAACAGAACATTTGTAACACATAACAGCGATGGCTGGAATGATATATTTGCCGATGACACTTATAATTCCTGTCGTTATATTGTCCATTACTATAACTAAAGGAACTTCGTTATATTGTCCGTTAATATATGATATCTCATTTCATCCAATACAGGTAAAAATTGATGTCATTTAAAATGTATTATCTTGACAATTATTTTATTTTATTAACAAAAAGATAAAAAATATAATGTAGAGAACTTACCAAATTCGAGCAAAATTGACGGTGAGAGATGGGAAAACAACCATAAAAAGTATAATAATAATAATACAACCTGAATAGAAAGAAATTGAATAGTTAGTATCTTTTTACTAATGCAAAAATTATTAATTTATAAAAGAGTGATTTAGATTTATGTCACTGTAAATATTTGAAATTAGGGATATGCTATCATTAAACGACAAATTATTTTTTTGCCACTATTAAATTATAAAAATTAGTTTTTTTTGCCATCGGACAATTATTTGACAATTTTACCCTTTTAAATATTCCACTATAAAACCTAAAAATTAGTAATATGCCATCGCAAAAGATGTAATTAGTTTTATGCCATTAAAAATCATTAACAATTAGTTTTATCAACTTAATACAAATTATTACAAATTCTAATTATTACAAATTATTACAATTTTTATGTGAAAGAAATAAATAAGCATTATTATAGTGATGTTTTGATTTTTTTTTATAATTAAAGTGACTATCTGTCACACATAAATATGTGTTCCGATATAAGAATTCGTAGGATTCATTAAAATTTGAAATGAGTAAGAAAGGAAACTTGTTATTAAATTTAATTTGGTAAACATGAACGTCGTTTATTTTTAATAATGATGGTTAATTTGGACATCGGAAAAAATTAATGACAAATTTGGTAATGGCATTTTCAGAATCTAGTATATTTTTGGAAAATTAGTGGCATAGAACTAATTTTAGCAATTCTATAATGACATAAATTTAATTAGCAATTTAAAAATGACAATTCCCTAATTAACAAAATTCATAGGGGCATAAAACTAATTATCTCTTTATAAAACTTTTGCAATACGATAAAACATTTTATGACATTAGAAAAATAAATTTTGTATCTACAACTTATTGTATCAAATCGATCGGCGTGATTTATGAAACTCCTATTTAAAATTTGTAAGCACAATTTCTAAGTTATCACGAAGGACTTTGCTATACTCTTACAGCTATTAGATGTCCTAGGTTCAATTGGATTAATTTTCATACATACATGTGAATGATGTCTGTAATATATTAGAATTAAACTATTTTATTTTTAAATCGAAACAATTTTGATCAGATTACTTTCTATACAAACATATAAATAAGTTATTATTATTATTTTTATTTTTTTAAGTAAGTGAAGTACAGATTAATAATATTTAATATTTTCTAGATTATTTTTATTTTTAAAGTGACGTTTTATTTACTTGAATAATATTTTACAGAAAGTTAGTATCTATATGAAATTTAACTTTAAATCAAGTTTTGTCGAATCGATGTTAATCAAACACAACCCGCAATCGAGTTCTATGGTATGTGTTGACCAGATAATTCTAAATTTCTAAGTAAGTGAAGTACAGATTAATAATATTTAATATTTTCTAGATTATTTTTATTTTTAAAGTAACGTTTTATTTACTTTAGAATAATATTATAAAAGTTACTATCTATATGAAATTTAACTTTAAATCAAGTTTTGTCGAATAGATGTTAATCAAACACAACCCGCAATCGAGTTCTATGGTATGTATTGACCAGATAATTCTACATCAATTTATTTGAAGATAGTAATGGAAATATTCACCTTTCATAATAAATGCAGATTCATAAATAATTTTTTTTAATATGCATAAATAATTGTTAATTCTGCTGAGATTAAAATTAATGGATGAGAAACAATTGTTAATTTGTCATGTTTACTTTCTTCAAATTACTTTATTATTGAGAAATGTATTTATTTTCATCAAATTATGTTTTAGCCCTTCACATGTCTATTTTTATTGATTCTATTTGTTTAAATCGGCAAATAATGCTACTATTTTCAGTGCCAATCAAGACAATATTGATTTTAAATATTGAAAATTAATAACATATTCATATCAAATAATATAATTTGCATGTTAAAGTCCTCCCACGGGCACTACTGCTGTTATAAATAAAATTACTTCAAAAAAATATCATGGGAAAGCTATATCTATTTTGAATCGAATACATTCTGTTATATATATCATTATGCATGATTCAAATTGGGTAAAATACTCATTTGCATAAGTTTTTCTATGGTGAGTTGCAACTCACCAAAGGATCGGTGAGTTGCGATCAAAATTTTTAAATCTAGTTTCAAAATGGTCGATCCAAACCGTTTAATATGATATTTCTATTGAAATCTCTATGCAGACCAAATTTTATATTTTTTTGAAATTTGAAAGTATTTTTTTCGAATTTTTTAAAAGTGCTGTTTTTAAACGGTTCAGAACTAATTAGATTAATAATTTTTTTATTTTTTTTTAAAAATACTTAAAAATTTGAAAAAATGTAAAATTTGGTCTATATGGAGATTTCAATAGCGAAATCATATTGGATGGTTTTGATCGATCATTTTGAAGTAGATCTAGGAGTTTTGATCGCAACTCGCCGACCCTACAGTGAGTTGCATCTCATTCTCACCGTAGCAAAACTCCATTTGCATTTGCTTTCAGTTGTATTGATCTTTTCAAATTAATTAGATAAAATAAACGACTTTAAATTTTAATCTATGTGATCGTAGTTTTTCCTTGCAATAAGAGGTATCATCAAAGCTCAATGATAAGAGGCAAAATTGGAAGCAGCTATTCAATATCGGCTTCTATCGAGTTACGAAGCGTTTAATGAACTGTCGAAAGGGAAGTCGTTCTTTGGTGGGGTATCAGTAGGAGTCATATACATTGTTCTAGGAAGTCTCATTGGCTGGACAAAAATGGCAGAGAGAATGCTTGGAGCAAAACTTTCTGACAAAAAAAAGTACCATCGTTGGTCCTATGGGCAGATCGATTTTGCTCCGCAGATTATGTCAAAGGAGTTGTACTAGAAGTGGAGAAGTTGGAAAGGTTTTCGAAATTAATTCAACAAGCATGCTTAATGCTTCTGCTTCAAACCGATAGAATAACCTCCAATTATATACAACATTTCATTGGTCTGCTTTATGGAACAATTTATATACGACCTAATATGATGGCATGGACTAGTATCTCCTGAGATGTTAAGCTTCTCTCATTAGCTAATGTTACTAAATATATTGAATGTGCCAGACTGCCAGCTGCCCTGCCAGCTGTTGATTTCTTCAAGCTCTGCACAGTAATTGCTCAGATGTTCTCTGTTTTTTTCTTGATTCTTTTCATGAGCATGAGAATAGGCTGAAGATCTCGTGTCATCACCAGAAATTGTTTGGATGGTATTTTTTTTAATATAAAACCGTAGAATAAATGTAATTTACTGCTGTCACATCCAATACAAATCCATATATACAACCAAACATAAATCTTACGAACATGATAAAACCTGGTTCATAATCTGCTAAATATTGCATGGAGTATATACATTCGCTCAGAGATCAATTTCTCAATTTGAAATAGCATAAGAGAACAAATCTTTCTAAATATTTGATAATATTCAGAGAATTAAGGTCATATTTTTATAAGAATTTACTACTTGAAATAAAGAATACTTCTGTCAAAAGTATCAATAATAGAGACGAATAATGTAGAGAGCAGTTTCGTCTGAAAAAACTTTGATATATAATTTATAATTAATTAAGAAAATAAATTATTTTAGCATGGGAACCTCAGCCCTCCAAAATTTACATTTGAATTTGCCAGCACGTCTTAATAGAAATTCTCACCAATTAAAGCGGCACTTCATGCTTTCAGGCTTATTTGTGCTCATTTAATTAACAAAAAGTTTGGTATGCGAATATAGGACATGGACGCCATTATTTCACTAAAACAAATATTCGTTTAAATGATTAAACTTATTCACTGATACAGCATTACTAAAAGAAAAATAAGATCAGCCACCGGGCAAATCATAATACATTAAATCAAGAAAAAAGTAACAAACATTCAATCAATTTGCAGGAGTGGTTGCCATGACACTTAACAATACCTTCGCAAACTCAACCATCTTGTCGGTTTGTGGCATCACTTCTCTCACAGCATCATGGGCACAGAAACGCTCCGACCATGCAACAAGACCAGGAATCTTCTCTTTTATCAGAATCTTAATTTCAACCATTTTCTCCAATGCCTTGATCCACGCGAGACATGATCCGAGGGCAATGTCTAAGTAACCGATATTGACCCCTCCAAAGAAGCTCTGTCCTTTGCTGCACTTCTCAAAGGCCTCTTCAAGTACTTGGAGGGTGGCAACCAGTTTTTCTGCTTCCACCTCTGCCTGTGCACTTCCTCTGACCACTGGCCTCAATTTGCTGATCGCATAAGGGATCTGGCAAAAGAAAACATAATTTGCTCAAAGTTTAATCTTACATATAATTGAAACAAAATGAAAAAGCCAATATCACAATTAAAAACATCTAACTCAAGTAACAAAATTTAATAAAAGCACAATTCACCTTATCATCAATATAAGCAGTCCAAAATCGAGCAATTGCACGATCATACGAATCAGATGGGAGAATCGACACCCCATCAGAAGTCCAAGTTTCATCAATGTACTCGACTATTATCATGGACTCGCAGATGGGTTTTCCATCATGGATCAGAACAGGCATCTTCTTGTAAACTGGATTCGATTTCAACAAGAGCTCGCTCTTCTTAAATGTCTCTTCCAACATTTCATAACTCAATTTTTTAAGGTTTAATGCGATCCGCACCCTCAAAACAAAAGGACTAGGCCATGCTCCAATTAACTTAATCTCATGCCCTTCAGATGCCATTGATAAATTGCTCCGTAAAGTTGTTTCACTACAGGAAACTGCAGTATCTGCATCGGGATTTATGAATTTACAGTAAAAATTATTTGTTGCATCAGCCAAAAATATTTATTTGCATCCACACTTAATTTTTTAGCCTTTTGCATCGACATGTATTTTTCTGCATCCGCTTGTTGATGTACATAATAACCAGTTGTATGGGAAACGCTGATGTAACTATTCTCATTTATTTGCATGAGATTTATTGATGTAACTAATAGAATATTTGCTTCTGTCCAGCAGATGCAGTTAATGTATATGCTCTTGCATCAGTTGCGACAATGAAAATAATAGATGCAATTGCATGAGATAAATTGATGTAACAATTCTCACTCGACTGCATCAGCATGATCGATGCAATCCACATCAAATGCATATGTCCAGCTGATGCAACAAATCAACAGCTTATGCATCGGCGATATCTATGTAAATAACATAACTAATTGCATGGAAAACACCGATTTAACTAATCCGTGCTACCGCATAGGATTCACCGATGTAACTAGATTAAATATTACATTTGTCTAACGGATGCGAAAAATCTGCAGCTTATGCATCAGCTATGTCAATGTAAATAACATAACTTATTGCATGAAAAATACCGATTTAACTAATTCATGCTACTGCATAGGTTTCACTGTTGTAACTAGATTAATTTTTACACTTATCTCACGAATATAGGACATGTGTAGGTGTCTAGCTCTTATATCGACTATGCAGATGTAAATTTTATAACAAACTGTACAGAAAAACTAATGTAACTATTTCATGCTTATCTCATCATATCACTAATGTGGTTATCTCACCATCACTTAGATTCATTCAATCATCATTATAATTTTCTTAAAATTATTTATAAACATTAAACAATTAAAATTATATTATAATATTTTTATTAGTTCCTTTAATGTATAGATATTAAAAAAAATCCTATTTATTACTTATTATAGTAAGTCACTTCCCAATAAAAACTATATATAAGTTGAGTATGATTTCAATGCCTTTACATTTTTTTTTTGCCACAAATATCATAATTTCACTTTTTATTATATTTTCAAAACTAAAATTTTAATGTCGAATTTAAATATTAATATTAATCTTGTATAATTTCATGAGAGATTGCTATAAAATTGTATAATTTTTGGAATCTATTTGATGTTTATCAAGTGATAAACACTATATTTTATTCATTAAAATGCTAGGTTTTAATTTATTTTTGTACACTTGATCTAGTATCAAATAAACTTCAAAAGTTACTATAGTTTGCGGTAATGAATCTTAAAAATTAAGCAAGATCAATAATTTTATATTTGATGTTTGATTAAAATTTTAAAATATTAAAGTTATAATAAAAATGAAGCTATGGCATTTATGATAAAAAAAAATCTTAGGAATTGGAGCTCTATAAATTAATATTAGAAGCCTACAATTCTAAGTATTATAATTAAAACTTGTATTCAACAATAAAATTTATATAGTTAAATTTCTCTAGGTCGCCATTGCTTAGGCCAACTATATAATTGTATTCAAGTATAAAGGCACCATTGTTTGTTAAAGCTCTTACGTTATAAATGAGTTAAATTAAATGTACAATAATCAAATTAGGTATTAAATCTGAGGTGTAATGGAAACACAAACATTAAAATCAGAAATATTGCAAATATTAAATGCACAATTATTGAATAAATCGCCTACATAAATTGTTGAGATAATTTCCTATATAGACTGCATTAATGACGTATTGTATAAAAAAAAAGAATGAACAGATACGGATATTTAATTCCTTAACTGATTAAAAAAATCCTAAATTGATTGTACATATATATAAGCTATTTATTTTGAATAAGTTTGGTACGGTAAATATATTCATTTATGAATATGGGTATTTATATATATAAGCATTTGAAAAAATTTAATATATGTACATATATATGTACAACATTTGTTGTACATATATATGTACAACAAATTGATTGTACATATATATTTTTATGTACATAAAAAAGATATCAACAAATGTTGTACATAAATATATTAATATTAAAAACTAAAATTTTCAAAACTGAAATTACAGATTTATTTATTCACGATTACCATTCTATGTTTGAAAAAAAAAAGATATCAACATATTAGCTATATAATTCCATTAAATCAACTTAAAGAAATGTACTAATATTAATGATTTTGTTTAGATAATTATATTTCTATTTTTTATAATACTGATATTCTTAAATTATTATAAATTTATATAAAAAATAAAATATAAATACATTAATATGAAAATTTTGTGATGCAAATATACGTTAATTTTCAATATATACTAGTATTCTGAGTTAGATAATGGTAACAAATATATTTATATATGAATATTCTTATATCAATTGTTACTGTATCAATTCATTATGTTAACATAAATTTATAACAAAATTTATATACGAGAAATTCACAATTCAAAAAAATATGGATGGGGAACTACATAAAATAAAACCATATCTTATATAATACTTAAAAATACCGATCCGAACCATGCAATGTGATCTTTATATGTGACTCTAATTAACGACCAAATTTTATATATTTTTGAATTATTTTAGTATTTTTTTTAATTCTAAAAACTATTGTAATCGTAAGGTTATAACTAGGGGTGAGCAAAAAACTCGTAACTCATGAGCTTACTCAAACTCGAGTCAGAAAAAGTTTGATTGTAACTCGAGCCAACGAAACTCTAGTTGGTAGAACTCGAGCTGAACTAACTCGGTTGGTTGACGAGTCGAGTTTGAGTTGAGGTCAACTTAGCTCGCAACTCGTGAGCCGACTCGTGAAATAATAAATTTATATTTCATATATGTATTATCATCATAATTTATGAGTATTCAAAATTTATAAATTAATAATAAGAATTTTCTTCTTATATATTTTTATTTTAACTAATATTGTATATGAAAGATTGAGTTTCTAGACAAAGTTTATTTCAAGACATAATTTATAAATTAATTTATGAATTTAAAAATATATATAATTTGGTCGGTAAGGGAATTCAATATGAAAATCATATTGGATGGTTCAAAATGCTTGTTTGAAGTTCATATTGAGATACGGTTGGGCTCGGAGCGATCCATCAAAATTATTTTGACCATAACATTTCTCTTTATATATAATATAATTAATTGTTTTGTATAGAAAGATTTATAATATTAAAATTGTTATATTTCAAATAATTACCATGAATATTTTTAAAACACTATATACAAAATGAGGAGGACTCCAGTGCCTTTAACTTTTTTTTGCCACAAATGCTGCAATTTCATTTTTTTTTTATTAAATTGTTCAAAATAAAAAAATCCAATGTCGAATTTAAACATTAATCTTGTATAATTTCATGAGAGCTGCATTGCTTATATAATAGCTAATAAATAAATATGTTGTTGAATATGAAATATCATTATTACAATTGATTATAGCTATTTCTTATTAATTATAATTAACAGCCATTAAACCAATTGCCATTAAGTGTCATTAATTCTCATATAAAAAAACCCAGATGCCAATATAAACAAAATGAGAATATTAGAATAATTAAATATTTGATATTTTTATAAACCACCTTCGTGGCCATACTTCTTCATTACTTACTAAAGAAAAAGGAAGAAGAAAATTGACTTCTAAATTTTATGGGAGTTGATTATCCGCTAATTAGTCTGAGTGTGATTTTTAGTATTATTAATTTATATTTATTTGTTTGCTTGAAGATTTTTATTTAATTACATTAACTCATAATTAATGTTTTTCGGGTTTTCACACATATTACATGCCTCTTTTCCTGATGAATTGTTTAAAGAAATTAATTAAATAATTATTGACTATGGTAAGGAAATTAAAATTTTCCTTATAATTAGCCAATGACCTCGTGTAAATTCCATACCAGGCACTATCCAACATTTTTTTTTTTTACAATCTGATTTGTGTATCTATCTTTTTCATTCTTAATGAGGATTGATTTAAGAAAATCGTATATTTAGGAATAAAAATTGGAATGTATTAACTACACCTTTAAGTCCTTCCCTATTCAATATAATTATCTTCCATATAGTACCCTCTCCCCTCGTAATTTCCCATTCTTTTTTTTTCTCTTTCTTCTGGTTGGTTGCGCAATGGGGGAGGAAAGAACAAGCAGCAATCCTCTAATATTTGTTTTGCTAATTGGATGAAGTCGCACGAAGTCGTAGCTAGCTATCTTCCTTCTGTTTAATTTTGACATCAATTTCGGTATCTATCTCTATATATTCTAAAATTCTCAAATGCAATTTAACAATTTCTTAGTTATTTTGAATACTAAGATGCATTTGTAGTTCTTAATTTATCATTGTCAATATGTCTATACTTCCACAATTATATTCTTATTTTTTTTATTCAAATGTTAATAAGAACTACAGGATGTGAATATATTGTAACTTGTTTTTGTCTAATATTCAGGTTCAGAAATTTTGTCCCTTGCTTGTGCATACTAGCTGGTTAAATATGGATTCATTGGATGTGTAATCAATCAACTTCGAGTGGTGCACTTTAAATTGTGACGAAAAAAGCTGTCGAGCGGTCAACTTAAATTTGACGAAGCGAAAGTCAGACATTGTAGTTGAGAGAATTGTAAATTAATTGTAAAATAATTAAATTGAGTTGTATTTGGGGGGGGGGACAAATTCAAATGATGTAAAATAGTTAAATGATAATTGAGTTATAAATTAATTATAATTTATTTATATTTTTGTTTTTGTTGTCATGATATTTTGATGTTTTAATTTAAATGATGATGATAAGTTAATTTTCATGATAAATTGAGTATATAAGATCCGTTAGCATCATAAAAGATGATTCTATAAGATCTATTTGCAAAAGAACTGTTAATTATGCGTAAATGTAGTTGATAGTTTATTATGCATTTGTAAGCTAATTTTTTTTAGAAATTTATCTTGAATGAGTAAACAAATGCAATTAAAAATCACATGTATCGAAAATTTTCATGCAAAAGAGTACAAGTTGCATCGGCTTGTTGATATAATTGTCTGTTTATCTTGCACGAGTAAATGGATGCAATTAAAAATCACATACATCGAATATCCTCATGTAGAAAGTCTAAATTGCATCAGCTTGTGGATGCATTTACTATTTATCATGCATGGGTAAATGGATGCAACTAACAATCACATGCATCGGAAATTTCCATGTGGAAGAGTATAAGTAGCATTGGCACGCAGATGCAGTTTAACGTTTATCTTGCATGCGTAAGTTGATGAAACTAAAAAAATACATGCATCAGGAACTTCCATGCAAAAGAGTATAAGTTTCATTGGTTTGTTGATGCAATTTATTGTTAATTCTGCATGTGTAAGCCGATGCTATGGTAATTAAATTCATCGGGACTGTCAATGAAAAAGGTAAGAAGTTGCATCAACATGATGATGCAGTAGATAATTTATTCTTCATCCGAACACTGATGCATTTGAAAATTTATTTTTAGCATCAGTCATCTGATGAAACTGAGTGAGTCGATGCATTTGATATCATCACCATCGCCACTTTCTGCATCACCTTTGTTGCATCAGTAAACTGATGTAGATGACTTCTTTCATCAGTTTTGCGGATGTAGAAAGGCGATGCAGATAGTGCCTTTTCCTGTAGTGTTTTGTGGTGCTTTTGTAACCTTTGAACTGGAGATCCTATATATATACTTGAGCGGGAACCTGACAACTATCTATTGTTCAAGTAATATTATTTATGAATGTATTAATTAAACTTTGACCTAGATCGATTATCCTGGATGACTTCACTGGTCACATCAGACTAAAAGGGAACTTCTACGAAGCATGTATACTGAGTCCAATAAAAAAAAATTGTTTTTCTTGGTATCTGTAATATATATTTTTTTAAGCAAGGTATCTGTAACATTGTAATTTCTATTACCTCGTTTGGATTGCTTAAAAATAAGGAAGAATACTTCTTTTTGGCTCCGTTTGGATGTGTTGAGAATAAGGTAGGAAGAAGGAAGAAGGGAAAAAATTTATTGGGAAGGGGTAAATTTATTGGGAAGTGTGTAACTTTTGTGAAGAGTTTGGATGGTTAGGAATAAATTTATTGAAAAAAATTCCTTATTCCTTCTTCCTTCTTCCCACTTCCCACCATCCAAACACAGCCTTTAAGAATAACTTCTTCCTAGGCATCCAAACAAGTTAGGAATAAGAAAAAAAAAAGTTCTTCTTAGGAATAATTTTTTTTTCTAGAAATAACTTCTTCCAATAATTATATATACATAATTTTAACAAAATTAGCTAAATACTAATAGCTAAATAAAATTTTGTGTGCTCTTTAATTAGTACTTTATTTAATATTAAAATAATATTTTTTAATAATTTACTTAAATTAATATTAATTTGCTTATTCCTAACTCACCATCCAAACAATATTTCTTCTTCCCGGAATAACACTATTCCCACTCTTCCAAAGTTACACTATTTCCAATATTTTCTTCCTAAAATCCTTATTCCCATACGATCCAAACGAGCCTAAATATTATAAGAGGTTTATCATTTAATTTATAGATGGTATTTGCAACTGTTACTCTGATATTATCACAAAGAGATTTACAATTCAAATTGTTATAATTCAGTGATGATTCATCTTTATTTGCGCATTTTTCTGTGCAGCAAAATCCTGATCTTCCCTAAAGAAAGCAATCTTGTTTTCCACGAATGTTAACAAGCGATTCATGTTCAGAGGAAGCCTTGAAAATCGTCTATTCAGTTCGTTTGAATGATGTGGAAATAAGAGGAATAAGAAAAGAAGTATTAGAAAGTGTGTAACTTTGTGAAGAGTTTTGATTGTTTATAATAAATTTGGGAGTAGGAAAAAACTATTTTCTTATTCCTGCATCCATCCAAACGGAGCCAAGTAATTATTTCTTCCTGTAGCTCTTCGTGTTATCTTTTTTGTTTAGCATAAAATGGAGTGTTTGTTTTGGCAATTGCACTTAGTATTTTATCACATCAGCAGGAGCTGTTATTTCTCATATATACAATTTTGCAAGTTATAAGTCGCAATTTAAATATATAAACCTATATCTATTTAAAAAATTACTTTTGCAATACCTTAAAAAAAAGTAACTTTTGCCAACAAGTTCAAGGGAAGGAAAGCCACTTCCTGTTTATTATATGCAAAGAAGTTTTTACCGGTCAAAACTCAAAAGACTTGTAACCGCATACTGTTTGTTGGATCTTTCACCTGGCCATTCTTTTCAGTGCATTAATACTGACAAGAAGAGTCTTTAATTTCACAATGGCTATTAGTTTGTGTTCTACTTCATCGCAAATTAAAAAAAGAAAAAAAATATTTATTTTGCTTGCACAACAGAGGCATAATAACAATAAAAAATCATAATTAAAAAAAATGTATTACATTGTGTGAAAGTGAAGGCTACTTTCACATGAAGACATTGTCATTCACGCAGAAAAGTAAAATGATCCTGTATCACTTAAGAAGTATATAACATTAGATAATTGCTATTTTATTGCTAATGAGAAACATTACAAAAGTACATCATCTAAGGCTCCGTTTGGATGGTTTCTTTCCGGAATAAGAAATAAGGAATAACCACTTTTTACCAATAAATTTATTTCTAACCATCCAAACTCTTCACAAAAGTCACACACTTCCCAATAAATTTCTTCCCTTCTTCCTTCTTCCTACCTTATTCTCAACATATCCAAACGGAGTCTAAGATAACAAAATTCCTATCTACTAATAAAGTAATTTCAAATTCAATAGCAGTAAATTTCTAATAAAATGCTAATAATATCAATCCAGAGAAGTAATTTGTACAAAAAAATGTTATATATCAAGGCTCCGTTTGGATAGGTGTGGGAAGAAGAAAAGAAGGGAAGAAGTATTGGAAAGTGTGTAACTTTGTAAAGAGTTTGGATTGTTTATAATTTTTTTTTTCTTCTTCCTTCTTCTTCTTCTTTCTTCAAACGATCCAAACGCACCCCAAGAAAAGCTACTAGAGGATTAAAGTGACAAAATTTCAGAAGTATTTTATTGTGTTCATATTACAATCACAGATGCATTTAACATTTCATATGTTAAATTTATCGTTTGATCACTTTTCTTTTATTATTATTTTTTTTTAGAAAAAATGCATGTCTCCGATATCAAGTATGATCATTTTCTCCGTTGCAACTATAGAGCATGAGGGACAAAAAAGTGTGTATCATGTTGTATTATTTCTTTTAAGATGCAAACATGCCTTTATGCGAAACCAAACTAACGAAATAAATATCATTAATGGAATAACATATACACATTGAAATAATATTTTTTGTCTATTCAAGTCCACCCACATGTTAGATAGGCACTTTTGCTGGTACCAAAAGTGCCCGATCGGCTTTCTTATTTTAATATTTTTTGGGTCCTCTCCTGTCAACGTCTAACCCCCATGATCTTGAAAACACACAAATATAGCTACTAAACACCCAACTTTATCTCCTCATTTACGGCATACTTCCTCTAACCCTTTATTATCTTTTGTTGCCGGTAAAAATTTCGTAAAAATTCCACTATTTAAGTTAATTTTGAAATTTGAGAAAGAAAAGGAGTATATGGTTAGTGACACTAAAGTTGCGCCCCAAAATTGAAATAACAGGTGGAGTGGAGAAGAGGTTGGGTGAAAAATAGATGGTCGAACATGACCAGGTAAGTTTACTTTGTTCTAGATTAGAAGTAACACAGAATAAATGGGTGAAAAATAGATGGTCGAACATGACCAGGTAAGTTTACTTTGTTCTAGATTAGAAGTAACACAGAATAAAATGGGAGGCGACAGAATGTGCTTGGATGCGAAAGATGGATATATAAACTCTAATTTAGACCTGTCAGGAGAAAAATGAATAAGAACTCCCAATATCTAGTTCCCAATGTAGGGTAATAAGTAGACCTGTCAACGGTACTCGTTTATCGTTTTGCTACCATGTTTCAGCTGAAATGGAATGATTTGTGAGATAAAAAATTATAACGTGTTCTAAACGAAACTGTATGTGGCACAGCTGGTTATACCGTTTCAACCTCATTTTAAATTGTTTTATGTGTAATTTCTGAAGTGGAACGGTTGATGACACAAATCTTTTTTCGTTTAACAAACAAAACGATAAGTGACATGCCGATTTCATACCGTTTTTAAATGACACGATACCGATAGAGGACAATACCGTGCCATTTCACCATATTAGACAGCGCTAGTAATAAGTGTGATACTATGAATTTTTGTTGTTTTGATATTTCTGAAATTTTGATGCAATTGCTTGAATTGAGTGATTTTATTTTTTTAAAAAATTTGAATTTTATACTTACTGTTATTTGGAAAAAGAATATAAAAGCTTCTAAAATTTCTATTTAGTATTATAGAAAGTTTATACTATTTATCATATTTACTTTGCAAAACCAGTGATGTTTATTTTTTTTAGAGTGAAATATTACTATTTGGAAATATATATGTACACTTTATACTTAGAACTTTTCATTTCTTTGTTTTTGGGCTGACGTGAGTAAGGAAGGGGAAAAGTCATTTCATTTCAATTCTTGAGTACTCTTGGCTTATGATATTGTCTACTTATGACATGTGGAGCCCACTTGTCAAGACAAGTGTTTAGTTCTTATATTAAATCGTGCTCCATGAATAATTAAATTTTTGCAAGTTAGAACTTTGTAGAACTTGGTATTGGGACTGGTTCCTTCTTGTACGCATCACTTTTCTCAATCCTCTTTTCATTTGCGTTTCCTACTTTCCCTACTCAAAATCATACATCCCTCTAATATGTGCATCAAACCCTCTCTAAAAATCCTTGAAAAATCACAGAAAAATCAAACTAAGTGTTGAGAGCAAGTTTTATTTGGGATCGAGTAGTATAAAAACCGAAAATCTGTGGATTCGACTTCATTTTCGCATCTTCAATTTTTGGCTGAAATTAGGTAAGTAAGTTCTTCGATTAGAGTTATATTACTGTGTTTTGCTATTCCTTTGTATTAATTACGAAAATTTACTGGAATTTAGTGTTTATCTGATTTTTAGGTTTTCATGGAATTTTCCAAATTAATGAAAACTTAGAACTGAAATTTCTTATCAATAGAAGTTATTTTAGTTTCCTTATACTAATTTCATTGCTTTGTTGCAATTTATTTATTTTATTGTTTCTTTTTATTGCTGGATTAATAGAAACCATAAACCCCTATGTATATGAAAAGCTTACTCAAGTGCTAAACTAGTTGGATAGGAACTATAGGTACCAAAATCGATTTCAGTCTAATTAGGTAGAAAACCCTAAACATTAGTATGTACTGGTACTGTTATTACATTGTTCCATGCTATTGTCCAGTTTAGTAATCTTTGTGCAGATTCTGAATTTTTTTTTTAAATACTGCCCTAATTAGTATAAATAAAGAAAATAACCATCTTTAAATTTCTAAGGTTCAGTTTCTGAGCATGAATTGTATTGCTTAAATTGTATTTCTTGTTTATTTTGGTTGCCTATTAGTTGTTATTTTGCCTTTCTATTTAAGGACTTAGTGTAGCCTTTATTTTTTTTTGTGGAGTCAGGCCAAGTGTTGGAGCCGGTTGCAGCCGGTGTGACTGATGATGTGTAGAATAACTTGTTATTTGCTGCTATTTATTTTGGGTTCAGGTACGGGTTTCACTTGAGTTTTAGTTGCATAATTATTTACTTACTAACATGCATGTTGTACTCTGTCATTGTTGCATTCAATAAATATTTTTATATATGTCTAAACAATTGTGAAAAACATGTTGAACTGTATCCAATTGAATGGTATTTTTGAAGGAGGTAAGTACAACTTGTGTGGTTGAGATAGACACTCGTAATGTTTGGAGGTGGAGTCATGACCCATCCTACCAAGCACCGTGTAATAAGCGCTTATGTACCGGGACTCTATGGGTCCAGTCTAGAATGGTCCAGAGTGTGAGTGTTCCCAGCTTGCTTGTACATTTGGAATGTTCAATTGACTGAATTATATCGAGATTAATTGGCTGTTGGTAGCCTCATATAAGGTGGCTCGCAGCATTTTGGTTAGATTTGAGTTGATATGTAAAACCAGACCTGCATGTTACTGATTGTCCAATCAAAATGAGTCGGCATTTGTTATACTTTGAAATCTGAATTGTTATTGAATTAGTGCCGAGCTCATACTTTCATATTGCATTAGATGATTTATTTTGACATTATTATGCTGGTTTGAAATAAAGGTAAATGTTATCTATTGATTGATTAATTATATTTTAACTCAGTAAAGTAATTAGTTTCTAAACTTGTAAGTAAAACTCAAGTGAATGGAACTAAATACCGTACTGGGATAAAGTCTTCTTTATCTCATTTTCCAGTTTTGTGGGTTCCAGGGTTAAAGAGCGGGGCCAGAGCTGTTGAGAGATAGGCCAATTTTGTTGTCACTTGGTGAGTATCATATTATCTCCAAGTGTTGTAAATTTCATTTTTGGATCAGACTTGTTACTTAGGTATGTATATTAATATCTGTTGCTTATGACTTAATATTTTGGAAGGGCAAATCAGTTAGTTTGAATATTTGTAATGTGAATTATATAGGTTTGTGCTAGTGTTATAATCTGATACTTTGAAGGAGGTCTAGTTTGTGTGTTTATATAAATTGCACTATTTTCTTGTCTGATGATAACTTGGTCTCTTGTATATTATATAAAACTCTTAGTTTTAATTTGTGCAGATACTGCTAGTCTTGTGATGACTATATAAATAGATTTCGTTTAGACAGTCCTTGAGCATATGTGAATCGTGTAAATATGCTTGTACAAATCTGATTTTATCTTCTGTATGTGAAGCTTGCATCATCATCTTTATTTTTGTTAGTCCAATATTTTCATATCTATTTTGCACGTATAGGTAATTTTATTAATTTCTGTATGTTAATAGTCAAATGGTGAGAATGCCTCTACTTTTGAGTAAAGCACGTATATATTTGTCTTGCTTATGTTTAGAGGGACCTGTTAATTTGGTCCTTGTTTAGTTAAGAGGTAACTTTTTGTTTTATAAATTTTAATTGAGACACTTTGAGTACATGTATCTTGATTATAGTGTATAGATATGTCGTTGTATACATTTCTCTCTAAGCTATTTATTTTGTTATTTTTCTTTCTGCTCTTATATATTTATAAACTTTTGGCTGTCTTGTTAAACTTTGATCATGCTTAAATCTTATAAGAGAGTATTATTATTTTATTTTATTTCTGGTGTTGTCTGCGTTACATGTATAATTTATACATAACTCTTATATTTAGATTATGTGGTTTGTATGTTGAAGAAGTTCATAACTTCATATCATTTGCATCGTTGTATTCTATTTATCTCTTTTAATTATACTATATATTTTAAATTTAGTTGTTTGAATGTTAAGTATGTACATTAATAAATGTGTATATAAGGTTGGTTCTGTGATGCCTAGCAGTTAGGGTGTGACAGTGTTTGGTATCAGAGCAAGGTTAAAATTGAACCGGACTTTTAACAGTTGAGTGGGTTAAGTATAGGTGGGATGTGAGACCTAATTTATTTTATGACTGCTTTATTGTGTGTGTTGTTTGAATAGCACAGGTTGTTATGGATAGACGAGGACGTCATGCGAGACATGCGGCTCGAGCTGGTCGTGGCCGTGGTAGACCACATAGGGATCCTCCCCAAGTTGCTGAACCTGAGGCTCATGTACAACTTGGTCAGGGGCAGCCGCAAGCTAATCTTGAACAGCAGATTGCTGCAGGTATTGAGCGTAGGTTCTGGGCTATAGGCAGGGGCAGAGGTGGAGATGGACCAGCTGTTCAGTTGGGTGATGCAGAGGACCAGTTCTATCAACTGTATGACAAGCTCAACCGCTTAAAACCCCCTAGCTTTTCGGAGGGCAGCATTGAAGTTGCTGAAGAATGGCTTGCAAGCATCAAAGATAAGCTCCGCATTTGTCGGGCACCTGAACACAACCAAGTTGAGCTTGCTACTCACTATTTAGAAAACACAGCTCGTTTTTGGTGGGAGAATACAAAGCAGGGTTTTGTGGGAGATGAAGCCCAAATACCATGGAATTGGTTTGAAGAAAAATTTGATGATGAGTTTGTTGGGGATTTGAGGAAGGAAGAAATGAGAGAGCGCTTTGTGAATTTGAAGCAGGAGGGAAAAACAGTGGTAGAATACCATACTGATTTTGTAAGCCTTTCACGTTATGCACCTGACATCCGTGCTAACGCAGATCGGTACAAAAGACAATTTATCAAAGGTTTGAGGCCAAGAATAGCTGGTGTGGTGGACAATCCAGCAGTGCAGGAACTAAAAGATTTGTTGAAATATGCAATACAATTAGAAGAGCATCAGAAAAGGGAGCGAGAAGAGGCTCAAGCAAGGAATGTTCGGTCCAAATTCAGTCAAGGACCAAGTTCTAGCTCAGGGACCAGCAAGGGACAGTCCTCGGGTAGAGGTGGAGGGCGAGCATCAGGTCCAGTCCAAGTACCTGTTGGTAAAATAGAAGGGAAGAAAGAGGGTTCATGGTGTAGAAGGTGTAACAGACCACACAATGAATTCACATGCCGAGTAATTAATAGAACCTGTTTTGGTTGTGGTAGTTCAGATCATTGGTTGAAGGATTGCCCCGTTTCACCATCGTGGAATCAGCAAGGCAGTCAAGGCAGCGGAGGTCACCCGCAGGGCGGGGGGCCGAGGATCAGCTAGCGGAGATCACCCGCAGGGCGGGGGCCGAGGATTAGGGAGTGGAGGCCACCCGCAATCGCAGGGCGGGGGTCGAGGGTTAGGTCGAAATGGTGGCAGATTTGGAGGAAATTTAGGAGGTCGGGCAGGAGGTCGAGTTGGGGGTCGAAATGGAGGAACATGAGTTTATGCTGTGACATTAGAGCAAGAAGATATGGACAGTCAAGAAATAGAGGGTGAACCCTCTGGTACAGCAGCAACAATGGAGTTGTTATCAGGTATAATTTTTGTTTCAGGATATCCAACTTGTGTCTTGTTTGATACGGGTTGTAATCATACAGTAGTGTCTAGGGAGTTTGTGGGTCAATGTGGTTGGAAGACGACTTTGAGAGGCGATGTATTGGCTGTGCGTACACCACTTGGTTGCTTTAACCAAGTAGTTTCAGAATGTCAAGGGCTGAAAGTCTTAGTGGCTGGTAGAGAGTTACAAGTCAATGCCATTGTGTTAGATATAGTTGGATATGATATGTTACTTGGTTTTGATTGGCTGGTGCAACACCATGCCGTAATTGAGTGTGCCAAGCGACGAATTCAGTTTTTGCTTGGTAAACCAACAAAGTGTTCACTGAATTTTCGAGTTTCTGGTGATGCAATTCCTTGCATTTCTGCCATTGAGGCGCGACACTTGTTAGGGGCTGGTTGTGTTGCATATCTTGCGACTGTTAGTGTTGAACCAACTGGGCAGCAAGATATTCAGTCCATTCCAATTGTGTGTGAATTTCCAGATGTGTTTCCTGATGAGATTTCTGGAATGCCGCCGCAACGAGAAATTGAGTTCGGCATTGAACTTATGCCGGGCACCCAACCTATCTCTAAGGCTCCATACCGAATGGCACCAGCTGAACTTAAAGAACTTAAGGTTCAGCTAGAAGAGTTATTGGCTAAAGGTTTTATAAGGCCAAGCACTTCACCATGGGGTGCACCAGTGCTTTTTGTGAAGAAGAAGGATGGCACATTGAGACTTTGTATTGATTACAGAGAACTTAATAAGGTGACCATCAAGAATAAGTATCCCTTACCAAGGATTGATGACCTGTTTGACCAGCTACAAGGGTCATCGGTTTACTCAAAGATTGACCTTAGAACAGGTTATCATCAACTAAGGATAAAACCTGAAGATGTCGAGAAGACAGCTTTTCGATCGAGATATGGGCACTATGAGTATTTAGTAATGCCCTTCGGTTTGACAAATGCTCCAGCAGCCTTTATGGACTTAATGAACCGAGTCTTTCGAGAGTATTTAGATAACTTTGTGGTTGTCTTTATAGATGACATTCTTATATACTCTCGTACTTATGAAGAACATGCTGAGCACTTACGAGCGGTGCTGACCCAATTAAGAGAACATAAGCTCTTTGGTAAGCTGTCAAAATGTGACTTTTGGCTGAAAGAGGTAGCTTTTCTTGGGCATGTTATTTCAGGAAAAGGGTTGTCTGTAGATCCCGCGAAGGTGCAGGCAATAGCTGACTGGGACCAACCAAGAACAGTTGGAGACGTGCGTAGTTTTCTTGGGTTGGCCGGGTACTATAGACGATTTGTAGAAGGCTTTTCAAAAATTGCTCGGCCATTAACCCAACTATTGCACAAGGAGGTAAGGTTTATGTGGGGTGAAGCTCAAGAAGAGAGCTTTCAGAATCTGAAAAATAGGCTTATGGCAGCGCCAATCTTGGCAATGCCAGTACCTGATAAGGAGTTTGCGGTATACACAGATGCATCTCGAGTTGGACTCGGATGTGTACTTATGCAAGACGAGCATGTCATTGCATATGGCTCGCGACAACTCAAGATACATGAGCAGAATTATCCTACACATGATCTGGAATTAGCTGCTGTTATCTTTGCACTAAAATTATGGAGACATTATTTGTATGGCTCAAAGTGCAAAGTGTATACAGACCACCAAAGTCTCAAATACATATTCTCACAGAAAGAGCTAAACCTTAGACAAAGGAGGTGGTTAGAGCTTTTAAAAGATTATGACTTGGAAATCTTATATTATGCTGGCAAGGGTAACCTAGTTGCTGATGCATTAAGCCGGAAAAGTCAAACAAATGTTGCGACTTTAATAACTGGTGAGCTGAAGTTAGTAGAAGAGATGAGAAGAATGGACCTGAATGTGGAGTTATCTTGTGATTTAGCCACCACCCTCGTCAATCAAACCCTTACTAAGCCGAATTTGTATAGACCAATTTTTCATGCCGCAACCATAACTCTAATGGCAGCCACACTTGAAATCCAACCCAACTTACTGGAGAGAATTCAAACAGCACAACAAATAGATGATAAATGCAAAAAGTTCCAACTACATTCCAAAACTGAACAAAATAGTAGTTTCAAATTGGATGAATCAAGGGTGTTAAGATTTGGAGATCGCTTATGTGTACCAGATGATAAGGAGTTGAAGTCTCTTATTCTTAAAGAAGCTCATGATTCTGGTTACACTATTCATCCTGGAGAAGTAAAGATGTATCAGGATTTAAAGCGATATTTTTGGTGGCCTAAAATGAAAAGAGAAATAGCTGAGTTTGTATCAAGATGCCTAGTGTGTCAACAAATAAAAGCTGATAGGAAAAAGACCGCTGGCCTCTTACAGCCATTGAAAAGGCCAAGAGAAAAAGGTGAATCAATTACAATGGATTTCACTTTTGGTTTTCCTCGAACCAAAGGTCGGGTAGATGGCATTTGGGTTATCGTGGACCGTCTAACTAAGGTGGCACGGTTCATACCAATCAGATCAGATATGGGCAGCCGTGACTTAGCGGAGTTATTTATGCGGCATTGGTGCCGATTACATGGCTGTCCGCGAGAGATCATTTCTGATCGTGATGGACGTTTTACCTCTCGCTTTTGGAAAAGTTTCCAGGAAGCAATGGGCACAAAGTTGAAGTTTAGTTCAGCCCATCATCCGCAAACGGATGGTCAGTCAGAACGCACAATTCAAACTCTAGAGGATATGTTGCGAGCATGTGCTCTGAGTTTTGGAGGATCTTGGTTAGATCATTTGCACTTGACTGAATTAGCATATAACAATAGCTATCATGCTAGCATTGGAATGCCACCATATGAAGCACTTTATGGACAGCCTTGCAGGACACCATTATGGTGGAAGTTCAAAGGAACTTATTTTCCTACGGGGCCTGAACTGATTTCAGAAAGTGCAGAAAAGACTAGACTTGTTTTGAGTCGTCTTAAAGCTGCACAAGAGAGGCAGAAAAGATATGCTGATGTGCATAGACGGCCTGTAGAATACAAGGAAGGTGATAGTGTATTGCTCAAAGTTTCACCTATTCGAGGAGTTTTTAGATTTGGAGTTTCAGGGAAGTTGAGTCCACGTTATATTGGACCATTTAATGTAGTTGAAAGAGTTGGGACTGTAGCTTATAAATTAGGATTGCCTTCGAGTTTAAGTCGGGTACACCCCGTTTTTCATGTGTCTCAGCTTCGCCGATATATATATGATCCTTCTCACAAACTTGAGCACCCAGATTTGCAGTTAGAACCAGATCTGTCTTATGAGGAGCGACCCTTGAGAATACTAGATAGAAAGGAACAACGGTTGCGCAGCCGTACACTCCGGTTTGTCCTTGTTCAATGGAACCGACACTCAGTAAAGGAGGCCACTTGGGAGTCAGAGTCAGACATGAGAGAGAAATATCCTGAGTTGTTTGACGTGTCAGGTATGTGCTCCGTTCAGAGGACTGAACGGGGTTTTTAAGGGGGAAGGGATGTGATACTATGAATTTTTGTTGTTTTGATATTTCTGAAATTTTGATGCAATTGCTTGAATTGAGTGATTTTATTTTTTTAAAAAATTTGAATTTTATACTTACTGTTATTTGGAAAAAGAATATAAAAGCTTCTAAAATTTCTATTTAGTATTATAGAAAGTTTATACTATTTATCATATTTACTTTGCAAAACCAGTGATGTTTATTTTTTTTAGAGTGAAATATTACTATTTGGAAATATATATGTACACTTTATACTTAGAACTTTTCATTTCTTTGTTTTTGGGCTGACGTGAGTAAGAAAGGGGAAAAGTCATTTCATTTCAATTCTTGAGTACTCTTGGCTTATGATATTGTCTACTTATGACATGTGGAGCCCACTTGTCAAGACAAGTGTTTAGTTCTTATATTAAATCGTGCTCCATGAATAATTAAATTTTTGCAAGTTAGAACTTTGTAGAACTTGGTATTGGGACTGGTTCCTTCTTGTACGCATCACTTTTCTCAATCCTCTTTTCATTTGCGTTTCCTACTTTCCCTACTCAAAATCATACATCCCTCTAATATGTGCATCAAACCCTCTCTAAAAATCCTTGAAAAATCACAGAAAAATCAAACTAAGTGTTGAGAGCAAGTTTTATTTGGGATCGAGTAGTATAAAAACCGAAAATCTGTGGATTCGACTTCATTTTCGCATCTTCAATTTTTGGCTGAAATTAGGTAAGTAAGTTCTTCGATTAGAGTTATATTACTGTGTTTTGCTATTCCTTTGTATTAATTACGAAAATTTACTGGAATTTAGTGTTTATCTGATTTTTAGGTTTTCATGGAATTTTCCAAATTAATGAAAACTTAGAACTGAAATTTCTTATCAATAGAAGTTATTTTAGTTTCCTTATACTAATTTCATTGCTTTGTTGCAATTTATTTATTTTATTGTTTCTTTTTATTGCTGGATTAATAGAAACCATAAACCCCTATGTATATGAAAAGCTTACTCAAGTGCTAAACTAGTTGGATAGGAACTATAGGTACCAAAATCGATTTCAGTCTAATTAGGTAGAAAACCCTAAACATTAGTATGTACTGGTACTGTTATTACATTGTTCCATGCTATTGTCCAGTTTAGTAATCTTTGTGCAGATTCTGAATTTTTTTTTTAAATACTGCCCTAATTAGTATAAATAAAGAAAATAACCATCTTTAAATTTCTAAGGTTCAGTTTCTGAGCATGAATTGTATTGCTTAAATTGTATTTCTTGTTTATTTTGGTTGCCTATTAGTTGTTATTTTGCCTTTCTATTTAAGGACTTAGTGTAGCCTTTATTTTTTTTTGTGGAGTCAGGCCAAGTGTTGGAGCCGGTTGCAGCCGGTGTGACTGATGATGTGTAGAATAACTTGTTATTTGCTGCTATTTATTTTGGGTTCAGGTACGGGTTTCACTTGAGTTTTAGTTGCATAATTATTTACTTACTAACATGCATGTTGTACTCTGTCATTGTTGCATTCAATAAATATTTTTATATATGTCTAAACAATTGTGAAAAACATGTTGAACTGTATCCAATTGAATGGTATTTTTGAAGGAGGTAAGTACAACTTGTGTGGTTGAGATAGACACTCGTAATGTTTGGAGGTGGAGTCATGACCCATCCTACCAAGCACCGTGTAATAAGCGCTTATGTACCGGGACTCTATGGGTCCAGTCTAGAATGGTCCAGAGTGTGAGTGTTCCCAGCTTGCTTGTACATTTGGAATGTTCAATTGACTGAATTATATCGAGATTAATTGGCTGTTGGTAGCCTCATATAAGGTGGCTCGCAGCATTTTGGTTAGATTTGAGTTGATATGTAAAACCAGACCTGCATGTTACTGATTGTCCAATCAAAATGAGTCGGCATTTGTTATACTTTGAAATCTGAATTGTTATTGAATTAGTGCCGAGCTCATACTTTCATATTGCATTAGATGATTTATTTTGACATTATTATGCTGGTTTGAAATAAAGGTAAATGTTATCTATTGATTGATTAATTATATTTTAACTCAGTAAAGTAATTAGTTTCTAAACTTGTAAGTAAAACTCAAGTGAATGGAACTAAATACCGTACTGGGATAAAGTCTTCTTTATCTCATTTTCCAGTTTTGTGGGTTCCAGGGTTAAAGAGCGGGGCCAGAGCTGTTGAGAGATAGGCCAATTTTGTTGTCACTTGGTGAGTATCATATTATCTCCAAGTGTTGTAAATTTCATTTTTGGATCAGACTTGTTACTTAGGTATGTATATTAATATCTGTTGCTTATGACTTAATATTTTGGAAGGGCAAATCAGTTAGTTTGAATATTTGTAATGTGAATTATATAGGTTTGTGCTAGTGTTATAATCTGATACTTTGAAGGAGGTCTAGTTTGTGTGTTTATATAAATTGCACTATTTTCTTGTCTGATGATAACTTGGTCTCTTGTATATTATATAAAACTCTTAGTTTTAATTTGTGCAGATACTGCTAGTCTTGTGATGACTATATAAATAGATTTCGTTTAGACAGTCCTTGAGCATATGTGAATCGTGTAAATATGCTTGTACAAATCTGATTTTATCTTCTGTATGTGAAGCTTGCATCATCATCTTTATTTTTGTTAGTCCAATATTTTCATATCTATTTTGCACGTATAGGTAATTTTATTAATTTCTGTATGTTAATAGTCAAATGGTGAGAATGCCTCTACTTTTGAGTAAAGCACGTATATATTTGTCTTGCTTATGTTTAGAGGGACCTGTTAATTTGGTCCTTGTTTAGTTAAGAGGTAACTTTTTGTTTTATAAATTTTAATTGAGACACTTTGAGTACATGTATCTTGATTATAGTGTATAGATATGTCGTTGTATACATTTCTCTCTAAGCTATTTATTTTGTTATTTTTCTTTCTGCTCTTATATATTTATAAACTTTTGGCTGTCTTGTTAAACTTTGATCATGCTTAAATCTTATAAGAGAGTATTATTATTTTATTTTATTTCTGGTGTTGTCTGCGTTACATGTATAATTTATACATAACTCTTATATTTAGATTATGTGGTTTGTATGTTGAAGAAGTTCATAACTTCATATCATTTGCATCGTTGTATTCTATTTATCTCTTTTAATTATACTATATATTTTAAATTTAGTTGTTTGAATGTTAAGTATGTACATTAATAAATGTGTATATAAGGTTGGTTCTGTGATGCCTAGCAGTTAGGGTGTGACAATAAGCCTCACCTTCCCGAATCCGAGATGGCTACAAAGCCAAACCTCGTTCGCAGAACCCTTCCTCCAAACCAGTAGTGCATACCATAAATAACTATAAATGATTTTAAGGATGGGATTTAGGTGATTAAAGTACAACATAGTATCAAATTCAAAATAATTTATAGGTTTAATTAGCTACACATCAATCCGTTTGAAATATTAATAATTTATTTGCTGGTACTTAATAAATAAAAAAATTTGAAAACTGTCATATATAATTAATTCACAATGTATCAAAACTAAATTTAATTTATTTAATATATTTGATAATCAAATTATTATTTATTAATTAACATAATTGTCAAATAAAAAAATTGTTAATTAATTGTTATTTATCATTTATATATATCTATTAACTAATTACGAAATTATACATCCCCCCTCTGACAACAAAGCCCTATAATAACTATGTCCACCATTCCATTTTCCAAAATTTTAGAGGACCACTACTTGCTTCTTTGGTTGAGGTAGAAAATCCACAAAAAAAAAAAAACCCAACTTTTTTTATGCAACCAAGTTGCCTCATTGCTGACGACATTTATAATTATAATAATATAAAAGTTCCGAAACTTCATGTATTTAAGCACCAGATGTAGAGATCAACTTATCAATTTCACAACCCTGCGTTCCTCGACTGAAAATGGCAGAAGGCGAACTCAAGGTGTTGGGATTGTGGGCTAGCCCGTTCGTGATGAGAGTTAGAATGGTGCTTGAACAAAAGGGGCTGAATTATGAGCATCTTGAGCAGGATCTTTCCAACAAGGGCGAGCTTCTTCTCAAACACAACCCTATTTACAAGAAAGTCCCAGTTCTCATCCATGGCGACCGGAGCATTTGTGAATCGTTGGTGATTTTGCAGTACATTGATGAGAACTGGTCCAAGATTGGGCCTCCTCTGCTTCCTTCCACTCCCTATGAACGAGCCATTGCTCGCTTCTGGGCAATGTATATTGATGATAAGGTACACAATTAAATTACTAGTTATAGTTCACAGACATTTTTTTTTTCATGAAGTTATATTCTACAACAACAAAAGCTATGAATTCATTGGAGATTAATTCCAAATATTTGGGCAGCTACAAGCTTCACTTAGAGGCATTCTGATGGCTGCAACAGAGGAGGCAATTACAGAAAAAATTGCAGATACTTGTGCTGCATTACAGACATTGGAAGGAGCTTTCAAGAACTACTCTGCTGGAAAAGAATTCTTTGGTGGAGATTCCATTGGTTATCTTGATATTATCTTGGGTCCCTTCACTGTCTGGATCAGAATTGTAGAAACTATCTACGGGACTAAGCTGCTTGATGAGGCAAAGGTGCCATTACTGGTCGAATGGGAAAAACGCATTCTCACCGTGGATTATGTTAAGAATGTTCTTCCAAGTGTGGAGAGGCTAGAAGAGTTTGGTAGAGCATTTCGAGCTACGGCATAAGATAAGTGGCTTTGGCTCATTGAAGGACCTTATTTTATTTTTCTTTTGGGTAATAAAAATGAGACATTAATAATTTAATTGGCACATGTTTGCGCGTTAATTGTGAGGGTGTTAATGCTTGCATTGTAAAATTGAGTCCTGTTATGTTATTTTTCTTTCTAAATTTTATATGGTATTTCTCGCTGTATTGTAGTGATTTTGAAATCTAAATTTACACTTAAATTCATAAAGAACAACAGAGTCTAATTACAATGAAGCGACAAGCAGGAGAAATAACTGTGTAAGCGGAGCCAACAGTTAAAATACCATTGGGACTCGAGGAAAATTAATCATTATTGTATGATGATTTCATAATTTTTTATTTACGATTACTTGGAGGTCTAAACCATCCTATTTATTTTTAAATTAAATATCTATAAAAAATTTTCCAACCGGATTTCGAACCTACGATCTTTCACTTAAGGAGTCAAGATGCATTATTTGCCACTAGACCCAGAGCTGATTTTATAATTATTTTTTGAGACATAATGAAAGTCAAATTCTTCAACTTATTTCGAAATTAAAAAAATTAAAAAGACCTCCAATCCGATTTCGAATACGCAACCTACAACAAAATTGCGTTGCTTTTACTTACTTAAACCAAAAAATGGTCCGATATGTGATGATTTTAAATGTGGTTCACTATACTGCATTTCTTACGGACATAGCTGTGATATACGAAATCTAATAACTACGGGTAAATAAGAAAGACTATTAAATAACATAGCAAATGTTGAGTTAGAAATGAAAAAAATGACCTTAATTTGAAGTTATACAAAAAAAAAGTAACAAAAATAAAAAAAACAGTACATTTAATTTTTACTTTCTTTTTACTTTGCCATTTGGCACTAAAAAAAAATTGAACCTTCTTAATTATAATATAGAGTTTGTAGACAGTATGTTCACATATGGAGTTCGATGTAAATAAAGTTTGATCGAGTGTTCCTTAAATAAATTAACCATGTTTATACTACTTTTAATGTATATAGATCTTGTTAATATATAATTAATGATATTGATATCAATGAAATGTGAACCGCTAACAATGAATCCCAATTCCGCTAGTAATTACGTGTGAAGTCGTCTGGAAATTTTGTTATTGCTCTTCTCTGGTTATCTTAGCGGTTTGGTCAGCTTTTTTTCTTTCCTTCTTTCGACGAATTAATATATCGTTAGGGCTGTAAAATGATCGAGACGATGGCGCAAATGGTCTGTTGTGTTGATCATTTCGTCCTATGCGATGAAACAGTTTTTTATTTCGTTGATCGTTTCGTCTTGACGAAACGATCAAAATTGACGAAATTTTTATGATTTACACATGGACGAAACTGTTTCATTATTTCGTCTAACCAAACGAAATCGTTTTGTTGTTTCCTTAACCATTTCGTCCGGACGAAACGAAACGAAACGAAAAACGGTTAAAATGACTTCTGTTTTCAGCCCTATATATCGTGAATTTTTATTGCGATTTGCGAATAAACTTCCTGTTGGAGCCCACTAGAACCGTCAAAGCTTGGTCTAGGCCGTCTATGACAACGAGTCGAGCTTGAAAGAGTTGATCTTAGCCCAATTTGATTTGAAATTAGTTAGAAATTTATCGAAATAAGGTCATTTATTTTATAGGCATATATATAGCCTACTGTGAAATAGAATTTATTCCTCTTTTCACGTCCGGCGGAAATTGAATCCGTTACCTCTAAGATAACGACGGAGTCACTAACCATCTGGACTCCCACGTTCAAATTAATTAATTAATATTTTGTGAACAAGTACAAATTAATTAATATTTCTTAGTTACTATATTATTTTTAATTATAAACTAATATTTTTATTCATTTTACAATAAGATTTTGAGGAAAATTACTATTCATAGATTAGAAAAAATAACATTATATATCGACTTAGGTACTAAATGTAGTTAATAAAATTTATATCGAGCCAATTTCGAATTAAGTTCGAGCGATTTGAATTAGCTATGA
Organism: Rhynchospora pubera; assembly: GCA_028095005.1. Lineage (NCBI taxonomy): Eukaryota > Viridiplantae > Streptophyta > Magnoliopsida > Poales > Cyperaceae > Rhynchospora > Rhynchospora pubera. The sequence goes on from CM051459.1 coordinate 28,041,437, forward strand.
GTCCAAATTAAACGAGCTTAATTTTGAACAAATTTGAATCGATCTCTAAGTAACAAGCCATTTTTTTTTTTCCGGCCATCTCTAGTCTAGCAACTTCTATTTCAAATTTTCAATATAAGCTTGCGATTGTGAATCTGCTTCGAGCCAGGACTTTTGACGATTGAAAATGACTGGAAAGAGTCTGTAGAGCCCATTCGGTCTGTAGAGCCTGCTAAGTGCTGAGTGCTGACTAGTTCGACTGAGCCCTTTCTATTGCATATGACGGCAGCCCTTGCGCAATAACTCCAGGATTGATCTCCAAGCAGCTGCTTTGCAATACCATTGTACCAATGTTTCCTCGAGTCAATGTGGAATACAAGGATAAGTTTTAAACGAGCAAATTGGGATTTCTTGCGTCGCTTGTTTATGTGGCATGATTGTTCTATACTCGCTGATTGAATAATTTACTAATCATAACAAATTGATCAAATTATACATCTTGATATATTTAATTAATTTTACTTATCTTTAATAACCGGTAATCAGATAATTCTTAAAATTACATAATTAATTAATTTCATACGTGAACTAGGAATCACCAAAATTATTTTTACAACTTAATTAGGTATTAATTATGATAATCAATTTGATATTTGCCACAGTAATTAAATTAATTTAATTGTTCTGGGTCGTAACCAATAATAACAAGCTCCCAGGTCAAAATACTTTCCAAAATTTTTAAAGTGCAACTTACATCTTTGTTAACAGAAAGTCGATCCACAAACAAATCCGCCTCTTTCTTGGATCTAAGTAGGTGCCTTCATTGCTTACGAATTATTTATTATTTTTTTTTTTCAAGGTTCATTCCTGACGATTGACGAGTTTAGATAATATAAAAATTCCGACACTTCACATATGACTATTTAAGCCCCAGATGAATAAAGACTGAGACAATATCAATTGCACAACATAGCCTTAATTCCTCAAGCTAAAATGGTAGAAGGAGAAATCAAGCTGTTAGGAACATGGCCAAGCCCGTTTGTAATCAGGGTTAAAATGATACTAGAACAGAAGGGGCTGAGTTACGAGTACATTGAGCAGGATGTTTTCAACAACAAAAGTGAGCTTCTTCTCAAACACAACCCTATTTACAAGAAAGTCCCAGTTCTCATCCATGGCGACAGGAGCATTTGCGAATCCTTGGTGATTTTGCAGTACATTGATGAGAACTGGTCCAAGACTGGGCCTCCTCTGCTTCCTCCTACTCCCTATGAACGCGCCATTGTTCGCTTCTGGGCAGTGTATATTGATGACAAGGTACACAATTAAATTACTAGATATTGTTCGCAGACATTTTTTTGTATATAAAAAAAGTTGTATTCTACAATAACAAAAGCTATGAATTTATTGGAGATTAATTCCAAATATTTGGGCAGCTACAAGCTTCACTTAGAGGCATTCTGATGGCTGCAACAGAGGTGGCAATGACAGAAAAAATTGCAGATACTCATGTTGCATTAGAGACATTGGAAGGAGCTTTCAAGAACTACTCTGCTGGAAAAGACTTCTTTGGTGGAGATTCCATTGGTTATCTTGATATTATTTTGGGTTCCTTCACTGTCTGGATCAGAGTTTTAGAGAAAATCTCTGGGGCCAAGCTGCTTGATGAAGCAAAGGTGCCATTCCTAGTCCAATGGGAAAAACGCATTCTCACTGTGGATTACGTTAACAAGGTTCTTCCAAATGTAGAGAGGCTAGAAGAGTATGGTAGAGCGCTTCGAGCCAGGGCATAGCCGCATAGCTATAGGATAAATGGCTTTGGCTCATTGAAGGACCTTATTTTAATTTTCTTTTGGGTAATAAAAATGAGACATTAATAATTTAATTGGCACATGTTTGCTTGTTATTTGTGAGGGGTGTTAATGATTGCATTGTAAAATTGAGTCTTGTTATGTTATTTTTCTAATTTTTATATGGTTATTTCTCGCTGTATAGTTGTGATTTTGAAATCTAAATTTACACTTAAATTCATAAAGATAAAATGAAAGTCAAATTCTTTTAGGTGTGTTTGGCAACTGGAGGGTATTTGCGCCGAACCAAACACGTTTCAGTACTCGCGAACCGTAAAAAAAAAAGTGAACAGAGTATTTCTGGATTCGCCGATTTCGAAAAACAACGCGATTTGGGGGAAGCGAACAAGAAAAATGTTATTTAATAGTGGTGGGTTCGCAAATGCGTATTTCACGTGTGTTCTGTGCAAGTGCCAAACATACCCAGCTTATTTCAAATTTAAAAAATAAAAAAAGATCTCCAATCGATTGAATTTGCAACTTCCAACAAAAATGCGAACTGGGCTCTTTAGTACCAAAAACTGGTTCTATGATGATTTTAAATGTGGTCCACTCACTGTAGCTGTGATATACGAAATCTAATAACAACGGGTCAATAAGAAAGTACTATTAAATAAGATAGCAAATGCTGAGATAGAAATAAAAAAATGACCTTAATTTGAAGTTATCCAAAAAAGTAACATAAATAAAAAAAGAGTACATTAAATTTGTACTTTTTATTTTTTTGCTATTTAAAATTTGGTATCTAATAGTATTTCAATATGGTGATCAATTTGAACGATTTGGATCGACAGATTGAATTTTGGATCTTAAAAAAATGTCTAAAAAAAACATCTATGGCATTGCCATCTATGGCATAGATGTCTTTTTTGAGACATTTTTTTAAGATCCGAAATTCAATCGGTCGATCCAAACCGTTCAAATTGATCAGCATATTGAAATACCATTGGAGACCAAATTTTACATTTTTTTTTAATTTTTTTGTGTTTATTTTGATATGTTCAAATTGGAGGGTCTGAAATACTCCAATTATAACGTTTTTTTTAAAATATCATAATAAATAGCAAAAAAATTCGAAAAAATGTACAATTTGGTCTCCAAGGGTATTTTAATGTGGTGAATAACTTCAACGATTCGGATTGAGCATTTGGATTTTAGATCTCGAAAAACGACTCTATGGCACGGGACCCTCTATGCCATCTATGGCACATTAGCCATTCTCTCTCTCTCTCTCTCTCTCTCTCTCTCTATATATATATATATATATATATATATATATATTATGTTTTTATTTTATTAATATTTCTTAGTCACTATATTATTTTTAATTATAAACTAATATTTTATTCATTTTACAATAAGATTTTGAAGAAAATTACTATTTATAGATTAGAAAAAATAACATTATATATCGACTTAGGTACTAAATGTTATAAACTAGTTAAGAAAATTAATATCGAGCCAAATTCGAATTAAATTCGAGCGAGTTGAATTAGCCATGAGTCCAAATCAAGCGAGCTCAATTGTGAATAAATTTGAATCGATCTCAACTCTCAAGTAAAGTAACAAACCGTTTTTTTTTCTTGCCCTCTGCCATCTCTAGTCTAGAAGATTCAATTTCTATAAGCTTGCGATTGTGATTCTGCCTTTTGGACGGTTGAAAAATGAAAATGACTGGAAAGAGGCAAAGAGTGAGCCCATTTGGTCTCAATGGTCTGCAGAGCCTGCTGAGTGCTAAGTGCTGACTAGTTCGACTGAGCCCTATCTATTGGCTATTGCACATGACGGCAGCCCTTGCGCAATAACTCGAGGTCCAAGCAGCTGCCTTGCAAGTTGCAATACCATTGTACCAATGTTTCCTCGAGTCAATGTGGAATAAGTTTTAAACGAGCAAATTGGGATTTCTTGCGTCGCTTGTTTATGTGGCATGATTGTTCTATACTCTCTGATTGAATAATTTACTAAACATAACAAACTGATCAAATTATACATCTTGATATATTTGATTAATTTTACTTACCTTTCATAACCGGTGATCAGATAATTCTTAAAATTACATTAATTTAATGAGTAATGCTAGAATCAAATGCGTTTGACCCAAAAACAGTTCTAGACTTAACTATTGGAATTTCAAATTACCGATCCGAACTGCTTAATATGATCTTCATATTGAAATATTTTAAGATAATAAATTTTTTATATATATTTTTTGAAATTTTTAACTATTTCTTTCAGATTTTTAAATATTGAAAGGTCCAAAATTAATTAGATTGATGATTTTCTAAATCTAAACTAAATAGCAAAAAAAATTTTGAAAAAATATAAAATTTGATCTCCAATTATAATTCATTATGGAGAACAAATTGAGTGGTTCGAATCGGCCGTGCTAATTTTGAAAATTGAGATCCGATCGCGTTTCACGGGCCAAATGTCAAACGCGTTTGACTCTAACATTACTCTAATTCAATAAGTGAACTATGAATCGCCAAAAATATGTTTACAACTTAGGTATTAATTATGATAATTATTAATTCTTCATGGTAGCCACTACCAAGTTCTCTAAAAAACATAGGTATTAATTATGATAATCAATTTGCTATTTTCCACGACAGTAAAATTAATGTAATTGTTCTGGCTTGTGACCAATGATAACATGCTCCCTGGTCAAAATATTTTTCAAAATTTTTAGTGCAACTTACATCTTTGTTAACAGAGTCGATCCACAAACAAATCCGCCTCTTTCTTGGATCTAAGTAGGCGCCTTCATTGCTTAGGAATTTTTTATTTATTTATTTTTCTTTGAAGGTTCATTGCTGACGATTGACGAATTTAGATAATATAAAAATTCCGACACTTCACGTATGGCTATTTAAGCCCCAGATGAATATAGACTGAGACCATATCAATTAAACAACATAGCCTTAATCCTCGAGCTAAAATGGTACAAGGAGAAATCAAGCTGTTGGGAACATGGCCAAGCCCGTCCGTAATCAGGGTTAAAATGATACTAGATCAGAAGGGGCTGAGTTACGAGTATATTGAGCAGGATATTCTCAATAAGAGTGAGCTTCTTCTCAAACACAATCCTATTTACAAGAAAGTGCCAGTTCTTATTCATGGTGATCGAGACATCTGTGAATCACTGGTGATTTTGCAGTACATTGATGATAACTGGCCCAAGACTGGACCTCGTGTGCTTCCTGTTGATCCCTACGAACGGGCCATTGCTCGCTTCTGGGCAGGGTACATCGATGATAAGGTACATTATTAAATTACCGTTCTTTCCAATGTAAATATATAGTTTAATGAAAATTATAATATAAATGATCTTAAACTTTATAATGACAAACTTATGAAATAATTCTGATATTACTTTCATATTTGTGCAGTTGTTATCTTCATTTGTAGGTATTCTGAAATCTACAACAGAGGAGGCAAAGGCGGAAAAGATTGCCGATACACATGCTGCGTTAGAGCTGCTGGAAGGAGCTTTCAAGAAATGCTCTGCTGGTAAAGACTTTTTTGGTGGAGACATTATTGGTTACCTTGATGTGACCTTGGGTTCCTGCTTGGCCTGGATTAAAGCAACAGAGAGGATCTCTGGCGCCAAACTGCTTGATGAGACCAAGGTGCCATTACTAATGGAATGGGTAAAACGCTTCCTTGCTACAGATTGTGCCAAAAACACTCTACCAGATGTGGTGCGTGTAGAACAGTATGGAAGAGAGCTCCAAGTTACCAGATGGAACGTTGTTTCGGCTAAATGATGGACTTGTGCTACTTTTATTGTTTTCAGTAATTTTACTAGTATAGATGATGCAGTAATAATTCGGACACGTGTTAGTCTACAGCGACTTGTGTACCAATAATAAAAGTAATGCAGTAATAATTTGGACACGTGTTAGTCTACAGCGACTTGTGTACCAATAATAAAAGTAATGCAGTAATAATTGGTACATGTGAATAAAATTACTTTTTAAATGTTTCTTGCCATCTTATTTATTTATTATTATTATTATTATTATTATTATTATTATTATTATTATTATTATTATTATTACTGGTACTACTCCTCGTTAAATTTAGCTTTCAATTAATGTTATATTTTTGAAAAAAAATAATAATTGCGACATGTGTGCGTGTTATTTTGCTGGGTGAAATAAAGTTTGCTTTGCAAAATTACCCGTGCTATGTGATAGTAATATTATACTCCTAGTACAGACTGTACAGTTTTGCATAGTGGTTTTTACCGTCATAGTAGTTGATAGTCAAATAACGATGACATCTAATAAATGAAAAAAAAAATATCCTCCCTTTTGAAAAAGAGAAATTGTTTGACCGAGTAATTTCGCTCTATTCCGCCAACTAAGTGGTCATTGATTTGATTCACGAAAAAATCATTTATTTTCAAATTTCTTATAACAAAATTTTTTATTTCAAACCAATCTTAAAAAAAAAAGAGAAAAACATTGATTGTGAAGATTAATGTTTCTTCAAAATTTGCAACTATTCGTCGAGCATATTTACTCTCCAATCAAATTTATTACATTCCGATTTCTTAATTGAGAGCATGGCCAGGGGGAATGACCGAGCCAGAAGGCAAATATAAAGGCTGATGATTTTATAAATATTTTTAAGTTTATAATTTTATAAATTTATATTGCGGTGGGACCTGATAAGAACAAATCATGCCAAAATATACTTTTAAGAAAAAAATATAACAAATACAAAGTCTGGGATCTCACTATGCTAACATCCTGCGATTCATCTACTGCTATATATATACCCATTCATTAGCTACTCGCACTTATGGAATAAGAAATTTAGACCTTTATTCATATTATAACAAAACCAGATATTAGAATAAAGAATTTGAACAAGCACACATTTGGAGGATCGTAATTCTTATTATTTATTCTTGCCCTCATCCAAACACACCTAAATATTTTATGTCTGTTGTTTTTTATATAAATGTTTATTTTGTTAGTATAAGTGTTTATTTTGTAGGCATAAGAGTTCATTTTTATTGTTACAAGTATTCATTTTGTTGTTTATTGTATATGTTGTTTATGTTGTTATAACTGCGTCATTTTTTGTTATTATAAGTGTTCATGTTATTTGATAAATCTGTTCACTTTTATTACATTATGTGTTTAGTTTATTTAGTTAGTATCTCAATGTGAAATACTTATTTTCACTTTACAATTGGTAGGTCATAAAATTATCAGTTGACACATTTAACTGAATACATTGGTCATTAAACTGAACATATTAGTTATTAAACTGAACATATATAATAGACAACTAGACCGCTTTAGCTATAGCGACACGAGAGATTCCAAATTCATATACGCGCGCCTTTATCATTTCTGTCTTAAAACAACCTGGACCAACAAAACATCTTATCAAAGATAAACAGTTAGACCAGTATATATATATATATATATATATATATATAGAGAGAGAGAGAGAGAGAGAGAGAGATTGGCTAAAGTATACTCCAGCATACGGATCAAACCCGTATGCTAGAGTCGTTTCTCAAAATCTAAAATTCAAACAGCTGATCCAAACCGTTCAATATGTTCTCCATGTAAAAATATCCTTCAAGTCCAAATTTTATATTTTTTCGAATTTTTTTGCTATATATTATGCTATTTTCAAATTGAATGGTCAGAAATACTCCTTTACAACTCCTTTACAGTATTTTTTTGAAATAGCATAATATATAGTAAAAAAATTCGAAAAAATATAAATTTTAGTTTCCTGGGAGATTTCAATATGGAAAACAATTTGAAAGGTTCGGATCGATTGTATGCATTTTAGATTTTGAGAAACGACTCCAGCATACGGACTATCTGTATACTAGAGTATACTTTAGCCAATCTCTATATATATATAGAGAGAGAGAATGGCTAATGTGCCATAGATGGCACAGAGGATCCCGTGCCATAGAGTCGTTTTTCGAGATCTAAAATTCAATTGCTCAATTCGAACAGTTCAAGTTATTCACCATATTAAAATATCCTTTGAGACCAAATTTTTTGCATTTTTTTGAATTTTTCTGATATTTATTATGATATTTTTAAAAAATGTTATAATTGGAGTATTTCAGATCCTCCAATTTGAACATATCAAAATAAATAGCAAAAAAATTTAAAAAAATGTAAAATTTGGTCTTCAATGGTATTTCAATATGGTGATCAATTTGAACAGTTTGGATTAACTGATTGAATTTCAGATCTTCAAAAAATGACTCAAAAAGGACGTCTATGGCATTGCCATCTATGGCACTTTAGCCCACCTCTCTCTCTCTCTCTCTCTCTATATATATATATATATATATATATAAAGCTTCTAAAATGCGCCCTATTATCGCCATTTTAACGGAATTATCGGTTTTGAGGGATGCACCGCATGATAACATTGATCTAATTTTGAAAAATGCGGCCTATCGAATAAACGGGTTTAGCGGCGTTTATTCGTTAAAATAATTCATTTTTTGCGTAGAAAAAATGGAAGACATAACCTCTAATCCCAAACCCCACTTAGGGCTGTCAATGAAACCCGTTTACCCGTTTACCCAATTCGTACCGTACCGTATAAGACGGGTATGGGTAAAGTTTTATTTTCGTTAAGTTAACGGGTACGGGTACGGGTAAAAAAATTTTTTCGTTAATTTAACAAATACGGGTACGGATAAAAGCTATTTCGTACCGTTTTCATAACGGGTAATTGCCACAATTAAAAAGATACAATTACATGATACATATGGCATCTTATATTGCATGATTGGTAAACAAATATTGCTAGATTTTATTTAAGATTTATAATTCTTTCCATTCAGTGTACGAAAAAATAAAAAAGCATAAACCTAAAATATTCGCCACCATTGTTGCACTTTATTAATATACTTATTGATATAATTTATTTATACAGAGTGTACAAATTTTATTATTATTATATTCATTTTTTACCGTTATCGTACCCGTACCGTTAATTCTTAACGGGTACGGGTAAGGTACGGGTAAAGCTATTTTTAACGGGTACGGGTAGGGTACGGGTAAAAAAAAATTTAACGGGTACGGTAATGAAAATACCTTCTACCGTACCGTACCGTACCCATTGACAGCCCTAGGGGACCCCACTCGTATTTTTCCAGACCCGACCCCTGATTTAATTTCTCTCTCCTCATGCTCCACCATCGCCACTCTTCTCCTCCCCAGGCTCCGCACCTCCGCCCCATCGCCACTCTTCTCCTCCCGCCAACCACCATTGATCATCTCTTCCGTCAATCTCGCAACTTTGTTTCCTCCCGCTCTTTTCCTCTGTCAATTGCTCCCCCATCTGTCTATACCTCTACTTGATGTGCTTAATTATAAGTCCCAAGTCCCAATTCGTTGCTTTTTTTAATGGTATTTAACTTCAATTGTTCAATTGTGAGGAACTTAATATTTGAGTTAATGAGCCGTGCACATTAACGATGGATGTAAATTGGAAAAGACAATTGCTTAGTCCTATAGTAAGCTTATATTTGACTATTTGAGTTCAACTGTTCAATTTCAACCTACTATTAGTGAATTAAAAATTTATTTTCTCTTCGTACCAGTTGATAAAAGACAAGCATCTTGTGCTGTATTTTTCCAGTACCACTAAACTTGGCTGCATTGTCCAGTGCATGCTTACTGCTTCTTTTTTTTTATCTTTATTTATTCTCTAATAAAGAGTAAAAGGTAATGTGATTATAGGCTGCACCATCGATTTGAAGTTCAAATGCATACATACCACCTCTATTTAATTGTTGCAGGCACACCCTTAATTTTGCTTGTAGTTTATGCTTAATTACTTTTATTTTTGTATGCAATATTGAAATGATTTTCTTTTGTATGGATAATGAGAAGGTCAACAAAGTTATGTGTATCTTGTATTTGTGGTTTTAAAGTAATTATACTCTTATATTAGTTATAAATCATAACGCTGATAATAAATAGTATCAATTTCATCATTCGTGTATGTACTGTATTATCACCGTTTTATCACCGATAAAACTCCGTACCGATAATTCAACACTATACCGCTAAACCGCATAAATTATATTTTATAGAATTTTGCTATGGTGAGTTGCAACTCACAGGGGCTCTAGTGAGTCGCAATCCAGGCCATTCAATCCGCTTCAAGATTCGTGCAGATCTGATAGTGCGATGTCGCTGAGGCATTACGAATTTTCGTTCCGTCTGCTCCGTTTCCTCTCTCTCTCTTTATTTCGCCTATCTGCTCCCTCCTCCTCTGAATCGAAAAAAGCATCCTCTTCGAAAATTTCCGCTTCCTCTGTAAAACCCTAGATCGGAGAATCAGAGCTCCTTCTCTTCGAGCTCCTTCTCTTTACTTCGTTTCGCTCTCTCTCTCATACTCCTTTCGAAACATAAACCCTAGATTGGAGAATTTTTTTTCGCACCTCCTCACGGCTGGATTGGAGAGCATCGACTGGATCGGAGAAATTAGTGGACATCTCACGCCTCCTCACGCCTCACTGATAAGGTTCTCTCCCTCTCCCTCTCCCTCTCCCTCTCCTCACGGTTAGGTTAGGTTAGGATTTCTCTGAAAGATTTATTTTTGACCATTATCATGTGCAATTTTAAATCGAACTTATGAGTAATATCTCTTTGAATCGCCTAAGTTATCTGAAAAGCACAAGCAATTTTCTATCTCTAATTAGCTTATGTTTATTAGGAAATGTCAACTTGTGGGTCAACTTCTGGTTCAAGAAATGTTGTCGAGGACGACGAGCAAGTTCAACCAAAGTCATGAAATTAATTTCTTTGAGATTCATGCTGGTTTTCGATTTGAGTACAAATTTAAAAAAAAAAGACTTTTATCAAACTTCTGTTTCAATCAATGACATTTGAGGTCCTAAAATATAAGTAATGCAGACCAGGTAGATCTAAATTCACAATCTTTCTCAATAGAAGAAATCAGAAAATTTCTCCATGAGTAAACACTTGCTATTATGAACTACAACATCAAATTGTTTGATTTTAAAACTAAAATTTCTCCATTGTTGAAAATCAGAAAAATTTCAGATTAAAGCAACTACTCAAAGCAAGAAAGAGAACTTGTTCAGAGAACAAGGCATACGGAGGCAAGGCGCTGAGAACATTGATGCTCTTAGTCCTTCGCCTAGAGGCGCTAAGGCGCTGATCGATGCTCTCTGATCCCCTCGCAGAACTCTAGGGTTTCGCTCACATCTATTTCGATTTCAAAAAGGCATGGCGCGCGAGCACAAAATCGAAGGAAGTCGTGCGGTAGGAGAGAGGAAGCTAAGTCGAGAGGAGAGAAGAGGCGTTGATGATCTCCGATCCACTCTCTGCTATTTTTCTAGGGTTTGAGGATGACTAGAGGAGGCGTACATCCCTTTCGATTTCAGAGAGAGAGAGAGAGAGAGGAAATAAAGACAAAGAGAAGGAAACGAAGAGAAAGAGAGACAAGACGACAAAATTAAACTCAATCTAGCGCTCAGCGATCTGCACGAATTTTAAAGGAAATCGGACGGTTTGGATTGCGACTCACCATAGAGGCTGTGATTTGTAACTCACCATAGCAAAATTCTATATATATATATATATATATATATATATATATATATATATATATATATATATATGAGGTGGGATAAAGTGCCATAGATGGCAATGCCATAGATGCCTTTCTTGAGTCATTTTTTGAAGATCCGAAATTCAATCGGTCAATCCAAACCGTTCAAATTGATCAGCATATTGAAATACCATTGGAGACCAAATTTTACATTTTTTTGAATTTTTTTGGTATTTATTTTGATATGTTCAAATTGGAGGGTCTGAAATACTCCAATTATAACGTTTTTTAAAAATATCATAATAAATAGCAAAAAAATTCGAAAAAATGTAAAATTTGGTCTCCAAGGATATTTTAATGTGGTGAATAACTTCGATGGTTCAAATTGAGCATTTGAATTTTGGATCTCGAAAAACGACTCTATGGCACGGGACCCTCTGTGCCATCTATGGCACATTAGCCATTCTCTCTCTCTCTCTCTCTCTATATATATATATATATATATATATATATATATATATGAATGCTAAAATACTATGCATAGCACAGATGGCCTTCGTACTACGAATTCGTTCTTAAATATAATGCTTCAAACAATCGATCCAAATCATTCATTATCTTCTTCACATTGAAATCTCATTAAAAACCAAATTTTACATTTTTTAAAATTTTTTACTATTTTTTCAGATCTTTGAAAGTCGCTATTATTGAAAAGTCTAGAATTTATTAGATTGAAGATTTTCAAAAATATGAAAAAAATAATAAAAAAATTAAAAAAATATAAAATTTGGTTTCTAATGAGCTATCAATATGTGAAAGATAATGGATGATTTGGATCGATAGTTTGAAACATGAAATTAAAAAATGAATCTGTGGCAGGAAAGTCATCCATACTATATATGCATAGTATTTTAGCAATCCTCTATATATATATACTAGCAGCAGAGCCCACCCAATGTGTGGGCAAACTTTATAATATATAAAAATATCATTTGACATGAATATATTGTCCATTTTCAATATTTAAGGACAATATTGTCTTGATCGGCGCTGAAGATAAAAACAGTACTCGGTAATTTAAACAAAAAGAATAGAATTAATAAAAATACGTGAACAACTAAAAAACTAATTCGAGAGTTGCTTAATTTTGTATTCCTTTTCTATTGACTTGAGAGTTGCTCTTTTAAAATTGAATGCAGAAAAGTTCATATAGAAGTAAAAATGTTACACAATTTAACCAAACTTTAATAATAATTCTTAATTTCGGCTTTATATGGTTTAAATGTGACTTTAGATGGGTTCAAATCTATGTTCAATAATAGTTTAATATATATGGAGTGTCTAGCAACTTCCTTTTACTATGAGCAGTTCTTTTCTTTTTCTTAAGAATAATGAATTAAGTTGAACTCTGTATATTTTTAAATTGACTATATTTTAATATAGTGTTTATGCATACATTTGAACATAATTAAAAATAATGGACAATTACAAAAATGAAAATGAGAAAAATTATAATTAGGAGAAACATCTGTTTAAACTTTGATTATCTTCAAAATGCAAATATTGCACTATTCAGTCCGAATCAAGGTTGGGTCTAATAGACCCATATCATCTGATTCTCAAATGAAATACACATTCAAAATTGTAACATACTTTAATATACACAAGCAACAATAGCAGAAAAACACGAAAATCAATGAAAAAACTACTATTCAAATCAAATTTGTTAGCTCGATCAAAGGAAGCTCAGAGAAGTGTATTAAAAGGAATCAACACAGGCGAGACGGATCTCACTAAGAGTGACTTTGTTTCTCAGGGGCTGAAATGTTTATTCTTATCCACTGCACAGATAACTGCACAGTGTAGGAAGGTGTCCTAAGATTCCATTTAAAGTTCATCACTTGACATAAAAACAAACTCGTCTCACAAACCAAACAAAACAATAAACTCAATGAGAACAAAAAAATTGATTCAGAAAAATGAATGTGACATCAAGTGGAATCCATGATTCGTTGAGACCAAGTGTTGGTTTATAATTCATAAGATTCCTCATCATATAAAATTTTAAAAAATAGAATAAAAGAGATTAGAAAAGAAAAGGAGAAGATCTGACTCAGTGGTGGCGATTTGTATTTAGGTTTGATTCTGACAGCAAGAGTCCTCACGGTTCTCAGTAGATGATCAGGATAGTAGTAACTAAAACTGATCATGCCTAGTAAATCCATTGCATCACAGTG